>CM066172.1:30106235-30706235 GCA_033629205.1 Lithocarpus polystachyus | reverse complement strand
AGCTTCCTGATCTTCATCGTTGATGAACTGATGAACTTTGCAGCCAACATCTTCCTCAAGTTAGTGTGTTAGTCACGTATTTGGATCTGTGCATCATTGGTTAGTCATGTACTAGGATTCGTGCATTGAAAGGAAAGATAGCTGCTACAATACAAGTCCAATTAGGTATTGGGGTAAAGGTTTAACTGTAGGTTGGTATTAGGTACTAGGATTCCTTTTACTTGTAACCGCTTGTTTTAATAATAGTGGATTCGCGAGAGTGGTGACCTTAAATTCACCAGGTGGGGTTTTGCCTCGGTGGTTTTCGTCATTCGTAAACAAATCACCTGTGTCAAATTTATTTTCTGCTACATTTAACTTAGTTGGTGATTTTTTTGTGCTACCATGCTATTGCATGTTAAATTGACTTAATTAATTCACTTGGATAATTAATTAATTAATTTGCCAAAGGGGTCAATATATTCTTAGCCTATCAAGTTTAACCTGAGGCAAAAGCCTCACCAAAATAGGTAGAGATAGAGATAAAAGACAAGTACCACTCGAAGAAGTTTGAGGCAAGAGCCCCAGATGGACACCGCAGAGATATATCCTTTTAAGCTCATAAGAGCACCTTTGTTTGATTGTTTAAGCTTGTAAGAGCACCCTTGTTTAATTGTTTAAGCTCCTAGGAGCTTCTTTGTTTTTCTTTTTAGTGACTCTAAGATAGTGAGTCACTCGCCTTTTGCTTGCAATTGGCAAAACAGGTTCTGGGATAGCAAACCTGTCATTGCTCATTTCTTGAGCAATAAAGGTGGGAAGTGGGGCATATGAAATCCCGCACAACTCTTTAGAGTTGTACCCCGCCCTATATGTGCGTGATGTTTGTCAGGTGTATGGGTTGGGCCCGAGCCGTACATCGAAACAAAATGTTTTGTCTCTTAATCTTTCGATTTCGTTAGCAAAGCTCACGAATCAAAAGAGGGGCATCTATAGACACCGCATTTTGTTTCCCTTATGACTTGGGCCCTCGTTTCCCAATGATGCTGAATTTTAAGACCCCAAGGTTGGTCAAGGGCCCAATCAGAAGTTTAAATTGACTTGAGAAGTGTTAAAATGAAAAATATAAATTTTAATGAGCAAATATATCAATTTTAAAAAAATAAGGCCAAAGGAAACCCTCGCTATGCGTAAACGTAAATTCGCTTGCGTACGCGGCTTTCTGCATGCATACATAGGCTTAATCTTGCGCACGCATAGCGATTTCCAGAAAGTTATACAAGGCAAGTTTTTTGTATTTATGTTGAGGTTTGGAACGAATCCCAAATCGCCTGGGGATCGTTCCAAACCCCCTTTTTTTCACACTATAAAAAGCCTTACATAGTATATTTTCAAAACATATAAAAATCCCATGGAAAAACACTAAGATTCACTAGAAATAGTGAATCAAAAGGGATTTTTTTCACAAAACACCCTCAAGTCAATTTTCTTTTGATTAGGGCCTTTTCTAGCCTTGATCTTTAAGTTTAATCTTTACTAATCACTTTTTTTATCGAATTTTGAATAGATTTGACTGAAGAGAATGGCAAAAAATCAAGCTTGGAGAGCTTTTCTTTGAGGTATCTAGTCTAAACTTTCCTTTTTCCTTTCTTTCTTTTTCTGCCTTTAAACATTTCTGTTTGTCTTGTTTCTTTATTATTATATGCTTTAACATGTTTATCTAGTTTAGGTTTTTATTTTTGTATGTTTAAAATGCATGTTAGGTTGTTAGAATTCCCGTTTTGAGGTTCAACCCTGTTTTTGGTGTTTTTAGGGTTTCTGGGAAAGAACCTGCATACGCAAGCTTGATTATGCGTACGCAGGCTTATTCTTGCGTGCATAAGCCATTGCCCAAAAACCCTAATTTTTGGTTTTTGATTGTTTTGCTTCTGTTTTCACATGTTTGTTTGTTTAGCTTCTTTTTTCATGTTTTTATGCTTTTAAAGTCTCTGTTTCATATGTTTAATTGCTTGTTTGCTATCACATGTTAGAATTAGGGTTTATTTTGTGGTTTTATTGTTTTGATGACATGATCATTCATTCATATGCTCATGCATGATGCCATAGGTGCTGAGTTGTTGCAAGGTAAGTGCAGGGTAAGTCATGCATTTGAAATGTTTATGCATTTGTGATATGATCTTGTTTTGGTGTTAGAGATGAATATGCTTGTTTGGATGAGTTATGCTTAATCACATGTTTGCTTGATCTTTTTTTACGCTTATGCTTTTGCCTTGATTTGATTATACATGTTGCTGCCTTGAACATGATATAATGTGATGCTAGATGAATGCTTGGATGATGTGATGAGATGTATGTTAAGGTATGTTATTATGTGATATGACTTGTGATGAAGCATGCTAGATGTATGTTAGGAGATGCCATGCTAGATGAATACTAGAATCTATGATGAGATGTTGTGCCATGATTAGATGTATGGTAGGCTTTGTTTGCAAGCATGATAGATGTATGGTTAGGGATGTTTGATGCCATGTTGATTGCTAGATGTATGTTACCGTGTGTGTGATTTAGATACAAGTATTGAGTGTGCAATTAGGGTTAAGACATAAGACACAATGATAGGAAGCCAACCTTAGGGTTTGGCTGTTTTAGGTGCCTAACACCTTCCCAAGACTGTGCCTTAACTCCGAACCCATATCTCTGGTAGTAAGATCAAAAGATCCTTCCTCGAAAGAGTGCTATATATATGGTTCCTAAACCATTGTAAAAACTAGGTGGCGACTCCATTTTAACCCCCCCTTGCGTCCACAATTAGCGCCTTTCATGGAAAGATTAATCTACTATCAGAGCACATATTCAGAGTTTAGGTTTGGGGATAGGAAGGTGTTAGGCACCCAACCCCACTCGACTCATGGGTCAGCTTCCACTCATTATGTTTCACGTCTTAATCCCATTAAAGGCATACTTAACATTGTTATCGTAACTCACACACACCCTAGCAAGCATCTAAAGCAAGCAAGCATGGAATATTCATCCCTAAGTCTAATAATTCATCTATCATGGCATTAAACATATATTTTTAAGCGCAGAAACATCCCAAGGCAGAAACATGTTATGGCGGAATCATCATATTAGAGTGATCTAAACATCAAAACGCATAACATTCAAACAAGCATGTTCATATCTATCCATAAGGCTATGTCATCATCAAGTGCATGTTCATGTGAATGCATGACTTACCTCACTTACCTTACCGTATCATAACACCTTTGCATCAATGCATGTTCATACTCACATGCATATTTATAGTAAACAAACAAGTCAAACCCTAACTAGCATCATAGAGACAAAATAAACAACACAAATCAAAATAGAGAACCAGAGATTTATAGATGTGAAAAACAACTCAAACAGAGGCATGGTGTATAAATAAAACTAGGAAAACAGAAAAAGCATACACGAATTAGGGTTTTTGGACAAGAGTATACGTGCGCATACATAGGGCATGCGTGCACAGCCCAATTGTATGCGTACGCATACTTTGAATAAGTGTACGCATGCAGTAAGCTTGTGCACGCATACACACCATAAACCCTAAACCTAGAAACTTGCAGACCAGAAACACCAAAGCTTTAATCTAGCAACCCAACATACTTTAGACATAAAATAAAACGAAAACCTAATCTAAACAGATATATCAAGGCCTTAAAACATATGAACAAACAAAGGAATCACAAAAAACTATGAAAAAGTGAAGAGCTGAAGATAGAACCTTTACCACAACACAAGAACTCTATAGAGCTTGATTTTGACCATTCCCTTCAGTGAATCTAGTCACAACCAAACCAAAATTAGTTAGTAAACCTTTGAAACTCGAAGATCAAAACCATAAAAGGTCTCAATAAGAAAAATATTGACTTAACGGTGTTTTGTGAAAAAATCTCTCTTTGATTCACTATTTTCTAGTGGATCATGTGTGTTTTCCTTCAAAAATCGTCGTCCTTTGAAAATCTACCTTTTCAAGCTTTATATAGTAAAAAAATAAGGGTTTGGGCGGCTCCCAGACGATGTGGGATTCATTCCAAACCAAGTTTTTAATGTAGAAAACCTTTCTTTTCTGGTTTCTAGAACCCCAGCATATGCACACATGCCCCGTGTATGTGTACGCATGCTTAAAGTATGCGCACGCAGAGCTTGAGCATGCGTACGTATATGCTTGAATGCGTACGCATGCCCTACGGTTTCCCTGATCTTTATTTTCCAAAAATATATTTATTTAGTCCAAAAAGAGTTATATTTGTCAAAAAACACTACCTTAAGTCAATTTCTTTCCAAAAAAATATGTTTTTAGTGAAACCAAATATGGCCTTAGATATTTTATATACAAATCTCATTCCCACACCTAAATAAAAATAAGATGGATCTCGTGGTATATGCATAATGTTTAATGTTCATATAATTCTGATAAAAGATAACACTTTTATTTGTTAGATAATGTCATATAAATTGGATTTTAGTGCCAAAAATTCCCAACGTTTCCCACTATTTAACTAGAGGAATAAAGCTCATTTAACATTTGAGTATTCAAGAGAGATCTTGAGAAAGAGCAATTAGGTGATTGTTATTCCTTTTTGTCAACCACGATAATCTTCAATCACATTTCTTGCAATTTAACTAATGTAAAGTTAATGTGCGTTCATTATGTCTACCAATCGTTTAATATTTGAACATGTTTTGAAAATGTACAAATGACAATCTCTAGTTATAAATAAGAAGGGCAATGCATTTCAAGTGTTCCAAATATCTTTTTTGAGCACTAGAAAAATGAGTCAAATGATCATAGCCCAACTCTATTGTTTTGTGTTTATCATTGTCTTAGCCTTCGGCCAAGGTACTTCTTCTAAGTTAACATCCTAGGGCACTATGTGCGAATTGTTAACCATCTCAACAACAAACTCCTCACCTATCATTGTAAATCTGTGGATAATGACGTAGGCCTTGGAACTCTTCAACCCAATGGAGAGTGGGATTTCTCATTTAAACCCGCTCTTTTTAAGACCATAGATTTCTACTGCTGTTTATTTTTATTTTTATGAAAACTCCGGTGCTTCTTTCAATGTGTATATAGAAGATAGTAGTCTTGAATTCAAATGTGGAAGGCACCATGGCATTTGAACGGTACAAGAGGATGGATTATACTTATATAATACATATTTGTATACAAATATAGGAAGATGCATGATTGGAACAAATAAATATTATGGTGGTGAAATGTTTACATATCGAAAGAAATAAAATTGATGATTTTATGTGGAAAAATTTATATGGAATTTGCAACCTAACTGATATAGTATTCTTGTTGACATCAATATTGGCTCGGTCTTTTTCTTTCCTCTTATTAAATAAAAAATAAATTTTCTTTTTGTAGACACTCGATTTTGTAACTCCGTTTAACTTCACAAAAGGGTAAAAAAATCATTTTGTAATGTACCAGAAAATCTTAATTTTGAAGGTTCAATCTTTTAAACCGGAGAAATACAGCATATTTAACATTTGAGTATTTGTGAGAGATCTTGAGAAAAAGCTATTGGGTGATTGTTATTCGTTTTTATCAACCACTATAAACTTCCCCCTAAAAAGACAAAGAATTTTTAGTCTTTGAAACTCTACAATTATCTCAAATTGACTCCTGACTACCTCTATAAATCTTAATAAAGTAGACATTGTATTATTGATTAAGCAAACTTATTTATTAATAGACAAGGAGTTATTTATTGCTGGGTATATTTTCTTAGTGCTAAGATATTTAACAAGCAAGTACATTTAATGCTAGACAATTAACTACTCAAATTTATTAATATATAAAAAATTAATTAAGACAAATCATTTTTTATAGAACAATCAAGTTTCATGCTAGACATTTAATAACTAATAAATGACAATTTAACTATGTGTATTTATTAATGTGAGACAAATTAATTGGTGTAAATATTAAAGAAGCATATTTATTGCAGTTTTTTTTTTATATTTTTATGTGGCAATAAATTTAGTATATAAATATTGAAAATTTAATTTAGAAATGCATTTAATGTTTTATTAAGACATTTAATATGCAAATATATTAAATGTTGGATATTACAAAAAAAATTTGTTAAGACATTTGTTAATGAATGCCAAATATAAAAATAGAATAATTTGCACTATCCGCCACAGATGTTAACAAAAATTACATTGGCCTCCCCTGTATTTCTAATTTTAAAATACCCTTGTTTTTAAAAATAAACTTCAATCACATTTCTTGCAACTTTTAATCAAGTAAATGAATTTTAAATATAATTTAGAAACTTTTTTGTATTTATACATTTATCCTCCTTTACAAATGACAATCCAATTTTCATATCGATATGGGTTTAGAAACAAAAGGAATTTTTTTTTAATCACAATTCAATAACAAACAAAAATCTAAGAATGTATCAATATTGCAGAATTTAATATATCCCAACAAATAAATATAAGATTTCCCATAAAAAATGACATTATTCTTAGGAATATCATCAAAAACTTTATGGTGCACTATTTTTCCTTGTTTAGTGAATTTAAGTCTGAATAGATGCTACCCAGAAAATTGCAAGAAGCATTCCTATATTTCATTGAGTTAACAATTTTCTTTCAAATTTTATGTTTACAAAAGCTAATAATGGGCAGAGGCCGAAGGTAGTCTAGAGGAAATTGCACAAACCATATTCTTTGACAATGAAGGGTAAAAGCGAATGAATACAAAATATTTTTTTTAATTTTTTAATTTTTTGATATTAAATTTAATGTTATAACATTTTAGGTAGGTGAGTGCAAAAATTCTTTTTGAAAAGTTATAGATGCTTGGGTACAATTTGAAAGAAGGGAGATGTCAGTATAATTTTAGTAAACCTCAAAGGAGGTCATTGCAATTTTCCTAATGTAAAGTTAATGTGCATTCATTTTGTCTACAAATCATTTAATACTTGAAAATGTATTGTAAATGTACAGCTGACAATCTCTAGTTATAAATAAGAAGGGCACTGCCTTTCAAGTGTACCAAATATCTTTTTTGAGCATTAGAAATATGAGTACCCAACTCTATTGTTTTGTGTTTATCCTTCTCTTAGCCTTTGGCCAAAGTACTTCTTTTAAGTTAACATCCTACCCAGCAAGGCGCTATGTGCGAATTGTCAACCATCTCAACAACAAACCCCTCACCTATCATTGTAAATCTGCGGATGATGATTTTGGCCTTAAAACTCTTCAACCCAATGGAGAGTGGGAATTCTCTTTTAAACCCGCTCTTTTTAAGACCACAGATTACTACTGCTATTTTTTTAATAATAACTTCAGTGCTTCTTTCGATGTGTATAAAGAAGATAGGAGTCTTGAATCCAAATGTGGAGGGGACCATTGCATTTGGACGGTACAAGAGGATGGATTCTACTTATATGATACATATTTGAATACAAATACGAAGATGCATGACTGGAACAAATAAATATTAAGGTTGTGAAATGTTTACATATCTAAAGTAATAAAATTGATGATTTTATGTGGAGAAATTTATATGGATTTTGCAACCTAACTGAAATAGTAGTCTTGTTGACATTAATATTGGCTTGGTTATTTTTTCCTTCCCTTTATTAAATAAAAAATAAAAACTTTTCTTTTTATAGACACCCGATTTTGTAACATCCGTTTAACTTCACAAAAGGGTAAAAAAATCATTTTACAATGAACCAGAAAATCTTAATTTTGACGATTCAATCTTTTAATAAGTTCTATAAAATAAATCTTGAATGAGAATTAGTAGGTTTCAAGTGTTTTATGTAACGGTGTGTATGTTATGTTTTTTGTTCTAGAGATAATTATAATTTGCCTCCCTACGTTACTGGCTTCCTTTCTTTTCTTTTTTTACAGTAGTGTTAGAACTAGTTCAAGACCAACCAAATGAAGCAGAAAGCAAAAATGTTATGTTTTTAGTGAAACCAAACATGGCCTTAGATATTCTATATGCAAATCTCATTCCCACACCTAAATAAAATAAGATGCATCTCATGGTATATGCGTAATGTTTAATGTTCATATAATTCTTATAAAAGATAACCCTTTTATTTGTTAGATAATGTCATATGAACTGGATTTTAGTGCAAAAAATTCTTAACGTTTGCCACTATATAACTGAAGGACTAAAGCATATTTAACATTTGAGTATTCGAGAGAGATCTTGAGAAAGAGCTATTAGGAGATTGTTATTCCTTTTGTCAACCACGATAATCTTCCCCCTAAAAAGCCAAATAATTTTTAGTTTTTGAAATCTACAATTATCTCGAATTAACTCCTGACTACTTCTTAATAAAAAAGTAGTCATTGTATTATTGATTAAGCAAACTTATTTATTAATAGACTAGGAGTAATTTATTGTTGGGTATTTTACTTAGTGCTAAGACATTTAACAAGCAAGTACATCTAATGTTAGACAATTAACTACTCATATTTATTAATATAAAAATATTAATTATGACAAATTTTTTTATAAAACAATCAAGTTTCACGCCAGACATTTGATAACTAAAAAATGACAATTTAACTTTTTGTATTTATTAATGTAAGACAAATTAATAAGTGCAAATATTAAACAAGCATATTTATTGCAATAATTTTTTCGTATGATATATGGTAATAAATGTAATATATAAATATTGAAAATTTAATTTAGAAATGCGTTTATTTTTTTATTAAGACATTTAATATGCAACTATATTTAATGTTGGATATTACAAAAAACATTTGTTAATGAATGCCAAAAATAAAAATTGAAAAAATTGCACTCTCCGCCATTGATGTTAACTAAAATTACGTTGGCCTCCCCCTGTATTTCTAATTTTAAAAAACCCCTGTTTTTAAAAATAAACTTCAATCACATAACTTAAAACCGTTTAATCAATTAATGGAATTTTAAATATAATTTAGAAACTTTTTTTGTATTTATACATTTATCCACCTTTACAAATGAAAATCCCATTTTCATATCTATATGGGTTTAGAAACAAAAGGAAAATTCTTTTAATCAAAATTCAATAACAAACCAAAATATAAAAATTAACAATATTGCACAATTCAATATATTCCAACAAATAAATATAAAATTTATTATTCTTAGGAATATTATCAAAAACTTTATGGTGCACTATTTTTCCTTGTTTAGTGAATCTAATTCTGAATAGAAGCTGCCCAGAAAATTGCAAGAAGCATTCCTATATTTCATTGAGTTAACAATTTTCTTTCTAATTTTATGTTTACAAAAGCTAATAATGGGCAGAGGCCGAAGGTAGTATAGAGGAAATTGCACAAACCATATTCTTTGACAATGAAGGGTAAAAGCAAATGTATACAAAATATTTTTTTTTTTAATTTTTTGATATAGATTTAATGTTTTAACATTATATGCAGGTAAGTGCACAAAATCTATTTGAAAAGCTATGGGGGTTTGGGTACAATTGGGAAGAAGGGAGATGTTAGTATAATTTAATAAACCTCGGAGGAGGTCAGTGCGATTTTCCTATTGTAAAGTTAATGTGCATTCATTGTGTCTACCAATCATTTAATATTTGATCATGTTTTGTAAATGTACAACTGACAATCTTTAGTTATAAATAGGAAGGGCAATGCATTTCAAGTGTTACCAATTATCTTTTTTGAGCACTAGAAAAATGAGTCAAATGATCATAGCCTGACTCTATTGTTTTGCGTTTATCCTTCTCTTAGCCTTTAGCCAAAGTACTTCTTTTAAGTTAACATCCTACTCAGAAAGGCACTATGTGCGAATTGTCAACCATCTCAACAACTGACCTCTCACCTATCATTGTGAATTTGCGGATGAAAAGGCCATGTTTGCTTTACTTTCCCCACTATGCATGCTAGCATTGTGCATGATGAATATATACATACATATATATATATATATATATATATATATATATATGACGACGCCTCGCGGCTGCTTGTCCACCCACCGTGGCGACGCTCACGTGCATTACACTTGCTGTGGAAATGTGTCGTACCTTAGGTGTGTGACTAGATTGTGAATCAATTTTACGGAAATTACCAAGGGTAAGTGAAGTCTCCACCAATCATTGGGTTTTTTTCTAAGGTGTGATTGGTTACCTGATTCTATTTGATTTTATTACCAATCCTAGGTTAAGAAAAATGTCATTTTTCCTAATCTAATGTGAATGGGCAAAAAATCTTGATTCTTGAGTTTGGAAGTCTAGTTATGTGTGAAGAAGGTGTTAGGCATCTCACAATGTTTGTTGGAAGACAGTCATTTGTTTTGGTAACATTATAATTTAAGGACATTGGTAGTTGAAAACAAGCTATTAGCATTAGCTTTCAGGGCTTTAAATGTGTTTGGCTTTGAGGTTTGGTTTCGAAATGGGTGTGGTCCCAATCAATGTTTTCCAAGTGTGTTTGAAGTTATTGCTAGATTTCCACGGTGAAAATCTGGCAACATTTCTTCTTATTTTCGTGACGGAAATCCGATTGCGCTTTGCTTCAGATGCGTCATAACACGCTAAACGCTATTCTTACCAAGCTTTCAACTTGAGAATACAGCAATGGAGATGCCCCATTTTCACGGCGAAAATCCGAAGTTTCACGTTTGGTGCGCTACAGCGCACCGGCAAGGTTTCGTGTCTATGTATACGATGTGTATCAACTTGCTCACACCGTGACAAGCCGAAGCCCCCTAAAGTGTTAAATATGTTGATATGTGTCGCATACACGGGGAAACCAATATCACTTGGTGACATGGATCAAGACGATCACACCGCGATGATCGTGCACACCATATAGCATGAGTATGCACCTACGACAATCGCCTTGAGTGCATACTCATATTACAAGGTCAAGAGCTCTCATGACTAGAAAGGGTCACTCACGTAGCCACAAGAGTCCGTCATACAAAGTGCACAATCACTTACACACATGCAAGCAGATATATATATATATATATATATATATGCATCATCCACAATGCTATAACACAGAGCGAGAAAGTAAACTAGACATTGCCAATGTTCCAAAGGTACGGCCCAGGAAGGTACAAGAAAAGTAAAACAGACATTGCCATATCTAGGGAATGCGGCCCAAGCAAAGAGTAGGAAAAGTAAAAAGAGGGTACATGGATGGGGACCCTAATACATGCTCTAGAGAAGAGGCTAAGAGAGAGGGAGAGAGAAAACAACCCTAATCTACTGATCTTTGCCCTTTGCAGGCTTGCATCCTTGCCCTTTTTGCTTGCATCTAGGAAGTCGCACCCTTGCTCCAAGCTTCCTCGCTTCATGTGTGTACATGCAAAAACAAAAGAAACAAGCCAGCAGATAAGCAAAGAAACAAACAAAGGAGATAGGGGGAGCATGCAAAGAACATACTACCAAAGAAAGCCAAACAGGGGCAAACAAAGCATGCCAAGCATATGAAAGAGCAAACAAACATGTTATATAAAAAAAGGGGTGTCTTAGGAGGATAAATGTAGGTTTAGATCGAATGTCCATAGTTCCATTTAATTGGAGTATGGACAACACACAGACTCATGCATGAATATGTAAGCAATCGTGCAAAGATGCATAAAAGCGAAGAAAGCCAAACAGGTGGCGCAAAGCAAACAAGGCAAGCATATCAAAATTGAACGAAGCAGAGAAAGGTGTAAAGCAAGCACACCGACACCACGGAGGTGTATCTTACAAGTGGTCGCATCCAAACAAACCCTAGGAGGGATGTATGTAACCATGCAAGCACAAGCCCACGGAGGGCACAAAGCATGGCAATGGCAAAGCCAAGATCTAGAGAGGCTAAGATGGAGATAAAGCATAGAAGCAAGCAAACAAGCAAACATAGACATGCATAAAGAAAATGATCCAAACCCTTTCATATAGGCTTAGGTGTATGGATGTATGCCTATACCACAAGATCTAGATCTACACCCAACTTAAAGGGCCAAAGCATAAGAAAGAGGCGATAATAAGAGATAAAAGGGCTTTGGAAGCACATGACATAGCAACCTACAAAGCATTATGCATACGAACATGGCAAGAAGCACAAACAAAGATATAGATCGACCAAAGGTAAGCATGAAGCTATAAGCATGAGTGTCACACAAGTTGCAAAGCTAACATCTTAAATGAAGACAAAAAAGTGTTGATTTAAGGGTGATTAAAAGTCCTTGATTTAAACAACTTCCTAAGGGTTCTGGTGCCTCTTTGTAATTTTTGAAAAGGTGGAGGGCTTTCTTGCATTTTTAAGAAAGATTTAGGGCCCAAATATGATTTTTGGAAATTTTGGGATTAAAACATGATTTTTTGGAAATTTATGAATTAATATGCAAATATGGAAAAATATGTATTTAGATGCAAACATGATAAAATGAATTAAAATGCAAACATAGCAAAAATATGTGAATATGCAAATATAGAAAATAAGATGGCGTTTTACTAATTTATGGAAAAACATGCATGGACACTATTTATTAAAAGGTGGGCTGAAAGCTATTTAGAACATGGAAAGAGTTCAAAACCAATGTGGGCTGACAGCTTTTAAAACATGAGATGGGTTTAAACAGGAGGCACAGGCTAAAGGACAAGAGTGCAGTTATTGTGGAAGCCCAAGGGTTATGGAGAGGGTCTGGCGCTAGATGAAAGGAAGGCCCCTAAGGCCATTCACGGGTTGGGCCTAAAGCCCAACTTTCAACCCAGGCTGAAATGAATAGGGTCCAGGTTCAGGGCCAGGTCCATTCGGCCCAAACCCAACCCTCTTAAACTTTCTAACCCTAGCCGTTTGCCTTAATTCTCCAGAACCTTCCTCTCTCTAAACTCTGAAGCTCTCTCAAACGGACCCCACTGGTTGAGCATCCAAGCTCCACCTCTGAGCATCAACATTGCCACCTCAGGCGGCCTCACCTCTTACACGCGAGTTCTCTCTCTCTCTCTCTCTCTCTCTCTCTCTCTCTCTAATCTCTCGTCTCCTTGTGCATCGAGCTTCTCATATCAAAAACCCATAGCCAACTACGGCCTGAACTACTTGAGCTCGTTACCTCAAAACAGCACTACCACCATAAGTGGCGGCTTGCCTCTCGTCAAAACCCTTACTGGGCTCTCAATAAACCCGAACTCTATTCAATCTCTAAAACTCTCTCCCTCATCGGACCACCATGGCCGAGCAAACCCTTGAGCTTAAACTCCAATCTAAGCCTACTTTTCTCTCTAAACTTCGGCTTCTTTATCTTCGATTCAAAACAAGGCACAGCCTCCCTATTTCACCACAAAACTCAGCCAAAACCACCACGAGGATCATTTCCTATATTATCACCTCGACCTTCGGCCTGAGCCTAAAACCAACAAACACTCTCTCTAAACCCACAAACTCCAGTAATATGTTAGATATGATTTTTAATGCATCTCAAGGGATTACAATTGTAAGCACATTTTAATGGCAAACTCGCAATTGGCAAATTTCTCACTTTCATAGCAATTCGATCAACTCAAGCTTGGTTTTTGTCTTTGGATATGAAAATAAAGAGAATTCTAATATGTTTAATGTCACGTCAATAAATCGGCAAGACCTTTGATTTAAAACTCAGGTTTCTAATCAAATTTGAGGTTGGACAAAATTCGATGTCTACAATTAGGGGTGTCAAATAGGTGGGTTTGGGATGGACATAATTAGGTTGGGTATAATAAAACTTATTTACCCATTAAAACTCATTTAACTAATTGCTTCTAACCCAAATTCAACCTAACCCAATTATTATGGGTAAACCCTAATTACCCAATTATCATAATTACCAAAATGTCATTAAAGTGAAAACTTCAACACTTTCTTGGATTCTCTTTTTCACTTTCTCTAGTCTCAATTCTTGGAATTAAAAAATTCCCCATAAGCACATCTACATCAGCAATTATATTAAAAATTCAAAAAAAAAAAAAATTTCTTTTCTTTTCTATTTTCTCTCACTTTCTTGGTGACCAAACAGTGCAACAAAAACAAAAAAATGTCATTTCAAGCTGAAAACTTTCCCACACTACATCCACCAGTCATTTCAAGCTCAAAAAAAATTTAGATTCTTTATTTAGTTTAATAAATAATTTTGAATTGAATTGAAACCTGGAGACAATGCTTCGGCACTCCTCATTGTACTTATCAATCCCTAGCTTCAAAACGTCGTCGCGTTTCTTGAGATTGAGCTGGCGATCGATCTCGTTTTTGACTGGTAAGCCAGGGCAGTCCCAGCCGAAGCGGCGAGTGACATGGAAGCCATTCACGGACTGGTACCGAGTGACGATGTCCTTGATTGTGCCGGCGAGGATGTGGCTGTAGTGAGGGAGTCCGGTGGCGAACGACAGACTGTTATTGAAAACGTACTCCGTCAAGTCTTTGGTCCGTTCGAGCTGAGTCTCGAAGGCCTTGATCTCCGTCCAGAGGCGGAGGATTTCCTCCTCGCGTTTAGGGAAGGAAAAGTCTTTGCCTTCACATACTTCTTCCAATGTGGCGGACGCAGATGGCACTATGTGAGAGGAATCAGGGTTTTGGAGTTTCAACGCTAGTGTGGGTTTGTTTCGGTAATGGTGATTTTGATGTCGCGGTGGTTGTGCTGGTCGTTGATGGAGGAGACGCGTCATTCTCCATTTGTCTGAAATTTTCCCGAGAAACAAACAGGGAAAAGAAAGTGTAGGGTTCTCTGTTTTCTTTTTTTCCTTTTTTTCTTTTTTTTCTTTAATATGGGAAGGACTGGGTTAAATTTGGATAAATTGTTTTTGGGTTAAATAGGTATCATTGGGTTTTTAGTTAAAACCCAATAATCACTGGGTCTAATTGGGTTGATACCCATTTAACCTAACTAATAATTGGGTGGGTTTGGGTTCAATTAGAATGGGCGGGTTTGGGTGGACAAATGGGTTTGGGCTTAATTTGCCACCCCTATCTACAATTGCCTCTTCTTTATTTAATACCTCGATTGCAATGAGAGGCGTTGGATAAAGAATAAAGATGCAATATTTTGCCAGCATCTCATTCCAACTCTCATAAAAAATCAGGAAAGTTTTGAAAGAATCATCAGATGGATCTATGCTCGATTACCTCTTTTACCTGCCTTGGGATCTCTGGGCATATATTGATGGATTTCCAAATGGTAGGTTACTTCGAGCTTACCCATTGGCTTCCACTTCGCCTCTCCTTTGACTTTGGCATAACCAACAACACCTCATGGACATAATCGCAAATGATATGGCATTTTTGTTTGTTTTTGCTTTTTTTTTTTTTTAAGGCAACATAGACAAATATGCAAATGTTGGATGCTATGAAAACACACAGAAAAACAATGAAAAACTAGGAGAAATGCTAGGTAAGCATGAGAAACTATGCATGATAACAAGGAAATTTTGGGAGATTTGAAAACATAGGAACAAAGCAATTTTAAAATGATAGTAGGATTAAACAAGCATGGCCGAATTAAACCTTGAAAGAGAGGTATTTTGAAAATCTTGACATTTTGAAATAAAAGGAGATACGATTAAATGAGCATGGTCGAATCAAACCCTGTGTGAGAGGTATTTTGGAAATCTTGACATTTTGAAATAAAAGGAGATAGGATTAAACGAGCATGGTTGAATCAAACCTCGAAAAGATGGATAAGATTAAATGAGCATGACCGAATCAAACGCTGTGTGAGATTAAACGAGCATGGCCGAGTTAAACCTCGAAAAGATGGATAGGATTAAACAAGCATGGCTAAATCAAACCCTGAGAGAGTGGTATTTTGAAAACCTTGATATTTTAAGATAGAAAGAAATAGGATTAAATGAGCATGGTCGAATCAAACCCTGAGAGAGAGGTATTTTGAAAACCTTGATATTTTGAGATAGAAAGAGATAGGATTAAACGAGTATGGTCGAATCAAACCCTTAAAGAGATGTATTTTGAAAATCTTGACATTTTGAGATAAAAAGCGATAGGATTAAATGAGCATGGCAGAATAAAACCCTATGTAAGATTAAACGAGCATGACCAAATCAAACCCTAAGAGAGAGGTGTTTTGAAAACCTTGATATTTTGAGATAAAAAAGAGATAGGATTAAACGAGCATGGTTGAATCAAACTCTAAGAGAGAGGTATTTTGACAACCTTGATATTTTGAGATAAAAAGAGATAGTATTAATATTAAACAAGCACGGTCAAATCAAACCCTAAAAGAGATGTATTTTGAAAATCTTGACATTTTGAAATAAAAAGCGATAGGATTAAATAAGCATGGTCAAATCAAACCCTAAGAGAGACGTATTTTGAAAATCTTGACATTTTGAGATAAAAAGCGATAGGATTAAACAAGCACGGCTGAATCAAACTCTGAGAGAGGTGTATTTTCAAAATATTGACATTTTAAGATAAAAAGTGATAGGATTAAATGAGCATGGTTGAATCAAACCCTGAGAGAGAGGTATTTTGAAAACCTTGATATTCTGAGATAAAAAGAGATAGGATTAAATGAGCACGGTCGAATCAAACCCTGAGAGAGATGTATTTTGAAAATCTTGACATTTTGAGATCTTGACATTTTGAGATAAAAAGAGATAAGACCAAACGATCATGGTCGAATCAAACCCTAAGAGAGATGTATTTTGAAAATCTTGACATTTTGAGATAAAAAGCGATAGGATTAAACAAGCATGGTGGAATCAAACCCTAAGAGAGACGTATTTTGAAAATCTTGACATTTTGAGATACAAAGCGATAGGATTAAACGAACATGGTCAAATTAAACCTTGAGAGAGATGTATTTGAAAATCTTGACATTTTGAGATAAAATGAGATAGGATTAAACGAGCATGGCCGAATCAAATCCTGAGAGAGGTATTTTGTAAATTTTGACATTTTGAGATAAAAAAAATATAGGACTAAATGAGCATGGCCGAATCAAATCCTGTGAAAAAAGTATTTTGAAAATTTTGACATTTTGATAAAGGGGTTCCTACACCGTGGAAGTGTGGAAGGTTTTACAGAGCTGGTTGGTTGCAATAAGTACCATAAAAGATTCCTACACTGTGGAAGCGCGAAGGGTTGTACTGAGCTGGTTGGCTACATTGAGTACCATAAAAGGATTCCTACACTGTGGAAGCGTGGAGAAGTTCCTATACCGTGGAAGTGTGAAAAATTGTACTGAGCTAGTTGGCTGCATCGAGTACCATAAAAGATTCATACGCCATGGAAGCATGGAGAAGTTCCTACACCATGGAAGTGTGGAAGGTTGTATCAAGTTGGTTTGCTACATTAAGTACCATAAAAGATTCATATGCCGTGGAAGCATGGAAAAGTTCCTACACCGTGGAAGTGTGGAAGGTTGTACCGAGTTGGTTAGCTGCGAGTACCATAAAAGATTCCTACGCCGTGGAAGCGTGGAGAAGTTCCTACACCATGGAAGTGTGGAAGGTTGTATCGAGCTGGTTAGCTGCATTGAGTACCTTAAAAGATTCCCATGTCATGGAAGCGTGGAGAAGTTCTTACACCATGGAAGTGTGAAAGGTTGTACCGAGCTGGTTAGCTGCATCGAGTACCATAAAAGATTCCTATGCGGTGGAAGCGTGGAGAAGTTCCTACACCATGGAAGTGTGGAAGGTTGTACCAAGCTGGTTAGCTGCATCAAGTACCATAAAAGATTCCTACGCCAGGGAAGTGTAGAGAAGTTTTGGAAAAGACCCTTTGGGTTATAATTAGAGCTAAATGTGTTTCAACGAGAGAAACAAGTCTGAAGACTACTTGAAGGTAAAAGTGTCTGAGAGAGACCCTCTGGGGGCTACTTTTAGCTGAATGTGTTTCAACGAGAGAAATTGGTCTGAAGACTACCCGAAGGTGAAAGTGCTTCAATGAAAGAAACACGTCTGAAGACTACCTGAAAGCGATGGTGTTTCAGTGAAAGAAACTCGTCCGAAGACTACTTGAAGGCGATGGTTTTTCAACGAAAGAAACGCTTCCGAAGACTACCCGAGGGTGGAGGTTTGTTAGTTGTGCTGGATCATTAAGACACCAACCATTGTGAGTTCTTTAGGTTCATTGATTTGCTGAATTCTAGATTCAATGCTTTGGGAAAGATCCCTTCTTTGAAATGTTGACACTCTTGGTCATAGCTAAACAAGAACCACCTAGATGTTGAGTTTTGTGTGGTCTTGATGAATCGTGCATGTTGGGCACCTATTCAGGCTCTCACGAGGAGAGATTTCTCCTTCTCCTAGTAGATATCTTGAGTTACATTGGATCAAGGGAATACCGTCCTTGGTTTGAAAACATCAGAAATAAAACTGCCTCAGTATCAGGATTGAGACTGGAGCCAAACTTTGGGCGTTAAGGGGTCATGTTTGGAGTAATGACTGAGGCATCCTCTACTGGGATGAGTTTGAGAGGCTTGAAAAGTGTTTAAAGCAATGATGCTCAAATGGTATTTAAAAGCTGGGGTTGAGCAATTGAATCTTTTGGGTTCAGTTTTTTTTTTTTAAAATGCCTGTTAATGGTTGAGAGAGGCTTGCAAAAGTTGTTGCAATCTTAAAACCCCATTTTTCTAGAAATTCCTTAGGAAGAAATGAATAACCCTCAAGGATTTTCTAGACTTTGAAAATATTGGAGGATCTGAAATAATTATCATTTGAACTATTTGAGGGTCATCATTTTTCCCTTTTGTTTCAATTGGTTCTAAAGACTAGGTTCAAAAATTTTAGATATTCATTCATGATCACAAAAATCTTGTTGAATACATGTACCACAAGAGAGGCTCGACAAGGCCATGTTTCCTATGTGTTTTATGAGTGTATATGCTTAATGGCTACCATTTACCCTGAATAAGGAACCTGTTTGCAAACAAGCATTTTTAGCAAAGTGTTTATGCTTACCGAATGCATAGGTGTCCCCTATTTTTAATCCCATGAAGGGATAAATTGAATGATGTGTTTGGCTTTTTGAACTCTTTGAGTTTGAAGCAAGGATTGGGAGAGAACCCTACCCTTTTTGAGGCAATGTGCCTTGGCATATGTAGATGATTTTCCGTCATAAATGATTGACCAAATGTTTGATGTCCCACAACCAACCAATCCTTAGTGATCAGTGAGGTCTTTTGTTCGATTATAACATGATGTTGGGGTTAATTGGGTGCTTGAAATGAAGGATATCAGGCTCGAAACTTTCACATGTCAGTGATTTGGCACAAGCTCCATAGACTAAGTAGTTGCTCTCAATCCGAAAGGACTTTCTTAGGACCGTAATGTAAGGATATGGTTTTCCTAGGCTTACAGGAGGATATTTTTGGCTATGGAATTCTTTGAAGGGTTTCCTAGAGTCAAGAATTACGCTTCATTGAGAATCTTTTTGGTTGCCTCTCATGCTTGGCTATTTCCTCAATTTGAGTCTATATTTTGAACTTTTCCCATTTTCATCTTTTTTGGGGCTGTCATTTGATTTTTCTTTGGCCCTTGGCCCTTGTCTCTTGACTATTTCAAACTGAATTTTTCTTTTGCCCTCTCTTTCCTTAGGGCTTCATTTGACTTGATTGGCCTATGACTTTGTCATTTGATTGATTTGGGCTCTTTTCTCTTTTTTCAATTAAGGAGTCGTTTGATGGACTCAAACCTTAGAGGTCACCTTGCATGAGATTCTTGTAACCATCTAACCCGCCTTAGTGTGGGGGTAATCCTTGACTGGGTTAAACAAGAAGAGAATTCAACTGAGCTAGCAAGGGATATTTCTCTGCAAGTGGGATGATAGTGAAATGTATGCCTTTGTTCGTCATCCTGAGCGCTTACTTCTTAGCCTAAGGAGCTTGAGTGCCAAATTATAAATTTGGGTAATTTTTTTTGAAAAAATATTTTCTTTTTGGCTTAAAGGGCTATCAAGCAATATAACTATTTGGATGGTTGAAACAAATGCCTCCATCATTTCAAGTCCAATTAGTTGGTAAATGAAACTTGAACATGTGGTCATTCAATGATTTAAGGTCCGCATTGATTTTGGGTAGGACCTCCCTGAGGGGTGATTGTCAAGAAGAGAATTGAATATGATGTTAGAACATATGTGAATCATGTTAGGAACATATGTCATTTAAAATTGGTTAGTCCTTTGACAAAACACATTTACTTGTTATTGGGTAGATCTAGGATGTATTTAATACTTCAAGAAACATTTTGCTCAAGTCAATTATTAAAGTCATGAAGATTGGGCCAAGAAATAAGTGAAGAAGGGCTATTCATCAAAGCTAGACAGATTCCCGATAGCTTTTGACATATAATATCTATCGAGATTTAATGAGTCTCGACAGCTTTCGACAGATACTATCTATCAAGGTCTCGACAGCTGCTTGACAGATATACCTATCGAGAATTACGAAATTCAGATTTCCAAATCTGATTTTCGGCCCATGCTGACATGTGTGTGTAGGGTTTCTTTTCTCACAACCCTAAACATATATAAGGCTTGTTTTAAAGGCCGTCACATAAGATAATACAAGGAGAATATATGCAAAAGGTGACGAGTGCCTTATTCTCTCTGAAAGAAGCTACTTCGTCTTTACGCCTTAGGGTTTAGTAACCGAGTGCTTCTTGATCATCATTGTTGATGAAGTGAAGAACTTTGCAACTAACAATCTTCTTCAAGTTGGTGAGTTAGTCACGTACAAGAAGTCATGCATCATTAGTTAGTCACGTATTGAGATTTGTGCAAAATGGTGGTGTTTATATATTAAAGAGTTCAAAGGTTCTGAAGCGGTAGAAGGTTTTTGCTGTAAGTTCATCTACGGGGATTGTAGAGTCTAGGGACAAAGGTTTTGTACTAGATCTGAAACTTCTCTTTACTATAGTGAATTTCTCTTCGGGAAGGTTCCCCCTAAGTTTTTTACTGTGAAATTAGTTTGTTTCACTGGTTTTCCTGGATCATCATATCTTGTCTTATTTACTTTTCCGCTGTGCATGATATTGACATGATATTTGTTTATTTTAATAAGTTTTATTCATAATAAATCTAATTAACAACTTGGGTTTAAAATTTGTTAATTCTATCGACCGGGGTCTAAATTTTCCAACATATGACACTTTGCAAAAGTGGTGAAGATTTCTTGAATGTGGAGTTGTTGAGATAAGATACCATGATGTGAGTGTTTGGGGATCACATGACCCTCATCCTTGGTAAGGGATAGCCACTTCACTCAGACACTCTTTTCTAGAAAAAGGAGTTTTGGCATTGACTTGCCACTCTTAGAAAATGCATGCGTTTCAAAACACAAATTTTCATGATTTGATGTTTTGATTTGAACCTTTATGCTTGATTGTATTTTGAAAAACACATTTGGAGAAAAATGGACAAGGTTGCCCCAAACTTAAGCCAGCCGAGATGAGAGACGATTTTGTTAGGATAGTGTCTAGGATAAGGTGGCAAGGCCAAACTTAGGTTCCAGTGTTTCCGATGGACAACATTCCCAATATCGAGGAGCCCTTGGATAGATCCACTCAGGGGATGGACGTCTCCACCTCTCAAAGATGCCTTAGATGATTGACTCCAAGCTTGGCATGCATCTTAGGATGAAGATTTTCTGATCTGTGGTGAAGATTCTGGTGAAGCGCAAGCTTCATTTTCATGTAAATCATTGAGACGACCTATCAAGGCAACATGCGACATTAGGGGCTTAAGAAAGGCAATATGTGAACAAGAAGAAGGGATGTTAATGCAATTCCCTGATATTTTGATGAGGCACTATCACCCAGATGTTGAACAAGTGAATGGCTCTCTAATTGTATTATCACAAATGTTCAGATATTTTGTCATCACTATTAATTGAAGAATGTGATGCGAGTGACATCTCGTTGGCTTGATTAAAGCATGTTCTTGAAAAAGGAAATAAATTGATTGGAGTTAGTAACACATTAAGGCAATGCCAAGCTCGATAAAGTTGGAAGTATTTTGGTCCTTATTCGCGACCAATTTTAACCCTTTACTCTTCCACCATGGTTCATATGTTGGCACCCATCATGAGCAGGTCCTAACACTGTATTGCTGAAGTAGCCGAAGCTGATTTCTCATGCATCCGAGAATTATCAAGTGAATTACTAGGGTTGAGGTGGTCCCAATACTATTGGGAATGTTCCTGAGAAGGAAATGGACAAAGTTAGATGGAGACTTTGCTCATCATAAGATCCAATAAGATTGGAGACTTTTCACATTTCTCCCTGAATGATGGCTTGGCTTGCCTTTTTCTATTATCAATGCGGAAGTCAAGCTTCCAAGGAATACTTCAAGCAAGTTACAAGAGCTTCTGATGGTCTTTCAAATAAATTGCAACTTTTGCTTTTGCTAAAGCTCAAGATGTTGTCAAGACTATTGTTTAAAAGTCCATTCAAAGGAGAGAGGCTGTGGAAAAAAGCTGCCCTAGTGTGGCGTTTTCCATGGTCTCTCAATCACTTTCACAAGTTGGTGAGATTTTTAACTAAGCGCTAAAGAAAACCATGTTCGAGCTAGTTGATCTTGCTTAAGGGATGTTGGGTTCTTTTTACCCTTTCAAGATGCCTTGATAGAAGAGTTTGCAAGTTGTACGAATCGACCCTAACTTTTGGCTGAATTTCTCTCCTAGCCTTGCAGTAGCTAAACTCCATGGATAATGTGAAGGAGATGGATTTTTAATGGTCATATAGGAATGAGACCACTAAAAATCTGCACCAATAAAGGCTCAGCCTTCTTCTAGTCTATATGGACATCTTATGGATCACTGATCTCACCAATTGCTCTTTTAATGCCTTGACAAAATTGGCTGCTGCCCATGTTTGAGATAGGGAATCTAGGACCCTTGGTGGTTTCCATAAAGGAAATTAGTCGACATTGTTGGAGTAGACAACACAGGTTGTGCTTCTCTTGCTTGATATTTGATAGGCTGAAGCAAATTTTTGAAAGGAAATTCAAAGGAATAGAGGTTTAGCTAGGGAATCTTGGCCCTGAAAGTGTGGACACTCAATTTTGTACCCATGATTTAACCAAGTAAGATGACTGGAGTGACCAATCATATACCCAAAATTCATGATTGCATTACATGCATTAATTTTATTCATTGCATATCATAAAAATGATCTTAAGGTTCTAAAGGTCGCGACGGTATGCCCGATTTTCAAATCGGACTGTCGAATCGAATGATATCACATGATGAAGTTTGGAAAATCAGCATGTATTGTGTCTAGGTAGAGTCGACCATATATGATTAATTTAATTTAATTATGATTGGTTAAACAATTAAAATTAATTAAATAATTTTGTGATTGGTAGATAGTTAGTGTAAAAAATGGGATTGCTTGCATAAGAATAAAGGGGTAATTGGATAACGATAAAATTGTGGATAATCTAGACTTTGTCAAGATCTATTTTAGATTATTTAACTACAAGATAATTGTTGCTGAAAAGACTTGAATTATCCAGAAAAGAGTTTAAATTTTAGAATATTGATTAAAAGCGCGTCTAAGTGCAAGTCCCAGCTCAATAAAACCTAAAAAAGGAGTCCAAGACACACCCGAACTCGAAAACGGGATTGGCATCCAAAAGTGGCATTTGGAACTTTTGGAGTGCCAAACGACACTTTCAAAGTGCTGAATGGCACACATTAGGGTTTTGGCCCGACGGCATTCGGGTGATGTTAAAACACATCATTTTCAATTTTTTAGCGATAAGGATGCGTCCTGGTTTCTATTCAGATCGTCTAAGCTATTTTTTCGAGTCTCCCAGCCTCTATAAATAGAGACTGGATCTCAAAATTCAGCACACTTTTTGATGCTTTTAGATTTCCTCTCTTTCTGACTCCCCTTTCTGATATTCTCTCTCTCACGTTAAAAAGGTTCTGAAGGCTTTAGTCTTAAGAATTTCTTTTTTGTAAGCAAGGATTTTTAGGTTTCAAAGACAATTGCATAAATTTCTTTGAACCCTAAAATATTCTCTTAAGAAAAAGAGTACGTCCATGCAAGAGGTAGCTTTTCTTTACTTCTTCTTCTTCTATCTCTTTTAATTTTGTGATGAATGAATAAATATGTGTTTAGTTTTTATTTTGCAATGCTTATCTCATATGTTGTCGATATTTTCTCTATTAGAATATTTTTATGATGTTTTTATTGTTAAGCTCTATTTTTATTTTAAAAATCTACTTGTTATCATATCTTTTCTCAAATTAAAAACTGATTTGCATCTTCATTAAATGCAGATCTGAATTTTTCTCAAATCAAAAACTGATTTGCATCTTCATTAGATGCAGATCTGAATTTTTCTTAATCAAAAAAACTGATTTGCATCTTCATTAGATGCAAAGCTGAATTTTTTCAAAACATAGACAGATTTGTATCTTCCTTAGATACAGATCTGAATTTTTTAAATCCAAAAAACTGATCTATATCTTCTTTAGATATAGATCTGAATTTTTGTCAACAAACCAAATTTTGAAATAAAAAAAAAGTCATGAATAGTTTTGTTTGTTTTGTTTGATGCATGTAGCATAGGTTTATTTTATGAATATAGGCCTCTTCTAAAAAATCATTTTCTTATTTTATTTCACATAAAAAATAGATCTGATTTTTTCTAATTCTCTACAAATCTAAAATTTTTTGTTATAAAATAGATTTGATTTTTTTTTTTACATAAAAAACAAGAACCATTTTTTTTTTAGTTCTCAAAAATAAATCTAATTTTTTTTAAACCAAAAGACTTTGTTTTATTTAATAAACACAGGCCTGAATTTTCTATGCCAATTTTTTTTTTTACATGTACAAAAACAAATCTAAGTTTTCTAAACCAAATCAATTTTTTTTTTTTTTATCACAACACAGATTTGAATTTTTTAACAAAGAAGAGGATGCATTTATAAATAGACTTATGTGATTTAGTTTTTCAAGTGTGCAACATATCATTCATGTCATGCATAAAAGGGGTACATCGATCATGAGAGTCTAGAAGACCAGACTCTATCAAGGCGGAATGGGTGCCTAACACCTTCCCATTCTGTAACCTAGCCTCCGAATTTAGCGTCTTTGGATAGGTAGACCTAGGCATTATCTTTATTTATTTTGGGTAGATTGTAACTAGGACAAAAAGTCATGTATCTTTGGTATATTGTAACTAGGACCCAAAGCCATGTAATATTCGATTTATCAAATTTGTACTTTTTTACTCAATCAATGAGAATGGAACAATTCAGTCATTTAAATTTGTATTTAATTTTTTTCTTATTTTTTTATATAAAAAATAAGTGGTGACTCCACACCACTTGCCCAAAAAGAGAGGTGCTCCAAGAAGTACCTGAATCTCTTTTTTTGAGATCACTGAATTTTCCCTGTCTCTCACAGTGGCGACTCCACTGGGGATGTTGAGGGCTAAGTTTCGTATTAGACTTAAGTGACCAAATATGTACGTTTGTTTTGTATGTTCTTGCATGATATTTTTGTTTGTTTGTTTATTTATGTTTGTTGAGACGTTGTATGATATGTTGTTGTATGATATTTTGCTGTATGTTTTGTTTGTTAAGAGCTTTCCCTAACTGTCATAGTGTGTACCATCAAAACAACAAATATGTATGCACCCCTCTAAACAACATTTGGTAATAGTAACTATGGATCATCGGTCTTCATTAGATTCAGGTACCCAATGGCGAACTCACCAACTCATAGCCTAAAGTCATTGGATCATTTCTTGTTGACAGTAAAGGATAGACCATGCTGTTTGGACCAACACAATGTTTATTACATTACAAGTTGAAAGGTGTTATGTTCTAGCTATGGGAAACAATAAAACAATAAACCCACCTTACAATGTAGTGACTTAGCACCTACCTCTAGGCCGGTCTATGTTAAAATTGCATTGCATGTTGTGTGTGCTTGTTTGGTTGATTAATTGATGTGGATAGGGACCTAGCTTTGATTAACCCCACCAAGCCTGTCATTAGGGGACAATTTGGTCAAGATCTGAAGGAAGGCTGCAAAGAGAACCTAAGGCCGACACTCAAGCCAGTAGCTCCAGTTCCAAGCCTATTACTCTCATTACGGTACTAAAGCCTGTAAGCATAAAAGATACTCCGCTTTTGCAACATCACAATCCCATATTCGACCTACAAGTTCAAACCCCAACCAAATCACCTAATATCCACAAACGAGGGGAGACACTTCAAACCCCAATCAAATTACCAAGCACTAACATATGGGAGGAGACACTTTGAACCCCAATCAAATGGCCCAACATCCAAAAGTAGGGGGGAGACACTTCAAACCCCAAGATACCAATTCAAATGACCCAACAAAAATTGTCCACATCACAAGGAGAGGAGACACTTTAAACCCCCGCATTTGGAGATTGATGATGAAACCACAAATTGTAGGGATGAAGATCCCGTAGTACTAATGCTAAGGGAAGAAGGAACTTATTGGGAGCCACCTGCCATCGTTAAAGCCACGACTGAGTTGAAGAATTGGGCACAGGAGGGAGCTGCCCACCCTATGGAGGACTCCGTAAAAAAGATCAAGACTATTAAGTCAGTCACTCTTGCCAAGAAGATCAAGACCGTTGAGCTAGTCACCCTCACCAAAAACATTATTTCTATCCCTATTAAGTCTATTTCTGTTAAGTCTGTTTGTGATAGTATTCCAGTTGAGTCTGATTTAGTTAAGTCTATTGAGTCTATTAAGTCTATTAAGAACTCTTTTCCTTATAATATGATTGCTGATTCTGCTTATTTGTTGGCTTTGAATGTTTTTATTTCTGAAATTGGTAAAGAAACTCTTAATAATAAGGAATTAAAACAAGGACATCTAGAACTCATAAAAGAAGAAACCCAACCCATTAACCTTGGAACTGATGATAAACCTAAATGACACAAGTGGGCAATACCCTAACCATTTCTGAGAAAGATGCATTAGTGGCACTGCTGCCAGAGTTCAAAGAGGTTTTTGCGTGGCCATACAAAGACATGCATGGGGTTGATATAGATATAGTACAACATTGCATTCCAACAAATCCAACCATGAAGCCAGTTAAGCAGAAATTGAGAAGGATGAAGCCAAAGTGGACTCTTAATATCAAGGAAGAGGTTAAGAAACAGTACAATGCAGGATTCCTAAAGGTGGTCAACTATCCAGAATGGTTAGCTAATGTGGTTCCAGTACCAAAGAAGGATGGAAAGGTCAGAATGCGTGTAGATTTTTGAGATCTGAATAAGGCCAGCCCAAAGGATGACTTTCCTTTGCTGACAATATAGCAGGTCATGCTTTGCTATCGTTTATGGATGAATTTTCAAGATATAATCAGATTAAGATGGCTCCAGAAGATATGGAGAAAACCTCTTTTATTACTCTATGGGGGACATATTGCTACAAAGTCATGCCATTTGGCCTTAAAAATGCTGGTGCTACTTACCAATGTGTAGCCACCACTATGTTGCATGACTTGATCCATAAAGAAGTAGAGGTTTATGTTGACGATATGATAGTAAAGTCCAAAGACCGTGACGGACATATGCCAGCTTTACGGAAGTTCTTTGAAAGGATCCTATTCTACAAGTTATGGTTGAATCCAAAGAAGTGGACTTTGTTGTAACATCCAGAAAGCTATTGGGGTTTATGGTAAGCCAAAGAGGAATTGAAGTTGATCTAGACAAAATCAAGGCAATGTTAGAGATGAAACCTCCAAGAACTAAAAAGGAGATTTAAGGATATCTGGGGAGGATACAGTACATCAGTAGGTTCATAGCTCAGCTCACCATGACATGTGAACCAATCTTCCGATTGCTCAAGAAGGAAGTTCGTACAGTGTGGAATGAGCAATGCCAAGAAGCCTTTGAAAAGATGAAGAATTATCTGATGAAAACACCAATATTCATCCCACCGGTACCTGAAAAGCCATTATTGTTGTATCTCACCACTACAAACACAACAATTGGGGCTTTACTTGCTTAATACCTAGGGGAGACTAGAAGAGAGAATGCAATATACTACATTAGCAAGAAGATGTTGCCTTATGAAGAAAAGTATTCACCACTAGAGAAGACATGTGTAGCACTTGTATGGGCAACCCGTAAACTCAAACATTATATGCTTGCTTACAAGGTCTTGTTGCTTGTAAGAATGGACCCTTTGAAATACTTAATAGAAAAGCTTGTGCAAGATAGGAAGACAGCCAAATGGGTCATGCTTTTGTCAGAATTTGATATTAAGTATGTGACTTAGAAATCTGTAAAGGGGAGAACAATGGCTGATCACTTAGCCCATTGTCCACTAGAAGAGGCTGAAGAAATCCAAGGAGACTTTCCAGATGAAGATATCATGGCGATTGAAGTAGAATCATGGAAGATGTACTTCAATTGTGCAACAAATCAAAACAGAAGTGGAATTGGAGTTCTCTTAATTTCTCAAAAAGGGACACACACCTATTTTCTGCTATGCTCAACTTTCCTGCCACCAACAATACCACTAAATATGAAGTTTGTATCACGGGACTACGAGCAGCCCTAGGCCTAGGGGTGAAAGAGTTAGAGGTGTATGGAGACTTAACCTTGATCATCACCTAAATTCAGAATAAATGGAAGATCAAGGAAGAAAGGCTGATGCCTTATCATGAATGTCTTTAGAGGTAGGCCTCAAAATTCTGTAAGATCAATATGAATATGTGCCTAGGATGCAGAATTAAATTGCAGTTGCTTTAGCAACCATGGCATCCACGATGGACGGACCTATGGAAGATGAAGCTAGCCCAATAATGGTGGAACAGAAAGAAAAACTAGCCTATTGCATGACAATAGAAGAGGGTGAGGAAAAGAATAGAGGAGGTGAATGGTATTCAGACATCTTACAATACCTTAAGGATAGGACATACCCACCATCTGCAAACAAGAATGACCAACTGACCATCAAGAGGTTGTCTACTAATTACATTATTTGGGGTGAATGGCTTTACAGAAGATCATATGATGGAATTCATCTTCTTTGTGTAACCGCTAAAGAAGTACAATAGTTAATTGAAGAGGTTCATGAGTCAAGCTATGGGCCACATATGAATAAACACATGCTGTCAAGGAAGGTAATGAGACAAGGCTATTACTGGACTATTATGGAAGTCGACTGTGAGGCTCATGTTCGAAAATGCCATCAATGCTAAGTCCATGGAGATCTGAAGCACAAGCCACCTATGCCGCTACATACCATGACATCACCTTGGCCATTCTTTACATGGGAGATAGACATTATTGGGAAGATTCACCCAATAGCATCTAATGGCTATGAATACATACTCGTTGCTATTGATTACTGCACTAAATGAGTAGAAGCTGCCTCATACAAGATTCTAAATTCAAAGAAAGTTGCTCAATTCATTCAGACCAATATCATCTACAAATATAGGGTATCACATGAAATTATCTCTGACAATGAGCTACATTTCAAGGGAGAAATAAAAAAGCTGTTGCGACAGTTCAACATTTAGCACCATAAATCTTCACCTTACCGTCCTCAGACTAATGCAGCAGTTTAGGCTACTAATAAAAATATAGGGCAAATCTTGAAGAAGAGCACAAAAAATTACAATGACTGACACCTACAATTACCCTATGCGCTCTGGGGTTATATAACATCAATTCATTCTTCCACAGGAGCCACTCCTTATTCATTGGTGTATGGGATGGAAGCAGTTATTCCCATTGAAATGGGTTTCCATTCACTAAGGACAGTATTGGAAAGTGAAATCCCTGATGCAGATTGGTTGCAAGGCAGGTATGACCAGTTATGCATGCTGGATGAAAAGAGACTCAAAGCCTTGTATCATATTTAAGGTTACCAAAGAAGGCTTAGGAAAGCTTTTGACAAGAAAGTAAGAACCAGAGATTTGAAGTTGGGGGATTTAGTGTTGAAAGAGATCCGAGCCCCGGTTCAAGATGCAAATGGGAAGTTCAAACAAAATTGGGCAGGTCCATACATTATCAAGTAGATATACTCTTGGGGGGCAATAAGGTTGATGGATTTAGATGCAAACCCTTTCACTGAGCCAACCAACATGGATCAATTGAAGAAATACCATGTCTAAGGTGGCAGTCTCAAAGCACTACGTCTGAAGTGGCTGTAAATTATGTCATTTCCCTTACTAGGCTTGGTAAAAAAAAAGGGGGGGTAATTACAACTTACCCGCATGTGGTTTGCCTCAAATTTAACTTACCCACCTATGATTTCATTTTTGACACTTTACCCACCCGTTAATGCTCTATTACACACCTCTCAATCTACCGTTACTCTAACATGTTTGATTTCAAGATCAAATAACAAAACAGATCAAACACTTCTCTACCCTAGCGACATTCTTTCTCTTTGTGTCTCACGCTTCCTCACCCATTAAGGATGCTACCCACCTAAGTTCTTAGACCTGTTTATCCTTGGGATCCTTTGGGTAATTTATAGCAAGGATATCGTGGAGTTACTCTAACACGTTTCATCAAAAAATCAAACAAGAAATCAGATCAAACACTCCTCTCCCACACACTTTCTCACCCATTCTAAACCCTTAATTCTACATTGCTACCCACCTGATTTTAGACTGAGAAATCAAGTAGGTTTTTTTTTTATGCAAGGACACCAAGGAAAAAGACCCATGGATTTTGGAAGAAGGAGACCATGAATTCGTGTTTTGGAACATTTTGGGTCTTGAATCGACTGGGTTTTGTTTGTGTTTCTCTTGAATCCATTCTTGCTTCTCACCCTCTTATTCTAGGTAGATTAAACATTTGAAACCAAGGGGTTCTTTTTTAAATTGGGTTTCTACAAAATGGCCATTGAACCAGAAATTCAGACATTAAATTATCCTAGTTATTTAAGTGGTTTGTGATATTTTGATCCTATTTCCACTAGGCAAGGTCAGGTGGGAACATTAACTCTAAAATATAGGATTAGCTACAGAGTGAACTAAAGCATGTAGTAGATTTAATTTCTATCAAAGCACCACCTATGTTTGGCTATTATAATTGTCAATTTGATTTTTTTGTTGGGGTTTATGCCCTAAAATCTAATTTATTGGCACATCATAAATAATTAAATTGTTTAATTATATGAAATTATCTATAAATGAACTAATGGAAAAATATCTTAGTCCATGAAATGCATAGTATGTGATTTATTTGAAAAGTCACAGAAGATATAAATCACAAGTTCTTTGTAAATTCAGAATTTTAATTCGTAGTCGGTGATGAAATTGGGCATTTCATCTGCAAAGATTATAACATATCAACTAAAATGATTTGTCTTGATCATAAAAGTAAAGACTTCTAGTTGATATGTTGATATGTTTTAAGAGTTAAGAAATATTGAACTGAACCGTTGTGAGATTTATTATTCTCCTAACCATTATCAAACAAATAATAAATTTCACGACTTCTATTTACATCAACTCTAAATACTGAGAGAATAATGGACCTGATCATGAGGTGTAGGTTTCTTTGATATATCAGGAGTGAGATTTATAAGTTACGATCAAAACCTCAGTATGTTGGGCAGCCGCATTTAGTGTTAATGGAACATATATTCTCGAGATAGAATTCATAATCTCTTGACGGAGATATAAAATATTCCCTTGAGATAAGTTTAATGGGTTTGGTTATTCAAAGTGTTAGGCTCAACCACTTTGGTAAGGAGTTACTAAGGTATATATTCATTGGAATTGGATTTCACAAATATATGATGAATAACATAAAGGATTACATCGGGTATTCAAGGATTAAGATGTAGTAATCTTCAAAATTGCAATCTATATTCATGACATTGTATTACTACAAATATTTTAATGAAGGGGTTGCATGTACAATAATGTCTTAGGATATAATTTATTAATAAGGCCTAGAGTGCAATTATATTTATATAGTGGTATTAAATATAATTAATAATAACTTTGGACTTGTCAAGAGTTGACAGAAAAGCCCAAAGCCCATTGGAGCTAGAGTCTTATTTGTTTCTTTTTTGTCCCACTCCAAGCCCCATACCAGAGCCCAATTGGAATGACTCAAAAGGCTAACACAATTAGATAATCAGTTATATATAAAGAGAGAAACATACAGAATTTCATAAGACTTTTCATAAGTTTTTGATTAAGATCACATAAGAACATGAAATGGTTTGTATGTGAGTATTGGACATTCTCTTATTCTCTCCTTGGAAACTGATTGAGAGACCACACTTCTTAGGCGTCAAGTGGAATTGGAGTGAAGATTAAAAGTGTTCCCAAGTACTTATAATCTTTTGTTTTGAATTTCACTGCACCAAGGTATGCTTCTTGTTCTTAAGTTTTGAAACTTTCATAGTACATGCTATCAATTGCGAATGAAGTAGATCCGTTAATTTTCCGCTGGGTATGTTTTGTATGCGATACAAACATGTATTTTTCCAACAATTGGTATCAGAGTGGTTTTCAATTTCAAATCTGTATAATATGTTTTGTGAGTTTTGGAATTAAAGATAATAGTTTCATGTTGTTAAAAGATTATGCATTTAATTTTCTGCATGGTTGTTAAAACTATGGTTTGATAAAAACTGATATTGATGTTATGATGTTGCTTAAATTTGAATTTAAGTATGTTAAATTGAACTTTAAGGCTATAAAATCAATGGAATTCAGTTTTGATATCAAATTCTGTCTATTATGTTCATATGGTGGTTGTTTGTTAATTATAAACCATTGAAAAATGTCTACAACTGCTCTTTAAAAACTGAAAACATGCATTTTTCGCAAGTAACTTTACAAGAAGGTAACCCGCAAAAAATGCCTCTGAAGCACAAACTTTTTGCAGGTAAGCTTTACTCGCGAAACAGTCGCGAAAGTTTCTGTCTGAATTTTGTGTTTTCATTATTTAGCCTTAACCCACTTTTGCGGGAAGAGCTTAGTCGCGAGCTTCTCGCGAAAATAACTTTGAAGTTTGGTTTGAATTTTTGCTAAGTGTTTTCAAATGTATAAAGAGCAAGGCTGTGTGCGATCAGATTACATAAGGTTCTAATTAAAAAACCTAATGAGATCAAAGATATTAGTTAAATAGAACTCTTAGTCCTAAATAGTTTGGGATTTGTCTTTTAAGAAACATTATAATGAAATTGGAATTGTTATATGATTGAAAGTCCTTAAGTTATTTTAATTAGAAGTTTTAATGAGATTAAAGCTTAATTAAAAGGTATATAGTTTCTAATGAGATTAGAGTTCTTAAATCAAATAAATTATGGATAGAGTTCTATATAACTAATTTTTGATTCATTAGTGTTTAAGGAATCCTGAATAGTTTAGGACTTCCATTTAGTTAGTGATTTTAATAAGATTAGAGTCTTCAATAAGTGAAAGGTTATTAGTTGTGATGGGATCACAATTATTTAAAGAAAAATCCAAATAATGAGTGGGAGTGCTGAAATAACTCTTTTGTTAAGTTTATTATAATGTGAATAGATACCTTGTCTTGACTTCGAGTCTTGCATTCCATGCGAAAGGTATTTACTTCACGGATTACAAGATTAAACTTCTTTGTGATTGCGCAAATGTTTGTTATACTATTGTGACATGACTTAGTAACATCACATTGAATTTAAACAATTAGACACATTTGATGTGTAAGGTTAAAATTGTGATTAGATCACAATGGTTTCATGACAATCCACTTGTTTTAAAATTTCTAGTGGGAGAGAGATACAAGGGTTGGATCTCACGGCCTCCATTATCTGTTCAAAGTAGTGTGAACAAGCACCTCGTCTTGGCGTATATGTCTCGCGATCCCAAAATAGGGTTATTACTTTATAGTACTACAAGATTGAACTTACCTGTTTAAAGTAGTGTGAACAAGTACCTCATCTTGGCGTATATGCTTCGCAATCCCAAAGGAGGATGATTTGTTTCATGGTACTACAGGTTTAAACACTATAAAGGGAGATAAAATGTGGCTACACATAATTCTAAATAATGGTGTACACTAGACTAAATATAATGTTAACCTCCCAAAAGAACTATGTCATTATTACTTAGAAGCTAAAGTTAATACGGCATATTATTAGTGTTTGATAAGAGTTATCATAATAGCACTAATACTGAGAATAGTTCTCAATCAATCATGGTGTTTATAATATACTTGCTACCAAGGAATTATAGACATGGATTGGGTTGTTGTTGCACCCAATATAATATGTTTTTATGGGTTCCATATTATATGGTAGTGGTTACAAAATATAATGTCCTAGTATTTAAGTTCATAGTCTTAAAATAACGCTGTCATAAATTTTTGCTCTCTAACTACTACTTTAATAGAATCACATTAACTAACAAATAATTTTGGATATAGTGCTTAAAGGAGCTGAGGTACATAAATATGTTTGGATTCAGCATTGTCATAATTTCCTATGTATGATGTATTGATGGAAGATAGCTTATGATATGATCAAAGTTGCCGTTGAAATGCTAAAATGTTACATTGGCTTCTATCTCAATTATGCTGCAGCATGAGATGCAAGAGTTAGTACTAAACTTAGACTTTATATTAAGTCTAAATGAGATGTTTAGTATGAATCATATTGAGTACTAAGAAAAACTTAAGGACTTCCAATTCTATGTCATTTTTTGAAAATATTTTGAGTACTAAGAATCATTTGATCAATTCAGATTATTTTTGAAAATAAATAAATTCTTTATATGTTATCTGAATTGATGAGTGAGTTCTACGCAATGGAAGACATCCTAAATGCTAAGACCAGGATCAATATGAATTAATTCAAATTCTTAGCCTGAACCGAAAGGTTAGGGTGGTAAAAAGAGGAATTATAATACAAAACAGTTGGACAAGCAAGTTGCCCTAGTAGTTGCCAAAAGGAAATTAGATTTAAAAGCATGATTAAAAGGAAAGTGTTTCTGTTTTGGTAAAGTGAAGCATTGTCCATAATAATTTTTTAAATGAAAATTTACATGTTTTACTTATTAAAGAGAAAGTTTCCATTCTTTGTTATTGTATGTTTTGGCACTTATGTCTAGATCTAATTTAAATGATATTCAAGATTGATGAAAGATGGATTTTTAGAACCATTATTTTGATAAATTCCCAGTCTATGAATTCTATTTAGAGGATAATATGATCTCGGTCTCCTTTATTGTAAAGGAATAAAGTTTCAATGACTTCTTTAAGTCAGTGCATACACGAAGGAGAAATAAGACTCTTTTAGAAATAGTAAAGCACATGATAAGTACTTCCATTTGTCAAATTGTGGATTAGGTGAAAACCTAGTATATGATACTGCCACTTTTGGAGATGACCAGCACTTGTGCTAGAAAGGAAGTCTAACAAATTGAAATCAAAAGATAGAAAAATGTGTGTTTATGATGGGTATCCAAAAAGAATTGAAAAAGATTGTTTTGGTAGTCATAAAGATGACAAGATGTTTGTAAAGTACAAATACAAAGTTATTGATGATGACTATGTGAATAATCTTATGGCTAAACGTATAATTGTTCTAGAAGAAAAATGTCAGAATTTGTTGAAAGATAACTATAAAATACATTTAGAAATGAGATGGTTGTATTAGATACACCACAAGACATTATTTTTTTTTGAAGGGCCACAAGACATTATTCTATAAATATATATATATATATATATATAGCTTGTACACCGATATAATGTCGTAGTGGGAGGATTATCAATTAACAAATAAATTCATAGTTTTGGAATAAACTTTTGAAGTCATTTCACAAGGATATGAATTTAATCATCGGTCCTACATAAAGGCAGTAGATGTTATGAATATGGATTACTGGATCAAGGTTATGTGAATAGAATTGGATTTTATTTAAAGTCTAGAACTTATAGAAGCGCCTAATGGCATTAGGCCTATTGTTTTCAAATAGGTCTACAAGTAAATGAGATTGATAGATTTGAAGGTGCAAACCTTTAAAGTCAAGACTAGCGGCGAAAAGATTTATTCAGAAAGGAATGGTTTGATTATGAAAAGATTTTTCCACCAATAGTCATTTGACTTTATCTAGATTCTCTTATCCATTATTTTTCTTTTAGATGAAATATGGTAATGGATATCAAGAAAGCTTCTTTTAGTAGCAATCTTGAGGAAGATGTCTACATGATGTAACTAGACTTGTACATAGCAAAGAAATAGTAGTGTTTAATATGCAAGTTGCTTAAATTCTATTTATGGACTAAAGCAAGCATCTGAATCATAAAATATTGATGTGAACCTCAACCGACTCGCTTTGAGACCTAACAAACAATATTGGAATATTGCCCAAGAAAGCTAAAATTCAGATTTTGATAGAAACCCTGACTCAACATTTATAAGTGAAACGCGAACTAAAGGTTTAAGTAACAGACCTTGACCCAATGATTATAAATGAATCACAAACCAAAGGTATAAAGTTTGAACGCCACAAGGAAGAATCCCTGATAAGTTCACAGTTCTTGAAGAACCAAAGAAAAGAGCAAAGTCTCACATTTTTCTGATTTTTATTCAATAATCTCCTCTATTACAATGAGTGCATCCTATTTATAAGGCATGACTGAATGTAGAAAATATAAAAAACGTACTAAATAATAATACCCTAAATAAAATCTGATTTGGTCTGAAAATAGCATATCCAAAATAGGAAAATAGATAAAAAAATGTTTTAAATAATAAAAGCCTAAAATTAAGGTAGATCTAGTCTAAAATTAGAAGATCTAAATTTGGAAAAATATTTATTAACTGATTTGGAGCTGGAAAGTCAATCAGCCATTAATCCACGCCATAAATAATGCTCAATTAAGCCAGATCAGACCTCAATAGCTTGGATTAAATTTATTATGCATTTATCTTCCTTTGGGCCCCGCCTGGAATGTCCTGCGTTAGAATCAGCCCAAATCTCTTGAATTAACCCATTAAGTGTTTCTTTGATCTTCTTGGATCTTACTCTTGTAATTGGCCCAACTGGAAAATGCAATGGATTCTTGAATACTTGTTAATTCTTATCAAATATCATCCTTGATCAAGCAATCAAATTGTTTGATTTTGATCAAGTATCAAAAGGCCTTATGTGTGTAAAAGCTATATAGAATAATAAATTTCTTAATGTATGTTGATCACATTCTAATCATTTAAAATGATGTAGAGTTATTGTCATCAATGGATTTTTTGTTGTCTAGTCCAGTTTGATATAATGTACTTAGGAATGACTGGTCACATCCAAAGAATTAAACTTCGTTAAAATTCAAAAATTAGGATGTTGGGTCTATCTCAAACTGCTTAAATAGATTAGATTCTAGCCAAGTATAACATGTAATACTTCAAGAAAATATTCTTTCCTTTTAAGTTTGAAATTCCTTTATATAGGACTGTTGTCCTAAGACATACAAAAATTAAGACGGTTCCTTATATCAAATCGATAGGAAGTTTTTATGCTATGCTAAATATTAAGCTAAATATCTATTTTGCGGTGGGCTTGGTAAGCAAATTGATCTAGTGAGAGTAAAGCATATACTCAAATATCTTAGGATAATGAGGGATTATGTGCTTGTCCACCAAAGTAAGGCTTTGATTGTTACTGGATGTACAAATACTGACTTGTAGTTTGATTGTAATTCATGAAGTTGGACTTGAAAATATGTGTTCATCTTAGGTGGTGAAAATACACATTAAGCATAAGTATTATTTCATTAGAGAGATATGAGTACGTGAGAAGTAGTAGTAGAAAAAAAATAATTTATGCAATAAATCTGGTTGAAACTTGTTTCCAAACCTTGCCTTAAAGTGACTATGAATTACTCTAAAGAGAGATAAGTGTCGGATATATGGTAAATTGTCTTTGAGGGCAAGTGGGAGATTGTTGGGGTTTATGCCCTAAAATCAATTTATTGCATATCAAAAATAATTAAATTGTTTAATTATATGAGACTATCTATAAATGAACTAATGAGACATTATCTTTGTTCATGAGATGCATAGTATGTGATTTATGTAAAAAGTCACAGAAGATATAAATCACAAATTTTTTGTAAACTCAGAATTTTAATTCGTAGTAGGTGATAAAATTGAGCATTTCGTTGGTGATAAAATTGGGCGTTTCATCTGCGAAGACTATAACATATCAACTAAGATGATTTGTCTTGATCATGAAAGTGGAGACTTCTAGTTGATATGTTTTAAAAGTTAAGACATATTGAATTGAACCGTTGTGAGATTTATTATTCTCCTAACCACTATCAAATGAATAATAAATTTTATGACTTCTATTTACATCAACTCTAAATTCTGAAAGAATAATGGGCCTAATTATGAGGTGTAGGTTTCATTGATATATCAAGAGTGGGATTTATAAGTTATGATCAAAACCTCAGTATGTTGAGCAGCTGCATTTAGTGTTAATGGAACATATAATCTCAAGATAGAATTCATAATCTCTTAATGGAGATGTAAAATATTCTCTTAAGAAAAATTTAATGGGTTTGGTTATTCAGAGTGTTAGACCCAACCACTTTAGTAAGGAGTTACTAAGGTATATATACATTGGAATTAAATTTCATAAATATATGATAAATAACATAAAGGATTAAACCGGGTATTCAAGAATGAAGATGTAATAATCTTCAAAGTTGCAGTCTATATTCATGACTTTGTATTACTACGAATATTTTAATGAAGGGGTTGTATATACAATAAAGTCTTAGGATATAATTTATTAATAAGGCCTAGAATGCAATTATATTCATATAGTGGTATTGAATATAATTAGTAGTAACTTTGAACTTATCAAGAGTTGACAGAAAAGCCCAAAGTCCATTGGAACTAGGGTCATATTTGTTCCTTTTTGGTCCCACTCCAAACCACATATTAGAGTCTAATTGGAATGACCCAAAAGGCTAGCCTAATTAGATAATCAGTTATATATAAGGAGAGAAACATACAGAATTTCATAAGACTTTTTATAAGGTTTTGATTAAGATCACATAAGAACATGAAATGGTTTGTATGTGAGTGTTGGACATTCTCTTATTCTCTCCTTGGAAACTAATTGAGAGGCCACACTTCTTGGGCATTAAGTGGAATTGGAGTGAAGATTAAAAGTGTTCCCAAGTACTTCTAATCTTTTATTTTGAATTTCACCGCACCAAGGTACGCTTTCTTGTTCTTAAATTCTAAAACTTTCATAGTACATGCTATCAATTGCGAATGAAGTAGATCCGTTAATTTTTCGCTGCGTATGCTTTGTATGCGATACAAACATGTATTTTTCCAACATTTTTAACTCCAAATTTCTTGTTAGGTTTCTGCTATAGATACCTACAAAGGGATGTTTTTTTTTTTTTGTAAGTTTTATATGAGTGGCTAGTTTGAAGTATTAGGAATTCTGCCAGGTTTGAGTGGCTGTTTTTTTTTTTTTTTTTTTTTTGTATTCATCAATGTGGGGCTACTGGAATGTGTGTATCTATGGCCCCTTTCCATGTGTTTGTCTCCCACAAACAGAATAAAAACATTTTAATAATATTGTATGTTTGTGTGTTGTGGTTTGTGTGGACCACAAGATTCTATTTGGTTTGAGAATAATTTATATGTAGATGCAATATATTTCATCTTTCTCAATTAAAAATAAGCAACACCACCATACTAAGTCTGGGTTATATTTGACTTTGTGGTTTTTATTTGGTTTTTTATTTGATGCAGCCGAATTTTTTCGATGCAGCGGATTTTATTTGTATTACTAAGTTTTATTTAATGCAGCAGATTTTCAATGCATCAGATTTTCATTGCAACATATTTTTTTCAATGCAGCAGATTTTATTTGCAGCAGAAATTTGTATTGCAGGGAGGATTTTTATTTAATGCTTTTTATAACAAGCAGCAAGCAGAAATTTTAGCAGGCAAAAATGTGTATTGGCAGATTTTGTATTGCTGAGTTTTGCTGTCAAAGCAGGGCCAAAATTGGGAATTAACAGTGTTTTTCAAACAATATAATTAGTAAGCACTATTTTCAAACTATATTTTTTACTAACATCTCGAGTCTAAGAGACTCGATTTTGGACTTATAAATCGAGTATTTGAGAGTCGATTTTAGTGTTCTAATCATGTCTGATGTGGCATTTTTTTCACGTGTTGTCTAACTAAAAATCGAGTCTCATAGACTCGATTTATAAACAAAACAACTATAATGTTTTAAGAAGCACACGGCCAGAAAAAGAGAAAAAAAAAAAAAAAACCAGAAACAGAAACACACACAGCCTTTACACAAGAAAGAGAGAAAAAAAAAACCCCAAAAATAGTAAGTGAAGAATGAGAGAAAAAAAAAAAAAAAACCCAGAAACAAAAGGTGAAGAATGAGAGAGAAAAAAAAAAAAAAACCCCCCAGAAACTACGAAGATCGAGATTGGAGTGGCTTCAGACCAGCATCGATGGCTTCAGCTCGATGTGGGCCGTGTGTGGTCGTAGGGCGTGGGTGGCCGTCGGTGGTCTTTATTGCTCGTGACTAGGGGTCGGGTTTAAATTGCCGTCGAAGATCGAGATCGAAGTGGGTGGCTTCAGATCGGCGTTGGCTGTGTGTGTTCGTGGGGCGTGGGTGGCCGTCGATGGTCGTCGGTGGTCGTGGCTAGCTGTGGATCGCCGTGGGTTGAAGGTGTAAATGCTGTCCTCTTCACTGGGTGCTTCCTTGTTCTTCTGGGTAAGTTTTTGTTCTTCTGTTTGTTTTTTTTTCTCTGATGAGATGAGAAGGTGTAAAGGCCCGTGTGCTTAAAATTGTAAAGGGCTATAAATTGAGTCTTAGAGACTCGATTTCCATGTGGACGCCGCATGAAAAAAATGCCACATCAAACGTGATCAGACCATGAAAATCGAGTCTTTGAGACTCGATTTATAGCCCAAAATCGAGTCTCTAGGACTCGAGATGTTAGTAAAATATATAATTTGGAAAATGAGCCTACTAACTAAATAGTTTAGAAATTAGGCTTAATTCCCAATTTTGGCCTCAAAGCGGCAAGAGAAAGTATGCTTGACCCAAAAGATGACTGCCTTTTCACTAGTTTTTTTTTTTTAGAAACTTTCGTTCTTTGATACTTGTGTTAATTAGGGAAAATAACTGGTTTTCATTTGGATAGATACTTCTTGTTGTTTCATTTGAAAAATAACAGGTTTTCATTAACACCTTAATGTGCTATATAATATGAAAAATGAATTTAAAAAAAAATACAAAAGAGCCAAAAAGGAGGACATAAGAACAGCACAATAAACCAATCAACAAAATGGTGAGCAATGCATATAACATTAACATACATTAGAGCTTTCACATGTATCTATTACATATAGACCTCCATGCCAATAAGAATGGAACTTAAATTGTAACTTACCATAAACAAGGAATTAAATCTGTCCAAATAGGGTTGGTATACCACCAAAATGAATTTAAATACCCCACAAGCATCATGGCAGACTAAGGTTGTTCACCCTTATATTGTTGTACATTGAGGCAAAACAGCACAACAACAACATGACAAAAATGAAAGATAACCATGGCACTACTATTGCTAGCTTGTACAATCTCTCACTCTCTAACCCTCATAACTTTCTCCCTAATCTCACAATTCACAATTAATCACAACTAATAATTTGGTCTTCTTGGATGGTTGACCATAGCCTGAACTGGAAAGCCCACTGATCCACAGAAACAGCATTTGCTGCTAAGCAAAGGGAGCTTTTTTTTATTCAGCAAGCTGCAGAGACACCAACTAGAGACTTTACAGCTCCATTATGTAGCTCTAAAATGCCAGATCTTGCTCTACCTACAATTAAGTAAGGTAATACAAGAGTAATATGTTGGTCTTGCCAAAGCCATTAAAGAGCTTGAGAAAATCTAACAATGAAAAAATTGTAAAATTGTTAATAAGAAAAACAGTCACAAATAAGGAGAGAAAAACAAGTAGCGGCAGCCATACTAGTATTTACCCACCATGACGCCTAGAGGATACAAACAAATTTGGAACCTCATAAAACAATAAAAGTCATTTAATACGGAGAATCTATACAGAGACTTGAATAAAACAATAAAAGAAAAACATATCAGCGATTGGAAACTTTAAAATTAAATCCAGTCATTATACTGAGACTTGAATAAAAATATCCTAGCATGTCTATTACATAGGTAAGGAATTATGGATGGTGTATGCACCAAGAAGTTTGGTCTTATAGAAGTTTAATAGAATAAATACATGAATAGTGACAGTGGAAAAATGCAAGAGTTCAGAAAAGAAAGAAACTTGCAAAGGGAAAATAATGGTCAGCATGCATGTCAGGTAGTATTTAATTAGAGAATGGAAAGTGTTATGACCTTAAAAAAATTCGATACTTTTTTACTTTTAATTTCCTCCAGCATAAAATTTTGAGATCAACCAATTGCCCAAGTACATGGTTACTCCTCTACTTGTGTTATTATTACTTGAGGAACAATTAGGCCTTGTTTGGTTTAAAAAAATGGTCACTCATCACTCAATTTTCATCACTCATCATCCATCACTCATCACTCATTACTCATCACTCTAAAATATCACACCCAAACAACATCATCACTCAGTTATCATCACTCAATATTTTCACACTATTTGTGGGTCCCATATCTGTCATTGGTACAGTTTAGTTTTTTTTTTTTTTTTTTTACCCAGTACCCAGATCACCTGAACCAGTGAAAAAAAAACAGAAAAAAAAGGAAGAAGACGAACTAGATCAGAAGAAAAGGAAAAAAAAAAGAAAGAAGGAAGAACGAAGAAGACCAGATCAGAAGAAAGGAAAAAAAGAAAAAGAAAAAAAAAGGAAGAAGACGAACTAGATGAAAAAAAAAAAAAAGAGGAAGAAGACGAACTGGATCAGAAGAAGAGAAAAAGAAAAAAAAGAAACCAGATCACACGAAGAAGAAGAAAAGAAAAAGAAAAAAAAAGATACCAGATCACCGAACAAAGAAGGAGAAAAAAAAAAGCCCCAGAAGTCAAAAATTGCACAGTGTAAAGTTTTATATTTAATTACAAAAATGCCATTGAGTTATGAGTTATGAAAACTGAAAACAGATAAAATGTGTTTTCAATTTTCATAACTCATCACTCAAAAATCAGAGAACTGAGTGATGAAAACCATAACTCAAAACTCATCCAAACAAAACATCTTGCAATTGAGTGATGAAAACTGAGTATTGAGTAATGAAAACTGAGTATTAAGTGATGAAAATACCCAAACCAAACATCACCTTACTCATACAGTTCTATTTTATAGTCCATTCTATACGACCCTTCAAACAAGTTTTGAGATAGAAACCTCACCTCGGTTACCGCCAAGCAATCATGTTTTGATAAATAAAAGAATAAAATCAGCTTTTGGAGAACTTAAATTTAAATCTAGTCATTAGACTGAGACTTGAATAAAAATATCCTAGTATGTCCATTACATTGGAATCAGATGGAATTTTCAACCATCTGAGTCCAATTTTATATTCTCAGTGGAGAATCTATACAGAGGAATACAATTTCATATAGATATATCAAATCCATAATACTTCAAACAAAACACCACTTTGCAGAAACCTAATTTCAAATAAAATAAATTAAAACCCTAGGTTTCAAAAATTAAATCTACCTAGAATAAGAGGAAAAGGGCAGATGAAAGTAAAAGAAAAAAAAAAAACTTCAAGCTCAGAAACTTAGGAACTCACCCAATAGAGAGAAACAAGAACCAATGAAGATCCAATTTGTTAACAAAAAATCACGGGTTGGTAACAATAAAAACCCTGAATCAATAGTTTAGAAACTCCACAGTTTCCTTGCTAGAAATCACTTAGAGGATCTCAAGCATAAACGGGTCTAAGAACTCAAGTGGGTAGCATCCTCAATGGGTGAGCAAGCGAGAGAGAGAGAGAGAGAGAGAGAGAGAGAGAGAGAGAGAGAGAGACTGTGTGTGTGTTGCAAGGAGAGATGAGTGTTGATCCATTTTGTTCTTTGATTTTAGGATCAAACGTGTTAGAGTAACGGTAGATTGAGAGGTGGGCAACGTAGCATTAACAGAATAACCACGAGTGGTAAATTGTCAAAAATGAAACCACTGGTGAGTAAATTAAATTTAAGGCAAACCACAAGTGAAAGTAGATAAGTTGTAATTACCCCCCAAAAAAAAGAGATAGGTTAAAAACCCGAAAGAGCAGCATACGCAAAAGGAGAGTGAAAAAAAAGAGAGTGAGAGAGTCTGCTAAGTTGAAAACCCAAAAGGGCGGCCTAGGCAAAAGTTAAGGCAAATAAAAGAAAATAAATGAACTACGTGATGACCTGATCCTTCTACAAAGGGTGATGTAGGCAATAATACATTGGTCCAGTCACAATTTCCCTAAGCCCACCATTTGCCCATTAAACAAAATTTTCAAAAATTCAACCATTCCATTAAACCATGTTATTACATAGAATCCAAAAAACCAAACCCTAAAAGCCCATACCTTAAGCCAAACCATAAAAAACCAAACCCCAAGAACCTAAACCTTAAACAAAATCCTTAACCTGCAAGTCCTAAATAATTCCTAAACATAAGAGTTTCTCGTTAACTTTTAAAATAAACATGTTCAAAGCCAAAAACAAGAAAGTCATTTTGTATTCAGTCTTTACTCTTTTGGTTGATCATTGATTTCTATTATGCTATGTACCTTGTCATCTTTATCCATTCTTTTAAACTGCTTTCTCATAGTAACCATGTTAGCTTCCTTGTCAGCAATGTTGTCCACTAACCAGTTAGAGTATTCTGTAGTCATCCTATGAAAGCGAACCTTGACAAAAGACTGATCCACTCGATTAGCCATCTCCAAACCCAACAACGTGTTCCTTATAGAAGTAGGATTTTTGTCCACAGGAGTAAAATGTCTTCTTCTTTTTCCACCGGGCATTTCTTGCTCATATTGGAATTGCCTCAAGAGTCTATCCCCCTTATAAAAGGTGGCCCTCCGCAATCCAACAATGAATTTATGATCCGATCTTGGAGACTGTAGTAGAGGGGGTGGGCACTCCCACTTATAACAGTTCCATCAAATTGAGGCACTGGATTTCTTGTTCAAAAACTTCTCCCAGTCACTCTTAATTTGGCATTCAGTTTTGATGACAGTCCTGCTAAGAAAACTGCTAGGACCATAATTACCAATTGTAGGCCTAGCAATCATATCTAGTCGTTCCATTAGCCATATCTGTAAAGCTAAGGAACTCCCAAGAAAGTTTTAAGACTCTCTTAGGAGCAAAGACAAGGGTAAATCTATCTTAACCCCCTAAGCTTGATAAGAAAGAAACTAAAAACCCTAAGGCTAAGAAGGGGAATACTCAAAAGTCCAAATAGAAGAAGCAACATCTCTGTCATCACTGTGGAGCGACTGGACATACTCGACCACATTGCTATAAGTGGTTAGCCACTCAACAGAGCAATAGTCTGATCTCATCGGGAAACCAGAGTCAGTTTCCATCCTCTCTTGCTCCTCTTGGAGATCTTCTCAATGCCCTCATGTTCCTTTAGAACGTGAATAGTTTCAATTATTTCCCCTCATCACTGGATCAAGGGTTTGCTAAACGGAAAAGTTCTTACAAGGTATGGAAGGTGATAGGCCAAAAATGTATTGACCCCTTGTGATGAATTAACCAATTAGTTAGCCAAGTTAATTAATTAATTCAATTAGCATGCAATAAACGTGGTAGCACAAACAAATCACCAACTAAGTTAATATGCAGTGGAAAATAAATTGACACGATGATTTGTTTACAAATGGGAAAAATCTACGCTGCAAAAATCCCACCAGGTGATTTTAAGGTCACCACTCTTGAGAATTCACTATTATCACAACAAGCAGTTACAAGTAAAGGAATCCTAGTACCTTATATCAACCTACAGTTAAACCTTACCCCAATACCCAATTGGACTTGTTCTATAGTGACAATCTCTCTTTTCAATGCATGACTCCCAGTACGTGACTAATCAATAGATATGTGGATCCTAATACGCTACTTTCTTCACTAACTTGAGAAAGATGTTGGCTGCAAAGTTCTTCAGTTCATTAACACGATGAAGATCACGAAGCTCCTTGGTCACAAAACCCAATGGCGTGCAAACACAGCAGTTTCTTCAAGAGAAAAATGAACTAGGACAAATTCTGTCTCCAATCACAATTTGCATGAACAAAACTTTGTTTCACACTTGCACAGCTGTGCAACCTTTGACGGCCCTTAAAATAATCCTTATATATGTTTAAGGTTGTGAGAAAAAAAAGCCTAAACATCTATACATGGATTGGTATGAAATCAAATCTAAAAAAGTGATTTTCATAAATCTCGACAGATACCCTATCTATCGAGCAGCTGTCGAGCATCGGGCAAGAACATCCATTTAATCCTTGATAGATACTAGTTGTCAAGCTTTAAAATCTAGTACTTCTTCACTTGATTCTTGGACAGATTTGCATGACTTTAACACTAAAACTTGAAACCTTGTTCCTTGAAGCATTAAACACATCCTAAATCTACCCAATTACAAGTAAAGTGCGTTTTGTCAAAAGATTAGCCAATTCTATAATGACATATGTTCCTAATATGATTTACAGCTGTCCTAACAATCTCCCCATTTGGCAATCTGTGACAAAATCACAACAAACAAATGAACATATGAGAGAAGTCATAAATCACTCAATTCATATTCACTTGTTGAATACAATAAAATCTATCCTGACACAAACTCTTGAAAAACTTTGCAAGAAGAGGGTTTATGGCAAGAAGACTTTGACAAATTGTATTTCTGAAACACTTAAAATAAAACTCATCAAGGTATCTTAGTGTGAAACATAAATAAAAGATTGCATACAATATATAAGAAGCATGTGCATAAAGAGAAAAAAAAATAACACATGTCAAGATAGGTGAAAGAACTGTGATAACAACCTCATCATATATATAACATCATAAGTACAAGGTTTGCTATCACAAAGTAAAAACAATGTATCTAAAAACAAAGAAAAGAAAGAATACATAAGTCCTCACTACATGTGACATGCAATATTAAAAGTATCATGGGCTCAGCCCAATCCAATCCGAACATCACACACATGTATAGCACACATCTATAATGTATGAAAATATAGTTAAAATGCACATAAGATGCAATGCATGATGATTTGAAATCATTTGAACAAAAACCATCCCAAAATTTCACAAAAACCTCCACAATTTTGAAAAACCCAAAGTTTACCAAAAAATCCCAAAAGTTAGGTAAAAAATTATGAAATACATGATAAGAATAGAGAAGATAAGATCATACTAGATGAAGAAATCATCTTGAGGTTGAAAAACTTCTGGGTATGAGGATTAGAGAGAAAGAGAAATGAGTTTGGGGAGGTGAGGAGGCAAAATGGATCAAGAGAGATCGAGAGAAATGAGAGAAAATGTCGCGCGGACCCTTTAGATAGAAATCCCAGTTTCTCGGTAGATTAAGAGTTGTCGAGAGCTGTCGAGAATTAAAATAATGAGAAATAGCTATCGAGCAACTATGTAGAAGCCATCGAGAGGTATCCACAGCAAAAGGGGCTTGATGGATTGAAAAGCTATTGAGAGATGTCCATAGCAAAAGGGGCTCAATATATTGAGAAGCTATCAAGTATTTATCGAGCATACAGAAACTTCCTTGATGGATCAAGTAGCTGTTGAGAAGTTATAGAGATTGAATCTCAAGAATCTCGATGAATCGAGATTGCGATAACAGCTATCGAGAAAAGAAGCTCAAAAGGCTCGATAGATAGCCTAACTGTCGAGAGGTATCGAGAAGTTGTCGAGATTGCTTAAAAATAGTTTTTCAAAGAAGAGAAAAACACAGACATGAATGCAATCAAACATGTTACTCAACCAAAGATCTAAACAACATTTTAAGCTCTCAAAAACATCTTATCAAAAAAATGTCAAGCATTTAGATCCAAAACACACACACACACACACAACAAGTCTAACCAATTTTATATTTCAAAAATAAGTTAAGACAGTTTAGTGAGCATACATTAACACATGTATTCCTTAAGATGACCAAATCACATTGTACTTGCACATGTATCAACAGTAGCAAAGAATATTGCATGTTGTGTGTGAAAAATATCGCAAGATTGCATAAATGTCTATATGTTATGACAATTTGAGATATGAGAAAATCACTTTAACTCACACACAATCATAACTGTTTGATGGGGACTATTATCTTTGAAGTACATCCTATAACTCCCACATCTCCTAGAAGACACGCTTACAATCATATATAAAGCATTTTTATTCTTTTTGCTTTTATTTTTTCTTTGCATATTTTTTTCTTTTAAGCATATCATGCATAGGCATATAAGAGAGAGAAAAGAAATACCTAATTATGTTAAGCTTTTAATATTGCATTTTTGCTATGCCGAAACATACAGATGTCATTTCATGATTGGCGGGCAACAATGGTGAGATGGTTATTTATGCCTTTCTCTTATGATTTTCGAATCCTTCTCATCAAAAAGAGTGATACAAGTGTTAAGTACAAGAGATAACTTAATCTTACTCATCACAAACAGAAGCCACAAAGCTCATTTACTTAGTTATGAATAAAGATGCTCATCTAAGCTACAAAAGATACAAAGTTTAGAAAATTTTGTTTCAATGGCCATCCAAGGTACACAAGTACCAATGTACACATACACACTGTTTTTGTATTTTTCTGATTTTTTAATTTTTATTATGAAAAACAAAATAAAGCATAACTGAAAATAAACAAAACAAAAACATGTTAAGCAAAGCAAAGCATAAACTAGACTGAATAAAAACAAGAAAGCAAAACACACAAGTAATGCAAACTCACAAATAAGAAGGGAAGAGAGAGAAAAAGTGACTAAATCACTTGGAGCATTTTTCCTTCCACACCTTGGAAGAACCTTTCATTTTGCAAACCCTTGATCCGGCGATGAGGGGGAAGAATTGAAACCGTTCAAGTTCGAAAGGAACATAAGGGCTTTGAGTAGATCCCCATGAGGAGCACAGGAGGATGGAAACTGATTTTGGTTTTCTAATGAGATCATACTGTTGCTCTGTTGAATGACTAACCACTTATAGCAATTAGGTCGAGTATGTCCAGCTGCTCCATATTGATGATAGAGATATTGCTTCTTTTGTTTAGGCTTTTGAGTGTTTCCCTTCTTAGCCCTAGGGTTCTTAATCTCTTTCTTATCCAGCTTAGGGGGTGCTCCTAGACTTCTGAAGGCTAAGCATCTCATCAAGCTATGCACTTAAAGTTCTCTCTAGTTGAGCTCTGACTTGAAACAGCTCCGCTTCAAGCTTCTTGGTCTTCTCAGCCAAGAAATTATTCTTAAATCTCAGTGCTTTAAGTGTCTAATTAGCTTCATCAAACTTTGTGAAAAACTCTTCTTGATTAAGCTCCACATCACTGAGCTTCTTAGTGGCTAGCCTGTATAGTTTCTTACGCTTCTTAAAAAACTTTATACAGCTTCTTATAGATTGTATGGATATTATCTTGATCATCCATTTTCTTGAACTTAGAATTTACCAAGTCCTCTTCATCATCCATATCTTCAACAATCCCCTCAGTAGGATTTATAGTGGCAGTGAAGGCATTTAGAATTCCATCATCCTCATTGTCTAAATCATCCTCAAGCTCGGTATCACTTAAAGTAGCAGCAAGTGCCTTACTCTTCCCAATGGTCTTGAGATATGTAGGGCACTCTTGTTTCACGTGACCAAAACCTTAACACCCAAAGCACTTTGGTCATAAGGGAACAGTGTACTGATCGCCATCCCTAGCATCTTTCTTCCCCTTATCTTGGCTCATGAATTGTGAATAATTAGATTATTTTCGGTCCTTGTCAAATCCTTTCGCGTTGACATTCTTCATAAACTTCTTAAACTATCTCTTGATATAGGATTTCATCTTAGAACCTTCATCATCAGAAGACTCATTAGTGTCACTGCTTTTGGCCTTTATTGCCATGCTCTTGCTCTTGCTCTTGCTCAATTTTCCGATTCTAGACAAACCCAACTTATAGGTCTGTAGATTGCCAACTAACTCTGTTAAAGAATTTTTTCAATATCCTGATTCCTCAATGACAGTGATCTTGGCATGGAATCTCTCCGGAAGAGATCAGAACACTTTTCTAACAATCTTGGTTTTGGGAATGGTTTCCCTAAGATTAAATGCTGAGTTCACTATGTCTTTGAACTTATCATAGAACTCATCAAATGACTCATCCTTCTCCATCTTAATCTCTTCAAAACTCGTGGTAAGCCTCTGAAGTTTTGAATCCTTAACAACTTTAGTTCCTTCATAGGTTATCTAGAGGATGGTCCAAGCTTTCTTAGCAATTTCAGTAGAGGATATCTTTTTAAACTCCTCATTCATGACCGCACTGAATGAAGCATTCAATGCCCTGCTGTTGAAGTTTGCAGTCTTGATCTTAATATCATCCTAATTGGCCAGCGCTTCCTTTGGCTTGATCAAGCCTATCTCTACAGCATGCTACACTTTCTCCTTTAAAGACTAATAGAAAGCTCTCATACGTACTTTCTAGTATGCATAGTTAGTGCCATCAAATAAAGGAGGTATAATAAGGGAGTGTCCTCTATCCATGACAAATAGGAGTCAATGGATCACACAACAAAGATTAAAACATAATCAGAATGTGCCCATTCTGATACCACTTGATAGGCCAAACATGTATTGATCCCTTGTGATGAATTAATCAATTAATTAGCCAAGTTTATTAACTAATTTAATTAGTATGCAATAAGTGTGGTAGCACAAATAAATCACCAACTAAATTAATATGCAGCAGAAAATAAATTGACATAGTCATTTGTTTATGAATGGGGAAAACCTACACGGCAAAAACCCCACCAGGTGATTTTAAGGTCACCACTCCCGAGAATTCACTATTATTACAACAAGCAGTTACAAGTAAAGGAATCTCAATACCTTATACCAACCTACAGTTGAACCCTTATCCCAATACCCAATTGAATTTGTTTTGTAGTGACAATCTCTTCTTTCAATGCACGACTCCCTGTACATGCTAACCAATAGATGCGCAGATCCTAGTACGCGACTTTCTTCACCAACTTGAGAGAGATATTGGCAGCAAAGTTTTTCAGTTCATCAACATGATGAAGATTACAAAACTCCTTGGTCACAAAACCCAATGGCGTACAAATGCAACAGCTTCTTCAAGAGAAAGATGAACTAGGACAAATTTTGTCTCTAGTCACAATTTGCATAAACAAAACTTTGCTTCACACTCGCGCAACTGTGCAACCTTTGACAGCCTTTAAAATAATTCTTATATATGTTTAGCGTTATGAAAAAAGAAAGCATAAACATCTATACACGAATTGGAATAAAATCAGATCTAAAAAAGTGATTTTCATAAATCTCAACAAATACCCTATCTATCGAGCAGCTGTCGAGCATCAGGCTAGAATAGCCTTTTAATCCTCAATAGATACTAACTGTCGAGCTTTAAAATCCAGTACTTCTTCACTTGATTCTTAGACAGACTTGCATGACTTTAACACTAGAATTTGAAATCTTGTTTCTTGAAGTATTAAACACATCCTAGATCTACCCAATTACAAGTAAAGTGTGTTTTGTCAAAGGATTAGCCAATTCTATAATGACATATGTTCCTAACATGATTTACATATGTCCTAACAGAAGGAAAAAAGGCTCTAAGTGATTTAGTCACTTTTCTCTCTCTTTCTCTCTCCCTCCATTTTTTTTGAGTTTACATTACTTGTGTGTTTTGCTTTCTTGTTTTGAGTCAGTCTAGTTTTATGCTTTGCTTTGTTTAACATGCTTTTGTTTGTTTATTTTCAAATTTTGCTTTATTTTATTTTTCAAAAAAAAAATTTTGAAAAATTAAAAAAATACAAAAACAATGTGTGTTTTGTGTACATTGGTACTTATGTACCTTGGATGGCCATTGAAATAAAGTTCTCTAAACTTTGTATTCATTGTAGCTTAGATGAGCATCTCTATGCATAACTAAGCAAGTGAGTTTTGTGGCTCGTGTTTGTGATGAGTAAGATTAAGTAATCTTTTATACTTAACACTCGTATCACTCTTTTTGACGGGAAGGACTAGAAAATCCTAAAAGAAAGGTATAAATAACCATCTCATCACTGTTGGCCGCCAATCATGAAATGACATCGGTATGCTTTGGCATAGCAAAAGTGCAATGTCAAAAGCTTAACATTATTGGGTATCTTTTTTATCTCTCTTATATGCCCATGCATGGTTTTCTTAAAAGAAAATATGCAAAGAAAAAATAAAAGCAAAAAGAATCAAAATGCTTTATATATGATTACAAGCATGTCTTCTAGGAGATGTGGGAGTTATAGGATGTACCTCGAATGTGATAGTCTACATCAAGCAGTTATGATTGTGTGTGAGTTAAAGTGATTTTCTCATATTTCAAATCGTCATAACATGTAGACACTTATGCAATCTTGCGATATTTTTCACACACAACATGCAATATTCTTTGCTACTCTTGATACATGCACAAGTATAATGTGATTTGGCCATCACAAGGAATACATGTATTAATGTATACTCTCTAAACCGTCTTGACTTGTTTTTGAAATATAAAATTGGTTAGACTTATTTAATGTGTGTGTGTGTGTGTGTGTGTGTATTTTGGATCTAAATGCTTGACATTTTCTTGTTGAGAGATGTTTTTGAGAGCTTAAAATATTATTTGGATCTTTGGTTGAGTAGCATGCTTGATTGCATTCATCTCTGTGTTTTTCTCTTATTTGAAAAACTGTTTTTTGTGCATCTCGACAGCTTCTCGATACCTCTCGATAGCTAGGCTATCTATTGAGCCTCTTGATCTTCCTTTCTCAACAGTTGTTATCACAATTTTGATCCATCTAAGTTTTTTGAGAATTTGTCTCGATAGCTTCTTAATCCATCAAGAAAGTTTTTGTTTGCTTGATAGATGCTTGATAGCTTTTCGATCCATCGAGGTCAATTTGTTGTAGACATCTCTCGAGAATTAGTGCTAGACACCTTATGACTTCTCTCATATGCTTATTTTGTTTGCTGTGGTTTTGTCACGGATTGCCAAAGGGGGAGATAGTTAGGACATATGTGAATCATGTTAGAAACATATGTTATTTAGAATTGGCTAATCCTTTGACAAAACACATTTTACCTGTAATTGGGTAGATCTAGAATATGTTTAATACTTCAAGGAACAAGAGTTCAAGTCCAAGTGATAAAACCATGCAAATCTGTCCAAAAATCAAATGAAGAAGTGCTGTATTTTAAAGCTCGACAACTAACTTGACAGATAGCATCTATTGAGGTTTAAAAGGCATGTTTAGCCCGATGCTTGACAGCTACTCGATAAATAACCTACCTATTGAGATTTACGAAAATTAGTTTTTTAGATCTGATTTCACACATATACGTGTATACTTGTTTAGGCTTTCTTTTCTCACAATCCTAAACATATAAAAGGATTATTTTAAAGGCCACCACACTTGATGAAACTTGATGCAAAGGTTTTGTTCAAGTAAATTGTGATAAGAGACAAATTTGCTCTAGTTCATTTTTCTCTTGAAGATGCTACTGCATTTGTACATCGTAGGGTTTTGTGACCAAGGAGTTTCGTGATCTTCATCATGTTGATGAACTGAAGAACTTTGCAGCCAACATCCTTCTCAAGCTAGGATCTGCGTATCGATTGGTTAATCACGCACTGGAAGCCGTGCATTGAAAAAGAGATATTGTCACTACAGAACAAGTCCAATTGGGTATTAGGATAAGGGTTCAACTGTAAGTTAGTATAAGGTACTAGGATTCCTTTACTTGTAACTGCTTGTTGTGATAATAGTGGATTCTCGGGAGTGGTGACCTTAAAATCACCCAGTGGGGTTTTTCCCTTGGAGGTTTTCCCCATTCGTAAACAAATCACCGTGTCAACTTTATTTTCTGCTGCATATTAACTTAGTTGGTGATTTGTTTGTGCTACCAGGCGTATTGCATGCTAATTGAATTAATTAATTAACTTAACTAATTAATTGGTTAATTCATCCTAAGGGGTCAATACATTCTTGGCCTATCAAAAAGGAATATACAAGATGAAAGTTTAACTTCAGAAGGGAAGGGAAATACCGATGTCACAGAAATGTCGGCGAAACAACCTTGTAATTAGGTTTGAATAAATTCAGAATGAATCCTTAGTATTCTTGAAACAACATGGCCAACACGAGCTTGAGCAATCTCTTCATTAGTCAAAAGGTCAGCCAACCAGATGGAGGGACAATGAGGAACCAGAATTGTTGTAGGAGGGTACACATGTTAAACTTGAGGCACACCCAATCACCAAGATACCAATACCTTCCATGCCTACATTCAAACAATACTTGATGGCTATTTAGCTCCAAAGCCCGCTCGCACTCATCATACCCCTCACATCTAACCCAAGGATTTAAACACATCTCAAAAATCACCAAAAAACCTAGAATGAGAAAAAGACCAAGCCATAATCAAATACCAAAGATCCCACACACAAAAAGAGAAGGACTCATATCATCAACAGTCAAATTGTCAATCACCATACGCCAAATCTCCAAAGAATGCCTGGAAGGCTTTGACAAATGGTATTTGGGCAACCAATGGAGAAATCTAGGATAAATGTCATTAATCTCCTCCCGAATTTCAGGACCAACTCCAAAGTACTCACACATCCAGGCTTGAAAAATTCACAACACCATTACAATCTAGCCAAAATAACTTTCCAAAACCCACACATAGCCAAAAATTCCAAACCCCACCTGCCATACAAATGGAGCACTACCCAAGCTTGAGAGACTACGCCTGGAATGTTGAGTCATGAAGTGCAAAAGGGTAGCATAGGCTATACCACCCCAGTCATAATTTTTGATCTGCTCAACATTTCTCAAGCTCGAAAAATAGCGCAAGTTCACCATACTGTCTAAGTCTGGAAACAAGAAAGTCCCAATGAAGAGAAATATGAACTTGTGGGTACCCATTGCCATTGTATCACATTTTGCAATGTTCTCATATAGCCACATCAAAGGGACATTTTTACTCCTCATTTTGGAAGGCATTACACCTAAAAGTTTCTTGATTTCCTTTGGAGTGATGGAGTCATTGACACGGATTCTTTCACCACCCAACCTCAAGCCGGTAATGACGGAAAAGTCATAAGGGGTCAACATCATCTCACCAATGCTCGGAAAATGGAAAGTACATTTGGTGTCCCAGAAGTGTTTTGACAAGGCAAGGAGGAATTGAAGGTCTTTGTATTCATGAGTCTCCTGATTTAATAAAGCTTCAAAGAAAGTACCAAAACCCGCATCATTGATGATATTCCTAATGTCAGGAGACAACGCTTTCCAAATGCCCTTCAACATTTGGAGACTACCTCGACTCTTGAGGCTCTGCAACACAAAAATATAGCTCATCATTTCATGCCAAAATTCTCATGCCAACAAAAAATCTCATTCCATACCAGCAAAAATTTCCCATGACCAAAAAATCATATGCCTTAAAAAAATTTTTCCCACTAAAAAACCAATGTCCCATCAAAATTTTACCATGACCAACAAAAAAAAAAAAAAAATTTCATGTCCAAAATCACAACAAATGTATTTTTTCCTACATGTCCATGACCATCAAAATTCCTACATGTCTATGCACAACCAAAAAATCCCAACATGTCCAAAATCATAACCACAAAATTTCTTCATGATCTAACATCACATACCCAACAAAATTTTTCCACAGCCAAAATTTCGTGCTCATAAATTTATTCCATATGCACAAAAATTTTCTGGACCCATAAATTTATCCATACTCATACCCACAAAATTTTGCCATGTTCATGAAATAAAATTAGCACATGCCAACAAAATTTCCTATATGCATCATGAATATATTCATACAAGCCTACAACACAAATTTTTCACAATGTTCATGCCGCCAAAATCCAAGCCAAAATTTATCCAACAACATCAAAAATTACCAACATTCCATAAGCTACCAATATTGTCCAAATTACACCATGACCAAAAATACAACACTTCCAAAATGTTCCAAAGCCAAGATTACAACATGATCAATCATACAATACCCCAAATTCCAACAAGAGCACATAACAACACAATGACAATGTCTCAACATCAAACTCTCAAGGTTAAAAAGCCCCTTGGTAGCCACAGCTCGGGTTCTAAGGTTGAAAAGCCCCTTGCATCCCTTTCGTTAGATCGAGGTTGAAAAGCCCTTTGATCGCCACAGCTAAGATCGAGGTTGAAAAGCCCCTTAGTTGCCACAGCTCAGATTGAGGTTGAAAATCCCCTTGGTCATCACAGCTCTGGTTCTGAGGTTGAAAAGCCCCTTGGTTCCCTTTCTTCAAGATCGAGGTTGAAAAGCCCCTTGGTCGCTACAAATCTGGTTTTAAGGTTGAAAAGCCCCTTAGTTACCTTTCTTCAAGATCGAGGTTGAAAAGCCCCTTGGTCGCTACAAATCCGATTCCAAGGTTGAAAAGCCCCTTGGTTATCTTTCATCAAGATTGAGGTTAATAAGCCTCTTGGTCGCCATAGCTCCGATTCCGAGGTTGAAAAGCCCCTTGGTTCCCTTTCGACAGATCAAGGTTAAAAAGCCCCTTGATCGCCACAGCTCCAATTCTAAGGTTGAAAAGCCCCTTGGTTGCCTTTTCTTCAAGATTGAGGTTGAAAAGCCCTTTGGTCGTCACAACTCCAATTCCAAGGTTGGAAAGCCCCTTGGTTACCATCCACATTCAAGATCGAGATTGAAAAGCCTCTCGGTCACCTCATTATCAAGAATCATTTCATAGATCATCAGCTATCAAGTATTTATGTTAGGACATATGTGAATCATGTTAGGAACATATGTCAATATTTAATGTAATTAGCTAATCCTTTGACAAAACGTACTTTACTTATATTTGGGTAGATCTAGGATGGGTTTAGTACTTTAGGGAACAAGAGTTCAAGTCTAGTATTGAAGCTATACAAATCTGTCCAAGAAACAAGTGAAGAAGTGTTGATTCATTAAAGCTCAACAGATAGCTCAACAGATAGCTATTTATCGAGGTCTTGACAGATACTATCTATCGAGGTATCTATCGAGAATTATGAAAATCAGTTTTTCAGATCTGATTTCCCATGCTTATGTATTTGTGTAGGATTTCTTTTCTCACAACCCTAGACATATATAAAGCTTATTTTAAAAGCCGTCACATAAGAGAATACAAGGAGAACATATGCAAAAAGTGACCGATGCCTTATTCTCTCTGAAAGAAGCTATTGCGTTTTTGCACCTTAGGGTTTTATAACCAAGTGCTTCTTGATCTTCATTGTTGATGAAGTGAAGAACTTTGCAACCAACATCTCCTTCAAGTTAGTGTGTTAGTCACGTACTGGGATCTGTGCAAAAAGGTGGCATTCATATATTATAGAGTTCAGAGGTTTAGAAACAGTAGAAGGTTCCTGTTGTAAGTTTATCTATGGGGATTGTAAAATCTAGAGACAAAGGTTTTGTATTGGATCTGAAACTTCTCTTTACTATAGTGAATTGCTTTTCGGGAAGGTTTCCCCCCAAGTTTTTTACTGTGAAACTAGTTTATTTAATTAGTTTTCTTGGGTCATCATATCTTATCTTATTTACTTTTCCGTTATGCATGATAATTGACTTGATATTAATGTTTTTTTGTTTCAACAAGTTTTATTCAAAATAAATCTAATTAACAATTTGGGTTTAAAATTTGTTAATTCTATCAATCGAGGTCTAAAATTTCCCAACAACTTACAATTTTCATTTTTTTTTCAAAAGGTAAAGCATTAAATCCATGTTCTAAAGTTTTAGATTCGAGAGCTAGGTAATCTTTGAAAATTCAACATTAATTAAATCATGACCGCTAAAATCAATGTCTTTGTTTTACATTGACATTCACTTTCCAATTCCTGTCAATGAAGAGCATTCTATAGACACTCAATTTTGCACCCATGATTTAATCAAGGAAGATGGCTGGAGTGACCAATCATATATCCAAAATTCATGATTGCATTACATGCATTAATTTGTTCATTGCATATCATAAAAATTATCTTAATGTTCTAACAGTAGCAACGGTATGCCCAGTTTTCAAATTAGACCATCGGATTGAAAGATATCGCATGATTAAGTTTGCACAGTCAGCATGTATTGTGTCTAGGTAGAGTCGACCACGCATGATTAATTTAAATTAATTTTGATTGGTTAAACAATTAAAATTGATTAAATAATTTTGTGATTGGTTGAATCAATTTTTTTTTTATCACAGCACAGATCCGAATTTTTTAACAAAGAAGAGGATGCATTCATAAATAGACTTATGCGATTTAGTTTTACATGTGTGCAACATATCATTCTTGTCATGCATAAAAGGGGTACATCGGTCATGAGAGTCTAGAAGGCCAGACTCTGTTTGGGCGGAATGGGTGCCTAACACCTTCCCATTCCGTAACCTAGCCTCCGAATTTAATGTCTTTGGATAGGTAGAGCTAGGCTTTATCTTCATTTTTATTTTGGGTAGATTGTAACTAGAACAAAAAGCCATGTACCTTTGGTAGGTTGTAACTAGGACACAAAACCATGTATTATTCAATTTACCAAATGTATACTTTTTTATTCAATCAACGAGAATGGAACAATTCAGTCATGTAAATTTGTATTTAATTTTTTCTTTTTTCTTTTTGTATAAAAAATAAGTGATGACTCCACATCACTTACCCAAAAAGAGAGTTTCCCTAAAAAGTACCCAAATCTCTTTTTTTGAGAGCACCGAATTTTCCCGATCTCTCATAGTGGTGACTTCACTGGGGATTTCGAGGGCTAAGCTTTGTGTTAGACTTAAGTGACCAAATACGTACCCTTTTTTATGCATGATCTTGCATGATATTGTTGAGTTGTTATATGATATTTTGTATGTTTGTTGAGATATTGTATGATATGTTGTTGTATGTATTGTTTGTTAAAAGCTTTCCTTAACTATCGTAGTGTGTGTCGTGAAAACAACAAATATGTATGCACCCCTTTCAACAACAATGTGGTGGTAGTAACCATGGATCACCGGTCTTCATTAGATTCAGGTACTCAGTGGTGAACTCACTAACTCATAGCCTAAAGTCACTAGATCATTTCTTGTTAATTGTAAAAGACAGGCCATGCCATTTGGACTAACGCAATGTTCATTACATTACAAGTTGGAAGGTATAACGTCCTAGCTATGGAAAACAATGAAACAACAAACCTACCCTACAACGTAATGGCTTAGACCTACCTTTAGGCTGGTCTATGTTAAAATTGCATTGAATGTTGTGTGTGTTTGTTTGGTTGATTGATTGATGTGGATGGGGACCTAGCTTTGATTAACTCGACCAAGCCTGTAATTAGGAGAGAATTTGGTCAAGATCTGAAGGAAGGCTGCAAAGAGAACCCAAGGCTAACACCTAAGCCAATAGCTCCAGTTCCAAGCCCATCATGCCCATTACATTACTGAAGCCCGTGAGCATACAAGACACTCCGCCACTGCAACATTTCAATCCCATACTCGCCCTACAAGACACTTCAAACCCCCAATCAAATCACCTAACGTCCACAAATGGGGGGAGACACTTCAAACCCCAAACAAATTATCAAGCACCAACATACGAGGGGAGACACTTCAAACCCCAATCAAGCAACACAATACCTACAAACGGGGGGAGACACTTTGAACCCTAATCAAATGGCCTAACATCCACAAATGGGGGGAGTCAAACCCCAAGACACCGATCTAAATGACTCAACAAAAAATGCCCACATCACAAGGGGGGAGACACTTCAAACCCCCACTTTTGGCAACTGACAATCCCACAGATATGGAGATTAATGATGAAGGCATGGACCATATAGATGAAGGTCCCCCCGGAACTGATGCTGAGGGAAGAAGGAACTTGCTGGGAGATGCCTATCATCATTGAAGCTACAACTGAGTTGAAGAATTAGGCATGGGAGGGAGCCGCCCACCCCATGGAGGACTCCGTTTTTAGGAGAGTCTGCCTTTGGTTTGTCGTTTGGAGAAGAAGCTTTGAACGTGTTTAGGGAATATTGGGGGTTTTAATTGGGTTATAATTGAGTGTAAGAGCACTTATAGCAGTGGAGCTAAAAAGCTATATAGCTATTTTAGCTCCACCAAAACACAAAAATAACCATACAGCAGTGGAGCTAAAAGTTATGGATGTGCACTGTAACTTAGAGCTAAAAAAAAAAAAAAAATTTATTCCCTGCCCGGTTGTGTGTATAGCTGTGATGATTGTGTGTAGTGGATATATTATTTTATTGTAGTAGATATCTTATTTTATTGTGATGTTTATATAATTTTATTGTATTGAAAGTTAAAATAGATCAACTGTTACAGCATGTGTGTAAGCAAAATAAATAAAGTAATTTTTTATGGTGCCAAATAGCTAAATTTTTAACTTCACTGCTATGGATGCTTTAACAAGGTGTATTGAGTTTAAATTTGTTGGCTGATGTGTATTCTCATGATTGGCTGTTTGGCTAGCATAAAATGTGTCTTTTACGCCAACTCTGACCCTAACTTATTCTCTATTATTATTATTATTTCCAGTGAGATTTGAGCTTAAAATCTATCTTTTGAAAAGACAAAAGATTCGTTGAGCTAGATTATATATGTCAAGTACGTAAACTAGTGTGAATTATTGTGAATAAAATAGTAAACAACGTGGTGTTACTGGATTTATCGAGAAAAATATTTATGCCGCCAATCACCATTGATCATATTCTTGCTTACCACATCAGATGAGAAAAAGACACTCGTACTTTCACCTGTTACAGCTGGATTAGGTACGCGGCAGTTGCGATCTTGCCCCCACCAGATAAATTCTCTTCACACATTCTCACGGTTTATGAGAACTACTAATAAATGAGTTGGAAAGTTGGAGTTGGAGTTGGAGTTGGTGTTGGGCATCATATTTTTGTTGAGAAAATGAAAATGATTTGTTTTATTACAATTTAATGGTGATTATAGTTTTTGAGAAAATGGAGTCTTGAAAATGGTGATTATAATACTATTTGATTATTATAGAGAAATACCATATAAACCACGGCATAAATATGTAAAGCAATTATAAATCATATTGAAGTTTTTGAGAAATGTTTGCTGCATTTTATTGTGTCAAGTAGGAAATTGAATAACACATAAAAAATGCTTTAAAAAGGGTTAAAAGGCATTATATATGTCACATTCTTTTTAAAATACAGTTTATTAGAGTATCAAGGTGTGTGATCATTGAAAAATATAAATTTGATGATAAATTGTTCTATCTATTTTATTATTTAATTTTACTTAAATTCGAAAATATTTTCCTATTTTATTTAGATTATACATGATTCTTAATTAAATTGTGTATCGCACGGGCATATAGTAGGTATTTGTTATGAATTATTTGATATATATACACTTCACATTGAAGAAGTTGATATAAATAAAAAATTTAATGCCGGTCTAATTTGTGGAAGTATGAATTATAGGAAAAGAAGATAAGAACAAAATATTATATCAATTTTTTTTTTGAAAATCTAAAAAATATGAACTAATAATGCTAAGATTTTAAGTTGATTTTAACGTATATATACGATATAATTTTTTTTTTTAGATCACGATATAATTTATGTTTTTTTTTTGAAAATCTAAAAAACACTAATAACGTTGGTGTGTTATAGATGTGTAATAATATAATTTATGTTTGTAATCAAATTAAGTTTTTTATCAACTTGGAAATTATAGGAAAAGAAGATAAGACCAAAAAATTATATCTATTTATTTAAAAAAAAAATCTAAAAAGTTTTCTGCAATTTAGTGTAGCCACTTAGCGCAACTACGACATTTAAGTCCAACTTTTATTATATAGTATAGTATGTGATTTACAATTACAATTTTTCTATGTGCACAAACGAAATGTAAGTTGTTATAGATATATCCCCCTTGAAATTTTGCGGTAACAAAAGAACAATTTAGTGAATTTACTTTACGATATGTTTGTGGCGGGTGTTTTTTTTTTTTTTAAAATAAAATAAATGACAATAGTGATACAATGATATTATATATTTCATTATGACATAACATTTACTAATTAAGGTGCCACTAGAAAAGTTTAAAAATTTACTATTATTATGCTATTTAAAATTTAAAATCCATCAATTACATTAGTTTGCATTAGAAATGCATTTAATATTTTTCCATAATTTATTTATATTAAAAAATTGTTAAAAATATATTCTTTTGATAAGAAATGTTAAAGATATAATTTTACTATAATAATAAATGTAATTGCTAGATTTAAAAAAAAACATTATAAATATATATAGCGATTAATTGTAAAAGATATGTATGGCAACAAAAAAAATAAATTTGTAAAGGATACCATGGTAAAATTTGTACTATTCATAACATCACACATTTGCTGGATGTGAGAAAAAAAACAATTTAATTTATTTTTAAACTATCCTCGTCACACACAAATTACTAAAACAATTAAGAGTGTTACGAGGTTAGTTTCAAGAAATGAACAAATGTTACATGTTTATTTTGTAGCAAAAAAAAAAAAAAAACCTGTATTTTTATTTTATATATATTTTTATTTTAAGAATCTAATTTTTAAGTAAATAAAATAATTTAAAAATTAATGGGAGAGTAACCATTTTTTTAGCAAATGTTTTATTGGGAGTTAGAATTATATTTTTACCGATTGTCCTTTAATTTTGTCTCTAATATAGGAGTTTAAAGACATTTTTTAACTAAAAAAAATAAAAATCTCAAACAGTGAAAGTTTCTTAAATAGTATTATAGACAAGTTAATTTTGTTGATTATTTAATTAAAAAAAAAAGACAAAAAGGAAATAGAAAAAATTATTAGCATTAATTTTTTTAAAAATTATTAATTATTAAAAATGTCGGCGGAGTCTGTTTTCGTGTGTAACTTACTAACTTCCAAAGTTCCAACATTAGCAGAGATGTAACCCAAAATAGATCATAGTACAAAACAAACCAAATATAGGTTTGATAAAGCCTTCAAATTTGTCTGTCCGTACGGTTTTTTCATGGCTTCGTCGGAGATTGAAATAGTGTCATCATCGGATTCAAACGCTCAACAGCAAAACCCTAACGAGGAAGTCTCTGTGGCTCCTGTGATCGACGTGTTCTCTGCCTCCGCTTATGGAGATTTTGACAAATTGAGGAAGTTCGTCGAGGAAGACGGTGCGTCTCTTTCTCAACCCGATTTGAACGGCTACTACGCTCTTCAATGGGCCGCTCTCAACAATTTTCCTCATATCGTGCAATATATCGTTGAGGTTTTTTCTCAATTAACCCACACTTTTCCACTCATGCATGCCATGTGTTTGTCTTTATGTCTGTATGTATTTTGTGCGGTCAATTTGTGCTCAAAATGACGTATTCTTTGGTGGGTTTGTTCTAATTTAGCAGAATTCGTATTCCAAATGGGGAAAAATATGATTTTTTTTTTTTTTAGTTTGCACACGCGTACTCAAATGATGTATTGTGTGGTGGGTTTGTTCTAATTCAGCAGAATTCGTATTCCAAATGGGGAAAAAAAAAGATTTTATTTTTATATGTTTGAGAGCTGAATTCTGCAGTGGATTTGTTGAAATTTAGTTGAATTCAGCTTTCAGTAGAAAAGGGGAAAATTTTTAGTTTGGTTGATGAATCATATGTTAATGTGTGTGTGTGTGTGTGCACGCATTTACTTTTGGGATTGGGTTGCTACATTATGTGGTGGATGGGGTTTGCTATGGTTGAAGATTTCATTGTTGTTTTTGTTGGTGAAGCATGGGGGCGATGTCAATGCCACTGACAACATTCTACAGACGGCTTTGCATTGGGCAGCTGTTCGGGGAGCCATTGCTGCTGCAGATGTGCTTTTGCAGAATGGAGCTCGGGTTGAAGCAGCTGATTTCAATGGCTATCGGGTAATTGTCTCATTCTCTTTAATCCTTAAACAAATGTTTCTTTTTTGGAATTTAGAGTTGGTCATTTTGTACATGTAAATAACCAATGGTTGTAATTTTGCCTGTGTCTTTGCTTAGTGTCATATATTTTGTTCACAGCCAGTACTAAGCCCAGGAAAAGGAGGAGAGTTGCGGTAGGTTGATGACTGGCGTAAAAGTTAGTCACTCTTTTAGGAATAGATCCACTACAGAGACTAAATAACCAATGGCTGTGTTGAAATAATTATGGAAATATTTATTTGTGCACATTAGAGTATTATTGATATGCATCTTTTCAGCATTTTGATGGTTCTATAATAGAGTTAATGGAATTTTGTACTCATGTTTTATGGGTTTAGAGAGATATATCATATATATTGGCACTATATGATTATGGTGGATATTGATAACATAGAAAAATCACCTATAACCTTAAATTAATGGTTTCCTTCTTTTTGATAACTATAAATGAGTTTCCTTTGATAATTTGATAGTTGGGGGAGGGGTTTGAACTGTGGATGTTTCCTTTGGAAACACCAGGAGATAGATAGACTAGTGGTAACTATTTATGAGTTTCCTTATATTTTTTGCTCTTTAAAAAGCCAAGGAAAAACACCAATGACCTGTTAGCCTAACTGACACTTCTTGGTGTTTTCAATGTAGATGTCCAGGATTCAAATTCCCCCTCCCCCAGCTATCGAATTATCTCAAAAAAAAAAAAAAAAAAAAAACCTGTTGGGGTCATTACTTAGGAGGACCATTGTACATATCTTTCTCTAAGATATTTTATTATAAAAAAAAAAAAATCACAAATATGCAAACAGAAAGCCTGATGTAGTTGGATAATCTACAGAGCCTTTCACTTTTGGTGTTCAGATTTATGTGAACTTTGCTGTGTGGTGTGTGCGGTCAATTGCATCACACAGCTGGTCCAAAGCTTAAACTTGGGAGGAGCTTTTATTGGGATGCTACTTAAGTCAAGGAAGGTGAATTTTATGCTGTTCCTTTTGAAGTTGAAAATATTGCAATGGATAAAAATTATTCAGGTGGCTGACCTTGAATATTTTGGAGGAATGTTGTACAACTTGACTTGTATTACTAAATATTAATACAATATGCCAAATATGTGTGTGTAAATGGCCTAACTGTTGGTGAGCATATGTGTAGAATGAATTATCCAGGGAGCTACTGTATTGACAATGAGTCATATGGGAACTTCCTTAACCTCCTTACTGTGGTTGAAAGTAGTTTAATTCCAATTAATTTCAAGTTCTTTTGCATCTAATTCTTTTCTCTTTGCTTGTGATGGGTATACATCTCCAATACTCTGTTGTTTATATACTTATTCACTGCAGGCAGTTCATGTTGCAGCTCAATATGGACAAACAGCTTTCTTAAATCACATTATTGCGAAGTATCAAGCTGATTTTGATGTGCCTGATAATGAGGGGAGGAGTCCTCTTCACTGGTATGTCGATAAGCAATGAATTCTAACATATAGATGACAACAAGAGCTTTTTGTTTGCAGTATCCCTCGGGTCTTCCTTTATTTATAAATATAACTAAATTAGTTGTGCAGAATTGAGGAGAGAGCTGTCATTTGGTCCAAAGACTATCGGTGCAAATTCTATAGAATGTATCTGTGTTATAGTGAATATACTATGTAATGATTTGTATGAATGTTTCCTTCTGTAGAAGAAACATAGTGTAAATAAATGATGGAACTAACATCTTATTGTTGGTTTAAATATTTTGATAAGTAATGGAAATTTTATTCAAAACATAAAAAGGAGTCACTCAAGTATACATGAAGTATATAGAGCTGGGGACCAAAACAATCAAATACACAAATTACAAGCATCCATCAAATCATAAATCGAACTAATAGAATGACTTCCTACTATTGACATCCAATTTGATAGCGTTTAAAGAAGAAAATTTTTAAGTCTGTTACTGTCCTTTCAAAGTAGCAATTATGTCTCTCTTGCCAAATGCACCACATCAAACAATGAGGGACAGCCATTCAGAGCACCATTACGATGATGACCAAACTTTCCTTGCCAGCATGCTAGGAGCTCAACCATAGTCTTTGGCATTACCTAGTAGATACCAAACAAGGTGAGCACCATAGCGTGTTTGAGGTTAAATAATTCTACAAAGCATTAAATCCTATTGGAGGTCCTCCTTTCTGTTGGAAAAGCATCTTGAAGCCTACAGAAAGCCCTACAACTACAAGAGTGTTATTCTTTCTATGGACAACAACATTGGGGAGAAGTCTAACCATGCATAATCTAATAAAACGCTGTATCATTATTGTTGACTAGTGTTGCATGTGAAAGTCAAGAGGGGAGACTATTGATCATTTGCTTCTTCATTGTGATGTTGTGAGAGAGTTCTGGTCTTTGGTGTTTAATCTCTTGGGGGTTCATTGGGTTATGCCTGGTAGGTGATTGAGTAGTTAGCTTGTTGGCAAGGTCAGTTCAGATAGACCATAGTATAAACATCTGGAAGGCGATCCCTCAGTGTATCTTGTGAAGCATTTGTAGTGAGAGAAATTATATGCTTTTAAGGGTGTAAACGTTTACTTTTAGGCCTGAAACTTTCATTCCCCAAATCTTTTTTTTTGAGTGGATGAATGCTTTAGGGAGATTTTCTATCTTTAATTTACCTGAGATGCTTGATCTTTCTAATTATCATTCTTAGTTGGTGTATCACTTTTCATACGTCCCATGTACATGGGTGGGTATGTATTAAATCATAGCTGTCAATAGGGATTAATTGGTTATATATGTCTACTGTGCTGGAAAGTTTAAAAGATGTATAGTTACAAAGTGGAAGTTAGAGTTGGCTTTCTGGTAAAGAATAAAAGGTGGAAGAATTGGCCCATATTCTAGGATGCAAGGTATTCAGTCAGCCTATGAAATGCTTGAGATTTTCGTTGGTTGCTAGATTTAAATCTATAGTAATTTGGGATACAATGCTTGAGAAGGTGGAATGGAGATTAGCATGACAGAAATGTTTTATTTAAGAGTATTAAGACTTGCTATAAACGGATGCTTTCGAGTTTGCTGACTTATTCCCTTTCTGTTTTTCCTATTCTTGTTAGCACTGCTATGCATATTGAGAAACTAGAAAGTGACTTTTTATGGGGTGCGCTAGGAGACAATTTCAAGTTCCATCTTGAAAATTGTAAAGACAATTTGACAACCAATTCAATATGGAGGTTTGGGTGTATGGAATGAAGGAAATAATCGTTGGGATATCACATTTATTAGAGCTGTCTAGGATTGGGAGCTGACTGACTTTCTTAATTTTTATCTATCCTTCAAAGGTTATCAAAAAAATAAAAAATAAAACAAAGGTTAAGAAGGGATGCAGATGACTAGATTTCTTAGGGTATGTTTGGTAACTGTTTTTTCCCTTTATTTTTCTGTTTCCAAAAACAATTTTATATTTTTGAGACTAAAAAACTTGTTTGGCAACCCAAAATAGACAGAAAACAAAAACTATTCTCAAAACTCAATTTGTGAATGAAACTGAAAACATGCAGAAGACTGTTTTCAGTTTCTATTTTTCAAAAGTCAATGAAAACACGTATTTAATTTAATGAATCTGTCTCATTTAATGAGTTAGCATTAGAGTTCAAATCCTAGTAATAACATATTTTAGTATTTTCTATTTTTTTCTTCAAAAAACTATCTTTTTAATTTCAACTAGCCAAACATGTTTTTGATTTCAAAAATACAAGAAAATTTTTTATTCTTTATATTCCCAAAAACAAGTTTTTGAAAATGAAAAACAAAAACTGTTACCAAACATAATCTTAGATTTCAACAAGTAAACTATTTTAGATGAAGTCCTTTTATAGAATGTTACATATTGGAGATGCTCATTGTTTTTTACTTAAAAGAGTATTTGGAGGGTTAAAGTCCCCGCTAAAGTGGTTTGCTTTAGGGAAATTTTTTACGATGGATCACTTAAGATGAAGGAATATAATTGTAGTGGAGTGGTGTTGCATGTGTAAGAATGGGGGTAATAAGTTGATCACCTACTTTTATATTGCAATATTGTTAGAGTTTTTTGGTCTCTCGTGTTTTGCCTCAAAGGTAATTGATATGTTGGCACGTAGGAAGGGGCAGTTTGGTTGACATCCAAATGGAGATGGCTGTATTGTGGAACGCGATTCCTTTATGGCTGATGTGGACTATTTGGAAAGAATGCAACAGCTGGACATTTGAAGGACTTAAATAAACTACAATTGACCTAATGTTGATTTTCTTATGTTCTATGTATGATTGGATCATTGCTTTAACTGGCCATTCAGTTTCTTGTATGTTAAAATTTCTTGATTGCTGTAATTTTAGGTGATTTTTGTGGTGCACCGCATGTATACATCTTGTGTGTGTGTTAAAGTTGACACAACTTCAATCATCTTATGACAAAGGTATGCCTTATGGCCTAACATGCATTATTCCACATACAATGCATGTTGCATTATATGTGGAATAATGCATGTTGGGTCATAAGGATACCTGTGTCATAGTTACATGGTTCATGGAGGTTTTATGCATATCATTTCAAATGCTGGATATTTTATAACTCTATTGTTTATCAAAAAAGAAAAAAAAAATTATACTTCTAAAAAGTCCACGTTGTATGTGGAATTATGCATGTTAGGCCATAAGGCATACCTTTGTCATAGTTACATGGTTCATGGAGGTTTTATGCATATCATTTCAAATGCTGGATATTTAATAACTCTATTGTTTATCAAAAAAGAAAAAAAAAATTATGCTTCTAAAGAGTCCACCTCTGCATAATAATTTGTGTGACGATCATTTTAAATTTAATTTGTTTATGGAGAACCACAATAGCTGCCTTTTTTTTTTCCTGTTAGTTTTCATTTTGTTCTTCCTTCCTCTCTCATTAAAGTTGTTGTGCATCTAATACTTGTTATTTATCCTACTAGATTATATATACTAGATAATATATATATATATATATATATATATGTATGTATGTATGGAAGTCAGTGAAAAATCTCTTTTTGATAAGTGAAAGTTGTTGGTCTATATAACTGAAATGTTTGAACTCTTTTCCAGTTTATAATATTTAAGAAACTCCACATTTGATTTTTAGGTAATATCCAGCAGTCTTCTGGAAAACATAAAGATTGTTCAAAGCTTATTATATGAAAAATGATTCTTCTCTTGTTTTCAACCAGGGCTGCATATAAAGGATTTGCAGATACAATTAGATTACTTCTATTTAGAGATGCATACCAGGGGAAACAAGATAAAGAAGGTATATTGGTTGGGCAATTAATATCTTCTTAAATGGGTTGTATGATTTCTCGGTTAATAATTGGTCAAGTTAAATTCCACAAATATTCTATATTAGCATGTGTTATATGACATGCATCAGAGAAAGAATGGCATCATAATATGGTCCCATGTTGCCTGCTCGATTTCAATTCTTTTATAGATTACAACTCAAAAATCTAAAAATTGCAATGAAAATAAGGAGTCTTTACTTTTCAAATTAAGTAAAATATAAGTTATTAAAATTGTTTTTATTTACTTTTCAAAGTTTACAACATGGAATAGTGGACAAAATAAATGGGATAGAATATTTTAGAATCTTAGCTTTACCTGAATGTGAGGTCCTTTTATGGGGCTCCCAATGTGTCTAACATCTATTTTTTTTTCTTTTTTTTTTGTGGTGGGGGGAGGTTTGTGGAGGTGGGGGGTGGGGGAGAGGGGGGTAATAAAAGAGATTTGCAGGAGGAAAATATGGTCAATAAAAAATGCATTAATGTAGATATTCCAGTTGTTACTCCAAATTTCTCCCACAATTCTTGTTAATCTACATCCCAATGGCTATAACTTTTTGTAAAAAATGGTGGCTTACTTTGGTAATTGTGTTAATATATTTGTTCTAGATGTGATGATGTTGAATATCCTATGAAAGGTTGTACCCCTTTGCACTGGGCTGCAATAAGAGGAAATGTGGAGGCATGCAGTGTGCTTGTACATGCTGGCACGAAGCAGGAATTGATGGTGAAAGATAATGCTGGTTTCACTCCTGGTCAGCTAGCGTCTGATAAAGGTCATCGGCATGTCGCTCTTTTCCTTGTACGTAACTTTTTGTTTAATTAATATTGCCCTCCTTTCCCTCCTTCCCCTCCCCTGCTCTAAAAGATGCTCAGCTTGGATAAAATAAATCGTTTCATGTGAAGCTTGCTTGATAAAACCTACTGGGAGTTCACAAGAATATATGGATATCATTTATGTTTAGATTTTCAATTTCAAATGGTCATGCAGAAAATATTGCAATCATATGGGTTAGGTTTTCATATGGGTGTCTTTGCGTGCATGAAGAATGCTCTAGGTTCAGAGTAAAAATGTTGGTGAAGTGAAATCTTGATTTGGCAAAGGTTATGGAGGTTTGGGAATCAGGGAAAAGAAGGCTTATATATCGGAAAGAATCATATCTAATATAGAGGCAATAAATATAACAAGTACCAGGGATTAAACTTGCATGGGAAGTTCAAGTGGATTTAGTTTTCTGGATTCTTAGAAACTTCTCTGTGGATGAAATTTACACTTGTTGATTAAGATGTTTATATCAAAATGAAAACTCGTGTAAAATACCAATGACCACTTTGCTTAAATGGCACCTCCTTACCTTGTTAGAGCAAGGTTTACAAGGTAATTCTGAAATGTATCACTTTGTTTGGAAGGCTGTTCCTCCTTGCTTGATGTGGAGCATTTGGTCCCAGAGGAATAACATGGTGTTTGAGGTCAAGAAGTTTGTCTGCAGAGATTAGTCTGTGTTTTGTGTAGAGTTTCCCCAAGGTCTTGATGCATCTGTTGTTCAAATTTGTGTCCTTATTGTAGACTTGGGGATGCTCTAGATTTTATGATTTTTATTTATTTATTTGAGTTTCTATTCCCCTTCTCGTTCTTCTTTTAGGTGTAACCTTTTATGTACTTGGCTGCGGCCCTTTTTGCACCTAATAATTGTCCTTTTTCTTTTTTGATTTTTGTGCAGTCTAATGCACGGCGAGCTCACAGCAACAACTGGGGAGATAAAATTTGTGGTGGGAAGATGACAGATATAGGTTATGCTCCTATCCTATTTGCCATAATAATCATTCTCACAGTCCTCTTCATCAACTCAGTTCTTGCAGGTAATAAGCTATGGTTTTACAATTTTTCTTCCAATAGCAGATGGAGGCAATGCTACGATGTTAATCATGACCAACTTCTTATTACTTATCAAAAAAATGACTGACTTCTTATTACTCGTGCTAGCTCCCAATCTTACAAAGGTTACTGCTGTTGTTGGACTCTGGGGATGGGGTGCTGTTTCTCTGGTGGTTGGTTCACTGATTATGTTCTACAAGTGTGCTAGGTAATCTTATGCTCTGCCGTACTTGTGTTTTAATTTTATTGTTGTATGTAGGTGAAGGCGTGTTTCCAACTTGACATATTTTTATTATTCTGGATCCTCTGTTTGTCAAACTGGGTACAATATCTCATGGATTTTTAGAAATATTACATATTACTCCCTGATTACTAGTGTTGCGTTGTACCCCTTGCTCTGTTTTTTAATTAATTTTATTACTTAACAAAAATGAAAGAGAAAATTTGCTTTTGCCTCTTTCTTGGATGTGATTGTGTGAATGTATTGATAGAAAATTGAAGCACCTGGACAAAAAATTTGAATATTTGGTACTGCCACTCAACCATCATTTGTTTTGCATTTTAGAGGACCTTTATAGATGACATTTTTTCCCTCAAGTTATTAATTTTTTAATATTTACGTTCTGTTGCTTGGCATACAGTTTTTGGTTTTTTTGCATGTATTCTACATATACATTGACATATACTGTTGTGCCAATGAGAATGATGGAACTTGATGTTATCAACACCGGACCAGACTGGAGGGTTAAACTGGTGAATGGTGACCTGGGCTGCTGCTGGTTTAGTGAGGTTATTTGGTAATCTATGCATATGAAGTGCCCAACTGCTTGACCTGCACAATTTTTTTAGGCCTATGTGTCCTGGGTGGTTTCCAGTACCAGTTTAATTATCAAAATCCTTGATTGGAGAACTGAAACAAATTGTGACTTATTTTGAGATCTGAACAAGGAACCTCATTGAAACTCACCATATGGTCCTCCAAAATTGAGAAAAAAAGAATAACAGTATAAAATTATTGTTATTATAGTTATTTGTATACAAAGAAGAGGGAAAAAGGATATAGAGATAAGAAAAGATTGGGGATGGCAGTAGGACGGGTTAAATGGGTAACTTGCCCCACCCTGTCTCATTGAAGGCACACTAAGTTGGGGATGGGGTGAGTTTGGGTACACATCTTATTTAACCTGATGTGGGGCCATATTTGAGGATGCCTGCTATTCTCTGCCCATTTACTAATATATCCTTGATGCATTTTGTATGGAGCCAATAAGCTTTAGATTAAATGGCACCTCCCCCCTTTGTAAGTGCAAAGTGATCAAATGCCTACCATGCCTGCCTTACCCCAAATACCCCTAATGATGTAAACACTAAGCTCCATTTGTTTCAATGGAGAAACTCTTGTGAAGATAGTTTTCTGCATTTTCCTGTGTTTGGTAGCATTAAAAAAAAAAAAAAAAGTCTTTAAGGAAAACTATTTTAGGTGAACGGAAACCTTTATAAAAATTTGAGTTATTTTTAGAGATTTTTTCCATTAAAATTTTCCGGAAAACAACTTTATCTCAAGGCACACTAAATAAAGGAAATTAAGAGGCAATATGGAAACTATTGAAAACAATTTTATCTCATTTTGAGGTCACTACCAAACATAGGACAATGAGATAGTTTTCCAAATATTACTGTTTAGAAAATGACTCATTTTTTAGAAAACATTAACGTCGAAATAAACAGAGTGTTAAGTACTAAATATCTTGAGCCATTGAACAATACAAAAGAAGGTTCTGGACTTACTCCCCTTGAATCTTGCATATACATTACCAATCTATAATCACCGTATTTTGTTTTTTGGAATTTATCCACCATCAGAATTTTTTATAGTGGCATAGGTGGGGTAGAGATAGGGATTAAAGCTGTGTGGGGCAGGTGGGAACAAGGTTATTGTCCTGCCTTGGCTACAGGGTGGGACGTATAAGGGTTTTGATCTGTAGGGTGGATCAGGCAAAACAACCCCCCCACCCCCCCGCTCCCCCCCCCCCCCCCCCCCCCCACATATATTGGCATAGATACTGCTTACACAAATGATTGCCATCATGATATAACCTAAAGCCATGTTCCTAACAAAGAATGAAATCTTAGAGAGAGATCAATGTGCCAAATCCTTTAATAGGTAAGTGCCATCTATCCAACCTCCCAACTTAGTGATTCTTTCCTTGATACTTTTACTGTTATGATTGTAATGAACCATTAATGTCAAACTAAGAGGAATTGTTTTGTCACCACAGATGTGTTCTTTCAAGTGTCTATTGGTCATCATTTAAAAAGTTTACGAATCATACTGTACATAGCATTTATGTTCCATCAATTCAAAATTGTGTTCATGCTGTAAAGTTTGCTGGAGAAAACCCATTAAGTTGTTTGTGCTCGTATGTTTTGTAGTTGCACCTGTTTATGCAATAGTTGATACTTACAATTATCAGTTATGTCATTTGCTTCTTATCTCATAGAGTTGTAGCTAGATATAATGACATGTTTTAAATTTCTTTGAGAATGCTGTATTGCTGATAATTGATCTTGCTATTGTCCCTTTATTAAAAATTACTCCCATGATGTTCTATCATTATTGCATGCAGTAAAGATCCAGGTTATGTAAAAAGACCAGGGGATATGGGTCATCATAAAGATAAAGAGGTTTGTACTGTCTCTATTTCAAAGCATGTTTCCATTTGTAATTAAAAGCTACATTGTACTTGTGAGAGTTGTTTGCTTGGTCTAGGGCTTGGGGACTCACATCTAGTGATTCCCTCCCTTTGTTCCTTAATTCTCTTCGTTTTTGTAATTAATTTTCTTATTTTTTTTATTTTCCTTGTAATTTTTCTGGTCTGCTTTGTGCTCTTTTTGCATAAAGTAGCTTTCTTTTACTTATATATATATATATAAAAAAAGTAGCTTTCTTCAATATACATTTTCCTCATAAAAAAAAAAAAGAGAGTTTTTGCAAATGACATGGCTTGCCTCAAAGCCAGATTTTGTAGATTATATGATATGTGGTAGGTCTGCAAATAGATCGGATCTAGATTGGGTAGGGGGTGATTTGATTCTCATCCAATGAGACAATTATTCAGATACAAATCAATTGGACAACTTATTGGATTTAAGAATTCACCTCCCAAATCGGAATTTATTAATTAATGGGTATCTGGACCTATTGTCCAATTTAATCTGTATGCATGAAAAATAGTTGGTGCTTCAACTGGAGATTTATCCTGGAGTACAACCAATTGTTGAGATGTTTGGTGGCAGGAATATGGTGAGGAAGAGGCAGTGTTGGTAAAAGTGCACTTAAAGCACAAAGCACCTAGGATGAAGCACTTTTTACACCTATAACGAAGCGCATTTTAAATGGCAAGCCCATAGTGTGATTTTTTTTTTTCTCCTTTTTAATAAGCACGCAGCATTTTGTTGCTGTTTAAATAGTTAAATAAGTTATTTGGGCTGTGTGGGCATTGGGGTGGTTGTTCGAGACCATAGAGGAGCTGTTATAGCAGCCCTTAGCCAGAAAATTGCTCTTCCTCAGTCAGTAGCATTGGCAGAAGCTCGGGCAGCCCTAGAGCGGTCACTTTTGCTCAGGAAATGTCTTTTTTTCATATTCAGGTAGAAGGGGATTGCCTTGGGGTTATTCGTACTTTGCAATCCAAGGGTCAGTGCAATACCTTGTATGGACATGTGGTTGATGATACTCGGAGATTAGGTTATGCTTTACACTCTTGTCTGTTTTTTCATATTCATAGGGAAGGAAATAAGTTAGCTCATGAATTAGCTAGAAGAGCAGTTTTATCTGCAGATACTGATGTATGGGTAGAAGATCTACCTGATGATTTGGACGTCGTGTTTCAATCTGATTTTCATTAATAAAGTTCACTTACTGTTTTCTCAAAAAAAAAAAAAAAAAATTATTAAATTTAACTATTAGATCTCTATACTATTGTTATGAGCCCTTGATTTGTTGTACAAGTACCATCTTATGGTGTGCTGTACTACACATTAGCCCACCACTCAGTATGAATTCTAAAAAAAAGAGGAAAATTAAGGGACCATGATTGATTCAATTTCTTTGCAATATATAGATGGTAACAATTAGTGGTTGGTTGGGAGAAAAGATCAAGAAGAACCCCAAAAAATTATGATGATTACTTGACATGGGGTAATGATGCTATAGCTATTGTTGATGAAGAAAAAAGATATTACATTAGATTGAAGTGAGGTCACTAGGGAGGGCAACAAGTTCAAGTTCTATTTACAACCTTTTCCTAATGAGGGAGAAGTTAATAATTTAGGATTACGTAAATGAGGTGCATGATGAGGGTTACAAATCTTGTGATATCAATGATGATAATGATCTCATGTGATGCAGGTAACAGAATCAGAATTATTTCAGGGTTTATTATTTCATATTTTTATCTTATTTGAAATCCCAGATTTCATTTTTGAATTTTGAATGTAGGCTTTAACGTTTTGAGGATTTTATGGAATGTAATTGTGACTTGTTGTACATGTAGTTTTTTAAAAAGAGATTTTTTGGAGTGAGATTTTATCTTTAAAGCTTGGTGGTGATTCTAAGCATCCCTTAGTGCTGAAGCCTAGGCTTTTGTGAGCCATTCCATTTTCCTCCATTATTTTCTATTTTTTCTGTATTATTTTACTCTCTGCCTACCAGTGCTGCATCACTATGCTTAACAAGGATGTTGATTATACACTTTAGGATTGCATTGCATTGCCACTTTTCAAAAAAAAAAAAAAAAAAATAGCAAAGAGGATTGCATTGCATTGCTTCTTGTAGGCATAGAAGTCACTACTTACCAATTTAGAACTTTTCAGTATTTGCCTTTCGGATTTATTTTGATTCAACCATGTACATCATTTTGATTATGGCTATCAAATATCATAATTCTGTATATTTTGTAACGAAAAAAAAAAAAACTCCAATCAGGCATACACTTGTAACTAGCCTCTAGGAGGCCTTTGCACTTACGTGTGTCTAAGAGCGGGGTTGGGCTTTGAATCCAGTTTGATCAACCCATGGGGTAGGGGTTTGGAAGGTGATATCCAAACAATGTGGGAAACTTTTTCTGGGTATATGATTTTCTGTTGGTGATGGAAGAAGAATGAATTTTTGGTATGATGTATGGTGTGCATTGTTATTCAATTTTTGTTAGACTGGCACAAGACTAGGAATTGGGAGAATCAATGACTTTTTGTGAGCTGCTATAGTCAGTTAGAAGACATGTTGGTATGACAAAAAGGGTATGGTGGAAAATAAACAGCAATGATCCTTTACTGTGCGGTCCTATTATGAGGCGATAAGAGGGATTCTAGAGTATGTTTTCCTTCGAAAGCTATCTGGAATGTGAGGGCATCGTCAAAGGTCTCTTTCTTCATTTGGACTGAGGCCTTGGGGATAATATTAACAGTAATTTATCTTCTAAAACGGAAGATAGTACTTGTGCAGTGTTGCATGTGCAAGCATAATGGTGAGAATGTGGATCATTTGTTAATTTATTGTCCACTTGATATGGATTTGTGATCTTTTGTTTTTGTGGTGTTTGGTGTGAGATGGGTGATGCCAAGAATGGTGTATGGCTTGCTTCAACGTTGGGAAGAAAATCAACTTTATTCCAGGATAAGGTATGGAATGCAGTGTCATTGTGTATTTTATAGAACGTCAGGAAGGACAAGAAAAGGATAACATTTGAAGACTGGGAGCTTTCTTTGGAGAGATTCAAATATACATTTATTAGTTCTTTATTTTCTTGTTGTCACTAGATGAAGCTAGTCCATCAAATGTTTGTGATTTCTTGGATTCATTTAATCGCTGAATCTTTTACAGGAGCAGTCGAGTATATAACCTGTCTTCTTGAACTACCACCATCTATCTTTATATAATTTTGTTATATATGTGTGAGCATGTGTTATACACTAAAATATATTAAGATAAGTTGCTAGTTGACTTATATTGTTGTTGGTAGTTTACAAATGATATTTTGATGGTTTGCAGGATCTTTTGTTGAATATTGATCTGAACAGTTCCTCTGAGTGGACGGGAAATTGGTCTCAACTATGCCCTACCTGCAAGGTTTACTCAATGGACCTTTTCTTTTTCAAATTTTGACCATGAAATTATTTTAAATGCATTTAATGCTTGAGAGGATGTCTGAACATATCAGTATGTTTTCTAAATAACTTCTTTTCAGATCATAAGGCCTGTTCGATCTAAGCACTGCCCCACATGTAAGCGATGTGTGGAACAGTTTGACCATCACTGCCCATGGATATCTAATTGTGTGGGGAAGGTGAGAAGTTGTACTTTCAACCAGTTAATTTCATAGGGGTAAAGACATTGCTGGTACAATTTTTATCTCATGAGTAATTACCATTAAGCAGGAGGGCTGTGACATCATTTTTAACACTTCTGTGCCATCTATTCCTTTTGGTTGCTGTCACAAAATTTCTTCTTTGTGTCCTCTTCATATCATTTATTCCTCTATTTAGTGAATAATGCTAATAAAGAAAGATGGTACATGCGATTTTTCCATACTTTTTCTTCTTTTATCTCATTTTTCCTGACAGCTTATATCATTGTGATGATACATCTTGCAGAGGAACAAAAGGGATTTCTTTGTTTTTCTCTGCTTTGCTTTTTTGTCATCGTTCCTTAGTGCTGCTGTTGCAATTCAAAGTACGTTTTAACATTTGCAGTTATCTATACATTTTGATAATGTGTATCCTTTTCATTTTGGACTAGATTAAAATCATCTTTTTGACAAACAAAACAGGGATTTGGACTGCAAAACCAGTCTTGCCTACTGAAGAAACATGGATTCATTATGTGGCAGTTCAACATCCTGGTGTTGTTGCATTTTTGCTCCTGGACATGATAATTTTGCTTGCTGCTACCATTTTAACTACCTCACAGGCTTCCCAGGTGATTGATTAAACCATCACCTAGACATCATTTTGGCATAAAAGTTTTTTGCTTCTAGCAAACACACACATTTGTGTCTATATGTATGTATCCAGTAAGTTCTGTGTATGCATCTAATAAGTTCTAGCTCAAATTGCACCTCATCCCCTTGAATGATAAATGATTCCATGAAATTTGGGGCCATGGCAAGATTGATCAACTAACTTCTCTGAGATTGGCAGTCTAATTAGTTGATTGATGTGCTTTTGAATTACTGGATCTGTTTCAATCCACTTGGTCTTATATCAGTTATTTATGCTTAATCTACTCAGTTAAAATAGCTTTAGGATAGCATACTCTTTGATCCAACTGTTGCCATCAAGGAAAGTATTGCTAAAGCAGATGGCAATAGACAAGAAGTATGGAGGCACGGTAGGCGAAACAAATATTTTCCGTAGGGGAAGGAATTATCTTGAATTTGTCCTGTATCAAACATCATTTTGTTTGTGATTATTATAAGTTTGTAGTGGTGGTTAACTACCAGGTGCTGATTACTTAGCTTATAGAAAAACGATGAATCAAAAGAAGTTGATGAATTGCGGGATGATCATTTTTTAAACCAGATGCAGTGTGGTTAAGGCAAGGCAATTATGCCACAAGCTACACGTTATGATACTTGTTACAGTTTGCAGTTCTGGTGTATGACTGTTGTACCCTCCAGGAATAAAAACTAAGAAGTTCAAATCATAGGGAGGTATAATTCATGCATAAATTTATTTTGATATAAATATACAGGTTAGCTTGATTTTAATGTAATTCTATGGGTAAGGTGCTAATGAGATTTGCCAATGAGTGTTAAAGCAGCACTTCCTTCTCCCATTTGGGCTATGCGGAACATACTTTTCTTTTTTTTTTTTTTTAAGATTCTAAACAGATCTTTTAACTCTCAAAAGTTCCACCTTCAAGTAGTAGTTAATAGTTAATGTGTACACATTCGTTTGCACCATATGATGTTTTCAGTTACTATCTTTGGAAGTCCCTAAGTAGTAGTTAATTAACATGTGTTCATGTTTATGATGCAGATAGCTCGAAATATCACAACAAATGAATTAGCAAATGCTATTCGTTATGGGTATCTTCATGGTCCAGATGGGCGGTTTCGTAATCCATACAACCATGGGTGGCAAAAGAACTGTGCAGATTTTTTTATTCATGGCTATACAAATGATGAAGAAATTGCTTGGCCTCCATTGCAGCAGGTTGCTAGGTAGAGCTATTGCAATGATGTGCAGATTTACAGCTAAGCTTGGCATCTTGTTTTCTCCCCTGGTTACAGATGATGCTGGGCACCAATTGCTATAGCTGCATAGATGTTCCATCATATGGATCGCAATAGTTATATATTGTCTAGAAATACATAGAGTGCAATTCATAGCTTTCCATATGTAGAGTTGAATGAATACCATTACAAAAGAAATGAAAAAAACTTTCAATTCTGTGGTTCTATCTCCTATCTCACATTCCAAAACTGTTTCCACTGAACCTGTTTGTACCAGTTCATTAATGATGGGAAAATGAAGAGATGGGCATAATCAACATGCTTTAAGGGTATTTAGAAACAGTGAATTAATCCATCCTACTTTTGATGAATTGAGGTTATAGCAGCACAACACATTCATGGTGGGTGTATTTGTTCTTACGCTCCAGCCAACCATGCTTGTTTGTCTTTTATACTAGTTGTGGTACAAAGCCAACGCATGAGGTTTATGGATGTGTGGAGAACTAAATAAGTGACTTATATTGGTGAAACTTTTTAAGTGTCGTTTGCAGCAAACTTCAATAGAAGAGAGAGGAATTAGCATTGGTATTCATTATTATCATGGTTACAGTGTCTGTTTGAAATATCATTTATGACCAAGAGTCTTGTAACTTAATTGATTGGTACCTTTGGATGTTTTCCAATAGAGACATCCGTGATTCAAATTCATTCCTTATGCCAATTATCGAATTTTCAAAATCAGTTGACATTGGCCACAGTAACGTCATGGAGATCAAGAAATAAATATTTGATTCATATCGATCAACATGGCAATTGGCAAGATGTTGGCCGTTGGCCCCAGTAACACAAGATTGCAACTTTGAACCCAGAGGGCCAACCTTGTGCTTGGCAATTAGCTCTCCTCAAACTCACACATGAATTTTCTTCCATCTTTTGTTAAATAATCCACTTAAGTCATAACACCTATTTAATATCCCAAAATAAAATGGAATGACATTGACCGATATTTCAATTTTTGTTGAATTTCTTGGTGGTGTTCTTTGTAATTTGCAACGCCACAAAATTGAAAATAAAACTATTTTAGTATTGCAAGGTTTTAGAAATTCTTCCTGTACCAAAAACAACGTTTGCCCTCGTCAGGAACTTCATGTTCTAAAGAAGGCTAGAGCTGGTTTGATATCAATATTACAATCTTGGGTTCATAAGGAAGCTCTATGAACATCAGAAAGAGGATTCTCTCCACAATCCGTCTCCACAGTGGCTGCTGGCATCTACTTTTGTATGCCTCTTTGCATCCCGGGCTCATACAAAAATCGCTTCATACTGTTTGTTATGGAATCCACTCATGAGGTTCGTCGGTGATCCTAATAATGAAGATCTCTCTTAACTGATTCACATTTTAATTATGAGATCATCAAGAGCCTTGTAGTTGTAGCTCAACTAGTTGACATCTTCTTTTATTTCTAACAAAGACATCCAAGGTTCATATGAATCACATCCCCCTCCCCCTAAGGACTATTAGTGATGCCTCCGATCTAATTGTTTGCTTTTTGATAGCAGTTGAGCTGATTGAGCCTCTAAACAAGAGGAGAAATTCTATAAGATTTTAAAACAAAGATACTAATGTAGAGGCTTATAAGAAGATTATTCAGATGTTACGTAGTAACCTAACATACTATATGATGAAATGCAAATTTATCAGCTTATTGCATGTACGTCCAGATGGCGCCGCTCTTCTGTCTGCGTCACCCTGAGAATGGTAAAGTCTCTCTTAAGCGGTCATCGGTGTGGTGCCTGCCACAACGTCTCCGATGCCAAAGTCAGTACAAAAGAGTTTCTGAGAAAATAGCAGGGTATTAAAATGACTAGCAATATACTTTTTAGATGTTTCTATATCTGTCTCTTGTGTTGATGCTAGAAGGGTTATATATATACATTCCCGTAGTCCCTAGCCGTTGTGGCTATTATGGTGGCTTCAATGTCCCTTTGCGTAACGCCTCATGATCAATTATGTGAGCCTTGATTGGCTTCCAACGGTCCGTACAGTTGTCTTTGTAACCATCCGAGGTATTCACTTGACTGCATTAAATAGCTTCTTTACCCACGTCATTAATGTGGTTCACTTCGTTAGAGGCACCTAGTTAATTCGTCTGTCAGCTCTCCCTCGTTAGTTTGGATGAGTTCGTTCAGGGAAGTTGAGTTCGTCTATCCCATCAGCTGCCCCCGGATTCTGTGGTCGTTGTGACGCGTCATGACGATCTCAGAAGATGAAAGGTCTATAAGCTGTACATGACTCTTTGGATTTCACTCCGTATTAAATGCTTAGTGGCAGTGCCACACACGACGTGGCCACTTGGCACGTTTCGATTAATGGGGTTAGTGCTTTAGTTGTATGACCCTTGGGTTTCCTGTTGAATTTTGGTTTTTTTGAGCCTTGGTTTTTAAACTTTTCCTTTTCTTACCCTTTCCTTTCACCTTCTTTTTTTTCAAAAACCTCCGACCATTGCTCTGAGTGTTTTCTTCTTCAACTTCTCTTTGCAACTCTCTGGTGCGTAGTGTGGTGGTGCTACTTTCTATATCCACCCTATTTTGAGGTACACTTTTCTTCCTTTCTCTTTTTCTTCTTCTTCTTCTTCTTCTTTTTTTTTTTTTTTTTTTTTTTTTTTTTTTTTTTTTTTTGCGATAAAGCTTCTGATTCTTTTTTTTGCTTTTGATTTTTGGGGTTTTAGCATCCATCTCTTTTTTCCTGTTTTCGGGTTTTCATGGTTAGTAGTTCTGAAGTTAGGGTAGTGTGTCCTTCAGTCTCTTTCTTGTTTACCCGTTTGGGGGCTTCTTTGGACACTTCCAGTGCTTTTCTCCCTTCGATTAGGAATTTTGTTTTTGAGGGTTGTGGGTTAGGAATTGTAGTAGGTGAGTTGTTTCCTGTGCTCAGACAATCGATTAATTGGTTTGGGGGTTTGATAGAGCAGAGGAAGCTGATGTTTGAAGTGTAGTCTAGTGAGCTCGAGACTGGGCTGTTGTCTAGCGATGACCCAGTGGAAGGAGACACGACCGTCTCTTTTCCTTGAGAGGTTAGGGTTTTCCACGCCCTCGAGGAGGTGTGCGGGTTGGATGCTGACACATTAGGTAGATTTAAGGATAGGTTTCAGTTTTCAAAGCAGGTTAGGGTTCGGCTGCCTAATAAGGAGGATCAGGCTTGTCACTTCTTCTCCAGGGAGGTATGCTTCTACGAAGCTGCCTTCGTCTGCGGGTTAAGGTTTCCTGTCCACCCATTCCTCATGGAGATGCTAGACTGTTTTGGTATTGCTCCTAGGCAACTTATGCCCAATTCATGGAGAATTGTGGTTAGTTGTATGGGAATACGGCTAGCTGCTATGGACGGTGGCATGCTTAAAGTAGACGAGCTCGTCTACTTGTACTGCTTGAAAGAGTCCAAGGAGCATGTGTACTATGAATTGGTGCCTGGGGAGAGGAGGACCAAGATCATCAGGGGTCTACCCTCATCTTTCAGGTATTGGAAGTCCAGGTTTTTCTTTGTGTCCGGGGACGACTTCGAGACTTCCTCAGGTAGGGTTTGGGGTGATCTCCCGAGGTTGCTTCGTCGGTGGGGAACCCCAACTTTAGGTGCGTCATTATTTCTTCTCGTCGTTGAGTTTTGTTGTGCTTACTTTTACCGTCACTAACTTCTTTGTTCCATGTTTTGCGCAATTAAGAGACGTCCTAAGCTTAAGAGCAAATATAAAGAGCGGGTGGAGAAGGCAATCGAATACGCGAAGACGATCGAGGACTGGGACGATTTGGTGGACCCAAGGACTCTTTCCTTCTATTGTTTAGGTCCTAAGCCTTTTGCCTTTGTCTTGCGCAACATTGATATTGAGGGAAAAAAGAGTAAGTGTTAGGTTCGTCAGTATTGCTTCTGTTGTACATTTTTTTTTAAACGGTTGTTTCCCTCCTTATAGAAATGAAGACCAAGTTCAACAAGAATATGTATGCGAAGATGAGATCAAAAAAGGATGAGCCACTGTCCAGTATTGGGAAGAGGACAGTGCGCGTCATGGGGAAAGGCCCCTCCGTTACTCCTATCGTTTCTGGCACTGAGACGACGAGGATGGTCTCTCCTACCACTTCGGTTGAAGAGATCCCTACTCCTGCCTCTAAAAGGCCGCGCTTATCTGACAAAGAGAAGGAGAAGGCTGATTCTCGCTTATCTACTGTCTGGGATGACGAGAGGCTGGCGGTGGACAGGGCGCACGAGGTTGTGACTGCTAAGGACTTCAAAGTCTTTTCCAATGTGCCCTTCAACGTGGTTGCAACTCGCCATGTCCATAAACTTGTTCGGGTAGAGTGTTCCTGCAACTTTTAGTCTTTTTCTTTATCTTTATCATTGTTTAGATGGCTTCAATTTTCTTTTCAGGTGTTGGGTGAGAGTCTTCATATTACTTCCGAGTACTTCACTCAGGAGGCCAAGGTGGCATCTCTAACATCTAGGATGGAGGCTTTGGAGGCGAAGAATTCTACGCTGAAGAGGAAACTCATCGACTCTATGGGCGAGGCCTCCACCCTAAAGGAAAAAGTCAAGACCGTGAGTGACGACCTCAGAGCTGAGCGTCAGCTGAGCTTGGAGAAGGACGAACAACTTCTAGGTGCCAAGGAGAAGCTTAAAACATTGCTGCTAAGGCTGTCGAGGCTTTCCAGCAAACCGACGAGTACAATACAGTCCTCTTCAGTTGGTACTTTAAGGGGTTTGAGCTCTTAAGGAGATATCTTGTCAAGCATCCCACCAGAGTAGACCTGGAGAACTTAGATTTGGAAGAGGTGGATAAGGAGATGGTGGTTGACGAAGCTGCCCAGTCCTCTGCTCTAGAAGGTGACGTTCCTAAGAGTGTTCCCACCAGAGATGACGCCACCGCTGATGCCTGAACCTATCGCTTTACAAAATTTCCCTCTTTTTTTTTTTTTTTGGGTGCCCGTTATGTTTTGGGCCTTTTGTAAGTCTAATTCCAAAAACAATTTTTCCCAATCTATGTTGAGAACAGCATCTTTGGTCCAATGTTTATGGGCCTTTGGTTTAGGTGTAAAAACAATGGCAACTGCCCGCTGTTTTTGGGCTTAAATTAAATTAGGAATTATATACTTACTTGTTTGTGGTTTCTATTCTTGTAGTTTTCCTTTCTTAGTTGCATGTTTAGTTGATTTCTTGTGACTCAGACCTTCTCAAGGGTTCCTGTCAAGGGCTCTGGTGAGCTGGGTGAGAGCTCAGACTTCCTTGACTTATACCCTTTTAGGGATCTCGTCAATCTTTTGGCTGCGTCAGTAATTTACATTCGTCTAGGCGGAATCTTATTACTTAGCCTTTTTTTTTTTTTTTTTACTTCCACCCTTTTAGGGATCTCGTCAATCTTTTGGCTTCGTTAGTAATTTACATCCGTCTAGGCGGAATCTTATTACTTAACCATTTTTTTTTTACTTACGAAGTCTGCTCTTGTTAACACATTGGCTCAATAATTTCTTTTATTGCTTTCAAGAATGAGTACAAATGTCTATTACATTTATTGGTGGTATTTCTTCAAGTGTTCAATGTTCCATGGTCGCGGGAGTCTTTGCCCGTCTAGGTTCTTTAGGTGATAACTACCTTGCCTAGAGTAGTGGATGACCCGGTAGGGTCCTTCCCATGTGGGACCGAGCTTTCCTTAGGCAAAATCTCTGGTTGCTAGGGTGACCTTGCATAGGATGAGGTCTCTTATGTCAAGTCGTTTGAGCTTCACTCTCTTGTTGTAGTACTCAGCCATCTTCTGCTGGTACTTCGTCATCTTGTCGGAGGCTTTCTCTCTCACTTCGTTTAGACAATTCAGGTTGACTTGTAACTAGTCGTCATTACTCTCTTCGTGGAACATCTCTCGCCTGACGCTGGTCACTTCTACCTCGACCGGGATTACTGCCTCAGTGCTATAGGTGAGTCTGAAGGGGTTTCTCCTGTTGGGGTTCTCGTTGTAGTCCTATAAGCCCACAAGACGTTGGATAATTCTTCCGACCAGGCACCCTTTGCGTCATCCAACTTGGCCTTGATAATCTTGAGTAGTGTCCGATTCGTCACCTTTGTCTGTCTATTTTCCTGTGGATGTCCCGAGATGGGAACCGGTTCTTGATCCCTAGGCCTAAACAGAAGTCCCTGAAGCTTTAGTTGTCAAACTGCTGCCCATTATCTGATATGATCGTCCGTGGAATCCCGAACCTACAGATTATGTTCTTCCACACGAAGTTCTGGATTCTGGCTTCAGTGATGGTTTCTAATGCCTCTGCTTCGACCCACTTTATGAAATAATCAATGGCGACTAGTAGGAATTTTACTTGTCCTTTACCTTGAGGCAACGGACCGAAGATGTCGATCCCCCATTGCGTAAACGGCCAAGGGGAGGATATCATCGTTAGTTTCTCTGCTGGAAGGCGCTGGACATTTCCAAACCTTTAGCACTTGTCGCACTTCTTGACGAGCTCTCTTGCGTCTACCTACATTGTAAGTTAGAAATAACCTGTTCTGATAACTTTACTTACTTTGATCTGGGGCCTGCATGGTCTCCGCAAACTCCTTCATAGATCTCCTCTAGAATATATCTGGCTTCTTTTTCATCTACACACTTCAGGTAAGGCATGGAAAAACCTCTCTTATATAGTGTGTCGTTCAGGATTGTGAACCTGGCTGCTCTCTTCCTGATCTTCTTGGCTTCTTTGATGTTTGGAGGGAGGTGCCCATCCTGGAGGAAGGATATGATTGGTGTCATCCAACTATCTGTGCTTTGGATTGCGAATGTGGGGATTTCCTCGATGCTGGGACGTTTCTGGACTTCCATCATCAAACCCATGTTCGCTGCTCCTTCCATCGACGATGCTAGCTTCGCGACTTTGTCTGCTAAAGCGTTTTGGCTTCTGGGGATCTGTATAAATTCCACTTTGTCTAATTCCCGAGTCAAATGCTTCGTTAGCCTGAGGTATTTCTGCATTCTTTCCTCCTTTGCTTCATATTCTTCCTTAATCTGCCCTATCACTAGCTTTGAATCACTTTGGACTAGTAGGTTCTTAGCTCCTAATGCCTTCCCGAGTCTCAATCCCGTCAGTATTCCTCCGTACTAGGCCTCGTTATTGGTGGCTAGGAATTTCAGTTGAACTCCGTACTTGAGCACTTCTCTGTCAGGGGCGGTTATGACGACCCTTACTCCCCCCTTTTTTTGGGCCGATGAACCGTTAGTCTGTATCGTCCATTTCTCCGTCTCATCAGAAGGGCTATCTTCATCTGTAGGGGTGAACTCAGCGATGAAATCTGCTAGAGCTTATGCCTTAATAGTTGTCCTAGGGCAATATTCGATGTCGAACTGACTAAGCTCGATTGCCCATTGCACCATTCTTCTAGCTGCTTCAGGTTTGTTCATGGACTTCCTGATGGATTGGTCCGTCATCACCAAGATGGGGTGCGCTTCGAAGTACGGTTGCAACTTGCGTGAGGCTACTATTAGCGCAAATACAATCTTTTCAATCCTGGGATACCTAGCTTTTGCTCCTTGGAAAGCTTGACTGACGTAGTAAACCGGGAGTTGCTTCTTGTCCTCTTCTTGAATTAGGGCTGCGCTCACAGCCGTAGTTGATGCTGCCAGATACAAATATAGATTTTCTCCCTCCTTTGACGGACTTAGGAGGGGTGGATTGCTCAGGTAGCGTTTGAGTTCTTGAAACGCTGCCTCATATTCATTAGTCCAGGCAAAAGCTTGCTTCAGCATTTTGAAGAATGGCAAACATTTGTCTGTTGCCTTAGAGACGAACCTGTTGAATGCCACAATCCTTCCTGTGAGCTTTTGTACTTCTTTAACGGTCTTAAGCGACGTCATGTTGAGTATGGCCTGTACTTTTTCCAGGTTTGCTTCTATCCCCCTTTGGGACACCACGAATCCCAAGAACTTCCTTGAGCCTACACCGAAGGCACACTTGCTAGGATTCAACTTCATCTGGTATTCTCTGAGGGTAGCAAACGTCTCCTTCAGGTCGTCCAGGTGGGCAAGTTCTTCTCTACTCTTGACGAGCATGTTATCCATGTATACTTCCATATTCCTACCAATTTGCTTGCTGAACATTTTGTTCACTAACCTCTAGTATGTTGCTCCTGCATTCTTCAGCTTGAAGGGCATCACCTTATAGCAATAGAGCCCTTGACTCGTGATAAAAGCAATTTTTTCTTGGTCTTCTTCATCCATTTTTATTTGGTTGTATCTTGAGAAAGCATCCATGAATGTCAACAACTTATGCCCAGCCGTAAAGTCCACCAACTTGTCTATCCTCGATAGCGGGAAACTATCTTTCTGGTAAGCTTTCTTCAAGTCCGTGAAGTCCATGCACATTCTCCATTTCCCATTTTCTTTCTTTACTAGTACGATGTTGGAGAGCCAATCCGGATAGTAAACCTCCCGGATAAAGCCTGCCGAAAACAGTTTGTAAACCTCGTCTGTAATTGCTTGGTTTTGTTCAGGGGCAAAGACTCGTCGTCTTTGCTGGATGGACTTTCTCTTTGGGTCCACGTTCAGCTTATGCTGGATGACTTTTGGGGATATACCTGGCATGTCCTCGTGACTCTATGCAAAGACGTCCGGATTTTCTTTAAGGAACTAGACGAGCCTTGTCCTCATCTTGGGTCTTAACATTGTTCCTATTTTTGTCATTCTGGCTACTTCTCCTTCGATTAGTTCCACTTCCTCCAGGGCTTCCACTTTATCCTCTTCTTTTTCTTCGATCATCCATGCATGTTTCTCCTTTGCAGCCAACACGGCCTGGTAGCATTCCCTGGCTAGGACCTAATCTTCTTTTACTTCGCCAACACCATTCTCAGTTGGGAATTTTACCTTTAGGCGATAGGTGGACGTGGCCGACTTCCATCGGTTAAGCATGGGCCCCCCCAATAATCACATTGTAAGATGAGGGGCAGTCTACCACCAAGAAATCTGACTGACGGGTCAACTGTTTAGGGTAGGTCCCTACTGTTACTATCAATGTTGCTATGCCCTTGGGATATACTCTGTCTCCACTGAAACTGACGAGGGGGGAGTCAAATGGGCGTAGCCTTCTTGGATCGAGCTTCAGTTGCTGGAAAAGCAAGAAGGTAGATGATGTTTGCAGAATTTCCATTGTCCACGAGGATTCTCTTGGTATTGAATCCTTCTATAGTAAGTGTTATGACTAAGGGGTCGTTATGTGGCTGGTTTATTCCCAATGCATCTTCCTCATTGAAGGACATGTCCTGGACTGCCCGTCTCTGCTTAAATGAGGGTATCATGTGGGCGTTGTTCACTTGCCTCTGATGTGCCTTCCTGAGGGATTTGAATGACCCTCCTGTGAATGGTCCTCCTGCGATCGTCTTTATCTTCCTAATCACATTCTGCGGAGGTCGGGACATGTTATCTTCATCTCTGGAGAGGATTTGCTCTGGCTTTTGTTACCGTCCCTGAACCTACTAGATTCCCCTTTCTTCACATACTTTTGTAGTTTTCCTTTCCGTATCAACTCCTCTATCTGCTCTTTTAAGTCCCGGCAGTACTTCTTCTTGTCACAAACATTAGGGGATGAATGTAATTGCCTTAGCCACTTGAGGTAGTGCTCATCCTTAATCTGCGTCAAAATTTTGTCAATAGGCATAACTAGTGGGGTGAATTTTACAGTTCGTGGAGTTTTTTCATCTTTCCTTTTGCCTCCGTCATTGATTCGATGGTCTGGACGCTCACTTTTCTGTCCTCTACGATAATCGTCCTTCCTTCCCCTGTCTCCCGTCTTTTCCACATCGCTTATGGCTACTAACGCATCTTCAGCATTCATGTACTTTTGTGCCTTCAGAAGCATCTCTGCCATCGTCCTAGGAGGATTCTTCATGAGTGAAACCACAAACTCCTTGGACTTTAGCCCTGCTTTAAAGGTCGTCAACTGCACCTTGTCGTCAGCTTCATCTACCTCCAGGGTCTCCCGAGTGAAGCGTTTTATGTACAACTTCAGGGTTTCTTTTTCTCCTTGTCTAATGGTGAGTAAGTAATCTGCTGACCTTTTTGGTCGTTGTCCTCCGACAAAATGGCGCAAAAAGGTGTTGCTCAACTGATCGAAGTTGTCGATGTCGAGGTTGGCAGTTTTGTGAACCACTCCCTTGCAGCTCCTTTGAGAGTGGTGGGGAAGGAACGACACAGTATCTCGTTAGGAGGTTGTTGAAGGCCTAACATCGTTTTGAAGGTGTTGAGGTGGTCTTGGGGGTCTTTAAGTCCATTAAACTACTCAAGCTAAGGCAACTGAAATTTCGACGGTACTGGGCATTCCAGGACTACTATTGTGAAGGACGAGTCTGTTGCCCTGACCATTCTATCCAGGCTTCGGTCCGTTTTCTTCTAAATGGCGTTCCTCAACTCGTCCATCTCCTTTCTCATCTCTCGAAGAAGATCTGAGTTCTGTTCATTTGGAGTAGTAGGCCTTCGATGGTCATTCCTATAGCTATCCCCCTCATCTCCTTGGTTAGTTTTGGATCGATTCTCCTCGTGTTGAAGTTGTAGCCTCATTTCCTGATTCTGTTTAGTGAGCTCCTCAACGGTAGCCGCAAGAACTTGGACTTACTGAGCTAAGGCCGCTGAATCCTGGTTGGACTCCATCTACATGCAAAAGCTGGTTGGAAGCTTACGTTTCCAAATCTGGATGTGAAAATGTCGTTCTTTCCCACAGACGACGCCAAACTGATGAAGTGCAGATTCGTCAGCTTATTGCATGTATGTCCAGGTGGAGCCGCTCTTCTGTCTGTATCACCCTGAGAATGGTAAAGTCTCTCTTAAGCAGTCACCGGTGTGGTACTTGTCACAACGTCTCCGATGCCAAAGTCAGTACAAAAGAGTTTCTGGGAAAATAGCATGGTATTAAAATGACTAGCAATATACTTTTTAGATGTCTCTATATCTGTTTCTTGTGTTGATGCTGGAAGGGTTATATATATACATTCTCGTAGTCCCTAGCCGTTGTGGCTATTATGGTGGCTTCAATGTCCCTTTGCGTAACGCCTCATGATCAATTATGTCAGCCTTGATTGGCTTCCAGCGGTCCGTACAGCTGTCTTTGTAACCGTTCGAGGCATTCACTTGACTGCATTGAATAGTGTCTTTACCTTCGTCATTAATGTGGTTCACTTCGTCAGAGGCACCTAGTTAATTCATCTGTCAGCTCTCCCTCGTTAGTTTAGATGAGTTCGTTCAGGGAAGTTGAGTTCGTCTATCCCATCACTATAATTTTAGACAAACTTTATGAAGTTGAGGCTCCTGTTGAAAGAGAGGTTAGTTCTTCATCATTAGGAAAAAAAATCCCATTAAAAACCCTAGCACTTTTATATATAGTCAGGTCATAATCCGGACCAAACACAACTAGGCTCTACAAAACCCAACAAAATTCTGGTGTGTTCTCTTGTAAATCTACTTGGGAGACTAATAGAAAGAAATTACCTGAGGTGGACTGGTGGAGATTGGCTTGAAACATTCCAAAACACAACTTTATTTGTTGGCTTGCCTGGGAGAATAGACTGTTTACAAGGGATAGGTTGATTCAATGGGTTTATCAAGGGAATACTTTGTGTTTTTTGCAGAAGGAAGCATGAGATCAGGGACTACATTTTCTTTGATTGCTCCATAACTAGAAGGATTTGGCATCAGGTCAAAGTTTAGAGTTTGATGGAGGACTCTGGTTATGACTGGGGTTAGGTGCTTCAATGGAGTAACAGCGCTTAAAGAATAAAAGCTTTAAAGTGCTCTGCCAGCAGTGCTCTGATGCAGTGTACCACATCTGGTTACAGAGAAACACCACACATTTTTAAGGAGCAACATTAAATTTAGTAGGTTCCGCATGACAGTGAAGAATTCTATGATCAACAGGGTGATTTGTTGTAATTGGAGTGTTGTAGTCTAGCTGCTGTTTAGCTTAGTTTTTTTTTTTTTTTTTTTTTGGATCGTTAGTAATCTTGGCTGCTTTGTGTAGTGTTTGTAATAGGCTTTCTTTTATTGTGCAGTTCTTTTGGGCTGCTGGAGCCGTAGAATTTCTGTACTTTTATGCTTTTAACAAAATCTCACATTTATCTAAATCATAGAATTTGAGTTTGCTTGAAACATTGATGAGAATACTGAATGTGAGAGGGTGATAAGAATTGTTTTGCTTTAGTGGAGAATTGTTTTGGTGAGCAGCCACCATAGGCACTGCGCTGCTTTAGGATATATATAATCTCCAGCCCGCAGGAATCTTAAAATCAATAATTTCATATATTCTGTAACTATAAATTAACCTATGTTTCCACTTAGTGTTGCATTTTAATTGAAGAATAATAAGTGTATCATTTGGTAACTCGGAGAGACAAGAAAACATGCTAAAAGATCAATATAAACTCACTGAGTATTTTGATTTAAATGATCTGGAAAATAGACATTTCAATTTTTTTACAGCACTCTAAAGAGAGACACAAGACTTCGCTCCAAACTATCCTACCAGAAGCTAATTTATTTGTGAGTAAAAGTTTATTTTCTTCAATTACACTCAGAAATACTCATTATTTCAATCCTGCTCTATGCATCCATGCGGATAATGCATCAAAGGCCTTCACCTCTAAGCATGTACTCAACGGCCTTGTTGATTTCCGAGAAACAGACTTCATGGGTGATGAACTTCTCTAGCTCAAGCTCCTGCCACAATATAGAACAATTAGACTGACAAAACTAAACAAAAAAACAAAGAAAAGAGGGTGAAGCGGAATAAATTACTTGGATTTCTAAATAGTAAATACAAGCCATGTAAAGGTAATTCTTGATAGATAATGAAAGAGAAGACCTTGAAAGCAAGAGCAATCAGACAAGAAAGAATTAAAGGGGAAAAAAAAAAACGATGGTCTTATTCCCTTTTGGAGTTCAAGCATAATTTCTCTAGACTTTTTGGATTTATATTTTTTTCTTTTGTTTATTCCTCAACTCTTGCTGGATCTTGAGGCAGGATTAAAGCATTCAAATGAGTACTTAATTAAGGTATACCATGGAGGCCGCTAGAGTCTTCTAGTGGCCATTAGACCGTTTTCTTGATTAAAATTACAGCCAGTCACGTGTAAAGAAACTAGCATTCTAAGTAAAAGAAGTAATCCGATACGCAGATTGCAAAGTGATCTAATCCATACATTCTATTTTTCAAAAAGAAATTCAGCTTACCTTATTCATGTACTTTTCAACCACCGAAGGCAAGTCAGACCGTGGTTTGTAGTTGCCAAAGAAGGTACCCTTGATAGTCCTCTCATTCAAGATATTCATTGGGTGGGTTTTAAATGCATCAACTTTGTTTGGGACACCAGCAAGTACAGCAACACCCCATCCCTGCAAAGAAACATACCATATGACAGATTTTAGAAGAATGGATTCGAGATAAAATCTATTTATTACATGAACGGGAGATTGTGGGAAATTACATCATGAACACATTCAAATGCAGAAATCATGGCATTGATACTTCCAGTGCACTCGATACTCCGATCAACTCCACCATTGGTCATTTCAGCAAGCACCTAAAGAAGTCAAAGAAAGTTAGAAAAGCTGTGAAAGTTGTTTTTCACCTTCACCATGGAAAAAATTTTCTAGCATCTTAAAGTAAACCAACCTCATGAACAGGCTTGTCATGGTCTTTTGGGTTCACAAACTCGGTGACACCAAATTTCTTGGCTGTTGACAACAAGGAAAATGAACATAAAATACTAATAAATGAAAACCCAGCAACTCAAGCATTCCATACTATGTCATCAGATTTTGATAGCACCAAGTATGACAATACCTTCATCGAATCTCTTTGCATTCAGATCAACACCGATAATCCTTGAAGCACCCACAATTCTAGCCCCTTCAGCAGCCTAATCACGTAAAACCATAAAATCATGTGTGTGTGTGTATATATTTATATATATCTTGAGTAGAAACAGTAGGGACACCCTTTCCATATAACATTAAATATCCAACGTATTAGTTAATTGGCCGGTTTCAAAAAAATTTTTAAAACTAGCATCTCGAGTTTTTAAAACTCGAGTTCAATTGCAAATCGAGTTTTAAAAACTCGAGTTCCAGAATTTTGACGAAATGATGTGGACAAAAACTCCACGCGGAACTCGAGTCTCTAAGACTCGAGTTCCAGAGCAGACACACGAAGAGGTCCACGGGGAAGAAGAAGAAAAGAAGAAGATCGGGATCCCGATTGGGATCGCGATCCAGGATCCAGTTCGGGATCCCGATCGGGATCGCGATCTGGATCCTAATCGCGAACTGGATCTAGATCGCGAGCCCGATCGCGATCCGGATCCCGATCGCGATTGCGATCTGAAGACGAAGAACAACGATGATGAGAGGAACATCGGTCTTCAGTTCTTTCAGTTCTTCAGTTTCTCAAGTTTCTCAAGTTCCTCTTCGGTTTAGAAATCGAGTCTCTTAGACTCGAGATCTACATTGCATTTTCTGTCCACCTCATCAGCCCAAAGGCTTGCAAAGCGAGTCTTCGAGACTCGAGTTTTAATTTGGATCTCGAGTTTCTAAAACTCGAGATGCTACTTTACTAAATCAAAAATTTTCATTGTTAACTTACTATATTGTTCTCCCTCACATGGTTATTCTGCACATTCCCTCGAAACAGTAGTGCTGCAGTAGTAATTCCAAAAAAGAGCCATATCAAATAAGTCATCTGCATTAGAAGATAGGAGAAACTCACAGCTAGTCCAACAGCCTCGAGCCCAAAAACAGCTACCGTCGATCCCTTTTTGGGTTTTGCAACATTCAAGGTAGCACCAAGGCCTACAGAACTCAATTCTCAACAATAAGAGAAATGAACAAATAACTATCATGCAAATAAATTCAAATGGTTTTTAACCGACCTGTTGAGATTCCAGAGCTGAGAACACAAACTTTGTCCAGAGGAGCAGCAGGATTAATTTTGGCAACACTACCAACATGTAGCACAGCGCATTCACTAAAGGTAGAAGTCCCAACAAAATGGTAATGGGGTTGTCCATTAATAGAAAATCTCGACTTGCCGTCATTGAGCATCACGTCTCGGTCAGTGTTTATCCTCAGGAGGTCACACATGTTGCTCTCCTCTGACTTGCAGTGCCGACACTCCTTGCACTCTCCCGTGAAGACAGGAAGCACATGGTCACCAGGTTTGAGGTCCGTCACACCCTCACCAATGCTCTCAACAATCCTAAGTACCAAAATCACCAGAAACACAACTACATAGTCAGATAAATGTAGTCAATTGTATATGAAAGGAACTGAAACACAATTAAAACTATTTGATTGAAGCTAGTATGTTCTAAATATTTTTTTTTCTTGAAATGTCCATACCCGCCAACTTCATGACCAAATATGCGAGGAAACAATGGGGTCTGTCCCTGCATATTCAAAAATCAATCGGCTTAAGAATATCTAGCACAGAAAATAAGTATTTACCAGAATAATGCATTTCTATACACTTGAAAATAAAATATTTTCAGCAAGAGTCAAATACTATAAAATGTTTTTTGTAAAATATTTTATGATCAGAAAATATTTTAGGTCTAACAAACACATTAGAAGTCTTTAGTGCAACCAAACATGTAAGTTCTAGTTACCTAAATTGGTAAAATTTCTTGTCATCAAATAAAAGATTTGGAGTTCTAACTTAGCCTACACTAAAAACCAATTGGTATTTTAGCTTGGTGATAAATAGTGCAACCAAACATAAGATAAAAAGAAGCAACTATGTAGTAGAAGCAACTATGTGTGCATGAGGTAGTCTTCTCTTTTGATATTTAATGGTATAGACAACTGGAAGTATATAGTATACTAGCTTTATTATATTTATATAGATAAATTATGAAGCAAAAAAGAAACAATAATTAGTTTAGAATACTGCAATCACTCTCCCAGAGTGTCAATGCTAGGGTTGTATCACCTTTGATAATTAAATCCTTCAATCCATTATATAATTCTGTTCTCAATATACATTGTTGGAAATATAATAGTGAATAAACAAGTTTGATATAACAAAAACTATCTCAAATAATTAGCAAGAATGTAAATTAGCAATAATATATATATATATATATATATCTATATGTTTAAGTGCTATAAAATCACGCAAAGAGCGTTATCTTTAAAGGTTGATTTGTGTCACCAAGAGTAAAATTCAGTGTGACTAGTTTTTTTTTGGCCAAACATCTCTCAGGATTGGACTATAGTGTTAACATTCGTGATAAACACACTTTACTCATGAAAGTTCAAGAACAACCTTTGGGAAAAATCCTAAGACACCCCTTGAACTTTTAGTGGTGGCCATTACACCCCTAACCAATTTACTCTTTGAACTTTACTCATCTGTCAAATTAGTACCTTCTGTTAAATTGAGTAACGTAATAATTAATGCCTTAAGAGAGAGTTCTCTCTAATAGTCTACTAATCTAATAATTTCTCAAAAAGAAGAAAAGAAAACGCATATACATGTTATACGTGAAAGATGAAATTAATTTAAATCACCTATAGAGTATAAACTAAGTATGCTTTTGGACTAACTCTTTGTTAAAAATTTATTTGCTAAATGTTGGCAAAATCATTGTTGTACTTATTAAAAAAAAAAGTCGGAGTCAGGAGTATGTTATATAAATTTCCAAGAATGAATTAGAAAAGCTCCCCCACATTGCTAAGACAATGCCTCTGTGAAAGCTAGTTAATGAGGGTTTTTTTTTTTTTTTTTTTTAAATGTGTTTGGTAATGTTTGAGAATTTTCTTTGTGGCATTTAATCGCATACTTTGGATTCATATTTGTTAGTGTTTGGATAGCATTTGGTGTTGCACTGGAAGTATCAATGCCATGATTTCTGCATTTGAATGCGTTCATGATGTAATTTCCCACGAGCTCCTGCTCATGTAATAGATAAATTTTATCTCCAATCCATTGTTCTAAAATCTGTCATATGGTATGTTTCTTTGCCGGGATGGGGTGTTGCTGTACTTGTAGGTGTCCCAAACAAAGATGATGCATTTAAAACCCACCCAATGAATATCTTGAATGAGAGGACTATTAAGGGTACCTTCTTTGGCAACTACAAACCACGGTCTGACTTGCCTTTGGTGGTTGAAAAGTACATGAATAAGGTAAGCTGAATTTCTTATTGAAAAATAGAATGTATAGATTAGATCACTTTTCAATCCGCATATAGGATTACTTGTTTTACTTAGAATGCTAGTTTCTGTACACGTGACTGACAGCAATTTTAATCAAGAAAATGGTCTAATGGCCACTGGAAGACTCTAGTGGCCACCGTGGTATACCTTAATTAAGTACTCACTTAAATGCTTTAATCCTGCCTCTAGATCTGACAAGAGTTGAGGAATAAACAAAAGATAAAAATATAAATCCAAAAAGTCCTGAGAAATTATGCTTGAAACTCCTAAGGGGAATAAGTTCCCTTAAATTCTCTGATTGTTTTTGCTTTCAAGGTCTTCTCTTTCATTATTTATCAAGAATTACCTTTACATGGTTTGTATTTACTATTTAAAAATCCAAGTAATTTATTCCGCTTCACCCTCTTTTTTTTTTTTTTTTTTTTTTTTTTTTTTTTTCTAGTTTTGTCAGTCTAATTGTTCTATATTGTGGCAGGAGCTTGAGCTAGCGAAGTTCATCACCCATGAAGTCTCTTTCTCGGAAATCAACAAGGCCTTTGAGTACATGCTTAGAGGTGAAGGCCTTAGATGCATTATCCACATGGATGCATCGAGCAGGATTTAAATGATGATTATTTCTGAGTGTAATTGAAGAAAATAAACTTTTACTCACAAATGAAATTAGCTTCTGGTAGGATACTTTGGAGTGAAGTCTTGTGTCTCTCTTTAGAGTGCTGTAAAAGAATTGAAATTTCTATTTTCCAGGTTATTTAAACCAAAATACTCGGTGAGTTTATATTGAACTTTTAGCATGTTTTCTTGTCTCTTCGAGTTACCAAATGATACACTTATTATTCATCAAATAAAATATTGCACTTTGGTGCAGGCATAGGTTAATTTATAGTTTCAAAATATATGAAATTATTGATTTTAAGATTTCTGGCGGGCTGAAAATTATATATATATCCCCTAAGCAGCGCAGTGCCTATGGTGGCTACTCACCAAATCAATTCTCCGCTAAAGCAAAACAATTTTTGTCACCCTCTCACATTCAGTATTCTCATCAATGTTTCAAGCAACCTCAAATTCTCTGTTTTAGATAAATGTGAGAGATTTTGTTAAAAGCAAAAAAGTACAGAAATTCTACAGCTCCAGCAGCCCAAAAGAACTGCACAATAAAAGAAAGCCTAGTACAAACACTACACAAAGCAGCCGAATAACAAGCCAAAAAAAAAAAAAAAAAAAAAAACAAAACTAAGCCAAACAGCAGCTAGATGACAACACTCCACTTACAACAAATCACCCTGTAGATCATAGAATTCTTCGCTGTCATGTAGAACCTAACTCTAAATTTAATGTTCCTCCTTAAAAATATGTAGTGTTTCTCTCTGTAACCAGATGTGGTACACTGCTGCAACTAACACAAGCCTGCTGACAGAGCACTTTAAATCTTTTATTCTTCAAGCACTGTTACTCCATTGAAGCACCTAACCCCAGTCATAACCAGAGTCCTCCATCAAACTCTAAACTTTGACCAGATGCCAAATCCTTCTAGTTATGGAGCAATCAAAGAAAATGTAGTCCCTGATCTCATGCTTCCTTCTGCAGAAAACATGCAAAGTATTCCCTTGATAACCCCATTGAATCAACCTATCCCTTGTAGACAGTCTATTCCCCCATGCAAGCCAACAAATAAAGTTGTGTTTTGGAATGTTTCCAAGCCAATCTCCACCAGTCCACCTCAGGTAATTTCATTCTAATAGCCTCCCAAGTAGATTTACAAGAGAACAAACTAGAATTTGTAGAAAATCACACCACAGTAGCTTGCTTACTTCATTCCACTTGGAAGCATTTGTATTGAATACCAACTGGATCCTTGGATCTAGGAAACCACCAACCATCATGAGAGAGAATTGAAGTTTCCTTTGCATTTGGAGTACTTGCTTAATCATATATTACCCCATAAATTATGTTTAGTATAAAAAACACCATCTAGGTGCCAATTATCCAACCAAAAAAAAAAAAAAACTATAGTCATGCCCAAACTTATGCTTAATGAACAGCCTTATCACTTCCCTTTGCTTTGAAATCTTCCTCCAACCCCAAGATCAATTTTCAGGAGCTTTAAGTTTAAGAACCCAAAAGCTTTTATCCTTCAATAAATTTTCATTTACTCAAGCCACCCAAATTCATCTGGTAAGGACAAAAGATTTCAAATATGCTTCATGATGACAACTTTATTCCAATCCTCAAGTTTTTTAACCTCAAGCCCCCTTCTTTCTTTGGAACGCACACCAAACAGTTAAACTTACTGTCCAAGCTCTTAATGACTTTTTTGGGGAGAATAAAACCCCCAAGCCAGTACCCTTGAACTCAATAGTGAGGCTGTTGACTCGCGGCTTCTTCTGGACAACGCCCGTAGTCTGAACGTTTTGAACCGCTCTGAGGTAAGACTTTCGAGCCTTTTTGGTTGAGCCAACGGTTGTTGCACCCCCTACGATCATTCTTATATCCCCTACGGGTGGTCTGGGATGCTCATTGTCCCGACGGGGGTGGCCATGTTGGGCATCTGCTTTCTCTCGACTAACGAACTTCTGCAACTTTCCTTGCCTAATCAAGGCTTCGATCTGTTGCTTCAAGTCGTAACAGTCGGCGGTGTCATGACCGTGGTCCCGGTGGAAACGGCAATACCTGTCCTTGGGTCGTCTATTGGGATCCTCCTTTAGCTTTTCCGGAAACGTCAGGGACCCTCCGTCTCTGATCTGCATCAAGACTTGGTCGATCGGAGCCGTCAACGGGGTGAAGCTTGTGAACTTCCTGGTAGGGGGTTTCGGGCATTTGTTGTCTCGGCCTTCTCCTGTCCGAGTTGCCTTTCGCCCCTTGTCCTGCCGTACATCCTCTTGCCTTTCCCTCTTCTTGGGAGGCTTCTCTTCCCTGGCCAGTAGTGCGTCTTCCGCATTCATGTATTTAGTCGCCCTGTAAAGCACATCGGACATGGTTTTTGGGTCGTTCTTGTATATGGAGAATAGGAACTTACCCTTCCACAGTCCGTTGGTGAATGCGGCGACCAGTATCTTATCGTCTGCCTCATCGATCGAGAGTGCTTCTTTGTTAAAACGGGCTATGTAGGCCCTCAACGTTTCGTCTTCCCGTTGCTTGATATTCATCAGGCACACAGTGGATCTTTTATACCGATGTCCTCCGATGAAATGCTAGGCGAATTAAGCGCTCAGCTCTTTGAAGGTACTGATAGAGTCGAGCGTCAGCCTACTGAACCAGATCCTCGCGGGGCCTCTCAATGTCGTCGGGAAGGCCCGGCACATAATCTCGTCTGGTACGCCTTGTATGTGCATCAATGTCTTGAATGACTCCTGATGGTCTAATGGGTCCTTGGACCCATCGTAGCTTTCCACCAGGGGCATACGAAACTTCGGCGGAAGGGGGAACGAATTGACAGGTGTGGTGAAGGGAGAGTTCGTACGTTGGACGAGGTCGTCGAGGTCACTGGATACTCGTCCCTTGAGGGCGTTCATCTTGAAATCCGTGCGCTCCCTCATCATCTGCATCTCTGCGGCAACGTGGGGCGGGAAGTAGTCAATGGCCGACGGACGGCTCATTTCCTTCCCTTCGAGTCGGCTCAAGGCGTTGCTGCCATCTGGACCCCCAGGATTCCCCTTCTCGGCGCTGCTTGCCTCCTGATTTTCCCTTTGGGTGCCGAGTGTTGCATTCTTCTGTTGTAACTGTTCTTCTAGGTCGTGATTATGCTTTGTGAGGCATTCTATTACGGCTGCTAGAGTGTGGACTTGCCTCTCAAGAGCCGTGGCATCGCCTTGATCGTTCACGGTAGTTGCCATCGAACGCGTGAGTACCATGTAACTTTTTGTCTGGAAAGCACGAGGTACAGTCTCGTGTCATGCTTCCCACAGAAGGCGCTAACTGATGATGTCAAGATCTCCTCAGTAAGCTACAGGGTCTTCACGTACTCGAATGAACCTGCACAAGTCAAAAGAACCTCAAAGGGGGAGTACCGGCGTGGTATCGGCCAACGACCCTCCGAAGGTTAAGTTAGTAGTATTCGCAACTCTAGAGTGCCAGAGTCGGGAAAAGTTACACGTACCTTGATTTGTGAAGGTTTAGGGGTATTTATAGTAGAATGGAACCTTAATCACGGCGTGCTTGGGAAGATACCTCCTTACCGGAACTGCCCTTGAGTAGCGTGGAGCGCAAGATATCTTTTGGGCAACAAGCGTGTTGGGCAAGACACCTCTTTATGAACAATCGTGCTACGCAAGATATCTGCCCAGGCATAAGCGTATGCGACAAGACACATCCTCTTGTGGAAGCGCACATATCAAGATGTATTGGTGCCTTCAGCGTCGTCTCGTCGTTGCTCACCCCGTCGGCTAGGGTTTGACCAATTTCGACTCGTCATCATGGCATACCCGTCGGCTTGTTCAAAGGAGCGTCCGTCTCGCCACGTGAGCACGGACGGCCGTCAGCCCATGTAGTGCCGTCGACTTATGTGGTACCGTCGGCTTGGGTAGGCCGTCGGCTCTCTTTAGGTTATCCCTATCAAGTTTCATCTTTCAATCACTTTGACTTTAATTTATAAAAACTTAACATTGTTTTGTGCAAGAAAAAAGAAAAAAAAAAGATATATCTAATATATAGAATTAAGAAGAAATCACTACTAAGTTATGTTTTTTTTTTTTTTTGATAAAAAAAAAATGAGGATCTTTATGGTTGTATTATACCACCCGGGTTTGTAAAGACCATGTGAGGGACAGGACCCACCAAACCCACCTAGGACTACTAAGTTATGTTTAGTTTACTTCTTGTTGGTGTTATGAAAATAATGTAATCAACATAGCATTCTCCCATCGGGATACCCCTTTGATGCCACTAGTTAACCTGATCAGGAATTTTGCTAACTTCAAAGATTTGATGAAGCTAAAATCCTAAACTTTGTCTGGAAGCCTTTATGTCATATTCTTGTTCATTCAATTATTGAAACTTTTGTTTGGGAAGGGGCTCTACATTCTCATCAGGTAATTTTCATTTGGCATCAACCTAAACTTCATGAGAGGACACCATCAAAATGTAACTTCAGGTTGGAATGTTTATGGTGTATTCTTGTTAAGTAAATGTCAAAACTTACTTGAACTTTAGTCGAATTAAGGAATTGTAGTTTCTTAACAGGTCTAGGTAAAGTCATAGGCTATTCACCTTAAACTAAAAAGAAAAGAAGACAATAAATGAAATTCATGATAATAAGGTGCCGGACTTTTCTGGCTTTTCTAGTTTCAATTACCATACACTTGCGCCAAAGGAGATTATGCTCTTGCTTGTCTTTATTATGGTGTCTTGTGCATAGTGATGATCCATGCTAGTTATATGATCCATGCTAGTTGGCAGAATTTGCAAAAAATGATGGTTCAACAATGTAGTGTTAGTTTTTGGCAATATGGTGTCAAATTGCCCGATCACATGGATTTTTGGACTACTCGATGTTCTTTATGATAGCAGTCAACTCATATTTTAATCAATTGTTGTCAATACGTCATACATCCTAGTAAGTGATTGATAAGCTTTTAAAAAATCATGGTGCCTGAGCTCCCTAAGCATCCATAACATCTTTGCTCATGCTTTCACTCTATTACTTACTCTCTAGTACAAGTAATAGTGATTTGGGTTGACAAGGATATTCATCTGCTACACTTGGCTTAATTACTGATATGCGTACCTTCAGCCATAGTAGGGAAGACATACGAATGGATTACATTATGTGCCTTTGACACAAAGTAGTCTATAAGAAACTGTGGTACATTGTTGCTGTAGTTAGTAAATGTTATACATAATCTTAGAAACAAAATATCTTATTTGAATATGCTAATCTAGTGGTAATTAGTATTAGGGATTCTTCATTGCCATTTGGTCAGGGAAAATAAATAAATAAATAACTATAGCCGCGTTTTTAACCAAATTCCAAAAAAAAAAAAAAAAAAAAACAAAAAGGCTATAGCTGTGTTTTTGTGGCTGTAGCTAACCCCTGTAGCCGTGTTTGTAAAAACGCGGCTATAGACCCCTCAGGCCTATAGTTACAAGTGTTAGGCCACCGCTGAAAACACGGCTAAAAAAATGCAGCTATAGGCCGAATCGTCCTATAGCTACGTTTTTAGGAGTTATAGCCACGTTTTAAAAACACGGCTATAGGACTTTTTTTTGTTTTTTTTTTTGTTTTTGTAGTGTTTAATACCAAATAAAGATACAGGTGTTGGCTTTCTTAACTAAGATTAGTTTTGTGCAAACCAATAATTGTGCCTCGTAAATTTAAAATATAAACTGATTCTTCAAATGAGTATTACAACTTGTGGTTTTCTACGCTTGAACACCCTAAGATTATAGCATAATAAAAGTGGTGGCTAAACAACAATTGACAGTGTGACAAATTAAATAGGACTTTTTTGAATATATTGCATCGCACTACAATGGTCGGTTTCACAAAAGAGTAATTAAACCATATTATTTAGGGGTAGTCAGTTGATCGCACCTTAGTTAGCTTTCATGGGCTCGATCTAGTTAGCTTGGTTGATTTGGGCTAAAGAAGCATGAACACTTCAAAACCTCCTGAGTGTTGGTCTCTAACACATGTTCAACAAATATTTATTTTGAAAACTTCTATTATAAAAAAGCCTATAAATAAATAAAATATAATTTAAAATTTCAATTATTAAATTAATTAATTGTAGTATTTTCATTATGTGATGTCTTAATTTTTCAAAAATTTACAGGTCTTTGTATCTCATGTCATTTCACGTTTGGGTCCATGCTTCTTGGTTGGCAGTGATGGGTTAGGTTAGGAGTAAAAATTGATGTTCTCTTTAATTAAATGGGCTAGGCTTGGCCAAGCCGAGGCGAAATTTTAATTTTAATTTTTTTTTTGACAAACCAAGTCACCTATTACAACTCATTACTGGTCTGGACCTATAAATTTCCTGTTACAAAAATTACAAGCTCAATTTGTAGAGTATTAGAAGAAAATTTAATCAAATTGTGGATTTATTAAAATTTTGACAAGTTACATCCTGCGTAACTTTAAGCAATATTATACCACTTAATAACTTTTTATTAGACATAGATTTTAACAAATTCACCATTAGATTACATTATCTTTGTGAATTCTCTATGTTTGCAAAATTTCAAGACGATAAAAAATCAATAACCATGTCATCAATCAGTTGATTAAATTTAAGTTTTTATTGTTTGAAATAATAAATAAAAGATATGATGATGGATCAAATGGTCTATTAATAAGGTTCAGGTCAAACATAACAATACTACATGCTCAACAACAATTGACATTGTGGCAAATTATTTTTATTTTTATTTTTATTTTTTGTTTGTATTGCACCACACCACAATGGTTGATTTTGTAAAAGACTGATCAAACCATATTATTTAGGGGTAGTTAGTTAATCGCACCTAGGTTGGCTTACACGGCTTGACTCAGTTAGCTTGGTTGATTTGGACTAAAAAACCACAAACACTTCAAAACCCCCAATGTGCTCATCCCTGACACGCCTTCAACATGCTAGGGACAATTTTGCATGTTTCTCCTCATTATGTTTAGAGAAAAAAAAATTAAAAAGAATTCCTATAAATTTTATATATCTTTTTAAGATTTTGATAATGGTCATTAATTTTAAATTTAAAAATAAACGGAAAAAAAAAAAAAAAACATTTCTGTGATGTCTTAATTTTTTAAAAATTTACATGTCATTATGTCACATGTCATGTCTTGTTTTGGTCTATACTTCATAGGTTTAGGACAGTGATGAGCTAGGAATAAAATTTGATAGTCCCTTTAATTAAACGGGCTGGGCTTCCTTATAAAAAAATGGGCTGGGCTTAGCCTAGCTGAGCCGAATTTATTTATTTATTTTTGAAAAACCAGGTCACCTAGTACAACTCATTACTACTCTTGGCCTATAAATTTTTTCTTACAAAAATTACAAGCCCAATTTGTAGAAATTTCTTTAGCATCCCAAATCCAATCATTGGTCCAATTGCAAACCCACTTACGCATATACCTCAAATTAGTACTACAAAAATTTAGCCTAATTGAGAAAATTTTCATTAATCAAAATTTATAGGAACTTCATTAATCAAAATTTCAATGATTAGACTCTCACATTAAGTGACAATAGATCCCTATCCAAAAATTAAAGAAATAATAGTCAACAATAGGTCATGAGTTATAACATATTGACATGCTCTTGAATAAACTCTAAACAAAATATCTAATGAAAAGAAAAATGATAAAATAATAAGGCCAAAATTAGTGTCATTTTGGTGAGAGTCTAATAAGGTGTTGATTCCACATCTCTAATAATGCCTTTACCATTATTATTATCCTGTTTTCAATAGTCTTTTACATTGTGTATCTAGGTCTTAATGTTAAGACTCCATAAAGTAAGTCAATTCATAAAGAAAATTTTCATGTTGAGTAAACTTGTGTCGATGTATTTGCTATTCATTGAATTTCTAATACTAGATATATTATATTTTCAATCTTACAAAGGTGAGCTCCCAGGGAAATTTGGCTAAGCAACTCTGGCGATACTCTTGTTACATGTTCCATATGAGACTCATGCGTGTATGTTCCTCTCTTTTGTTGTTAATTCAAAATATAAATACTTGTGCTACAATATTTTCTGGTCCAATTAAAGTTAATTATATATATATATATATATATATATATATGAAAACCACATAATTTATTATAAGTCTTTAAAATGGGCTTCAAAACAAGAAATTGTAAATCTATGCCTCCAAGCCAATATTTGCTGGTCCAATTAAAGAAGAAGAATTGGGGAAGTGAAATGAAGTGAGATAGAAAAAAGAATTAAAAAATTTTACGTGGGATTATTTATTTAATTTTTATTTTTTAGATGTGGAAGGAGAATTCAAAGGAATATGAGGGGTTATTAAATTTTAAGGTTCGAAGTGTATGAATATTCTTCTCCTGACTTTTCATTAAAAAGAAAAAAAAAACATTTTCTTGATTTTCACTCTTTTTTTTTTTTTTTTTTACTTGAAAGATTTTCAGGATGATGTTGAGATGGGTGATTCAAAATTAGGCTCAGAATAACAAGCAACTGTTCCTACTTAAAAGCCCAGTGCGATAGTAATTGTTTATTCTTTGATTTATTGGCCCACAAAAGACAACTTCATGGAAAAGACAAGCGCGGACTTTACAATTGGATAATTAAAAGCCTGACAGTCTTTGCTTAGGCCCATTACTTGTTAAACGAACTTGTTTACCAAAGGAAGATTTATTTGTCTACGTTTGGGAACATGTTATTAATATTTGCTTTTTTTTTTTTTTTGTTTGGTGCTGAAATTGAAATCTGAAAGTGTTATTTAGCTTTTTACTAAAAAGTATTTGTTGAAAATAGGCTAAAGTATATTTGTACTTTGAAAATTTGAGAAAAAATAAAGAAAAATAAAGTTTTAAAAAGTTGTACATAATAGCTAAAAAACAAAGATCTGGCTTATCTAAATTTTACTTAAAATTTTTTACTGAAAGTACTATAGATATAAAGTAAAAGTTAAATAAAATAATTAGATGACTTAGATGAGACCCATAAATAGTAAGAAAAATAAATAGAAGTTAAATAAAATAAGTAGGTGATTTTGCAAATAGTAAGAAAAACAAGTAATAAACTGACTTATAAACTATAAAGTGACTGCTCATGTTAAGTTAGATTTTAATGAATGATAATAAGAGAAATTGCTCTCTTATTTTACTATCCTCATGGCAAATGATGTCACTTTTTTTAATAAATAAAAAAAAAAATCTAACCTTGTCTAAAAAAAATTCAAATCTTCAAAAATATTTTTTTCCTTGGATTAAATTTAGGTATAATGCCTTAAATCCAATACATTAGGTTCATCAATTAAATTAAAATACATGGTTTTCTTAACCAATAAAACACATAATTTTTTTTTCTCAAGGAAAATTAAATTCAATGTAGCTATGTGTTAGAGTTTAATTGGGAACCTTATCATTTATTTTATATGAGAAGAAGGGGCCTACAAGCTTTTAAGGATATATATTAGTCTGAAATAAAAATATTGCTTAAAGCGTCAAAATACTCCAAATCTTAAATTGATATATTTTCTAGGAGTAAATCTAACTGGCTTTGTTCATCAAAAAAAAAAAAAAAAAAAAAATCTTACTGGCTTTGATACTAACAGGAAAGCAAATGTAACAAACAGCCAAATATAGATATCGATAACATGAATGAAGCAAATATTATTGAAACCAACAACAATAAAAAGTACAAAAAAAAAAAAAAAATGCAGCAAGAAGCTGCAGACACAACAAAGAGACTTTAGCAGACAGCAACATATATCACAAGCCTTGTCTTCACATACAGCAGGAGCATGATTCTAAACGTCAGCAGCACCCTTATATACCTATTAAACGCACTCTCCAAGCTTTAAGGCTTTCCACTGAGCAAGATTTTCTATAGGGTTCAACAGTGGATTAACATTAGAGTTTCTAATTCGAACAGAGTTCATCTCTTGGGCCACAGAAATTCTTCTCTCAAAATATTTGGGTGACCTCCTTGGTGAGTTTGGCCTCAACGGTGTTGTGGTTTTAGCTTTAAGAGCTTTCCACTGAGCAAGATTTTCTATAGGGTTCAACAGTGGATTAACATTAGAGTTTCTAATTCGAACAGAGTTCATCTCTTGGGCCACAGAAATTCTTCTCTCAAAATATTTGGGTGACCTTCTTGGTGAGTTTGGCCTCAACAGTGTTGTGGTTTTAGCTTTTAGAGCTTTCCACTGAGCAAGATTTTCTATAGGGTTCAACAGTGGATTAACATTAGAGTTTCTATTTCGAACAGAGTTCATCTCTTGGGCCACATAAATTCTTCTCCCAAAATATTTGGGTGACCTCCTTGGTGAGTTTGGCCTCAACAGTGTTGTGGTTTTAGCTTTAAGAGCTTTCCACTGAGAAATATTTGTTACTGGATTCAACAATGGATTAACAAAAGCACTCCCAGAAATCCTTCTCTTTCTTGATTTCTCAAAAATTCCGTCACCTTCATAAACATCATTCACCACCAATCCCTCGTGGTCATCGTCAAAATCACTCTGATCCTCAAGAGAAGAAGACATTTTTGGGATTGACTTTGCTATATTTTCCTCCTCGTCTTCAACTTCGTCATCCCATGAAACATATTCGAAAGTTTCCACAATGGGGTTAAAAGTTACTTTCTTTTTGCCCCCAAGACACTGAAAACCCATATTGAACAAACCTCCAGAGAGGAGAGAGAGAGAGAGAGAGAGAGGGCTTGTTGTTGGAGAAGAGAGGAAAGCAATCCTTCAAAACTTGTAGTAGTAGTAGAAACGGCTAGTTGGGTTTGGGTTGCGTAGGGTAGGTTGCAAGTGTTTCTGTGAATCTGAGAGTGAAGGATCTATATATAGAGAAAGTAATTGAAGAAATTGAAATAGTAACGGCTAGTTGGGGTTGGGGTTGTGTCTTCCTCTGAGTCGGTGATGAGAGTTTCTCCGTCTCCGTGTGTGAGTGGGAGAGTGATGTAGTATATATATATATATATATATATATATATATATCCCACTTTGGCAACAAAAACCTAAACGCAATTGAAGAAATTGAAAAAAAAAAAATAATAATAATAATAGAGAAAGCAATTGAAGAAATTGAAATAGTAACGGCTAGTTGGGGTTGGGGTTGCGTCTTCCTCTGAGTCAGTGATGAGAGTCTCTCCGTCTCCGTGTGTGAGTCGGAGAGTGATGTAGTATATATATATATATCCCACTTTGGCAAAACGCAAAAATACTCTCTCCCTGTTTCAGCAAAGATTTCAGTAGTCATGGCTATGGCTATGCTTTTGGGTTTAGATGCAAGCACTCGTGTGGCTATGGGTTTGGATGCTAACCCTCGTATGGGTGTGAAGAAGACTCTATCCGACTCTGATTCGGAGTGAACAAAACAGAGTGTAGGGTCGAGAGAGAGAAAGAGAGAGAGGAACAGAAGATTGATTGAACAAACAGAGTTTGTGTTGGCGGGAATGGGGATGATGGGTTCTAATCTCTAATCCAATGGGTTAAATAGTGCCATAGTCCATAGTATTGATGAATACAAGATGGGCTTGATTGAATTAATTTTAAGGTTGCATGGGCCGGGACAACAAGCCCATGAAAAGATGAAATGTATGTGTAATGTTTTATGCAGGGATTCGTTTCTCAAGTTAGCGTCAGAATGGGTTTTATTTTATTTTATTTTTGCTTATTGTTTTTGTTTGTTTGGGGTAATAGAGTTTTAGAGTAGAGTATGCCAATGGTGGTTTCAGCCTTCAGAGGCCAATTTGGTGGTGCAATGTTATGGATGTGTCCAAGAGCACCACTCTATGACTGTGAAGCTTCACAACATTTCTTTTTTGGCTTTTTCTGGTGCGTGTATATATATATAAAACTACTACTTCCATCTTAGTCTCTCACCAATATTTGCTTCTTCTTTTTTTTTTTTTTTTTTTAAATAATAATATTACTGATTGTATTTTGTGTTGTGATGGAAGTTTTTAAGCTCTTTGTGTTAAGTTTAGAGTTGATCTTGAATGAATTCTGTCTCTGTATTCATATGTTAGGTATTTCATGTATAATTTTTGTGGGTATTGGTACTTTTTTGTTTGGTGCTGAATCTGGGTTTTTGGGAGCTTAAAGGTTAAAGCTTTTATCTCTCGAGGCTGATATGCTTGTTTTCAGGCTCTCTTTTTGTGTTACACCATCTTGTTACAATGTCCTGAAGTAAAAATTTTAATAAAATTGCTTCAACAAAGCTGTACTTCAGGTTTTAATGGAGTATGGTAGGAGCAATACTTGTTATCAATTTGTTATTTCATTTCTCTATTGACAATTTTTCATTTTAGTGCCAATCATTTGCACATGCTTGGTTTCTTCTCTGGCTTTGTGGGATTGCTTATACCCAATCAGTTTGTTTTGCTTGTTTACAGATCTCACAGATGTCAAAATTCTGTCCGGGGATATAAGTGGGTTCTGTTTGGACTTTGGAGAGACAAATCTTCTTTTTTGTCTAAATTTCGAGTCTACTGTGTTTGTATGCATGTAACTTTTCAGCTTCCGGTTTACTTTTTATGGAAACATAATCAATTCATTTTTTTTCCTTTAACATTGAGAGTCAAATTCCCATTATAGATGACTTAATTGAGTTTAAAATAATACCAGATAGATAAATTTTTAGAAGTTTATTTAGTAATTAATTGTTTCAGATTAAGAATTCCCTTGACTTAGCTTTGTTGTAATGCATTCCAAATAGGGGCAGCCAACGAAAATTACCCCTATTATATTCATTCTTAGATATGGTTATGGTGAGATTCTCCTTGAGATGGATAGAGCCTTTTGTGACCATCTGCAATACGAAAAAATTACCCCTATTATTTTCAAGCCAAACAATTTTTATTAACTGATATTCCAATCAGTTTGATCATATTTCAAAGTTCATTGATTTGAACAACTGTTGGACGATAATAAATCTGTCAATCCTGATCTCTTAGGTAGGGCTTTGTCATCTCCAATAAAATCTTCATTTTGTACTCTGTTTGTTAATGATTTTATTTGTAATGATCAGCAAGATATCTAAAATGATTTTACTTTATTATAATCTACAATGGTAGCTATTTTTGTGCTTATTATTGTGTTGAAAATCTAATAATTCTGTGAATTTATTCTAATTTTTTAACTTAGTCAGTCAATATTGTGAGGATATCAGAATGTATTAATATGAAATACAGGACCATTAGCTCCTACATGTGCATGCATACTTCCTATAACAAAGCTTTGCTACTTGACAAAACTTCAGTAAAAATTTTAATAAAATTGCTTCAACAAAGCTGTACTTCAGGTTTTAATGGAGTATGGTAGAAGTAGACAGGTGCAATACTTGTTATCAACTTGTTATTTATTAATCATTTTTCATTTTAGTGCCAATCATTTGCACATACTTGGTTTCTTCTTTGGCTTTGTGGGATTGCTTATACCCAATCAGCTTGTTTTGCTTGTTTACAGATCTCACAGGTGTCAAAATTCTGTCCCAATGGGGGTTTAAGTTAGAAAAGTAAACATACAAAGGAGCCGTTGGTTGCTGGCTTTTGAAAACCAGCGGTACCACATCATGGTTTTGAATCCCGGAGTTGGAACCTTACTGGAAGGCAAATATGGGAACCCTCTGTGTTGTAAACGCTATATATACCCTCATAGAGCATACCCATCTCCCCACAACGAATTTAAAGCAATCAGTGATCTAACATCAAAGTCGAGTGTGAAGAAAAGTAAAAAAACATGTCTTCAACCACTGCTGGTCAAGTCATACGTTGCAAAGGTACTACCTTTTCATTTTTTCTGACATTCTTTGTTGTTGATCTTCTTATTGTTTCCTTGTTTCAGTCATGTGATTGTTCAATGGGTTTCTTTCCATTTCTTTGTTGTTTTAATATACCTTTTATTATGATGATCTCAACTCTTTGTCCCTTGTTGGGTTGTCACTTTTTCTTTGTTTTAAAGGGCTTTGCTTAATTGCTAAATCTTGAGCCGTTTCTAGTTTTAGGATGCGCCATGATCTTTTGTCACTCCCAAAAACTAGAATTGTTTGGAATAGGATATACTATTTGTGTACCAAAAATAATAATCAATACAGCAACATGTTTTGCTTTTGCTTGTCTCATACAAATTGAACTCCTGTGTGTTTGGCACAAGATAATAACAAGGAAAAACAGTTGCCATTAGGAACAGGGCTACTTAAGAAGTTTGAAGCAGGTGCCGGAATTGACTGAATGTGAACATCCATTTTCTATTTACGTCTTGTTTGGGATGATACATTTGTAGTTTGTAAATAAAGTTTCTCTAAGTTTAGGCTTTACATTGCAATTTCAGTATGAAGTTCAAACAAGCCAGGTTTGTCCAATTTTTTAGTATAAATTTGAGGGCATTCCTTCTTTGTTCTTAACAGTAGTCATACTTTTTAGCTTTCCCCAAGCAGGCAGTTTTATGTTTTAGCAGTGTCAGAGCTGCATCCTATTTATGTATATATTGTTTTTCTCTTTGCCAATTAATTATTTGATGAATGTGCATTGCAGCTGCTGTGGCATGGGAAGCTGGAAAGCCACTAGTGATAGAAGAAGTGGAAGTGGCACCACCACAGGCCATGGAGGTTCGTCTCAAGATCCTCTTCACCTCCCTCTGCCACACAGATGTTTACTTCTGGGAAGCCAAGGTAATCACATTTTAATCATATATATTTATGATTTATGCGTGTATAGAAATGCATTATTCTGGTGGATAATTATTTTCTGTGCTAGATATTCTTGAACCGATTGATTTTTGAATATGCAGGGACAGACCCCATTGTTTCCTCGCATATTTGGTCATGAAGCTGGCGGGTATGGAGTATGGACATTTCAGGAAATGAAAAAAGATTTAGAACATACTAGTTACAATCAAATAGTTTTAATTGTGTTTCAGTTCCTTTCATATACAATTGAATACATTTATCTAAATATATAGTTGTCTTTCTGGTCATTTTGGTATTTTAGGATTGTTGAGAGCGTTGGTGAGGGTGTGACAGACCTCAAACCTGGTGACCATGTGCTTCCTGTCTTCACTGGGGAGTGCAAGGAGTGTCGGCATTGCAAGTCAGAGGAGAGCAACATGTGTGACCTCCTGAGGATAAACACTGACCGAGGCGTGATGCTCAATGACGGCAAGTCGAGATTTTCTATTAATGGACAACCCATTTACCATTTTGTTGGGACTTCTACCTTTAGTGAATACACTGTGCTACATGTTGGTAGTGTTGCCAAAATTAATCCTGCTGCTCCTCTGGACAAAGTTTGTGTTCTCAGCTGTGGAATCTCAACAGGTCGGTTAAAAACTGTTTGAATTTATTTGCATGATAGTTATTTGTTCATTTCTCTTATTGTTGAGAATTGAGTTCTGTAGGCCTTGGTGCTACCTTGAGTGTTGCAAAACCCAAAAAGGGATCGACAGTAGCTGTTTTTGGACTTGGGGCTGTTGGACTAGCTGTGAGTCTCTCCTATCTTCTGATGCAGATGACTCATTTGATATATCTCTTTTTTGGAACTACTACTGCAGCATTACTGTTTCTAGTAAAGATACACACACACACACACACACACACACACACACACGCATGATTTTATGGTTTTATGTGATTAGGCTGCTGAAGGGGCTAGAATTGCGGGTGCTTCAAGGATTATCGGTGTTGATCTGAATGCAAAGAGATTTGATGAAGGTATTGTGATACTTGGTGCTATCAAAATCTGATGATATAGTATGGAATGCTTGAGTTGCTGGATTTTCATTTATTAGTCTTTTATGTTCATTTTCCTTGTTCTTGTCAACAGCCAAGAAATTTGGTGTCACCGAGTTTGTGAACCCAAAAGACCATGACAAGCCTGTTCATGAGGTTGGTTTACTTTAAAATGCTAGAAATTTTTTCCATGGTGAAGGAGCAAACAACTTTCACAGCTTTTCTAACTTTCTTTGACTTCTTTAGGTGCTTGCTGAAATGACCAATGGTGGAGTTGATCGAAGTATCGAGTGCACTGGAAGTATCAATGCCATGATTTCTGCATTTGAATGCGTTCATGATGTAATTTCCCACGAGCTCCTGCTCATGTAATAGATAAATTTTATCTCCAATCCATTGTTCTAAAATCTGTCATATGGTATGTTTCTTTGCAGGGATGGGGTGTTGCTGTACTTGTAGGTGTCCCAAACAAAGATGATGCATTTAAAACCCACCCAATGAATATCTTGAATGAGAGGACTATTAAGGGTACCTTCTTTGGCAACTACAAACCACGGTCTGACTTGCCTTTGGTGGTTGAAAAGTACATGAATAAGGTAAGCTGAATTTCTTATTGAAAAATAGAATGTATAGATTAGATCACTTTTCAATCCGCATATAGGATTACTTGTTTTACTTAGAATGCTAGTTTCTGTACTCGTGACTGACAGCAATTTTAATCAAGAAAATGGTCTAATGGCCGCTGGAAGACTCTAGTGGCCACCGTGGTATACCTTAATTAAGTACTCACTTAAATGCTTTAATCCTGCCTCTAGATCTGACAAGAGTTGAGGAATAAACAAAAGATAAAAATATAAATCCAAAAAGTCCTGAGAAATTATGCTTGAAACTCCTAAGGGGAATAAGTTCCCTTAAATTCTCTGATTGTTTTTGCTTTCAAGGTCTTCTCTTTCATTATTTATCAAGAATTACCTTTACATGGCTTGTATTTACTATTTAGAAATCCAAGTAATTTATTCCGCTTCACACTCTTTTTTTTTTTTTTTTTTTTTTTTTTTTTTTTTTTTTTTTTTCTAGTTTTGTCAGTCTAATTGTTCTATATTGTGGCAGGAGCTTGAGCTAGCGAAGTTCATCACCCATGAAGTCTCTTTCTCGGAAATCAACAAGGCCTTTGAGTACATGCTTAGAGGTGAAGGCCTTAGATGCATTATCCACATGGATGCATCGAGCAGGATTTAAATGAAGATTATTTCTGAGTGTAATTGAAGAAAATAAACTTTTACTCACAAATGAAATTAGCTTCTGGTAGGATAGTTTGGAGTGAAATCTTGTGTCTCTCTTTAGAGTGCTGTAAAAGAATTGAAATTTCTATTTTCCAGGTTATTTAAACCAAAATACTCGGTGAGTTTATATTGAACTTTTAGCACATTTTCTTGTCTCTTCGAGTTACCAAATGATACACTTATTATTCATCAAATAAAATGTTGCACTTTGGTGCAGGCATAGGTTAATTTATAGTTTCAAAATATATGAAATTATTGATTTTAAGATTTCTGGCGGGCTGAAAATTATATGTATATCCCCTAAGCAGCGCAGTGCCGATGGTGGCTACTCACCGAATCAATTCTCCGCTAAAGCAAAACAATTTTTGTCACCCTCTCACATTCAGTATTCTCATCAATGTTTCAAGCAACTTCAAATTCTCTGTTTTAGATAAATTTGAGAGATTTTGTTAAAAGCAAAAAAGTACAGAAATTCTACAGCTCCAGCGGCCCAAAAGAACTGCACAATAAAAGAAAGCCTAGTACAAACACTACACAAAGCAGCCAACGTTACTAACAAGCCAAAAAAAAAAAAAAAAAAAAACTAAGCCAAACACCAGCTAGATGACAACACTCCACTTACAACAAATCACCCTGTAGATCATAGAATTCTTTGCTGTCATGCAGAACCTAACTCTAAATTTAATGTTCCTCCTTAAAAATATGTAGTGTTTCTCTCTGTAACCAGATGTGGTACACTGCTGCAACTAACACAAGCCTGCTGACAGAGCACTTTAAATCTTTTATTCTTCAAGCGCTGTTACTCCATTGAAGCACCTAACCCCAGTCATAACCAGAGTCCTCCATCAAACTCTAAACTTTGACCTGATGCCAAATCCTTCTAGTTATGGAGCAATCAAAGAAAATGTAGTCCCTGATCTCATGCTTCCTTCTGCAGAAAACATGCAAAGTATTCCCTTGATAACCCCATTGAATCAACCTATCCCTTATAGACAGTCTATTCCCCCATGCAAGCCAACAAATAAAGTTGTGTTTTGGAATGTTTCCAAGCCAATCTCCACCAGTCCACCTCAGGTAATTTCATTCTAATAGCCTCCCAAGTAGATTTACAAGAGAACAAACTAGAATTTGTAGAAAATCACACCACAGTAGCTTGCTTACTTCATTCCACTTGGAAGCATTTGTATTGAATACCAACTGGATCCTTGGATCTAGGAAACCACCAACCATCATGAGAGAGAATTGAAGTTTCCTTTGCATTTGGAGTACTTGCTTAATCATATATTACCCCATAAATTATGTTTAGTATACAAAACACCATCTAGGTGCCAATTATCCAACCAAAAAATAAAAAAAACACACTATAGTCATGCCCAAACTTATGCTTAATGAACAGCCTTATCACTTCCCTTTGCTTTGAAATCTTCCTCCAACCCCAAGATCAATTTTCAGGAGCTTTAAGTTTAAGAACCCAAAAGCTTTTATCCTTCAATAAATTTTCATTAACTCAAGCCACCCAAATTCATCTGGTAAGGACAAAAGATTTCAAATATGCTTCATGATGACAACTTTATTCCAATCCTCAAATTTTTTAACCTCAAGCCCCCTTCTTTCTTTGGAACGCACACCAAACAGTTAAACTTACTGTCCAAGCTCTTAATGACTTTTTTGGGGAGAATAAAACCCCCAGGCCAGTACCCTTGAACCCTGAACAGAATAGATTGAATAAGTCGGAGTCTCCCAACAATAGAGAGAATCTTGGTAGTCCATGAGTTTATACGAGTTGTGATTTTCTCAATCAAAGGCTTATAATTTTTATAAGACAGCTAGCTACCTTCTTTGAACTTGTAAAGATCTTGAATCCGTTATTTTGTTTGTTGATCCACCCTAAAGTAGAAACTTCACTCTTAGCAGCATTTGCTGTCATGCCAGATAAAAATTGAAACTCAGCACCTTGTTTTGAACAATCTTTAGCTTTCCTCCCGCATTCTCAATTTACTGCAACAGATTCCCAAAAACTTTCTCATACCAATCCTTAAGTCTTAACTTCCCAACCACCTATCTCTATAGAGCCTCCTTTGCCTATGTACCTAATGACACAACTAGATTGTGCTTCAAAAGAAATGGCAAAATTTGGTATCTGGCCTTTGTCAATAGGTTAATTCTTGAAATTTTTATGGCGACCCTCTCAAAATTACTGTAGTATAGAACATGGTTTCCCAAATCCAAATGTATATTTATAAGTATCCAATTTTGGACCACAGGATGAAAACTGTACCTTTATTTATGGAAGAAAGTAGGATTTTCATAACGATCCACATACACTTTTATTTACTTTCATTTGGTTATAGTAGCCAATGGTTCTGTCATGTAACACACTCCTTGAGAAGGAAACAAAATCCTTTGGAGAAATTAAATATCAAGATCTAGAGTCTATTGCATATTTCATTTTAGGTCCCAAGTTTTTAATTTTGTCAATTAAAGTCCCAAATTTATGAAATCAATTCAATTTGAAGTATCCATCAATCTTTATCATTCTAAACAGAATGAGACCAAAGAAAACAAAGAAATCGTTGATAAAACTCAATTTCTATTAGTTCAATGGGTTAAGTGTAATCAAGATAATAGTTTAGTGTGAAAAAGTGTAATTTGCTCTTGTTTTTATAGGTTTATTGTTGTTAATTCAAGAGCTAAAGTAGCTTCCTTACTCCTTTCTTCATATTGTCAGGAATAAACTACTTCTTTTGATAGTATATAGCGATTTCGATGTTGAGAGCTTCAGTTTGTCCATCATCGTTGTGAAAATTAACTTTAGCTATAATGTTCTTATAGTTTTATTTAAATTTGATTTGTTTTGGAAGCTAAATAGTTTTGATAGTGAAAAAGGTTTTAATTGTTTCCATCCTTGAGTTCGAGAAATTTCTCAATGTGAATCAGTGAAGGTAACTAAATTACATTTGATGATTGATAGTTGAAGGCATAAAATGTAGTGAATCTTATTGATATTTCCTTTTTTCTTTTTCTTTTGTTTTTTTTTTCCTTTGTTTTAACTGTGCATTTCTTATACGCAAATTTACATGTTGAACAGAGATGCTAAGCTTAGGGTTGCCTTCTGCTAGACCATGTGTCCTTTGCCCTGTTATAGTACTTCTAACTTAATTCAACCTTGGAGTTAAAACGATCATTTATGCTTATTGACATGGTTCCTTCTCTTCAAAAGTTAAAACTTGCTAGTAATATGCTATTTGATTGTGCTTTTGGTGAATGGCGTTGCAATCATCATATGAATAGATAGGCGTTTTTTTTTTTTTGATAGTTGGGGTAGAGGGATTTGAACTCTGGAAATTTTCATTGGAAATATGAGAAGATGTTAATTGAAGTTTAGCTCAAAAATTCATTTTTATTCTTAATTTTTGGGTAGAAAAGTATGAAATTTTATTATATTTGGGCTAAACTCTTTATTTTTTAGTAAAACAATACAAATAAAATAGACATTGAAAATTAGAAATATAAGCCCTAAAAATTCAATAAAAATAATAAATATTCAAAAGTCCTTATCAGTTCAATTTGGTTCTATTTTGGTCTACTTTGATCCTATTTGGTCCATTCCATCCACATTAGTCCTTTTATGTCCACTTCAGTTCTATTCGGTCCACATTGGTTCTATTCGGTCCATTCTATCCACTTTGGTTCTATTCAATCGACATTGGTCCTGTTTTGTCCACTTTGGTCTTATTTTGTCCAACTTGCTCATATTCGGTCCTAATCTATCTATTCGTTCTTATTCGGTCCACTTTGATCCCCTTAAATCCTTTTTGATCGACATTGGTACACTTTGTCCAATTCGGTCCAATTCTGTCCACCTTGTTCCCATTCAATCCTATTCTATCCATTTGGTCCACTTCATTCTATTTGATCCAATTTGGTCCATTTGTATCCACTTCATTCCATTCGGGCCACTTCAGTCCGTTTTAATCTACTTTGGTCCTTTTTTATGCACTTAAATATAGAGAAAAGACATGTTTGGGTTGAGAGCGCCTATTCTAAATCAAAATTTATTAATATATATATATATATATATATATATATCTCAAACTCGTAATATTTAAAATCTTAAGAATAACATTTTACAAATATATAATTTTATAATTTTTGATGTTTTTGATTAATATATATTTTTTGATCTTCTAACTATTGTTATTATGCATTATATTTTCCTAGTTTCTTTAGGTACAATTAAAATTTTTAAGTTTCAAAATTATTATTCAAATTCTCATTCTCTTAAAAAAATTATTTTGATAATCAAAATTTATCATATAATTACAATTGATATTACTTAAATAATTAATAGTACTCTCAACTCTCAACCAAATTTGTATTTTCTCATTCTTAAGTAGGTACACGGAATTGGACCGAAGTGATCCAAAATAGACCAAATGGACTGAATAGACCAAAGTGGACCGAATAGATTGAAGTAGACTGTATTGACCGAATTGGACAAAAAGGACCGAAGTAGACCGAATGGACAAAAATAGACTGAAATGAACCAAACAGACCAAATAGACCGAATATGACTGAAGCAGACCAAAATAGACCTAATTGTAAGAGTAAGGTGAAAGGTAAGGATATTGGTTCAATACCAAACCAGTGGGTGAATAAAATACCCAAAAAGAAATACAAAATTATCATTTTGGCTTTTTTGGTCATGTCCAAACCTAAAATGCTTAGAATCCGACACCATACGAATGGAGACTAACAACATTGGTTGGCTAGTTAGAGTGATGGAGCTAGAATTTCACTTACGGGGGGACAAGATTAAAGACAATATTAAAAATAATTTTAAAATATTAATCAAGAATTTCAATTTGGGTCCAAATCCAACCCGATTATCTTTTACCCATAATGAACCAGCTAATAACCAAAATTTTTGAGTCAGGTTAGGTACCCATTACCCAATGGGTTTGGATAATATCTTCCAAAGTGGAAAAAGATCTCTAAGAGCCTTTTCTTGATTCCAAAAGAGAGTACTTAGGCTTGGCATTAACCAAGGAATTCCTTAGATATGGTTCAAAATGGAGGTAGAAGGCCTATTAGTTGTGAACTTCTTTATATGCATTATTCTTTCACTACAAAACACACGGATCTATAGCCGCGTTTTTTTTTTACCCGCGTTTTTACTAAACGTGGCTATTGACTTAAGCTATAGCTGCGTTTAAGCTATAGCTGCGTTTTTTAAACGCAGCTATAGGTTAAGTCTATAGCCACGTTTATAAGTGGTTTTAGCCACGTTTTCAAAATGCGGCTATAGGTTAAGTCTATAGCCATATTCATAAATGTGGCTATAAGTCCAGCCAAAATTTTTTTTTTTAAAAGGAGGACCTATAGCTGCATTTAAAAAATGCGGCTACAGGTTTGGTCTATAGTCGCGTTTATAAACGTAGTAATAGATCCAGCCAAATAAATTTTTTTTTTTTTTTTTTTTAAGAAGGGTTCTTGCAGGTACAAAATTTGCTAGTGGGTGTTTGGAAACAAGAGAGTTTCAAAGATGAGGTATGTGAAATATTAGTTTTGTGGGATTTTATATTTTTTCTCATTGATTGGTTTTGCTTGAATTGAAACATTTGAAGCTGGTTTTTTATTTATAGAATTTTATGAAATGGTCAATATTGAAATTCGCAAATTGTACGATTGAAGGTTTTATATTCTATATGTGTTGAAAATCTATTTCTGAAAAAAACATAGATGAAATTGTGATTATTGAGACTATTTTATTGCTAGTTGAAACCATTTTATGTCGTGTTAAAAAACTTTGTTGGGCAAGTTTTGATTGAATGTTTAGGCTCTTTTCTACCATTCATGTTTAGTCCATCCCTTACCAAAGTCAATTTACGCTCTTATGATCTCATTTGTTAAGAGCATCTCCAGCTGGCCTTGGAAATGCCAAATGTTAGCAACATTTGGCATTTAGGCCAAAAATACACTCAGCAGCTGGGAGGCTAAAAGCGAGAAATTGCAAATTTTTTTGGCATAGTGCTATAGTGCCATCTTACATGTAAGATGGCACTGTAGCACTATGCCAAAAATAATATTAATATTTTATTCAGTTTTTTTTTCTCTCTCATCTCTCACACTTTCCTCTCTTTCTCCCTCTTCTCTATCACACTCTTAGAGGCTCCATGGCGTCGAGCATCACGCACCACATTAGAGCTCTCGCTGGAACACCAAGCCGATCTCTCCGTGACACGAGCCGATCTCTCCGTCTTTCTCTATCTCTCACACTTTCCTCTCTTTCTCCCTCTTCTTTATCACACTCTTAGATACTCCATGGCATCAAGCATCACGCACCACATCGGAGCTCTCGCCGGAACTCCGAGTCGATCTCTCCATGACACGAGCGAGACACGAGCCGATCTCTTCGTGATGATGTTGTTGGATAGCGTGACAATGAACAATGCGGTGATGATTGGGTTGTTTGTAGGCGTTGAAGAGTGACGATGTAGTGGGGATTGGTGGAGAGAGAGGCAGCTGGATCATGAAATTGGGGTGGGTCTGGATCGGTACAAATTGGGTTTTTGGTTCCGGTGGGTCTGGATCATGAAATTGGGGGTTTTTTTCCCCTTAATTTTGGGTTTTTGGTTCCGGTAGGATGTTGGTAGGAATGGACATTGTGGCGTGGTAGGAATGGACATTGTGGCTTGGGCATGGTGGCGTGGATTTTGGCAGTGGGCATGGTGGCGTGGTAGGAATGGTGGTGGTGGTGTAGCGAAGATTGGGCTGTTTGGCTGTTAAGAGAGGGACAGAGAGGAGTGATAATAACTGTTAAATATTATTTTATTATATAGTTTATAATATTTTAATGTGTAGGATTGTAAAATAAAAGTTGAGATGTTAGAAGGGTTGAAAAATAGTATGGTATAAATAGTAAAGTAACTTTTTAAGATAGAAAAATAAGATGAGATGACATTTTCGAATAGAGATGTTCTAAGTAAAAGTACCAATGATTAGTGGTAGGAACGTTCATTTGAAATGGGTGTGATGATTGTAGTCACATTTGATAGCTGCAGATGTAAACAATGCTGTCCATGGTTTGAAAAATGGCACCTTTTTTGCCTTTTGGGTCCTTCTGTCCTGTAGTGTTCCATTAATGTGCCTTAATTATTTGAAACTTGTTCCTCCTTAGTCATGATTGCTTTTATTTATTTATTGCTTTTATAATATTACGTAGTCCAGGTTTTCCTTGATTATGAGGTTTGGTGCACTGACAAAAATTATAATTTGTGAATACTTTAAGATAAGATGTTTTTATATATTTTGTCGAGCATAGTAGCAAAGATGAGTCGGGCAAGTGAATTAGAAATGTATTGCATCTGCTGTTGTGGTTTTTAAGACCTAATACTTTTTCTTTTTTAAGTCACAATTTATTTAAATAAGTAAACAAGGGGAAGGTCAGTTAACTTAAAGTACACTGGCGGTGTACTAAAGGAACCACCTTAGAAATTATAAAATTAATAAAAAAGATAGAGAACTTGTAGTAACTTCTTTTTTACAAGGATAGGCTGCTGTATCAACAGAGTTGAAAAAAGTGCTTTTAAGACGATATAAAAGGATGATGAAATTTGAATTTAGTCTATGAAGTTATCTCTAACAAAATTTTAGTGTAATCAATTGTGCATTAATAAGTGGAAAATCTCTCTATAAATACACTGCACTTGTCTAATATATTTGCCGTTGCCTTTTATTGGAAGCATTCTAGAATCTAACAAAATCTACATAATATGATATTAGAACCTGATTTAGTTATCAAGTTGAGGTAGTAAATTAAAAAATAATTACATGTTTGATAATGTTGCATTAAAGTTAATAATTTAACTTGAGATGGAAAATATTCTTCTTTTAATATTGTTTTGTTTAATATTCTAATTATTTCTTCTTCTTTTTTTACAGGGACATAGTGTTTTTAGCACCACCATGGGGAGGTCCATCATACAAAGGTATTGAAAATTTTACACGATTTTCTTAAGCCAAGAGATGGGTATGTGGTAGATGTGTTTGTTTCCCAAACACGAGTAGATTATAAATTTATTTTGGTTAGTCTAGAGAATAGGGTGCTAATATATTAGTATGTCTGAAACTCTTAAGAAATAAAAATAGGAAGTTTCTTATTATATGTGTGGATTTTCCTCTTTCATTCATGGTCAATGTTGAACTTGAGTTTTGATGATGTCAAGATCTCCTCAGTAAGCTACAGGGTCTTCACGTACTCGAATGAACCTGCACAAGTCAAAAGAACCTCAAAGGGGGAGTACCGGCGTGGTACCAGCCAACGACCCTCCGAAGATTAAGTTAGTAGTATTCGCAAAAAGTTACACGTACCTTGATTTGTGGAGGTTTGGGGATATTTATAGTAGCATGGAACCTTAACCACGGCGTGCTTGGGAAGATAGCCCCATACCGGAACTACCTTTGAGTAGCGTGGAGCGCAAGATATCTTTTGGGTAACAAGCGTGTTGGGTAAGACACCTCTTTATGAACAATCGTGCTGCGCAAGATATTTGCCCGAGCATAAGCGTATGCGACAAGACACATCCTCTTGTGGAAGCGCACATATCAAGATGTATTGGTGCCTTTAGCGTCGTCTCGTCGTTGCTCACCCCGTCGGCTAGGGTTTAACCAATTTCGTCTCGTCATCATGGCGTACCTGTCGGCTTGTTCAAAGGGGCGTCCGTCTCGCCACGCGAGCACGAACGGCCGTCAGCCCATGTAGTGCCGTTGGCTTGTGTGGTACCGTCGACTTGGGTAGGCCATCGGCTCTCTTTAGATTATCCCTATCAGTTGCCCCCTACTCCTCAACCGCGTCGGATTCATCTGACGGTTTGGGGAGTATATCTTCGCGTGGCAGACAAGGCATTAATGGCTAGTCTTTTCGAGCCGTCTCGGTGTCGGAACACGTGTCCTGGATCAACTGGCCTGTGTCCAGACGAGGGTGTCGCTTTGTCTTCCACGCCCATATTCTTGCCTATATAAATGTCCCACCTTCCTCATTTCTCTCCATTATTTCGTTCCTGCTGATCAGAGTGAGACCGTCAGTTTAAAGAACTGAGACTGTCGAGCGTGATCCCGTCTATGTCTGCTTACTGAGACCGTCAGCTTCCTCGAAGCCGTTTCCATAACTTGGTGAGTCATTCTTGCTCTTATTGTCTTTTGTTTGTTTGTATACTGAACTTTGAAAGAGGTTATACTGGAAAGGTCGTCACTTGGGTTCTTAGACCACCCCCGTCGCTTATAGGTAGTCAGATGTCTAGGGAGACTAAGATGAGCAGTCATCAGTCCGCGATGGAGTGGGCTACGACGAGGCCTTCCGATCAGGCCATGAGCCCGAAGAGGGCTCTTCTTGGTCGTCGGAGGATGGATCGTCAGTCCAATCTTCTGATGGGAATATGGAGAATTATGGTGAAGGTAGAGTAGTAGATAAGGGTAAGGTTGATGATGACCGGGCGGACGAGAGCGGGAGTGATGGGAGTTCGACTGAAGGTGACGACGCCTTGGAAAGTACGTCCGGAGGCTCCGGGGACGACCGTCCATTCATTCTCCCTAAGGAGTGGACGGTTAACTACTTTATGCCGACGATGACGGAAAAAGTGTTTAATTCCTTGCGAGAACGTTACCAGATCCCTAACGACATCTCGATTTGTCTTCCTCCAGAAAAAGAGAAGTGTTACTCTGGGAAGACCGCGGACGTCGGCATGTACGACGCCATGTTCGCGGCGGGATTAAGGTTGCCTTTGACGGCACTCCACCGTCAGCTGGCCAACTACCTCGGGCTGTCCGTCAGCCAGATTGGCCCCAACGCCTGGAGGGTGATCATAGGGGCTGAGATCCTGTGGGGTAGCTTAAGCGGGGGGAACCGTTAGCTAACTCTTGATGAGTTTTTCTGGTGCTGCCTTCCACAACACATTGCCTCGTCCCAGGAGATTTATCACTTCTCCGCGAGGAAGAAGGAGTTGAGGCTGGTGTCGGACATGCCTGACTCCAATAGGAAATGGAAGGGCGGGTACTTCTTTATGGAGGGGACGAACTGGGTGTATAGCCAAGAGGAGTGGGAGACGATCCCCCAAGGGTTTGACAACACCTGGGCCTTCGTCAGAGAATCAGGTCATCACCGTCAGCTTCTCTTTAGACTTTTTTGCACCGAAGTTCTAATCCGTCTACTTTTTCCCTTTTATTTCAGCTAGTGCCCGTTCGGAGATTACAAAGGAGCAGGAGGCTTTTATTATCAAGGCGACGGGGATACCCTTAGAGGAGCGCAAGTGCCGTGACCTCATCACACCCTACGCTTTTCACGCTTATTGTGGAGGGCCCGAGCCTACAGAAGAAGCCCGTCGTCTAAACAGCCTCTCCTGTCAACGTAAGCTTTGCCAACTTCCTCACCCCCGTCACTTTTACTTGGGTATTTTTATATTTTTGTGTTTTGCCTTGCAGAAATGGAATCGGCGAAGTTGAGGGCGCAGATCAGGGCTGCCACCGTGCGCAAGAAAGAGGAAGGGAAGGGAAAGGACGGTGCGTCCTCGTCCTTTCCCAAGGCCATCGTCAAGGGCGCACCGAAGAGGAAGGGTGACGGGACTGAAGATTGCTCGTCAAAGAAACAGACCGTCACCCCTGGGGATCACCCCACAAAGCCCCTGTCTCCCAAACATGGGGTCGGGAAAGGGTTGATGTCGGCCCATGGTCTCGTCGGCCAAGAGGATGAGCGTTGTCTCCTTACCCACAAGGGGTACGCACTGGAAAGGCTGGAGTCCATCCTCGGAGAAAAGGACGCCGATTCTTGCGTTGACCAGTCCGTGCGGGAGCTGGGGGACTCGGGTCTTTTCGATCTTGCCCGAGTACGTACATTTATTATTATTTTTAATTTGCTCTGTTTGTTCTCGTGCTAATGGGCTGACGGAGGTTTTGTCTTGTAGGCCATGGTTCGCATGAGAGCCATTCAGGTAAAGGGGGTTAAAAGCGAGGAGTTGCTAGCCCGTCAACAGAAGCGCATCAAGAATCTGACTGACGGGTTGGAGCAATACAAGGACGCCTGCCGTACCTTGAACGGGGAGATAAAGGAGCTGAAAGGAAAGCTCGAGGAGGGAAGCCGTTAGGTGGAGAAGGATCGGGAGCCTAAGGTGACGGCTGAAAGAAAGCTGACAGCTCTTTTAGGCAGGTGGAGACGGCAAAAGTTGACACCGTGGCCGAATTTAAGACGTCGCAGACATTCATTGATTCCTGCGCCGAGTACTACGGTGACGGGTTCGAAGACTGCCTTAAGCAGATCAGCCTCTTCACCCTCACCTAGACTTGTCGAAGGTTTTGATGGACGACCCCCTGCCGTCAACGTCTGTAGGCGACACCGTCTTGGTGGACGATGACGACCTCAGCGAGTCTGGGATGCATCCAAAAGATGACGATGTCATCCTCGCTCAACCTGCCCAGGACAGATCCATCGCTCCACCAGTCCCGTCAACTGATCCTCCCAATTTTGAAGGTTTCCCTACTGGCGAGGTCCGAGATCCCCCTAAGGATGACGAGGTCGCACCAAACGCTCTTGCTCTTTAAGACTTCAATTTTTTGTAAAATTTTCTCTTTTTGGACATGGTGCCCCGTCATTTTGAGGGCTTTTTGTAAAAACAATATTCTTGTGATATAATACTTTATTCCTGTCATTTGTAGTGTACTGCTTGTTTTTACTTTGAGCCTTGTGGATGATTTCCTTTGTTTTTTGTCACTTCATGGTAGTCCAATTTTGGACTTTTGATGCTTTTTATGATGAAGTCATATCCTTCTAACGAGGTTGTCAGTTTTTTGCATTTTGGAGTGAACTTCATAGTGAGGTTGTCAACTTTGGTCTGTCCCTCACTATGTTTTGAAGTTATCAACTTTAGAGTGAGGCCCTCAGCTTTTTAAGCCATCAGCTTTTTGCTTAAGCTTCATATCTTGTCTTTTTAGGATAAAGATGTCGACTTTTAATGCCATCGGCTCTTATGCTTGACTGCCCTTATGTATCCTTTTAGGATAGAGTCGTCAGCTTTTTAAACCGTCAACTTTTATGCTTGACTGGTTTTTATGCTTTTTTGTATCCTCTTAGGATAGTGTCGTTGGTTTTGGGCCGTTAGCTTCTATGCTTAACTGGCCTTACGCTTTGTATCCATTTAGGATAGTGTTGTCAGCGTTGAAGCTGTCAGCTTTTATGCTTGACAGGCTTTTATGCCTTGTATATCCTTTTAGGATAATGTCGTCGGCTTTTAAGCCGTCAGCTTTTATGCTTGACAGGCTTTTATGCCTTGTATATCCTTCTAGGATAGTGTCGCCGGCTTTGGGCCGTCAGCTTTTATGCTTGATAGGCTTTTGTGCCTTGTATATTTTTCTAGGATAGTGTCGCCGGCTTTAGGCCGTTAGCTTTTATGCTTAACTGGCCTTTGTATTTAACACTTAGCAAAGTATAGGAGAGACTTTGAATAAATTTCTGAATCTTGTATAATTTCAAGAGAGGAAACATGCCCTTTGGGTTCCCCAAAATACATTAAGGCAAACTAAAAGTAGGTGGTTGTTGCCATTTTTTCCTACTAGTAGTACTTTCGTAGGTACTCGGCATTCCATGGATGGTATAGCTTTTGTCCTTCCAACGTTTCCAAGTGGTAGGTGCCTTTTCGACGCCATGACGTGACTCGGTAAGGTCTTTCCCAGTTGGGGCCAAGCTTCCCCTGGGTGGGGTCTCTGGTGGCGCCCATGATCTTTCTTAGGACAAGGTCTCCAACCTGGAAGTCTCTGTGTTTGACTCGGGAGTTGTAGTGTCTAGCCATGCGATCTTGATACCGTGCGAGCCTTTGTTCTGCTACTGCTCTGGTTTCGTCGATTAGATCGAGCTGTAGGCGCAAGATGTCATCGTTCCTGCCTTCATCGTGGGCGTTCACCCTGTAGCTAGTGAGTCCTATTTCGGCCGAGATGACCGCTTCACTTCTGTAGGTTAGCCGAAATGATGTTTCTCTTGTAGGGGTCCTTATTGTTGTCCTGTATGCCCATAGTACGCTTGGTAGTTCTTCAGGCCATATCCCCTTTGCCCTCTCCAGCCGAGTCTTGATAATCTTAAGCAAGGATCGGTTCGCTACTTCTACTTGACCGTTGGCTTGGGGGTGGGCGGGGGAGGAGTAATGGTTCTTTATTCCCAGCTGCGAGCAGAACTCTCGGAAGGGGCCGTTGTCGAATTGCTTCCCGTTGTCCAAGACTAGGATTCTGAGAATCTCGAACCTGCATACGATGGACCTCTAGACAAAGCTTCGTATTCTCTTCTCTGTGATGGTGGCCAAGGCTTCAACTTCTACCCATTTCGTAAAGTAGTCTATGCCTACCACTAAGAACTTCAGCTGTCGCACGGCAGTTGGGAATGGGCCCATAATGTCCAGCCCCTATTGGGCGAACGGCTATGGGGCTGTCATGGGGGCCAGCTCTTCGAACGGCTGTCGGATGATGTTGCTGAACCTCTGGCATTTGTCGTAGGCTTTGACATAAGCCTGGGTGTCTTTTTAAATCGTGGGCCAGTAGTACCCTGCCCGTATCAGTTTGTGCGCCAACGACCGCAACCCCGAATAGTTTCCACATATTTCCTCGTGGACTTCCCTCATGACGTAGTCCGCTTCTTCGGGACCCAAGCACCTTAGGTATGGGCAAGAGAAACCCCCTTTTGTACAGGACGTCCTTTATCAATACGAACCTTGTCGCTTGGACCTTCAGTCTTCTGGCAGCCTCTTTTTCGTTCGGGAGGGCGCCACCTTTCAAGTAAGAGACTAATGGCGTGGTCCAATTACTTTCGGAACCGATCTCCTACACATTGACAGAGTCTATTAGCGGAGATACCTGCACAAAAGAGAGCACGTTGTCAGGGGCAGTCATGTGTTCTGATGAAGCGGTTTTAGCAAGGTGGTCGGCTTGCTTATTCTCTTCCCTGGGGATTTAGACTATTTCTGCCTTCAGCTCATCCGCCCTTCTCTTCGCTTGGTCGAGATATCTCTTCATTTTGTCGCTTCTACATTCGTAGTCTCCATTTACTTGGTTGATGACGACCTGGGAGTTGCAATGGACTACTACTTGGGCAGCTCCCGCTGCCTTGGCAAGATTCATCCCGGTTATCAGAGCTTCATATTCCGCTTCATTGTTAGTGGTAGGGAAGTCGAGGCGGACCATGCATTCGATCCGGTCTCCCTCAGGGGAGTAAAGTATGACACCTACTCCTCCGGCCCGCCTATTTGACGACCCGTCTGTATGTATGTATGCTCCATGAAGGGCATTTGTCTGTCCCCTGGTCTTCCCCGCTGGTGAACTTGGCGATAAATTCAGCGACGGCCTGCCCCTTAATGGCGGTGCGTGGGCTGTACCGAATGTCGAACTCAGTCAACTCGATCGCCCATAAGGCCAGGCGACTAGCGGCTTCTGGGTTGTGCCTCGCCCGCCGCAAGGGCTTGACGGTTAGAACAACTATTGTGTGAGCTTGGAAGTACGGCTTAAGCTTACGGGCCGCCGTAATCAAGGCGAAGGCGAGCTTTTCCATGGGTGGATATCTTTCCTCTGCTCCGCGAAACGCCCGGCTGGCGTAGTACACGGGTTTCTAGACCTTGTCTTTTTCTCTGATTAAGGCCGCGCTAACGGCCGTTGGGGAGACGGCTAGATAGAGAAAAAGATTCTCCCCTGGTTGCGAAGGACTCAGCAATGGAGGCGAAGAAAGATAGGCTTTCAGTTCTTCGAACGCTTTTTGGCATTCGCTTGTCCACTCGAAAGTTTTCTTCAGCGTGCGGAAGAAGGGTAGGCATTTGTCCGTCGCCCTTGACACGAACCTGTTCAGGGCGGCCACCTTTCCATTTAGGCTTTGTACCTCCTTTGTGCTTTTCGGGGGGGCCATCTCCACTATGGCTCGGATCTTGTCTGGGTTGGCCTCGATACCTCTTTGAGATACCATAAAACCGAGAAATTTTCCCGCTGTTACTCCGAATACACACTTCGTCGGGTTGAGCTTCATGTTGTAGGAGCGGAGGGTGCCGAATGTTTCTTCGAGACCCTTCAAATGGTCCGCCTCCCTTCGGCTTTTTACTAACATGTCGTCGACGTATACCTAAACGTTCCTCCCTATCTGGTCGACAAACATCTTTTTCATGAGTCTTTGATACGTGGCGCCCGCATTCTTCAATTCGAACGGCATCACCTTGTAGCAGAAAAAACCTTGGCTGGTGACGAATGAGGTCTTCTCTTGATTTACCTTATCCATCCGGATCTGATTGTACCCTAAAAAGGCGTCCATAAAGCTCAGTAGCTGGTGCCGAGCCGTAGAGTCTACTAGCGTATCGACTCGAGGGAGGGGGTAGCTATCCTTAGGATAGGCCTTGTTTAGGTTTGTGGAGTTTACACACATCCGCCACTTTCCGCTAGCTTTCCCGACCATCACTACATTGGCTAGCCAGTTAGGATAGTATACTTCCCTAATGAAACCTGCTTCCTGTAATTTGCCGACTTCTTCTGCTACTGCCCGGTCTCGCTCTAGGGCGAACACTCATTTCTTCTGTCAGACGGGTCGAAATTCTAGCGACGCATTCAGCTTGTGTATTATGACTGAAGGGTCAATTCCTGGCATGTCCTCATGGCTCCATGCGAATACATCTTGATTCTTCGTGAGGAAGGCCACAAGTGTTTGGCGAGCCGTGGGGCTGGTGAGAGTGCAGATCCTGGTGGTCCTGTCTGGCCTAGACTCGTCGAGGGATATCTCTTCGAGCTCCTCTACGGGCTCTGCCCCCACACGCTACTCTATGTTCATTGCTTGTAAGTGGCTATTCATCTCCACCATTGTGACGTAGCATTCTCGTGCGGCCACCTGATCTCCCCGCAGCTCCCCCACTCCGTACTCGGTGGGGAACTTGACCATTAAGTGGTAAGTCGAAGTCACAGCCTTCCATGCATTGAGGGTGGGTCGCCCTATGATGGCGTTGTAGGCGGAGGAGTAGTCGATGACGAGGAAGGTCACATCCCTAATGGCTTGCCGGGGGTATTTCCCGACTATGACTGGCAAGGTGATTGCGCTAAGGGGGTATACTTTCATTCCTCCGAACCCGATGAGCGGAGCGTTGGTAGGGACCAGGCGTTCTTTGTCGATCCGCATCTGTTGGAACTCCGGGTAGTAGAGATTGTCTGCGGAGCTTCCGTTGTCGATCAAGACCCGATATGTGTTATAGTCCCCCAGCCGAATGCTGACGACAAGGGCGTCGTCGTGCGGGTGGTGAAGACGTTGGGCATCTTCTTCCATGAACTCAATAGTGGGGCTGTTGACTCGCGGCTTCTTCTGGACAACGCCCGTAGTCTGAACGTTTTGAACCGCTCTGAGGTAAGACTTTCGAGCCTTTTTGGTTGAGCCAACGGTTGCTGCACCCCCACGATCATTCTTATATCCCTTATGGGTGGTCTGGGATGCTCATTGTCCCGACGGGGGTGGCCATGTTGGGCATCTGCTTTCTCTCGACTAACGAACTTCTGCAACTTTCCTTGCCTAATTAAGGCTTCGATCTGTTGCTTCAAGTCGTAGCAGTCGGCGGTGTCATGACCGTGGTCCCGGTGGAAACGGCAATACCTGTCCTTGGGTCGTCTATTGGGATCCTCCTTTAGCTTTTCCGGAAACGTCAGGGACCCTTCGTCTCTGATCTGCATCAAGACTTGGTCGATCGGAGCCGTCAACGGGGTGAAGCTTGTGAACTTCCTGGTAGGGGGTTTCGGGCGTCTGTTGTCTCGGCCTTCTCCTGTCCGAGTTGCCTTTCGCCCCTTGTCCTGCCGTACATCCTCTTGCCTTTCCCTCTTCTTGAGAGGCTTCTCTTCCCTGGCCAGTAGTGTGTCTTCCGCATTCATGTATTTAGTCGCCTTGTAAAGCACATCGGACATGGTTTTTGGGTCGTTCTTGTATATGGAGAATAGGAACTTACCCTTCCACAGTCCGTTGGTGAATGCGGCGACCAGTATCTTATCGTCTGCCTCATCGATCGAGAGTGCTTCTTTGTTAAAACGGGCTATGTAGGCCCTCAACGTTTCGTCTTCCCGTTGCTTGATATTCATCAGGCACACAGTGGATCTTTTATACTGATGTCCTCCGATGAAATGCTAGGCGAATTAAGCGCTCAGCTCTCTGAAGGTACTGATAGAGTCGAGCGTCAGCCTACTGAGCCAGATCCTCGCGGGGCCTCTCAATGTCGTCGGGAAGGCCCGGCACATAATCTCGTCTGGTACACCTTGTATGTGCATCAATGTCTTAAATGACTCCAGATGGTCTAATGGGTCCTTGGACCCATCGTAGCTTTCCACCAGGGGCATACGAAACTTCGGCGAAAGGGGGAACGAATTGACAGGTGTGGTGAAGGGAGAGTTCGTACGTTGGACGAGGTCATCGAGGTCACTGGATACTCGTCCCTTGAGGGCGTTCATCATGAAATCCATGCGCTCCCTCATCATCTGCATCTCTGCGGCAACGTGGGGCGGGAAGTAGTCAATGGCCGACAGACGGCTCGTTTCCTTCCCTTCAGGTCGGCTCAAGGCGTTGCTGCCATCTGGACCCCCAGGATTCCCCTTCTCGGCGCTGCTTGCCTCCTGATTTTCCCTTTGGGTGCCGAGTGTTGCGTTCTTCTGTTGTAACTGTTCTTCTAGGTCATGATTATGCTTTGTGAGGCATTCTATTACGGTTGCTAGAGTGTGGACTTGCCTCTCAAGAGCCGTGGCATCGCCTTGATCGTTCACGGTAGTTTCCATCGAACGCGTGAGTACCATGCAACTTTTTGTCTGGAAAGCACGAGGTACAGTCTCGTGTCATGCTTCCCACTGAAGGCGCCAATTGATGATGTTAAGATCTCCTCAGTAAGCTACAGGGTCTTCACGTACTCGAATAAACCTGCACAAGTCAAAAGAACCTCAAAGGGGGAGTACCGGCATGGTATCGGCCAACGACCCTCCGAAGGTTAAGTTAGTAGTATTAGCAACTCTAGAGTGCCAGAGTTGGGAAAAGTTACATGTACCTTGATTTGTGAAGGTTTGGGGGTATTTATAGTAGAATGGAACCTTAATCACGGCGTGCTTGGGAAGATACCCCCTTACCGGAACTGCCCTTGAGTAGCGTGGAGCGCAAGATATTTTTTGGGCAACAAGCGTGTTGGGCAAGACACCTCTTTATGAACAATCGTGCTACGCAAGATATCTGCCCAAGCATAAGTGAATGCGACAAGACACATCCTCTTGTGGAAGCGCACATATCAAGATGTATTGGTGCCTTCAGCGTCGTCTCGTCGTTGCTCACCCCGTCGGCTAGGTTTTGACCAATTTCGACTTGTCATCATGGTGTACCCGTCGGCTTGTTCAAAGGAGCGTCCGTCTCGCCACGCGGGCACGAACGACCGTCAGCCCATGTAGTGCCGTCGACTTATGTGGTACCGTCGGCTTGGGTAGGTCGTCGGCTCTCTTTAGGTTATCCCTATCAAGTTTCATCTTTCAAGCACTTTGACTTTAATTTATAAAAACTTAACATTGTTTTGTGCAAGAAAAAAGAAAAAAAAAAGATATATCTAATATATAGAATTAAGAAGAAATCACTACTAACTTATGTTTTTTTTTTTTTTTTTTGATAAACAAAAAATGAGGATCTTTATGGTTGTATTATACCACCCGGGTTTGTAAAGACCATGTGAGGGACAGGACCCACCAAACCCACCGAGGACTACTAAGTTATGTTTAGTTTACTTCTTGTTGGTGTTATGAAAATAATGTAATCAACATAGCATTCTCCCATCGGGATACCCCTTTGATGCCACTAGTTAACCTGATTAGGAATTTTGCTAACTTCAAAGATTTGATGAAGCTAAAATCCTAAACTTTGTCTGGAAGCCTTTATGTCATATTCTTGTTCATTCAATTATTGAAACTTTTGTTTGGGAAGGGGCTCTACATTCTCATCAGGTAATTTTCATTTGGCATCAACCTAAACTTCATGAGAGGACACCATCAAATGTAACTTCAGGGTTGGAATGTTTATGGTGTATTCTTGTTAAGTAAATGTCAAAACTTACTTGAACTTTAGTCGAATTAAGGAATTGTAGTTTCTTAACAGGTCTAGGTAAAGTCATAGGCTATTCACCTTAAACTAAAAAGAAAAGAAGACAATAAATGAAATTCATGATAATAAGGTGCCGGACTTTTCTGGCTTTTCTAGTTTCAATTACCATCCACTTGCGCCAAAGGAGATTATGCTCTTGCTTGTCTTTATTATGGTGTCTTGTGCATAGTGATGATCCATGCTAGTTGGCTGAATTTGCAAAAAATGATGGTTCAACAATGTAGTGTTAGTTTTTGGCAATATGGTGTCAAATTGCCCGATCGCATGGATTTTTGGACTACTCGGTGTTCTTTATGATAGCAGTCAACTCATATTTTAATCAATTGTTGTCAATACGTCATACATCCTAGTAAGTGATTGATAAGCTTTTAAAAAATCATGGTGCCTGAGCTCCCTAAGCATCCATAACATCTTTGCTCATGCTTTCACTCTATTACTTACTCTCTAGTACAAGTAATAGTGATTTGGGTTGACAAGGATATTCATCTGCTACACTTGGCTTAATTACTGATATGCGTACCTTCAGCCACAGTAGGGAAGACATACGAATGGATTACATTATGTGCCTTTGACACAAAGTAGTCTATAAGAAACTGTGGTACATTGTTGCTGTAGTTAGTATATGTTATACATAGTCTTAGAAACAAAATATCTTATTTGAATATGCTAATCTAGTGGTAATTAGTATTAGGGATTCTTCATTGCCATTTGGTCAGGGAAAATAAATAAATAAATAACTATAGCCGCGTTTTTAACCAAATTCCAAAAAAAAAAAAAAAAAAAACAAAAACAAAAAGGCTATAGTTGTGTTTTTGTGGCTGTAGCTAACCCCTGTAGCCGTGTTTGTAAAAACGCGGCTATGGACCCCTCAGGCCTATAGTTACAAGTGTTAGGCCACGGCTGAAAACACGGCTAAAAAAATGCAGCTATAGGCCAAATCGTCCTATAGCTACGTTTTTAGGAGTTATAGCCACGTTTTAAAAACACGGCTATAAGACTTTTTTTTGTTTTTTTTTTTTTTGTTTTGTTTTTGTAGTGTTTAATACCAAATAAAGATATAGGTGTTGGCTTTCTTAACTAAGATTAGTTTTGTGCAAACCAATAATTGTGCCTCGTAAATTTAATATATAAACTGATTCTTCAAATGAGTATTACAACTTGTGGTTTTCTACGCTTGAACACCCTAAGATTATAGCATAATAAAAGTGGAGGCTAAACAACAATTGACAGTGTGAAAAATTAAATAGGACTTTTTTGAATATATTGCATTGCACTACAATGGTCGGTTTCACAAAAGAGTAATTAAACCATATTATTTAGGGGTAGTCAGTTGATCGCACCTTAGTTAGCTTTCATGGGCTCGATCTAGTTAGCTTGGTTGATTTGGGCTAAAGAAGCATGAACACTTCAAAACCTCCTGAGTGTTGGTCTCTAACACATGTTCAACAAATATTTATTTTGAAAACTTCTATTATAAAAAAGCCTATAAATAAATAAAATATAATTTAAAATTTCAATTATTAAATTAATTAATTGTAGTATTTTCATTATGTGATGTCTTAATTTTTCAAAAATTTACAGGTCTTTGTATCTCATGTCATTTCACATTTGGGTCCATGCTTCTTGGTTGGCAGTGATGGGTTAGGTTAGGAGTAAAAACTGATGTTCTCTTTAATTAAATGGGCTAGCTTGGCCAAGCCGAGGCGAAATTTTAATTTTAATTTTTTTTTTGACAAACCAAGTCACCTATTACAACTCATTACTGGTCTGGACCTATAAATTTCCTGTTACAAAAATTACAAGCTCAATTTGTAGAGTATTAGAAGAAAATTTAATCAAACTGTGGATTTATTAAAATTTTGACAAGTTACATCCTGCGTAACTTTATGCAATATTATACCACTTAATAACTTTTTATTAGACATAGATTTTAACAAATTCACCATTAGATTACATTATCTTTGTGAATTCTCTATGTTTGCAAAATTTCAAGACGATAAAAAATCAATAACCATGTCATCAATCAGTTGATTAAATTTAAGTTTTTATTGTTTAAAATAATAAATAAAAGATATGATTATGGATCAAATGGTCTATTAATAAGGTTCAGGTCAAACATAACAATACTACATGCTCAACAACAATTGACATTGTGGCAAATTATTTTTATTTTTTGTTTGTATTGCACCACACCACAATGGTTGAATTTGTAAAAGACTGATCAAACCATATTATTTAGGGGTAGTTAGTTAATCGCACCTAGGTTGGCTTACATGGCTTGACTCAGTTAGCTTGGTTGATTTGGACTAAAAAACCACAAACACTTCAAAACCCCCAATGTGCTCATCCCTGACACGCCTTCAACATGCTAGGGACAATTTTGCATGTTTCTCCTCATTATGTTTAGAGAAAAAAAAATTAAAAAGAATTCTTATAAATTTTATATATGTTTTTAAGATTTTGATAATGGTCATTAATTTTAAATTTAAAAAAAAAAACGGAAAAAAAAAACATTTCTGTGATGTCTTAATTTTTTTAAAAAATTTACATGTCATTATGTCACATGTCATGTCTTGTTTTGGTCTATACTTCATAGGTTTAGGATAGTGATGAGCTAAGAATAAAATTTGATTGTCCCTTTAATTTAACGGGCTGGGCTTCCTTATAAAAAAATGGGCTAGGCTTAGCCTAGCTGAGCCGAATTTATTTATTTATTTTTGAAAAACCAGGTCACCTAGTACAACTCATTACTACTCTTGGTCTATAAATTTTTTCTTACAAAAATTACAAGCCCAATTTGTAGAAATTTCTTTAGCATCCCAAATCCAATCATTGGTCCAATTGCAAACCCACTTACGCATATACCTCAAATTAGTACTACAAAAATTTAGCCTAATTGAGAAAATTTTCATTAATCAAAATTTATAGGAACTTCATTAATCAAAATTTCAATGATTAGACTCTCACATTAAGTGACAATAGATCCCTATCCAAAAATTAAAGAAATAATAGTCAACAATAGGTCATGAGTTATAACATATTGACATGCTCTTGAATAAACTCTAAACAAAATATCTAATGAAAAGAAAAATGATAAAATAATAAGGCCAAAATTAGTGTCATTTTGGTGAGAGTCTAATAAGGTGTTGATTCCACATCTCTAATAATGCCTTTACCATTATTATTATCCTGTTTTCAATAGTCTTTTACATTGTGTATCTAGGTCTTAATGTTAAGACTCCATAAAGTAAGTCAATTCATAAAGAAAATTTTCATGTTGAGTAAACTTTTGTCGATGTATTTGCTATTCATTGAATTTCTAATACTAGATATTTTCAATCTTACATATTATATTATATTTTCAATCTTACAAAGGTGAGCTCCCAGGAAAATTTGGCTAAGCAACTCTGGCAAAACGCAAAAATACTCTCTCCCTGTTTCAGCAAAGATTTCAGTAGTCATGGCTATGGCTATGCTTTTGGGTTTAGATGCAAGCACTCGTGTGGCTATGGGTTTGGATGCTAACCCTCGTATGGGTGTGAAGAAGACTCTATCCGACTCTGATTCGGAGTGAACAAAACAGAGTGTAGGGTCGAGAGAGAGAAAGAGAGAGAGGAACAGAAGATTGATTGAACAAACAGAGTTTGTGTTGGCGGGAATGGGGATGATGGGTTCTAATCTCTAATCCAATGGGTTAAATAGTGCCATAGTCCATAGTATTGATGAATACAAGATGGGCTTGATTGAATTAATTTTAAGGTTGCATGGGCCGGGACAACAAGCCCATGAAAAGATGAAATGTATGTGTAATGTTTTATGCAGGGATTCGTTTCTCAAGTTAGCGTCAGAATGGGTTTTATTTTATTTTATTTTTGCTTATTGTTTTTGTTTGTTTGGGGTAATAGAGTTTTAGAGTAGAGTATGCCAATGGTGGTTTCAGCCTTCAGAGGCCAATTTGGTGGTGCAATGTTATGGATGTGTCCAAGAGCACCACTCTATGACTGTGAAGCTTCACAACATTTCTTTTTTGGCTTTTTCTGGTGCGTGTATATATATATAAAACTACTACTTCCATCTTAGTCTCTCACCAATATTTGCTTCTTCTTTTTCTTTTTTTTTTTTAAATAATAATATTACTGATTGTATTTTGTGTTGTGATGGAAGTTTTTAAGCTCTTTGTGTTAAGTTTAGAGTTGATCTTGAATGAATTCTGTCTCTGTATTCATATGTTAGGTATTTTATGTATAATTTTTGTGGGTATTGGTACTTTTTTGTTTGGTGCTGAATCTGGGTTTTTGGGAGCTTAAAGGTTAAAGCTTTTATCTCTCGAGGCTGATATGCTTGTTTTCAGGCTCTCTTTTTGTGTTACACCATCTTGTTACAATGTCCTGAAGTAAAAATTTTAATAAAATTGCTTCAACAAAGCTGTACTTCAGGTTTTAATGGAGTATGGTAGGAGCAATACTTGTTATCAATTTGTTATTTCATTTCTCTATTGACAATTTTTCATTTTAGTGCCAATCATTTGCACATGCTTGGTTTCTTCTCTGGCTTTGTGGGATTGCTTATACCCAATCAGTTTGTTTTGCTTGTTTACAGATCTCACAGATGTCAAAATTCTGTCCGGGGGTTTAAGTGGGTTCTGTTTGGACTTTGGAGAGACAAATCTTCTTTTTTGTCTAAATTTCGAGTCTACTGTGTTTGTATGCATGTAACTTTTCAGCTTCCGGTTTACTTTTTATGGAAACATAATCAATTCATTTTTTTTCCTTTAACATTGAGAGTCAAATTCCCATTATAGATGACTTAATTGAGTTTAAAATAATACCAGATAGATAAATTTTTAGTAATTAATTGTTTCAGATTAAGAATTCCCTTGACTTAGCTTTGTTGTAATGCATTCCAAATAGGGGCAGCCAACGAAAATTACCCCTATTATATTCATTCTTAGATATGGTTATGGTGAGATTCTCCTTGAGATGGATAGAGCCTTTTGTGACCATCTGCAATACGAAAAAATTACCCCTATTATTTTCAAGCCAAACAATTTTTATTAACTGATATTCCAATCAGTTTGATCATATTTCAAAGTTCATTGATTTGAACAACTGTTGGACGATAATAAATCTGTCAATCCTGATCTCTTAGGTAGGGCTTTGTCATCTCCAATAAAATCTTCATTTTGTACTCTGTTTGTTAATGATTTTATTTGTAATGATCAGCAAGATATCTAAAATGATTTTACTTTATTATAATCTACAATGGTAGCTATTTTTGTGCTTATTATTGTGTTGAAAATCTAATAATTCTGTGAATTTATTCTAATTTTTTAACTTAGTCAGTCAATATTGGGAGGATATCAGAATGTATTAATATGAAATACAGGACCATTAGCTCCTACATGTGCATGCATACTTCCTATAACAAAGCTTTGTTACTTGACAAAACTTCAGTAAAAATTTTAATAAAATTGCTTCAACAAAGCTGTACTTCAGGTTTTAATGGAGTATGGTAGAAGTAGACAGGTGCAATACTTGTTATCAACTTGTTATTTATTAATCATTTTTCATTTTAGTGCCAATCATTTGCACATACTTGGTTTCTTCTTTGGCTTTGTGGGATTGCTTATACCCAATCAGCTTGTTTTGCTTGTTTACAGATCTCACAGGTGTCAAAATTCTGTCCCAATGGGGGTTTAAGTTAGAAAAGTAAACATACAAAGGAGCCGTTGGTTGCTGGCTTTTGAAAACCAGCGGTACCACATCATGGTTTTGAATCCCGGAGTTGGAACCTTACTGGAAGGCAAATATGGGAACCCTCTGTGTTGTAAACGCTATATATACCCTCATAGAGCATACCCATCTCCCCACAACGAATTTAAAGCAATCAGTGATCTAACATCAAAGTCGAGTGTGAAGAAAAGTAAAAAAACATGTCTTCAACCACTGCTGGTCAAGTCATACGTTGCAAAGGTACTACCTTTTCATTTTTTCTGACATTCTTTGTTGTTGATCTTCTTATTGTTTCCTTGTTTCAGTCATGTGATTGTTCAATGGGTTTCTTTCCATTTCTTTGTTGTTTTAATATACCTTTTATTATGATGATCTCAACTCTTTGTCCCTTGTTGGGTTGTCACTTTTTCTTTGTTTTAAAGGGCTTTGCTTAATTGCTAAATCTTGAGCCGTTTCTAGTTTTAGGATGCGCCATGATCTTTTGTCACTCCCAAAAACTAGAATTGTTTGGAATAGGATATACTATTTGTGTACCAAAAATAATAATCAATACAGCAACATGTTTTGCTTTTGCTTGTCTCATACAAATTGAACTCCTGTGTGTTTGACACAAGATAATAACAAGGAAAAACAGTTGCCATTAGGAACAGGGCTACTTAAGAAGTTTGAAGCAGGTGCCGGAATTGACTGAATGTGAACATCCATTTTCTATTTACGTCTTGTTTGGGATGATACATTTGTAGTTTGTAAATAAAGTTTCTCTAAGTTTAGGCTTTACATTGCAATTTCAGTATGAAGTTCAAACAAGCCAGGTTTGTCCAATTTTTTAGTATAAATTTGAGGGCATTCCTTCTTTGTTCTTAACAGTAGTCATACTTTTTAGCTTTCCCCAAGCAGGCAGTTTTATGTTTTAGCAGTGTCAGAGCTGCATCCTATTTATGTATATATTGTTTTTCTCTTTGCCAATTAATTATTTGATGAATGTGCATTGCAGCTGCTGTGGCATGGGAAGCTGGAAAGCCACTAGTGATAGAAGAAGTGGAAGTGGCACCACCACAGGCCATGGAGGTTCGTCTCAAGATCCTCTTCACCTCCCTCTGCCACACAGATGTTTACTTCTGGGAAGCCAAGGTAATCACATTTTAATCATATATATTTATGATTTATGCGTGTATAGAAATGCATTATTCTGGTGGATAATTATTTTCTGTGCTAGATATTCTTGAACCGATTGATTTTTGAATATGCAGGGACAGACCCCATTGTTTCCTCGCATATTTGGTCATGAAGCTGGCGGGTATGGAGTATGGACATTTCAGGAAATGAAAAAAGATTTAGAACATACTAGTTACAATCAAATAGTTTTAATTGTGTTTCAGTTCCTTTCATATACAATTGAATACATTTATCTAAATATATAGTTGTCTTTCTGGTCATTTTGGTATTTTAGGATTGTTGAGAGCGTTGGTGAGGGTGTGACAGACCTCAAACCTGGTGACCATGTGCTTCCTGTCTTCACTGGGGAGTGCAAGGAGTGTCGGCATTGCAAGTCAGAGGAGAGCAACATGTGTGACCTCCTGAGGATAAACACTGACCGAGGCGTGATGCTCAATGACGGCAAGTGGAGATTTTCTATTAATGGACAACCCATTTACCATTTTGTTGGGACTTCTACCTTTAGTGAATACACTGTGCTACATGTTGGTAGTGTTGCCAAAATTAATCCTGCTGCTCCTCTGGACAAAGTTTGTGTTCTCAGCTGTGGAATCTCAACAGGTCAGTTAAAAACTGTTTGAATTTATTTGCATGATAGTTATTTGTTCATTTCTCTTATTGTTGAGAATTGAGTTCTGTAGGCCTTGGTGCTACCTTGAGTGTTGCAAAACCCAAAAAGGGATCGACAGTAGCTGTTTTTGGACTTGGGGCTGTTGGACTAGCTGTGAGTCTCTCCTATCTTCTGATGCAGATGACTCATTTGATATATCTCTTTTTTGGAACTACTACTGCAGCATTATTGTTTCTAGTAAAGATACACACACACACGCATGATTTTATGGTTTTATGTGATTAGGCTGCTGAAGGGGCTAGAATTGCGGGTGCTTCAAGGATTATCGGTGTTGATCTGAATGCAAAGAGATTTGATGAAGGTATTGTGATACTTGGTGCTATCAAAATCTGATGATATAGTATGGAATGCTTGAGTTGCTGGATTTTCATTTATTAGTCTTTTATGTTCATTTTCCTTGTTCTTGTCAACAGCCAAGAAATTTGGTGTCACCGAGTTTGTGAACCCAAAAGACCATGACAAGCCTGTTCATGAGGTTGGTTTACTTTAAAATGCTAGAAATTTTTTCCATGGTGAAGGAGCAAACAACTTTCACAGCTTTTCTAACTTTCTTTGACTTCTTTAGGTGCTTGCTGAAATGACCAATGGTGGAGTTGATCGAAGTATCGAGTGCACTGGAAGTATCAATGCCATGATTTCTGCATTTGAATGCGTTCATGATGTAATTTCCCACGAGCTCCTGCTCATGTAATAGATAAATTTTATCTCCAATCCATTGTTCTAAAATCTGTCATATGGTATGTTTCTTTGCAGGGATGGGGTGTTGCTGTACTTGTAGGTGTCCCAAACAAAGATGATGCATTTAAAACCCACCCAATGAATATCTTGAATGAGAGGACTATTAAGGGTACCTTCTTTGGCAACTACAAACCACGGTCTGACTTGCCTTTGGTGGTTGAAAAGTACATGAATAAGGTAAGCTGAATTTCTTATTGAAAAATAGAATGTATAGATTAGATCACTTTTCAATCCGCATATAGGATTACTTGTTTTACTTAGAATGCTAGTTTCTGTACTCGTGACTGACAGCAATTTTAATCAAGAAAATGGTCTAATGGCCGCTGGAAGACTCTAGTGGCCACCATGGTATACCTTAATTAAGTACTCACTTAAATGCTTTAATCCTGCCTCTAGATCTGACAAGAGTTGAGGAATAAACAAAAGATAAAAATATAAATCCAAAAAGTCCTGAGAAATTATGCTTGAAACTCCTAAGGGGAATAAGTTCCCTTAAATTCTCTGATTGTTTTTGCTTTCAAGGTCTTCTCTTTCATTATTTATCAAGAATTACCTTTACATGGCTTGTATTTACTATTTAGAAATCCAAGTAATTTATTCCGCTTCACCCTCTTTTTTTTTTTTTTTTTTTTTCTAGTTTTGTCAGTCTAATTGTTCTATATTGTGGCAGGAGCTTGAGCTAGCGAAGTTCATCACCCATGAAGTCTCTTTCTCGGAAATCAACAAGGCCTTTGAGTACATGCTTAGAGGTGAAGGCCTTAGATGCATTATCCACATGGATGCATCGAGCAGGATTTAAATGATGATTATTTCTGAGTGTAATTGAAGAAAATAAACTTTTACTCACAAATGACATTAGCTTCTGGTAGGATACTTTGGAGTGAAGTCTTGTGTCTCTCTTTAGAGTGCTGTAAAAGAATTGAAATTTCTATTTTCCAGGTTATTTAAACCAAAATACTTGGTGAGTTTATATTGAACTTTTAGCATGTTTTCTTGTCTCTTCGAGTTACCGAATGATACACTTATTATTCATCAAATAAAATGTTGCACTTTGGTGCAGGCATAGGTTAATTTATAGTTTCAAAATATATGAAATTATTGATTTTAAGATTTCTGGCGGCTGAAAATTATATATATATCCCCTAAGCAGCGCAGTGCCTATGGTGGCTACTCACCGAATCAATTCTCCGCTAAAGCAAAACAATTTTTGTCATCCTCTCACATTCAGTATTCTCATCAATGTTTCAAGCAACCTCAAATTCTCTGTTTTAGATAAATGTGAGAGATTTTGTTAAAAGCAAAAAAGTACAGAAATTCTACAGCTCCAGTAGCCCAAAAGAACTGCACAATAAAAGAAAGCCTAGTACAAACACTACACAAAGCAGCCAACGTAACTAACAAGCCAAAAAAAAAAAAAAAAACAAAAACAAAACTAAGCCAAACAGCAGCTAGATGACAACACTCCACTTACAACAAATCACCCTGTAGATCATAGAATTCTTCGCTGTCATGTAGAACCTAACTCTAAATTTAATGTTCCTCCTTAAAAATATGTAGTGTTTCTCTCTGTAACCAGATGTGGTACACTGCTGCAACTAACACAAGCCTGCTGACAGAGCACTTTAAATCTTTTATTCTTCAAGCGCTGTTACTCCATTGAAGCACCTAACCCCAGTCATAACCAGAGTCCTCCATCAAACTCTAAACTTTGACCAGATGCCAAATCCTTCTAGTTATGGAGCAATCAAAGAAAATGTAGTCCCTGATCTCATGCTTCCTTCTGCAGAAAACATGCAAAGTATTCCCTTGATAACCCCATTGAATCAACCTATCCCTTGTAGACAGTCTATTCCCCCATGCAAGCCAACAAATAAAGTTGTGTTTTGGAATGTTTCCAAGCCTATCTCCACCAGTCCACCTCAGGTAATTTCATTCTAATAGCCTCCCAAGTAGATTTACAAGAGAACAAACTAGAATTTGTAGAAAATCACACCACAGTAGCTTGCTTACTTCATTCCACTTGGAAGCATTTGTATTGAATACCAACTGGATCCTTGGATCTAGGAAACCACCAACCATCATGAGAGAGAATTGAAGTTTCCTTTGCATTTGGAGTACTTGCTTAATCATATATTACCCCATAAATTATGTTTAGTATACAAAACACCATCTAGGTGCCAATTATCCAACCAAAAAAAAAAAAAAAAAACTATAGTCATGCCCAAACTTATGCTTAATGAACAGCCTTATCACTTCCCTTTGCTTTGAAATCTTCCTCCAACCCCAAGATCAATTTTCAGGAGCTTTAAGTTTAAGAACCCAAAAGCTTTTATCCTTCAATAAATTTTCATTAACTCAAGCCACCCAAATTCATCTGGTAAGCACAAAAGATTTCAAATATGCTTCATGATGACAACTATTCCAATCCTCAAGTTTTTGAACCTCAAGCCCCCTTCTTTCTTTGGAATGCACACCAAACAGTTAAACTTACTGTCCAAGCTCCTAATGACTTTTTTGGGGAGAATAAAACCCCCAGGCCAGTACCCTTGAACCCTGAACAGAATAGATTGAATAAGTCGGAGTCTCCCAACAATAGAGAGAATCTTGGTAGTCCATGAGTTTATACGAGTTGTGATTTTCTCAATCAAAGGCTTATAATTTTTATAAGACAGCTAGCTACCTTCTTTGAACTTGTAAAGATCTTGAATCTGTTATTTTGTTTGTTGATCCACCCTAAAGTAGAAACTTCACTCTTAGCAGCATTTGCTGTCATGCCAGATAAAAATTGAAACTCAGCACCTTGTTTTGAACAATCTTTAGCTTTCCTCCCGCATTCTCAATTTACTGCAACAGATTCCCAAAAACTTTCTCATACCAATCCCTAAGTCTCAACTTCCCAACCACCTATCTTTATAGAGCCTCCTCTGCCTGTGTACCTAATGGCACAACTAGATTGTGCTTCAAAAGAAATGGCAAAATTTGGTATCTGGCCTTTGTCAATAGGTTAATTCTTGAAATTTTTATGGCGACCCTCTCAAAATTACTGTAGTATAGAACATGGTTTCCCAAATCCAAATGTATATTTATAAGTATCCAATTTTGGACCACAGGATGAAAAATGTACCTTTATTTATGGAAGAAAGTAGGATTTTCATAACGATCCACATACACTTTTATTTACTTTCATTTGGTTATAGTAGCCAATGGTTCTGTCATGTAACACACTCCTTGAGAAGGAAACAAAATCCTTTGGAGAAATTAAATATCAAGATCTAGAGTCTATTGCATATTTCATTTTAGGTCCCAAGTATTTAATTTTGTCAATTAAAGTCCCAAATTTATGAAATCAATTCAATTTGAAGTATCCATCAATCTTTATCATTCTAAACAGAATGAGACCAAAGAAAACAAAGAAATCGTTGATAAAACTCAATTTCTATTAGTTCAATGGGTTAAGTGTAATCAAGATAATAGTTTAGTGTGAAAAAGTGTAATTTGCTCTTGTTTTTATAGGTTTATTGTTGTTAATTCAAGAGCTAAAGTAGCTTCCTTACTCCTTTCTTCATATTGTCAGGAATAAACTACTTCTTTTGATAGTATATAGCAATTTCGATGTTGAGAGCTTCAGTTTGTCCATCATCGTTGTGAAAATTAACTTTAGCTATAATGTTCTTATAGTTTTATTTAAATTTGATTTGTTTTGGAAACTAAATAGTTTTGATAGTGAAAAAGGTTTTAATTGTTTCCATCCTTGAGTTCGAGAAATTTCTCAATGTGAATTAGTGAAGGTAACTAAATTACATTTGATGATTGATAGTTGAAGGCATAAAATGTAGTGAATCTTATTGATATTTCCTTTTTTCTTTTTCTTTTGTTTTTTTTTTCCTCTGTTTTAACTGTGCATTTCTTATACGCAAATTTACATGTTGAACAGAGATGCTAAGCTTAGGGTTGCCTTCTGCTAGACCATGTGTCCTTTGCCCTGTTATAGTACTTCTAACTTAATTCAACCTTGAAGTTAAAACGATCATTTATGCTTATTGACATGGTTCCTTCTCTTCAAAAGTTAAAACTTGCTAGTAATATGCTATTTGATTGTGCTTTTGGTGAATGGCGTTGCAATCATCATATGAATAGATAGGCGTTTTTTTTTTTTTTTTTTTTTTTTTTTGATGGTTGGGGTAGAGGGATTTGAACTCTGGAAATTTTCATTGGAAATATGAGAAGATGTTAATTGAAGTTTAGCTCAAAAATTCATTTTTATTCTTAATTTTTGGGTAGAAAAGTATGAAATTTTATTATATTTGGGCTAAACTCTTTATTTTTTAGTAAAACAATACAAATAAAATAGACATTGAAAATTAGAAATATAAGCCCTAAAAATTCAATAAAAATAATAAATATTCAAAAGTCCTTATCAGTTCAATTTGGTTCTATTTTGGTCTACTTTGATCCTATTTGGTCCATTCCATCCACATTAGTCCTTTTATGTCCACTTCAGTTCTATTCGGTCCACATTGGTTCTATTCGGTCCATTCTATCCACTTCGGTTCTATTCAATCGACATTGGTCCTGTTTTGTCCACTTTGGTCTTATTTTGTCCAACTTGCTCATATTCGGTCCTAATCTATCTATTCGTTCTTATTCGGTCCATTTTGATCCCCTTAAATCCTTTTTGATCGACATTGGTACACTTTGTCCAATTCGGTCCATTTCTGTCCACCTTGTTCCCATTCAATCCTATTCTATCCATTTGGTCCGCTTCATTCTATTTCATCCAATTTGGTCCATTTGTATCCACTTCATTCCATTCGGACCACTTCAGTCCGTTTTAATCTACTTTGGTCCTTTTTTATGCACTTAAATATAGAGAAAAGACATGTTTGGGTTGAGAGCACCTATTCTAAATCCAAATTTATTAATATATATATATATATATATATATCTCTCAAACTCGTAATATTTAAAATCTTAAGAATAACATTTTACAAATATATAATTTTATAATTTTTGATTTTTTTGATTAATATATATTTTTTGATCTTCTAACTATTGTTATTATGCATTATATTTTCCTAGTTTCTTTAGGTACAATTAAAATTTTTAAGTTTCAAAATTATTATTCAAATTCTCATTCTCTTAAAAAAATTATTTTGATAATCAAAATTTATCATATAATTACAATTGATATTACTTAAATAATTAATAGTACTCTCAACTCTCAACCAAAGTTGTATTTTCTCATTCTTAAGTAGGTACACAGAATTGGACCGAAGTGATCCAAAATAGACCAAATGGACTGAATAGACCAAAGTGGACCGAATAGATTGAAGTAGACTGTATTGACCGAATTGGACAAAAAGGACCGAAGTAGACCGAATGGACAAAAATAGACTGAAATGAACCAAACAGACCAAATAGACCGAATATGACCGAAGCAGACCAAAATAGACCTAATTGTAAGAGTAAGGTGAAAGGTAAGGATATTGGTTCAATACCAAACCAGTGGGTGAATAAAATACCCAAAAACAAATACAAAATTATCATTTTGGCTTTTTTGGTCATGTCCAAACCTAAAATGCTTAGAATCCGACACCATACGAATGGAGACTAACAACATTGGTTGGCTAGTTAGAGTGATGGAGCTAGAATTTCACTTACGGGGGGACAAGATTAAAGACAATATTAAAAATAATTTTAAAATATTAATCAAGAATTTCAATTTGGGTCCAAATCCAACCCGATTATCTTTTACCCATAATGAACCAGCTAATAACCAAAATTTTTGAGTCAGGTTAGGTACCCATTACCCAATGGGTTTGGATAATATCTTCCAAAGTGGAAAAAGATCTCTAAGAGCCTTTTCTTGATTCCAAAAGAGAGTACTTAGGCTTGGCATTAACCAAGGAATTCCTTAGATATGGTTCAAAATGGAGGTAGAAGGCCTATTAGTTGTGAACTTCTTTATATGCATTATTCTTTCACTACAAAACACACGGATCTATAGCCGCGTTTTTTTTAGCCGCGTTTTTACTAAACGTGGCTATTGACTTAAGCTATAGCTGCGTTTAAATTTTTTAAACGCAGCTATAGGTTAAGTTTATAGCCACGTTTATAAGTGGTTTTAGCAACGTTTTCAAAATGCGGCTATAGGTTAAGTCTATAGCCATATTCATAAATGTGGCTATAAGTCCAGCCAAATTTTTTTTTTTAAAGGAGGACCTATAGCTGCATTTAAAAAATGCGGCTACAGGTTTAGTCTATAGTCGCATTTATAAACGTAGCTATAGATCCAACCAAATAAATTTTTTTTTTTTTTTTAAGAAGGGTTCTTGCAGGTACAAAATTTGCTAGTGGGTGTTTGGAAACAAGAGAGTTTCAAAGATGAGGTATGTGAAATATTAGTTTTGTGGGATTTTATATTTTTTCTCATTGATTGGTTTTGCTTGAATTGAAACATTTGAAGCTGGTTTTTTATTTATAGAATTTTATGAAATGGTCAATATTGAAATTCGCAAATTGTACGATTGAAGGTTTTATATTCTATATGTGTTGAAAATCTATTTCTGAAAAAAACATAGATGAAATTGTGATTATTGAGACTATTTTATTGCTAGTTGAAACCATTTTATGTCGTGTTAAAAAACTTTGTTGGGCAAGTTTTGATTGAATGTTTAGGCTCTTTTCTACCATTCATGTTTAGTCCATCCCTTACCAAAGTCAATTTACGCTCTTATGATCTCATTTGTTAAGAGCATCTCCAGCTGGCCTTGGAAATGCCAAATGTTAGCAACATTTGGCATTTAGGCCCAAAATACACTCAGCAGCTGAGAGGCTAAAAGCGAGAAATTGCAAATTTTTTTGGCATAGTGCTATAGTGCCATCTTACATGTAAGATGGCACTGTAGCACTATGCCAAAAATAATATTAATATTTTATTCAGTTTTTTTTCTCTCTCATCTCTCACACTTTCCTCTCTTTCTCCCTCTTCTCTATCACACTCTTAGAGGCTCCATGGCGTCGAGCATCACGCACCACATTAGAGCTCTCGCTGGAACTCCAAGCCGATCTCTCCGTGACACGAGCCGATCTCTCCGTCTTTCTCTATCTCTCACACTTTCCTCTCTTTCTCCCTCTTCTTTATCACACTCTTAGATACTCCATGGCATCAAGCATCACGCACCACATCGGAGCTCTCGCCGGAACTCCGAGACAATCTCTCCATGACACGAGCGAGACACGAGCCGATCTCTTCGTGATGATGTTGTTGGATAGCGTGACAATGAACAATGCGGTGATGATTGGGTTGTTTGTAGGCGTTGAAGAGTGACGATGTAGTGGGGATTGGTGGAGAGAGAGGCAGCTGGATCATGAAATTGGGGTGGGTCTGGATCGGTACAAATTGGGTTTTTGGTTCCGGTGGGTCTGGATCATGAAATTGGGGGTTTTTTTTTCCCCTTAATTTTGGGTTTTTGGTTCCGGTAGGATGTTGGTAGGAATGGACATTGTGGCGTGGTAGGAATGGACATTGTGGCTTGGGCATGGTGGCGTGGATTTTGGCAGTGGGCATGGTGGCGTGGTAAGAATGGTGGTGGTGGTGTAGCGAAGATTGGGCTGTTTGGCTGTTAAGAGAGGGACAGAGAGGAGTGATAATAACTGTTAAATATTATTTTATTATATAGTTTATAATATTTTAATGTGTAGGATTGTAAAATAAAAGTTGAGATGTTAGAAGGGTTGAAAAATAGTATGGTATAAATAGTAAAGTAACTTTTTAAGATAGAAAAATAAGATGAGATGACATTTTCGAATAGAGATGTTCTAAGTAAAAGTACCAATGATTAGTGGTAGGAACGTTCATTTGAAATGGGTGTGATGATTGTAGTCACATTTGATAGCTGCAGATGTAAACAATGCTGTCCATGGTTTGAAAAATGGCACCTTTTTTGCCTTTTGGGTCCTTCTGTCCTGTAGTGTTCCATTAATGTGCCTTAATTATTTGAAACTTGTTCCTCCTTAGTCATGATTGCTTTTATTTATTTATTGCTTTTATAATATTACGTAGTCCAGGTTTTCCTTGATTATGAGGTTTGGTGCACTGACAAAAATTATAATTTGTGAATACTTTAAGATAAGATGTTTTTATATATTTTGTCGAGCATAGTAGCAAAGATGAGTCGGGCAAGTGAATTAGAAATGTATTGCATCTGCTGTTGTGGTTTTTAAGACCTAATACTTTTTCTTTTTTAAGTCACAATTTATTTAAATAAGTAAACAGGGGGAAGTTCAGTTAACTTAAAGTACACTGGCGGTGTACTAAAGGAACCACCTTAGAAATTATAAAATTAATAAAAAAGATAGAGAACTTGTAGTAACTTCTTTTTTACAAGGATAGGCTGCTGTATCAACAGAGTTCACAAAAGTGCTTTTAAGACGATATAAAAGGATGATGAAATTTGAATTTAGTCTATGAAGTTATCTCTAACAAAATTTTAGTGTAATCAATTGTGCATTAATAAGTGGAAAATCTCTCTATAAATACACTGCACTTGTCTAATATATTTGCCGTTGCCTTTTATTGGAAGCATTCTAGAATCTAACAAAATCTACATAATATGATATTAGAACCTGATTTAGTTATCAAGTTGAGGTAGTAAATTAAAAAATAATTACATGTTTGATAATGTTGCATTAAAGTTAATAATTTAACTTGAGATGGAAAATATTCTTCTTTTAATATTGTTTTGTTTAATATTCTAATTATTTCTTCTTCTTTTTTTACGGGGACATAGTGTTTTTAGCACCACCATGGGGAGGTCCATCATACAAAGGAATTGAAAATTTTACACGATTTTCTTAAGCCAAGAGATGGGTATGTGGTAGATGTGTTTGTTTCCCAAACACAAGTAGATTATAAATTTATTTTGGTTAGTCCAGAGAATAGGGTGCTAATATATTAGTATGTCTGAAACTCTTAAGAAATAAAAATAGGAAGTTTCTTATTATATGTGTGGCTTTTCCTCTTTCATTCATGGTCAATGTTGAACTTGAGTTTTGATGATGTCAAGATCTCCTTAGTAAGCTACAGGGTCTTCACGTACTCGAATGAACCTGCACAAGTCAAAAGAACCTCAAAGGGGGAGTACCGGCGTGGTACCAGCCAACGACCCTTCGAAGATTAAGTTAGTAGTATTCGCAAAAAGTTACACGTACCTTGATTTGTGGAGGTTTGGGGGTATTTATAGTAGCATGGAACCTTAACCACGGCGTGCTTGGGAAGATACCCCCTTACTGGAACTGCCCTTGAGTAGCGTGGAGCGCAAGATATCTTTTGGGCAACAAGCGTGTTGGGTAAGACACCTCTTTATGAACAATCGTGCTGTGCAAGATATTTGCCCGAGCATAAGCGTATGCGACAAGATACATCCTCTTGTGGAAGCGCACATATCAAGATGTATTGGTGCCTTTAGCGTCGTCTCGTCGTTGCTCACCCCGTCGGCTAGGGTTTAACCAATTTCGTCTCGTCATCATGGCGTACCCGTCGGCTTGTTCAAAGGGGCGTTCGTCTCGCCACGCGAGCACGGACGGCCGTCAGCCCATGTAGTGCCGTTGGCTTGTGTGGTACCGTCGACTTGGGTAGGCCATCGGCTCTCTTTAGATTATCCCTATCAGTTGCCCCCTACTCCTCAACCGCGTCGGATTCATTTGACGATTTGGGGAGTATATCTTCGCGTGGCAGACAAGGCATTAATGGCTAGTCTCCTCGAGCCGTCTCGGTGTCGGAACACGTGTCCTGGATCAACTGGCCTGTGTCCAGACGAGGGTGTCGCTTTGTCTTCCGCGCCCATATTCTTCCCTATATAAATGTCCCACCTTCCTCATTTCTCTCCTTTATTTCGTTCCTGCTGTTCAGAGTGAGACCGTCAGTTTAAAGAACTGAGACTGTCGAGCGTGATCCCGTCTACGTCTGCTTACTGAGACTGTCAGCTTCCTCGAAGCCGTTTCCATAACTTGGTGAGTCATTCTTGCTCTTATTGTCTTTTGTTTATTTGTATACTGAACTTTGAAAGAGGTTATACTGGAAAGGTCGTCACTTGGGTTCTTAGACCACCCCCGTCGCTTATAGGTAGTCAGATGTCTAGGGAGACTAAGATGAGCAGTCATCAGTCCGCGATGGAGTGGGCTACGACGAGGCCTTCCGATCAGGCCATGAGCCCGAAGAGGGCTCTTCTTGGTCATCGGAGGATGGATCGTCAGTCCAATCTTCTGATGGGAATATGGAGAATTATGGTGATGGTAGAGTAGTAGATAAGGGTAAGGTTGATGATGACCGGGCGGACGAGAGCGGGAGTGATGGGAGTTCGACTGAAGGTGACGACGCCTTGGAAAGTACATCCGGAGGCTTCGGGGACGACCGTCCATTCATTCTCCCTAAGGAGTGGACGGTTAACTACTTTATGCCGACGATGACGGACAAAGTGTTTAATTCCTTGCGAGAACGTTACCAGATCCCTAACGACATCTCGATTTGTCTTCCTCCAGAAAAAGAGAAGTGTTACTCTGGGAAGACCGCGGACGTCGGCATGTACGACGCCATGTTCGCGGCGGGATTAAGGTTGCCTTTGACGGCACTCCACCGTCAGTTGGCCAACTACCTCAGGCTGTCCGTCAGCCAGATTGGCCCCAACGCCTGGAGGGTGATCATAGGGGCCGAGATGCTGTGGGGTAGCTTAAGCGGGGGGAACCGTCAGCTAACTCTTGATGAGTTTTTCTGGTGCTACCGTCCACAACACATTGCCTCGTCCCAGGAGATTTATCACTTCTCCGCGAGGAAGAAGGAGTTGAGGCTGGTGTCGGACATGCCAGACTCCAATAGGAAATGGAAGGGCAGGTACTTCTTTATGGAGGGGACGAATTGGGTGTATAGCCAAGAGGAGTAGGAGACGATCCCCTAAGGGTTTGACAACACCTAGGCCTTCGTCAGAGAATCAGGTCATCACCGTCAGCTTCTCTTTAGACTTTTTTGCACCGAAGTTCTAATCCGTCTACTTTTTCCCTTTTATTTCAGCTAGTGCCCGTTCAGAGATTACAAAGGAGCATGAGGCTTTTATTATCAAGGCGATGGGGATACCCTTAGAGGAGCGCAAGTGCCGTGACCTCATCACACCCGACGCTTTTCACGCTTATTGTGGAGGGCCCGAGCCTACAGAAGAAGCCCGTCGTCTAAATAGCCTGTCCCGTCAACGTAAGCTTTGCCAACTTCCTCACCCCCATCACTTTTACTTGGGTATTTTTATATTTTTGTGTTTTGCCTTGTAGAAATGGAATCGACGAAGTTGAGGGCGCAGATCAGGGCTGCCGCCGTGCGCAAGAAAGAGGAAGGGAAGGGAAAGGACGGTGCGTCCTCGTCCATTCCCAAGGCCGTCGTCAAGGGCGCGCCGAAGAGGAAGGGTGATGGGACTGAAGATTGCTCGTCAAAGAAACAGACCGTCACCCCTAGGGATCACCCCACAAAGCCCCTGTCTCCCAAACATGGGGTCGGGAAAGGGTTGATGTCGGCCCATGGTCTCGTCGGCCAAGAGGATGAGCGTTGTCTCTTTACCCACAAGGGGTACGCACTGGAAAGGCTGGAGTCCATCCTCGGAGAAAAGGACACCGATTCTTGCGTTGACCAGTCCGTGCGGGAGCTGGGGGACTCGGGTCTTTTCGATCTTGCCCGAGTACGTACATTTATTATTATTTTTAATTTGCTCTGTTTGTTCTCGTGCTAATGGGCTGACGGAGGTTTTGTCTTGTAGGCCATGGTTCGCATGAGAGCCATTCAGGTAAAGGGGGTTAAAAGCAAGGAGTTGCTAGCCCGTCAACAGAAGTGCATCAAGAATCTGACTGACGGGTTGGAGCAATACAAGGACGCCTGCCGTACCTTGAACGGGGAGATAAAGGAGCTGAAAGGAAAGCTCGAGGAGGGAAGCCGTCAGGTGGAGAAGGATCGGGAGCCTAAGGTGACGGCTGAAAGAGAGCTGACAGCTCTTTTAGGCAGGTGGAGACGGCAAAAGCTGACACCGTGGCCGAATTTAAGACGTCGCAGACATTCATTGATTCCTGCGCCGAGTACTACGGTGACGGGTTCGAAGACTGCCTTAAGCAGATCAGCCTCTTCACCCACACCTAGACTTGTCGAAGGTTTTGATGGACGACCCCCTGCCGTCAACGCCTGTGGGCGACACCGTCTTGGTGGACGATGATGACCTCAGCGAGTCAAGGATGCATCCAAAAGATGACGATGTCGTCCTCGCTCAACCTGCCCAGGACAGATCCATCCCTCCACCAGTCCCGTCAGCTGATCCTCCCAATTTTGAAGGTTTCGCTACTGGCGAGGTCCGAGATCCCCCTAAGGATGTCGAGGTCGCACCAAACGCTCTTGCTCTTTAAGGCTTCAATTTTTTGTAAAATTTTCTCTTTTTGGACATGGTGCCCCGTCATTTTGAGGGCTTTTTGTAAAAACAATATTCTTGTGATATAATACTTTATTCCTGTCATTTGTAGTGTACTGCTTGTTTTTACTTTGAGCCTTGTGGATGATTTCCTTTGTTTTTTGTCACTTCATGGTAGTCCAATTTTGGACTTTTGATGCTTTTTATGATGAAGTCATATCCTTCTAACGAGGTCATCAGTTTTTTGCATTTTGGAGTGAACTTCATAGTGAGGTTGTCAACTTTGGTCTGTCCCTCACTATGTTTTGAAGTTATCAACTTTAGAGTGAGGCCCTCAGCTTTTTAAGCCGTCAGCTTTTTGCTTAAGCTTCATATCTTGTCTTTTTAGGATAAAGATGTCGACTTTTAATGCCATCGACTCTTATGCTTGACTGCCCTTATGTATCCTTTTAGGATAGAGTCGTCGACTTTTTAAACCGTCAACTTTTATGCTTGACTGGTTTTTATGCTTTTTTTTATCCTCTTAGGATAGTGTCGTTGGTTTTGGGCCATCAGCTTCTATGCTTAACTGGCCTTACGCTTTGTATCCATTTAGGATAGTGTCGTCGGCTTTGAAGCTGTCAGCTTTTATGCTTGACAGACTTTTATGCCTTGTATATCCTTTTAGGATAATGTCGTCGGCTTTTAAGCCGTCAGCTTTTATGCTTGACAGGCTTTTATGCCTTGTATATCCTTCTAGGATAGTGTCGCCGGCTTTGGGCCGTCAGTTTTTATGCTTGATAGGCTTTTGTGCCTTGTATATTCTTCTAGGATAGTGTCGCCGGCTTTAGGCCGTTAGCTTTTATGCTTAACTGGCCTTTGTATTTAACACTTAGCAAAGTATAGGAGAGACTTTGAATAAATTTCTGAATCTTGTATAATTTCAAGAGAGGAAACATGCCCTTTGGGTTCCCCAAAATACATAAAGGCAAACTAAAAGTAGGTGGTTGTTGCCATTTTTTCCTACTAGTAGTACTTTCGTAGGTGCTCGGTATTCCATGGATGGTGTAGCTTTTGTCCTTCCAGCGTTTCCAAGTGGTAGGTGCCTTTTCGACGCCATGACGTGACTCAGTAAGGTCTTTCCCAGTTGGGGCCAAGCTTCCCCTGGGTGGGGTCTCTGGTGGCGCCCATGATCTTTCTTAGGACAAGGTCTCCAACTTGGAAGTCTCTGTGTTTGACTCGAGAGTTGTAGTGTCTAGCCATGCGATCTTGATACCGTGCGAGCCTTTGTTCTGCTACTGCTCTGGTTTCGTCGATTAGATCGAGCTGTAGGCGCAAGATGTCATCGTTCCTGCCTTCATCGTGAGCGTTCACCCTGTAGCTAGTGAGTCCTATTTCGGCCGAGATGACCGCTTCACTTCCGTAGGTTAGCCGAAATGGTTTTTCTCTTGTAGGGGTCCTTGTTGTTGTCCTGTATGCCCATAGTACGCTTGGTAGTTCTTCAGGCCATATCACTTTTGCCCCCTCCAGCCGAGTCTTGATAATCTTAAGCAAGGATTAGTTCGCTACTTCTACTTGGCCGTTGGCTTGGGGGTGGGCGGGGGAGGAGTAATGGTTCTTTATTCCCAGCTGCGAGCAGAACTCTCGGAAGGGGCCGTTGTTGAATTGCTTCCCGTTGTCCTAGACTAGGATTCTGAGAATCTCGAACCTGCATACGATGGACCTCTAGACAAAGCTTCGTATGCTCTTCTCTGTGATGGTGGCCAAGGCTTCAGCTTCTACCCATTTCGTAAAGTAGTCTATGCCTACCACTAGGAACTTCAGCTGTCGCACGGCAGTTGGGAATGGGCCCATAATGTCCAGCCCCTATTGGGCGAACGGCCATAGGGCGGTCATGGAGGCCAGCTCTTCGAACGGCTGTCGGATGATGTTGTTGAACCTCTGACATTTGTCGTAGGCTTTGACGTAAGCCTGGGTGTCTTTTTGAATCGTGGGCCAGTAGTACCCTGCCCGTATCAGTTTGTGCGCCAACGACCGCAACCTCGAATAGTTTCCACATATTCCCTCGTGGACTTCCCTCATGACGTAGTCCGCTTCTTCGGGACCCAAGCACCTTAGGTATGGGCAAGAGAAACCCCCTTTTGTACAGGACGCCCTTTATCAATACGAACCTTGCCGCTTGGACCTTCAGCTCATCCGCCCTTCTCTTCGCTTGGTCGAGATATCTCTTCATTTTGTCGCTTCTACATTCGTAGTCTCCATTTACTTGGTTGATGACGACCTGGGAGTTGCAATGGACTACTAGCAGCTCCCGCTGCCTTGGCGAGATCCATCCTGGTTATCAGAGCTTCATATTCCGCTTCATTGTTAGTGGTGGGGAAGTCGAGGCGGACCATGCATTCGATCCGGTCTCCCTCAGGGGAGTGAAGTATGACACCTACTCCTCCGGCCCGCCTATTTGACGACCCGTCTGTATGTATGCTCCATGAAGGGCATTTGTCTGCCCCCTGGTCTTCCCCGCTGGTGAACTTGGTGATAAAGTCAGCGACGGCCTGCCCCTTGATGGCGGTGCGTGGGCTGTACCGAATGTTGAACTCAGTCAACTCGATCGCCCATAAGGCCAGGCGACTAGCGGCTTCTGGGTTATGCCTCGCCCACCACAAGGGCTTGACGGTTAGAACAACTATTGTGTGAGCTTGGAAGTACGGCTTAAGCTTACGGGCCGCCGTAATCAAGGCGAAGGCGAGCTTTTCCATGGGTGGATATCTTTCCTCTGCTCCGCGAAACGCTCGGCTGGCGTAGTACACGGGTTTCTAGACCTTGTCTTTTTCTCCGATTAAGGCCGCGCTAACGGCCGTTGGGGAGACGGCTAGATAGAGAAAAAGATCCTCCCCTGGCTGCGAAGGACTCAGCAATGGAGGCGAAGAAAGATAGGCTTTCAGCTCTTCGAACGCTTTTTGGCATTCGCTTGTCCACTCGAAAGTTTTCTTCAGCGTGCGGAAGAAGGGTAGGCATTTGTCCGTCGCCCTTGACACGAACCTATTCAGGGCGGCCACCTTTCCATTTAAGCTTTGTACCTCCTTTGTGCTTTTCGGGGGGGCCATCTCCACTATGGCTCGGATCTTGTCTAGGTTGGCCTCGATACCTCTTTGAGATACCATAAAACCGAGAAATTTTCCCGCTGTTACTCCGAATACACAATTCGTCGGGTTGAGCTTCATGTTGTAGGAGCGGAGGGTGCCGAATGTTTCTTCGAGACCCTTCAAATGGTCCGCCTCCCTTCGGCTTTTTACTAACATGTTGTCGACGTATACCTAAACGTTCCTCCCTATCTGGTCGACAAACATCTTTTTCATGAGTCTTTGATACGTGGCGCCCGCATTCTTCAGTCCGAACGGCATCACCTTGTAGCAGAAAAAACCTTGGCTGGTGACGAATGAGGTCTTCTCTTGATTTGCCTCATCCATCCGGATCTGATTGTACCCTGAGAAGGCGTCCATAAAGCTCAGTAGCTGGTGCCGAGCCGTAGAGTCTACTAGCGTATCGACTCGAGGGAGGGGGTAGCTATCCTTGGGATAGGCCTTGTTTAGGTTTGTGAAGTTTACACACATCCGCCACTTTCCGCTAGCTTTCCCGACCATCACTACATTGGCTAGCCAGTTAGGATAGTATACTTCCCTAATGAAACCTGCTTCCTGTAATTTGCCGACTTCTTCTGCTACTGCCCGATCTCGCTCTAGGGCGAACACTCACTTCTTCTGTCAGACGGGTCGAAATTCTAGCGACACATTCAGCTTGTGTATTATGACTGAAGGGTCAATTCCTAGCATGTCCTCATGGCTTCATGCGAATACATCTTGATTCTTTGTGAGGAAGGCCATAAGTGCTTGGCGAGTCGTGGGGCTGGTGAGAGTGCCGATCCTGGTGGTCCTGTCTGGCCTAGACTCGTCGAGGGATATCTCTTCGAGCTCCTCTACGGGCTCTGCCCCCACACGCTGCTCTATGTTCATTGCTTGTAAGTGGCTGTTCATCTCCACCATTGTAACGTAGCATTCTCGTGCGGCCACCTGATCTCCCCGCAGCTCCCCCACTCCGTACTCGATTGGGAACTTGACCATTAAGTGGTAAGTCGAAGTCACAGCCTTCCATGCATTGAGGGTGGGTCGCCCTATGATGGCGTTGTAGGCGGAGGAGGAGTCGATGACGAGGAAGGTCACATCCCTAATGGCTTGCCGGGGGTATTTCCCAACTGTGACTGGCAAGGTGATTGCGCTGAGGGGGTATACTCTCATTCCTCCGAACCCGATGAGCAGAGCGTTGGTAGGGACCAGGCGTTCTTTATCGATCCGCATCTGTTGGAACTCCGGGTAGTAGAGATTGTCTGCGAAGCTTCCGTTGTCGAGCCTTTTTGGTTGAGCCAACGGTTGCCGCTCCCCCTACGATCATTCTTATATCCCCTTCGGGCGGTCTGGGACGCTCATTGTCCCGACGGGGGTGGCCATGTTGGGCATCTGCTTTCTCTCGACTGACGAACTTCTGCAACTTTCCTTGCCTAATTAATGCTTCGGTCTGTTGCTTCAAGTTGTGACAGTCGGCGGTGTCATGACCGTGGTCCCGGTGGAAACAGCAGTACCTATCCTTGGGTCATCTATTGGGATCCCCCTTCAGCTTTTCTGAAAATGTCAGGGACCCTTCGTCTTTGATCTGCATCAAGACTTGGTCGATCGGAGCTGTCAACGGGGTGAAGCTTGTGAACTTCCTGGTAGGGGATTTCGGGCGTCTGTTGTCTCGGCCTTCTCCTGTCCGAGCTGCCTTTCACCCCTTGTCCTGCCGTACGTCCTCCTGCCTTTCCCTCTTCTTAGGAGGCTTCTCTTTCCTGGCCAGTAGGCTTCTCTTCTTAGGAGGCTTCTCTTTCCCTCTGCTAGAGTGTGGACTTGCCTCTCAAGAGTTGTGGCATCGCCTTGATCGTTCACGGTAGTTGTCATCGAATGCGTGAGTACCGTGCAACTTTTTGTCTGGAAAGCACTAGGTACAGTCTCGTGTCATGCTTCCCACAGACGGCGCCAACTGATGATGTCAAGATCTCCTCAGTAGGCTACAGGGTCTTCATGTACTTGAATGAACTTGCACAAGTCAAAAGAACCTCAAAGGGGGAGTACCGGCGTGGTACCGGCCAACGACCCTCCGAAGGTTAAGTTAGTAGTATTCGTAACTCTAGAGTGCCAGAGTCGGGAAAAGTTACACGTACCTTGATTTGTGAAGGTTTGGGGGTATTTATAGTAGCATGGAACCTTAATCACGGCGTGCTTGGGAAGATACCTCCTTACCGGAATTGCCCTTGAGTAGCGTGGAGCGGAAGATATCTTTTGGGCAACAAGCGTGTTGGGCAAGACACCTCTTTATGAACAATCGTGCTACGCAAGATATCTACCCAAGCATAAGCGTATGCGACAAGACACATCCTCTTGTGGAAGCGCACATATCAAGATGTATTGGTGCCTTCAGCGTCGTCTCGTCGTTGCTCACCTCGTCGGCTAGGGTTTGGCCAATTTCGACTCGTCATCATGGCATACCCGTCGGCTTGTTCAAAGGAGCGTCTGTCTCGCCATGCGAGTACGGACAGCCGTCAGCCCATGTAGTGCCATCGACTTATGTGGTACCGTCGGCTCTTTTTCAGTTATCCCTATCAAGTTTCATCTTTCAATTACTTTGACTTTAATTTATAAAAACTTAACATTGTTTTGTGCAAGAAAAAAGAAAAAAAAAGATATATCTAATATATAGAATTAAGAAGAAATCACTACTAAGTTTTTTTTTTTTTTTTTTTTTTGATAAACAAAAAATGAGGATCTTTATGGTTGTATTATACCACCCGGGTTTGTAAAGACCATGTGAGGTACAGGACCCACCAAACCCATCGAGGACTACTAAGTTATGTTTAGTTTACTTCTTGTTGGTGTTATGAAAATAATGTAATCAATATGGCATTCTCCCATCGGGATACCCCTTTGATGCCACTAGTTAACCTAATTAGGAATTTTGCTAACTTCAAAGATTTGATGAAGCTAAAATCCTAAACTTTTTCTGGAAGCCTTTATGTCATATTCTTGTTCATTCAATTATTGAAACTTTTGTTTGGGAAGGGGCTCTACATTCTCATCAGGTAATTTTCATTTGGCATCAACCTAAACTACATGAGAGGACACCATCAAAATGTAACTTCAGGGTTGGAATGTTTATGGTGTATTCTTGTTAAGTAAATGTCAAAACTTACTTGAACTTTAGTCGAATTAAGGAATTGTAGTTTCTTAACAGGTCTAGGTAAAGTCATAGGCTATTCACCTTAACTAAAAAGAAAAGAAGACAATAAATGAAATTCTTGATAATAAGGTGCCGGACTTTTCTGGCTTTTCTAGTTTCAATTACCATACACTTGCGCCAAAGGAGATTATGCTCTTGCTTTTCTTTATTATGGTGTCTTGTGCATAGTGATGATCCATGCTAGTTGGCTGACTTTGCAAAAAATGATGGTTCAACAATGTAGTGTTAGTTTTTGGCAATATGGTGTCAAATTGCCCGATCACATGGATTTTTGGACTACTCGATGTTCTTTATGATAGCAGTCAACTCATATTTTAATCAATTGTTGTCAATACGTCATACATCCTAGTAAGTGATTGATAAGCTTTTAAAAAATCATGGTGCCTGAGCTCCTTAAGCATCCATAACATCTTTGCTCATGCTTTCACTCTATTACTTACTCTCTAGTACAAGTAATAGTGATTTGGGTTGACAAGGATATTCATCTGCTACACTTGGCTTAATTACTGATATGCGTACCTTCAGCCACAGTAGGGAAGACATACGAATGGATTACATTATGTGCCTTTGACACAAAGTAGTCTATAAGAAACTGTGGTACATTGTTGCTGTAGTTAGTATATGTTATACATAGTCTTAGAAACAAAATATCTTATTTGAATATGCTAATCTAGTGGTAATTAGTATTAGGGATTCTTCATTGCCATTTGGTCAGGGAAAATAAATAAATAAATAACTATAGCCGCGTTTTTAGCCAAATTCCCAAAAAAAAAAAAAAAAACAAAAAGGCTATAGCTGTGTTTTTGTGGCTGTAGCTAACCCTTGTAGCCGTGTTTGTAAAAATGCGGCTATAGACCCCTCAGGCCTATAGTTACAAGTGTTAGGCCACAGCTAAAAACACGGCTAAAAAAATGCAGCTATAAGCCAAATCGTCCTATAGCCACGTTTTTAGGAGTTATAGCCAGGTTTTAAAAACACGGCTATAGGACTTTTTTTTTTTTTTTTTTTTTGTAGTGTTTAATACCAAATAAAGATATAGGTGTTGGCTTTCTTAACTAAGATTAGTTTTGTGCAAACCAATAATTGTGCCTCGTAAATTTAATATATAAACTGATTCTTCAAATGAGTATTACAACTTGTGGTTTTCTACGCTTGAACACCCTAAGATTATAGCATAATAAAAGTGGAGGCTAAACAAAAATTGGTAGTGTGACAAATTAATTAGGATTTTTTTGAATATATTGCATCGCACTACAATGGTCGGTTTCACAAAAGAGTAATTAAACCATATTATTTAGGGGTAGTCAGTTGATCGCACCTTAGTTAGCTTTCATGGGCTCGATCTAGTTAGCTTGGTTGATTTGGGCTAAAGAAGCATGAACACTTCAAAACCTCCTGAGTGTTGGTCTCTAACACATGTTCAACAAATATTTATTTTGAAAACTTATATTATAAAAAAGCCTATAAATAAATAAAATATAATTTAAAAATTCAATTATTAAATTAATTAATTGTAGTATTTTCATTATGTGATGTCTTAATTTTTCAAAAATTTACATGTCTTTGTATCTCATGTCATTTCACGTTTGGGTCCATGCTTCTTGGTTGGCAGTGATGGGTTAGGTTAGGAGTAAAAATTGATGTTCTCTTTAATTAAATGGGCTAGGCTTGGCCAAGCCGAGCCGAAATTTTAATTTTAATTTTTTTTTTTTTTGACAAACCAAGTCACCTATTACAACTCATTACTTGTCTGGACCTATAAATTTCCTGTTACAAAAATTACAAGCTCAATTTGTAGAGTATTAGAAGAAAATTTAATCAAACTGTGGATTTATTAAAATTTTGACAAGTTACATCCTGCGTAACTTTAAGCAATATTATACCACTTAATAACTTTTTATTAGACATAGATTTTAACAAATTCACCATTAGATTACATTATCTTTGTGAATTCTCTATGTTTGCAAAATTTCAAGACGATAAAAAAATCAATAACCATGTCATCAATCAATTGATTAAATTTAAGTTTTTATAGTTTAAAATAATGAATAAAAGATATGATTATGGATCAAATGGTCTATTAATATGGTTCAGGTCAAACATAACAATACTACATGCTCAACAACAATTTGACATTGTGGCAAATTAATTAGTTTTTTTTTTTTTTTTTTTTTTGTATTGCACCACACCACAATGGTTGATTTTGTAAAAGACTAATCAAACCATATTATTTAGGGGTAGTCAGTTAATCGCACCTAGGTTGGCTTACATGGCTTGACTCAGTTAGCTTGGTTGATTTGGACTAAAAAACCACAAACACTTCAAAATCCCCAATGTGTCATCCCTGACACGCCTTCAACATGCTAGGGACAATTTTGCATGTTTCTCCTCATTATGTTTAGAGAAAAAAAAAATTAAAAAGAATTCCTATAAATTTTATATATGTTTTTAAGATTTTGATAATGGTCATTAATTTTAAATTTAAAAATAAACGGAAAAAAAAAAACATTTCTGTGATGTCTTAATTTTTTAAAAATTTACATGTCATTATGTCACATGTCATGTCTTGTTTTGGTCTATACTTCATAGGTTTAGGACAGTGATGAGCTAGGAATAAAATTTGATAGTCCCTTTAATTAAACGGGCTGGGCTTCCTTATAAAAAAATGGGCTGGGCTTAGCCTAGCTGAGTCGAATTTATTTATTTATTTTTGAAAAACCAGGTCACCTAGTACAACTCATTACTACTCTTGGCCTATAAATTTTTTCTTACAAAAATTACAAGCCCAATTTGTAGAAATTTCTTTAGCATCCCAAATCCAATCATTGGTCCAATTGCAAACCCACTTACGCATATACCTCAAATTAGTACTACAAAAATTTAGCCTAATTGAGAAAATTTTCATTAATCAAAATCTATAGGAACTTCATTAATCAAAATTTCAATGATTAGACTCTCACATTAAGTGACAATAGATCCCTATCCAAAAATTAAAGAAATAATAATCAACAATAGGTCATGAGTTATAACATATTGACATGCTCTTGAATAAACTCTAAACAAAATATCTAATGAAAAGAAAAATGATAAAATAATAAGGCCAAAATTAGTGTCATTTTGGTGAGAGTCTAATAAGGTGTTGATTCCACATCTCTATTTTCTGCATCTCCAAATCTACTACTAGCAATACTGTGTACCCTTTCATTTCCTTAGTTATTGCTACTTGCTCCTTCATTGTTCTCTCCTGTTTTGACAACAACAAGAGCCAGGCAAAGTTGATATTCATTACCAACTCTAAAAGACCAAATTTGGATCACATGGTTAAGCTTTCTGCCAAGATCATTTTTTTCCACCACCTCATTCCAAGATTTTATCAACACATAGCATGAACTTTTCTTCTTCCCTGTCTCCTTAGGCATGCCCCATTGCCTCAAAACAATTTGATTTACCTTACCAGAGGGCTCCATGAATGGGACTTTCCATCGCTTGTTGTTGATCCAGATATTCTCTTTCTACCTCCCTTAAGAAATTGCCATTGATTTGTGTTAGGTTTTAAGAATTAGGAACTAATGTATTAGAACTTTAATTTGTAATGTTGGCAAACCATGATCAAAATATTCTTTAAGTTATGTGTTAGACTTGCTCAAAGTATGACTTTTTATGTAAAGTTGGAATCGAGTTTTTTGCAGAATTACTGTGCACTTTCTGCCAGACTCGATCGATCGAGAATTAGACTCGATCGATCGAAAATCGTGCAGAACGTTTTTCTGCAGAATTTTTCCAACTCAACCCTAGCCCATTTAATGTATAGGGTTTTATGTTTTGCCCTAAGTATATAAGGAAAAACCCTAGTCACGTTTTTAGAGTTCTGAATGCTGTGTTTGTGAATCTAATTGTTAGATCTAGAGGTGCTTACCTTCACATACACTTAGGGTTTCCAAACTCAAGATTCATGTCTAGAGATTGGTAAATCATACAGTTGCAAAATCAAAAGAGCTTCAAGATACAAGCAGGTGCGCTTGTGATTTGCTGAAGAATTCAAGGAAAGAAGGAATCCATGGATCTCGGAGCTGTCACATGGTCGTGGTAGTAAGTTTCCTACACTGGGTAGCAATAGGATGTTAGTGGTCTAAGTCGCTATTGTGTAAACTTCGATTCTTTCATAGTGAATTCGTTTTACCTTGAGGATAGTTAGGTTAAATCCTCCCTAGGTTTTTACCGGTGTGGTTTCCTGGGTCATCATATCATGTGTTCTTTATTATTCCGCACTTTTACATAATTTGATATATTTGTTATATCCTAGATTTGTTTGAATTACCTAAGTTAATCACTTGGCTAATTCTTTAGGTTAATCTGTTTGGGTTTAAGGGGTCTAAACGAACTTACAAGTGGTATCAGAGCGGGTAGCTTTTGTTTTTGATCCTTTGATCTTTAAGCTGATCCTTAACCCCTGTTGTCGTGGAACACGAACACTCTCTTGTTGTTCCACCGCATTTTGATGGGAACAATTATGCTTATTGGAAAGTAAGGATGAAAGCATTCCTGAAATCCATTGATGAGAGAGTCTGAAACTCCGTTGAGTACGGATGGGAGAAGCCCACTGCTCCTATGAGTGAGTGGCAAACTTCTCAAAAGGAGGCAGCTGCTTTCAATAGCAAAGCTATGAATGCTATTTTCAATGCTGTCTCCATGGAGGAATTTAAGAGAATCTCTAATGTTGAGGTTGCTCATACTGCTTGAAATATCCTCCAGACTGTGCATGAAGGCATAAAGGCAGTTAAGATAAATAAATTGCAACAATTAACTACTAGATTTGAAAGCATTAGAATGAATGATGATGAATCTTTTAATGAATTCTATACTAAACTGAATGATATTGTTAATTCTGCTTATAATTTGGGTGAAATCTATGATCAACCTAAAATTGTTAGAAAGATTCTTAGATCTTTGACTGAGGACTTTAGACCCAAAGTGACTGTCATTACTGAAAGCAAGGATGTTGACTCCATCCCTGTTGATGAACTTGTAGGATCTCTTCAGTCTTATGAGTTGGACCTATCCAAGATAAACAAGTCCAAATCAATGGCTCTTAAGTCTATTGATGATGTTGAGGATGGTGGATTTGATGATGAACTCTCTGTTACAGAGATTGTCTATCTTGCCAAGAACTTTAGAAACTTTCTTAGGAACAATAACAGAAGGGCAAGAGGCAAGAACACTGTTGAACCTAGAAATTTTAGGAGGAATGATCCCACTAAGGTTAATAACACTGAAAAACCTAAAGAGAAAGTAGGTCAACCTTTTAATAATTCTTTGGGACAACAATGTTATGAATGTCAAGGGTATGGGCATATGAAATCTGAATGTCCTACATACTTGAAGTCTAAGGGTAAGGCTATGGCTGTGACCCTTAGTGATAAAAAGTTTCTGACAATGAATCCGCTAGTGATGAGGATGGAAACTTCATTGCTTTCATTGCTACTACTGTAGTTAACGAAAGCATGACTGTTGAAGAGAACCCTTTTGATGGGGAACTCTCTGAAGATGCAGATTTACAAGAAGCCTATAATAAACTTTGCAAAGTTGCTGTAAAGGATGCCATGAATGTTGATTTAGGCTTAAAGAAAATTGCATCTCTTGAACTTGATAAGAAGAATTTACTTGTGAAATTGTTTGATGCAAATGAGCTTTTGAATAATGTGAAAATTGAGAACATGCTTTTACTTGATAAAATTAAATGTTTGGAACTTGAATTATCTGTTGCTAGAGAACAAACTAATAGGTTTGCAAGCTCCAAACTTGATCACATGTTGAGTGTTCAAAAGTCTCCTTTTGACAAGACTGGTTTAGGTTTTGTGGAAAGCATCTCTGTGCTTGAATCTCATTCCACAAACTTTGTTCCCTCTTCTGAACCTCCTAAGAGTGAGATTGTCAAACCTTTGGTGAGTGAACCTGCTAAATCTGTAGATGTTACTCCACCTAGGAAGATTAGGGTTGATCTCCAAGAGTCTCATTCTAGAGCTTCTACTTCTACTAAGGGCAAGTTGCATGATAAGCTTGCATGGGTTTGTCATTTTTGTGGAAAGTCTGGACACATTCATCCAAATTGTTTTAAGTTGCAAGCTGCAAAGCGAGCAAATAAACCTAAAGTACCTGTGCCTCAAGCACATGATCCTATGGTACTTATTGGTGAATTGGTAAAGGCGTTAAACCTTTATTCCAATCCTGGAGTTAGTCAAAATTCTAATATGAATCATAACTCCAATGCAAGAGTTGCATCTAAAAGGTTTTGGATGCAGAAGACTCGACCTATTTGAGTTTGTTTGACATGGTCCTTGTGCTTCATTGTCCTATCTTTTGTGACCTTTGTTTTTAGGATTTGCATTGAATAACATTCATGCATTGCATTCTAAGATGCTTGTTTCTTTTATATTAAAAAAAAATTTGCAAATTGTGTTTTTGCTATATTTTTCTTGAATTTGAAGACAAGGTTGGTCAATCTAATTTGGCATAACATGTTTATGTACCTTGTTTAGTTTTGATGCACTACTTTTTATTGCACTTTACTAGCTGAAGTTTTGTTGTGCATGTTGTGTGGGAAGATGCTATAATTGTTGATCACATGATCTTGATCTTGAAATCTTATGTCTTTGATTGTCGGACCTGAACTTATTGAGAAAGGCATAAATAACCATCTCACCACTGTTTACTAGCCAATCATGAACACCTTAGTGCATATCATAAGATTTTGTGCTCGAGAAAATGTAGCACATGCACAAAAAGAACATAAGGTGTAGCCTCTATTAAAATTGGTGTGTACATTATTGGGCTATAATAATTTCACAATTCAAATAAAATTGGCGTGTACATTATCCTGGCTATATTATTAAGTTTCTAATCAATAAATTGAATATTAATTTTGAGGCAAATCAAGAAACTTACATGATTGCAAGCTTTTATTCTAGGAGATGTGAGAGTTATAGGATGTAACTCTTTAAGAAATAGTCTCTTTCAAATTCATGTGATGAATTTTGTAGAAATTGTGATTGATTACTATGTGCATATCACCTCACATGTTTCTCAAGCTTATGCTAGTTGCACACACTACACAAGTTATTCTCTGCTAAACTGTGTACATGTTATTGTGTGTTTTTGGTCTGACCAACCAAGTTTGAAAATTTCTAGAATTTGATGCAAAACATGTTTGCGTGTTTAAGTTTTTGAGGGATATTAATAAAAAATCTTGTTTTGGGGGATCTAGGATAACTACATGTATTTTTGAAGAACATTTCATCTCATACTCATGCATTTTTTTCATAAAATCTAATGTTTTGAGGAGTTTTTGAACTAATACGTTTCATTTTTAAAAAATTCAATTTTTCCAAAATTTCGATCCATCGAGTCTGTTTTTCGATCGGTCGAAATTGTTTTTAAAAACCCAGAAAAGTCTCTGTGTGTTTCGATCGGTCCTCGATTGGTATTGGATCAATCGAAAGATTTTCGACCGTTCAAATGTATTTTTCGATCGATCGAAAATCGGGCTGAGTGTTTTTTAAAAAGGAACTTCTCACGAGATTCTTCACTTTTTCAAAAAACTTTTCAACTCCTTTTTCACTCTACCAACCGGTCAAACCTACCTTTGCTGGATTTGTCGTTTTCCTCCGTTCTTTTTGCATCAAATCTCTTCCAAAGCCGGTAAGACATTTTTGCCCCTCTTTTTATTTTTATTTTCATGTTTCATGCATAATTTTCATGCATTTTGGGTTATTTTCGGCATTTATAGATTTGGGCTTTTTGGAATTGATTTTGGCTCTTTTTCTTTCAAATTAATCATGGGTTTTTGTGGGGACACTATATACAAACACTACAAGTAGTTTAATTTGATTAATTTAATGTTTTGTAGGAAATTTGAAAATCTAGGGCTTGAAATTGATGGAATTAGGGATTTTGTTCAATTTGATATAAATTGATGAAATTGGCTTGTTGGATTGATTAATTTGATCATTATATTGTGGTATTTAACTATTGTGATGATCAATTTTTCAATTTGTTGTGTTTTGAAAATTGGGTTTTTCCCAAATTGGGTATTTTTGATTTAAATTATTTGCTCAAGCCAATTTTGTTAATTTGAATCATAATTGACCTATGTCACTGCATTAGTTCATGCATCATTTGCATATTTTGTTCATGCATCATATAGATTATTGTTTTCTATATTTTATGTTGTGTTAACTTGCAGTCTGCCCTTGGTTTTTTGTTTTTGCTCTCCTTTTTTTTTTTTTTTTGTCTCTCTTTTTTGTCCTTAGCACCATGCCTAGGAAAACTAGAGCCCATAGGACTTCTGTTCCTTCTCCTTCCTTTGATAGTGATAGGTTCCCTAGTGAGAAGAACCTAGAGACATACGAGACCCTTAATCTTAGGCGTCAAATTTGGGATGAGCGTAAGGTCATTTTAGATGAGGTTGATCCTAAGGTGAGATGTAATTTTGAGCGTCGGGGTTGGTTACCTTTGTTGGATATAGATCATCCACCTCCGGCTACCTTGATTAGAGAGTTCTACTCGAACCTCTCTATCCACATCTATGATACCAACACCTTGGTTAAGGTTTGGTTACGAGGTGTAGAGTATCGCATTACTCATTCGGTAGTGTCTAATGCTCTTGGGGTGCCTATTGTTGATCATCCCGTCTTTCCTTATGATGAGTCTCTGCCACTTGATGACGTGATGTCATACATCACTAGATCTTCTATCCAGTGGGGTTCTGATCCTCGGATCACGTCTGCTGAGCTCTCTGAGCTTCATTACCTTTTCTTTAGGATTGTCTGTCATTCCTTGTGGCCTATTTCTCATCTTCATACTATTCCTATTGAGCGATGTGTCTTTTTGTATGCTCTTGTTACTGATGCCCCTATCAGTTTTCCACACCTGTTTCTTCGTTCTTTGAACGAGGTGCATCGGAGTAATTCTACGGCTCATGCTTTGTTCTTTCCTGTTTTTATTCATAGGATTCTCCTTTATCTAGGTTTAGGTGATTATCCTGCTTCTGAGCCCGTTCATATTATTACTCCTATAGGTGCTACTTTTTTGAGGCAAAGGGCTGCTCAACTTCGAGCTAGCTCTAAGCGTCCTAGGGTGGAGCCTTCCGGTGTCACTCCACCCCCTTCTTCTTCTATAGATGTTCCTGCAGTTGAGACGTCTGTTGATCCTGCTGCTGCTGCTGATGCTGCTCCTCCACCTTCTCCTTCGGATGTTTCTGATATTCGTCAGACTCTGGACACTGTCGTGACTGTTCAGGCGGCTCATGATCAGTTTTTGGTGGATGTTCTTGATGAGCTTCGTGCTTTGAGAGTGGATTTGGCGGGTTTTTGCCGTTCTCCTCTGCCACCTCCTTTTGATGATGAGTGAGTGCTCTTTGGCAATTCGTCACAAAAAGGGGGAGTGCATTCTATTGAGGAGTTCATTTTTTTGTAGAGGAGATTTTTGTCTTAGGAGGAGTTTTGAGTTTTGTACCTTACTGTGATACTGTTGAGCTTGTGGAGTTATTAGATTGTATCTAGGTGCTTCACTTTGTATTTACACTTTTGGCTCTTGTTAGAAGATATATTTTTTTGAGATACATTTCTATGTATTTGTTTCTTGTTTCACTATGCTACTTTGCTTATTGATTTCTATTGATGATGTTATTCATGATATATGTCTTTATTTTGTGTCATGTGAAATCAAGAAGTTCTTTTCTATATTCCTTGTATTTTTTCCACACATGCGTTTATGTGTTTGTTAAGTGTTATAGGAATATACAGGTTAATTCAGTCATGCTACTGTCTACTTTGCAACTGTTAGATAGTAGTTAGGTTGAATTTGTTTAGTGGCTTTTTATTTTGTAATGGGCTGTTTTAATTTGTAAACTTTGAGCTTTTTCTTTAAGTCTGTGTTTTGTCATGGATTGCCAAAGGGAGAGTTTGTTAGGTTCTAAGAATTAGGAACTAATGTATTAGAACTTCAATTTGTAATGTTGGCAAACCATGATCAAAACATTCTTTAAGTTGTGTGTTAGACTTGCTCAAAGTATGACTTTTTATGTAAAGTTGGAATCGAGTTTTTTGCAGAATTACTGTGCACTTTCTGCCAGACTCGATCGATCGAGAATTAGACTCGATCGATCGAAAATCGTGCCAAACGTTTTTCTGTAGAATTTTTCCAACTCAGCCCTAGCCCATTTAATGTATAGGGTTTTATGTTTTGCCCTAAGTATATAAGGGAAAACTCTAGCCATGTTTTTAGAGTTCTGAATGTTGTGTTTGTGAATCTAATTATTAGATCTAGAGATGCTTACCTTCACATACACTTAGGGTTTCCAAACTCAAGATTCATGTCTAGAGATTGGTAAATCATACAGTTACAGAATCAAAAGAGCTTCAAGATATACAAGCAGGTGCGCTTGTGATTTGCTGAAGAATTCAAGGAAAGAAGGAGTTCGTGGATCTCGGAGCTGTCACGTGGTCGTGGTAGTAAGTTTCCTACACTGGGTAGCAATAGGATGTTAGTGGTCTAAGTCGCTATTGGGTAAACTTCGATTCTTTCATAGTGAATTCGTTTTACCTTGAGGATAGCTAGGTTAAATCCTCCCCAGGTTTTTACTGGTGTGGTTTCCTAGGTCATCATATCATGTGTTCTTTATTATTCCGTACTTTTACATGATTTGATATATTTGTTATAACCTAGATTTGTTTAAATTACCTAAGTTAATCACTTGGCTAATTCTCTAGGTTAATCTGTTTGGGTTTAAGGGGTCTAAACGAACTTACAATTTGGCTTAAAGGCATGGACAACTGACTATTATGTCAGTTTAGGTTAGTCTTAGTGAGAGGTTTCTGAATGACCAAAACTGGTTGGATTCCACCTATTATGTCAATGATATCCTGAAAATTTTGAGCTAGTTTTTGTGATGGGTTTGAGAGTGGAAGGGTTGGGTTCAATTTGGGCTTCTTTGGTGGCTTTTCTTCAATTTAGTCTTCTTTGGTGGCTTTTCTTTGCTTATGGGTAACAAGCTTCAAGCCTTGACTGTTGAGGCCATCAATTACTCTGGGTGGCGTGGGTTTGGGAGATTCAGAGTGGTTGGGAACAACAATAGAAGAAGCAGCAGAGATTCCCAATGGGTTTTCTTGGGTGGGAATATTTTGAACGTGTGATAATCTTGGGGGAAGCATAAGCAAAACCCTCTTGTGGTAGCAAAGCTTTCCATTCCGGATCTGCAATGCCAGTGGGCTGAGAAAACCTCTTCCTTTTGACATTCAATTTTTGCAATTGGAAATGGGTATGAGGCTTTGAAGAACCAAGATTCGATCTTTTTCTTTGGAAGGAGCCCCATGTAGGTTTGAAACGATATTGAAGTTTCTTCTCTTCTGTCAGTGGCAAAAAGGGTTTTTTAGGGTGGAATAGAATGAAGTCCTTCCACTACAAGAAAACAGAATTAATACAATGAAAGAAATTGTTGCAATAATAACTAATGTCGTTGTAATAGGTGTTATTGCAATGACAAAAAAGTCAATGCAAGCCGTTGTAATAAACTCCAAGGCAATAGGTTTATGCAACACTAGATTTTTGTTGCAATAAATTCCATATATTGCAATGATTTATACATTGCAATGATTTACTTTGAAAATCTCGTTGCAATAGGGTTTTTTTTTTTTTTTATTACAAAAAAGCAATAGGTTTATGCAACACTAGATTTTCGTTGCAATAAATTTCATATATTGCAATGATTTACTTTGAAAATCTCGTTGTAATAGGTTTTTTTTTTATTAGATTTAAAAAAAGAATTTAAAAATAAATAAATTATTTTTTTAAATAATAATTTTTTCATTAACCTGTTTTGCAATTCAAAAACCATATCTAGGTACTATACTAACAAATTAAAGATATGCATAAAAGATGAAAAATTCAAAATACTTCATTTCAATATATATGTCAAAAAACACAAATACTACTTGAAGACTGTACAAAACAATACTACTTGAATTCTATGTGAGTTACAAAGAGATAAAACAACAAGCAAAAAACAGAGACAAGAAAGAGATTCCAAATTCAATTCTTAAGTTGAATTGGCCTCCAAGATTCTTGATTTTTGTTTCTACACTCATAAAAGGAAAGCAATTGTGGACTACAAAATGGGTTTCCTCTGTGAGTTTTAGAGATAAAACTAGAGAGAGAGAGAGAGAGAGAGAGAGAGGGTTTGTTCTTGGGTATGGAAATATGAGTGTATTTATATTAATTAAAAAAACATTGCAATGTAATGTAATGTCTAGGGTTCCTGAATGGAGAGGAGAGTAAACAAGAAATTGAAATTGTAACGGCTAGTTGAGAGTTAGGGTGCGTGGAGTTGAAGCTAGTTTCTCCGTCTCTGAGTCGGAGAGCCCAAAACAGAGCAGATAGATTTTTATTAGTATCATTCAAAACCCAAACTGTAGAAACTAACGACTAGTTTGTATTTGGGAAGGAAGGACTCTCTATAACAAAATTTTCTTTTTTCCGCATTTTACCCCTCCCTTTTACTTGTATTTCTTATGCCTGCCCTCTCATCTTCCCCTTGAACCCTTTCCTAATGTGTGATTCTATTTATTTGCAATTAGGTATTCAATAACAATTTATGTTATCTTCCTTAAAGTAATAATCTTTGTCGTTGAATGCCAAATATCAAGACCCAATTGAAAATTACTTTGAATTTAGACAATGGCGACTCCAGAAATTTTTTTCAAGGTGTTCCTTAAAAGGTATAAATTACACAATCTAATAAAAAGAGAAATTCATATATTGACAACAACAACATCAAAAAACATCAAATTATTAATTTGGTTGTTTCATTAATTTGTTTGTCTTTTATAAACTATAATTTGTTATATTTTTGTTTTATTAATTATAAAATTATTAATTGTTGTTTAGCCTAACATAATTTAATTTGTTTGTCTTTTATAATGTATTGGTTAATTAAATTATTAATTATTTTTTATTAGTTGCTTCATATTTTTCTTTACTAACTATTAGCACATACCTCACTGTGCACTAGCACACACTCCATGTGCATTATCCACAGCCAACCCATTGCTTGCCTAGTGCCTAAGTCCTAACATAATTTAATTTTGTCTTTTATTAGTAAGTTAGGCTAACTGAGCATGCCTTTACTTCCCCCAATTCAAATATCCCACCCCGGCCCCATGCCCTCATCCACCCCCCACTTAACAGACAGTCAGACAAGCCCCATGGCCCCCAATCACAAGAGCCAATCAAATAAATTCACAATCACAAATCACAATACACTAAAAGACAAACTCAATAACTCACCAACACCAACAAATAAAGTCAAAATAGGGGCAAATATTAATAAAGTTATAAAGTAAAGCTAAGCCAATTAACCCAAACTTCAAACTTCAAACATCAAAGAGAAAAAGAAAGAATCAGAGAGAGAGAGAGAGAGAGAGAGAGAGAGAGTCTTAACTCTCATTTCACTATTTCAGTCTTCAGATAAAGAGAGAGACCGAAAGTCTCAGACCACAGCAAACCCATTAACCTAAAGATGTAAGAGAGAAAAAGAGAGAGAAGTGTAAAGATGAAATACCTTGAGGAAGCAGGGAGGCTTGAGGGGCGGCGCCGTCGGGCAACACGTTGAGGCGAGGAAGAAATTGAGGCCAAGCGAAGCGTGACCGATCTCTAATCCGATTAAACCGATCCCCGGTCTCTGATGCCCGATGTGCTTTAGAGCTCAAGTTGTGCTCTGTTGGCTGTTGCAGCGTTGCTCGAGTTTGAGGTGGAGGCGTCGTCCGTTGGTCATTGTCGTTGATGACCAATGAGATTTTTTCTTTAGGTTAGGTTTTTTTTTTTTTTTTCTGATTTCAGTTTTTGCTTTACTTGATGAATCAGCAGACGCGTTGGGTTTTGGTTTTTTTTTTTTTTTTTTTTTTTGAGAATCTATTGGTTTGCTTTACCATCTGTTGTTGTTGTTGTTTTTTTTTTTTTTTTTTTTTTTCTTTTCTTTAGATTGGGTTTGCTTTACCATCTGTTGTTTAGGATTAATGTTGGACTGTTTTTCCTTGGGTAGGCTTGCTTTGTTACAAAATTTTTTTTTTTTTTTTCAAATGTTAGTTCAATTTTTTTTTTTTGGCTTTATTTTTTTCTTGAAAGTAGAACAAATATATATATACATATATACATATATATATATATATATATTTTATTTGAGGGTGTTCCTAATTTTGATTGAGGGTGTTCCTATTTTTTTTTTATAGGGGAAACAAATAAAAATTTTAAATTATTATATATAATTTTTTTTTTTTAGGTCAGGGTAGTTCCAGGACCACCCTAAACTGAACGTGGCCCCGCCACTGAATTTAAAAATGTCATTGATTGTTTAGAAGAAGCTTTTCTTGTGTAATAAAACCAATGCCTGCAAATAAACCACTATGTTAGGATTTGCTTGTTTAGAAGAAGCTTTTCTACTTTGTAGTTTGTATACAACTAAAACGGGGTTTTATTAATCAGCCAAAAAAAAAAAAGAAAAGAAAAGAAAAAAGAACAGGTTTTATTTAGTGGAGACTGTTATTTAAAATAATATAATCAAATAGTACAACTTTCTCTAATTGTTTCATTTTTTTTTTTTTAAAAGCCTTCTCTAATTATAAGTATGATCTCAAAAGGTAAGTTATAATTGTCCATAGGGGCTGAACAGTGAACACTCTTGGAAATCAGATAGTATTATTCCATTTCTTGAGCATTATTATGGAAAAGTTAAGGAATAAATCATTAAAATTCAGAGATCGCATTATATGAAATTGATGAAAAATGATGCTTTTGCAACATTCTCAATATTGAAATGATACAGAGAATTTTATTTGGTAATTTTCTTGGAGTTTTAACCTACCTTTTTAATAAGGTTTGGACTTAAAAGTTGAAGCTCAGTTTTTTTATAACTTGTAAATTACTTGCTTTATGAATAGCTAATATTGGGATTGTGATTTTTTTTTAAATAAAATAAAATAAACAAATGAGCACAAGCTTTAATTGCACCTCCTCCCCTCGTAAGAGGACTACCCCCCCCCCCCCCCCCTCCAAAAGTCATGTCCAATCCTAAAATGCTCATAATCCAATACTGTACAAATGGGTACTAACCATGGTTGTTAAAATTGCGATCTGAATCGTAAGATCACATGATTTTACAATCCCACCTCACCAAAACGTTTAGAATCGCACTAGGATCGAAAAAATGGTAGGATCATACGTAGGATCGTGAGGGAACGTATAGGATCATATGGAATCCTACCGATCCTACCAAAAACATAAATTTTTTTTGTTTTTTTTTTTATGGGATTAATCTTTTGTTTTGATGAAGCTTTAAGGGTTTTTATTTTTTCATGTTGTGATGGCATGACTTTTTATTTTTTATTTTATAAATTTATGTCAACTTAAGCAAATGTTTTCTAGTTTCTAGTTCACTTGTAATCAAAATGAAAGAATGCTTCATCATTTCTAAATGAAGAATTTGACATTAACTTTGCTGCATTTTAAGCTATAATATTGTTAAATTTGTTTGAACAATATACTAATTTGTGTTCTAATATTATTAAAAAAAATTTTATATAATTTTATCAGTTATGCTTGTATTTGTATATTGATTGATTAATTGATTTTTTTGAGCATGTTCTTTAATTGTTGCTGAGTGGTATAACTTGACTAGTTGAGTGTCAAATTGTATCTTGATGTCTTTTACAACTCTAGTATACAAATATATAATGTCTACATAGATGATGAAATGGATGATGATGATCAGGAATTTAGGACGGTGGTTATAAGAACCTTAGAATGAGAATAATTAAATGTTCACTTCACCTTAATATTCATCTTGCTTTTGGATTTCATATTGTAGTTAGCTAGTTTCCATTTGCTAATTTATTTTGGATTTCAAATTAGGAACTTGAAACTTAGAAATATTTTCCATATGTTTTGATAAATATTTTGGTATTTGGTTGTTAATTAAATATTTATTGAACTTTTTAGATACATTGGGTCAATACTTAAATATATTTGTTTCGTTAGTATAGACTTAGTGATGTATGACATGCAAATTGCATCATATGATGCAAATCTAAGTTTTTTTATGGATGAATTTATAATTTACGTGATTATTCAACATATAAAAACATTATCAATGTGTTTTTTGCTTTAAATCTGAAAATATATAGGATCTTACGATTCATGATTTGACCCTACGATTTACGATCCCACCTACCTTCAACGATCTTACGTAAGATTCCGATTTTGACAACCTTGGTACTAACAATATCGATTGATTATTTTTACCAAGTTGACTTGATTTGCTTCTCATATTGTGTCTAATAACGTTAGGAAGGGTAAGAAATTTCAAAGGGAATTACAACCAAGTATTAGGACTCAAATGACAACATTACAATTGATTTCATATTATGAGGTAGTGAAAAGTGCAAAGGTTGTTAATAAGGAGTGTGAAAACTATTAGAAGATTTTGAATTAGAATAAAAAGAGATCTAATCCTGAAGGATTTTAAATTTTATAAATTGGAATTGCTTTTGTATTTTTAAATTTTTAACTGTTTTAAAATTTACAAATTGGAATTGTTTTTGTATTTTTAAAATTTCAATTGTTGTAATGATATGCTTTGAAATTTTTTTGTAATGTTAAAACTTGTTTTATATATATATATATATATATATATATATATATTTTTTTTTTTTGAGTTTAATGTAATGTATGATATACTTTAAATAAAAATTTAATAAATTACATAAAAAAAAAATTTGAGTATGACAAGGTGGGGTGAGGGTAAAAAAAACTGCCCCAATATTGTAGTAAGGCCGTAAATAGAAAATGTGTCCCTTTGTCTTTCTTAAAATATACATGGATGATCTATTTAATTACCACATAATAGGTTGAAGAAAAATACCTTCAAACATATACTAATTTATACTAATTTTTTTAAAATCTTTGAATTTCTATAACGAGCTTACGTTTGGATTAAAATTGAAAAAATATTGTAATACTTATATAGGGGATGTAGTTTCTATTTTTTTTAAATAATAATAGTAATTTCTTCTTGGAAGTGGGGTAATATTGAGGAGAAATGCTATCTTTTAGGCAATATTTTAGTGGAAGTTAAAGTTGTATTTTTACCGAATTGTCTTTTAGTTTTGTCTTTACTTAAATATAGGGGTTTAGGGGCAATGTTAAATATAATAAATAAATAAATAAATAAATAAAATCCCAAAGAGGGGAAGAGTGTTTGACTTATGCTTTTGTGGGTGAAATAATTTTTTCATCACACCCCTATGTATTTTTGTAATTGAAAAATGTAGTAATCCCAAATTATAATGGATTCAAATTATTTTTGCAAAAATGAATTCAAATTAGTAACCTTTACATAAAAAATAGAAGAGCCTCTGAGCATGCTTTTCATGGAGATTTAAATTTGTTGGGTAGAAGTTTGAAATTGTTTGTCTGACAAAAATGTGGGTGTATGACTAGTTTTAGTTTTTTACTTTTTATTTTTATCAATACGACAAATGTGTTTTTATAAAGAGAAGTGTGTTTGTTTTAATTTTAATTTTTTTTATAAATGGATAAAGCAATTTGAAAATCTTCATGATAGTAGTTTTGTTTTGTAGGTAATCTTTTAGTAGGAGTTAAAGATGTATCTACTTATCAAAAAAAAAAAAAAACGTGTATATATCTATTTAGTTTAGTATTTTTTAATAACTATTTAGTTTTTTTTATTTAGATTTTTTTTTTGGATAAATGTGGGATGTTTAACTTATTTTCTATTTAAATAATAATAATAAACATATAGTTTCTTTGAAGTAGGTTAGTAGAAGAGTGTTCCTATTTTGTAGGTAATGTTTTAGTGTAAGTTAGACATGTATTTTTACCAGACTATCATTTAGTTTTGTCTCTACTTAAACCTAGGGGTGTAGGGGTATTTTGGAATAAAAAAAAATTTTGGTTCAAACAAAGAAAGCCCCTTAAATAGTAGTACTAGCCTCTAAGCACTCTTCTATTTTTTGGGTAAAAATTAATTATTTGCATCTATTAAGATTTTGGACTATTACATTTTCCAATCACAAAAAGATATAGGGGTGTGATGAAAAAATTATTTCACCCCACAAATGCATAATACTCATCACACCCTTAGATTTTTTTTTTTATTAGAAAATATAATAATCCCAAATTATAATGAATGCAAATTATTAAATTTTATCCAAAAAACAGAAGAGCCTCTGAGCACGTGCGTGAGTGAGCGCAAGCTCAGAGGCTAGTATTTTTTTAACAAAATATCACAAAATCAAATATCACAAATAATTTAACATGAATTTATGAAATTAGTCAAAATTAATGCTACTAAAACTATCTAATAGCCAACCACTTTTTTTTTTTTTTTGCTAATAAATTTTGTAAGGTTATTCCAACCACTTTATTTGAAAACTCCTATGGGTGACCATAATGAAAGGAAAATACAAATTCAATGGAAAAATATTGTGTGATTCAAAAAGAGTCTATTCTTATGTGTGTACAATGAGGCTTTTTTTTTTTTTTTTTTTGGATTTAGTGTCTTAATTTTTCATTCATCCCAATTTAGGTTTACACATTGCAAACTACTGATACAACCATAAGTGTCATGAGGCAAGCTCCAAAAAACGAACACAAAATTTGTGAGAATTCTGGCCTTTTACCCTTATTTTTAAAAAAATTTAGCAATATACCCCTGTTTTGAAACTATATAGGCAAATGCCCCTATTTCGATACTCGATTACCTTAAAATCGAGTTTTCAATGAAATACTTGATTCGTACAAAATCGAGTTATACCCGATCAAACTTTAAAAAAAAAAAAAAATTGCATGGAACTCGAGTTCAAGAAACTCGAGTTCCATAAAAAACGCTGCTATAGGACAAAAAAAACGTAGCTATGGGTTATGCCCGATCAAACTTAAAAAAAAAAATTTGCATGGAACTCGAGTTCTTAAAACTTGAGTTCCATTAAAAACATCACTATAGCAAAACAAAAACGTAGCTATAGGTTATGCCCGAGTTCCATGTAGTTATATTTTTAGTTTGATCAGCTATAGCGGCATTCAGGAACACCTATAGCGGCGTTCTGTAACACCTATAGCGGCGTTTTTTATGAAACTCGAGTTCCATGCAATTTTTTTTTTTTTTAAGTTTGATCGGGCATAACTCGATTTTGTACCAATCGAGTATTTCATTGAAACTCGATTTTAAGGTAATCGAGTATCGAAACAGGGGCATTTGCCTATAAAGTTTGGAAACAGGGGCATATTGCCAAATATTTTTAAAAATAGGGGTAAAAGGCCAGAATCCCCCAAAATTTGTTAATTGATTAATTTTTGAAACATTAATATAATTAGAATTAAAATTAAAATTTGTAGGACATAAGTCAAATTGAATGGTTCTACATTATGGGTGTGGTCAATCTTCTATTTTTATTGGGTTAAATTTCTAGTTACTTTTTTTAGTCACGTTTGAAACTTATATTTTTTTCAATGTCATGACCACAATATATAAGGATCTCATAAAGTAAACAATGTCTGGATAATAAAAATGTTTTTAAAAATTTCATCCATAAACCATATAAATATGATAGTATATGACAAAGAAGATTATGATTCAACATCTTTTATTAAGCCTTCCAAATGTTTTACAACAACATTTGCAATTATCCTGTTATGTTTAAAGACTTTTTTATTTTTTTAAAAAAATATTTATTCATTTTTTGCTAATAAATTTTGTAAGGTTATGTAATAAATAAATAAATAAGAAAAGAGGAAAATTATCTTATGAGAGATTCTCATGAAACCTCTCTCCTACAATATGTGTGGATTTCCTATACTGTCGTTACATATCTCCCACAAACCCACCTAAAATGTTTTGCCTTTTGATATGTTTGTAGTCATTTTGTCTAGAATTTAAAAAAAAAAAAAAAAAAAAAAAAAAAAAAAGCTTCATAAAATTTATTTGTTACTAAAATTTTGATCCTCCTTATATTTTTCTTTTTCACAATTTCCCTACTAGAATGTTTGGATAATCAAATTTAATGATTACTAAAATATACTCAGAATTACCTATATCACTCCTAGCTAACTTGCGCTATCAAGTGACAAAAAATAAAAAATAAAAATTCAAGAATTCAGTGCAGCATGAGAAATGAAAAGAATTCTAAAATGAAAGAAAGAAAATAATCAAAAAAAGTAAACAAAATAATTTTGAAAATTTGTTTGTGCCCTCTACTAAGTCCACAATCAAAAGGTAGTTTCTCAATAAGACAAATAAATGGTAAAAAAAAGTCAGCAACTTACAATACATAATATTTACTTGAAAAAAAATACATCTCTCTTAGATCCAAAGCCAGGGACAAAATGGGCAAATGCCCTTTTCATGCAGCATTTTGTCATCTTTCCCAAACTAATTAGAGAAATGCCCCTCTTTTGAAACTCGATTTTCTTAAAATCGAGTTTTCAAAAAAAAAAAATTTTGAGCCCTATAGTGACGTTTTAAGAAGTCTATAGTGACGTTTTAAGGAGTCTATAGTGACGTTTTCAGGACCTATAGTGACGTTTTATAACTCGACCTCCATGAAATCAAGTTATATGCAATTTTTTTCATTTTTTTTTTGCCTATAACTCGACTTCATAAAAGTCGAGTTATAAAACGCCGCTATAGGTCTTGAAAACGTCACTATAGGCTCCTTAAAAACACTGCTATAGGGCCTAACTCGATTTTTAGAAAATCAATTTTCAAAAGAAGGGCATTTCCCTAATTAGTTTGGAAAAGGGGGCAAAATGCTGCTTAGTTTGTGTGAAAAGGGTATAGGGCAATTTTGTCCCCAAAGCCAGGGCAGCCAACTGTTCTCCCATCTTGCTAATATCCTTATGTTCTTTGCACATGTACATAGCATCTGCAAGAAAAGAAAATGGTAAGACCAATGGGCTCCACACAAAGCACAAAATGGTGTTGTAGAGTAGAGGCCAAAGATGCAAATGTTCAATCCGAAATAAAACCAAATAAATTGTGCAAGCAAAGGAATGATTGAGTGGCACAACCATCCATTGAGTTCCATTGATTTTCTTATGAAATCAAAGAATTAATGGGATTTTGAGGAATGCTCTGCATATTGGGTTCCACGGTTTGCTAACAGCACCACACGTGATCTTGCTTAGCTTGCAATTGAGATTAAATCCATTAAAATTTGTGTTCAAAAAAATTCTGAAATAAATTTATTACAGCATAAATAAAAAAAAGCAACCCTACTCACCTTGGATTCTACATGACAATGGTTGCAAACCGGGGAATTAAAAAATTGGACAACAATGAATGGAGCTCAAAAGAAGAAAAGCACGTTGAGAGCAAAGCTCAGTTTTTGCAATCCAATAGATTTATTTATTTTTATAAAAAAACGAAGGGAGAGAGTGTGTAATGACTTGGTGATTATCTTTTTAACTGCATCCATGGGATGGAATGAGATAAGGATGAGTGGTATTTGATATCTGAATTCAAATGGGAGACGTAACTGTGTAGGTTAGAAAAAAAAAATAGCAACGTGAATTGTTTAACTTATTTTTCTATTTTTTAAAAAAAGAAGTTAAAAATAGTTTAAATTGTAATCAAATGCGTATATATTTATTTAGTTTTTTTTTTTTTTTTTTGGTGATAAACTTGAAGATTTTTTTAAAAATAATTTTTTTTTTTTTTTTTATAGAAAGATAAATGTGAGGATGATTTTTTTTAAGATAAAAAAACAGCAATGTGGGGTTGTTTAACTCTTTTTTTTTTTTTTTGGCAAAAAAAAAAACAAAAACAAAAAACAAACATAATTGCTTTGAAGAAGTGGATTAGTAAAAGAGCGATCCTATTTTGTAGAAAATGTTTTAAGTGAGAGTTAAAGATAAATACACACATGCACACACATATATATAGTCTTTTTCACTTTGTTTTTCTCAAAAGGACAAATTACAATTTATTGGCCTAAATTTGAGTTACCTGCTTGTGGTTTGAAATTTGACACTTTATCTACTTGAGGTTAACTCAATTAAAATTCCATAACCCACCTCCATTCAAAACAAGATTAAATATGTAATTTTGCTCCACTTGTTGCTAATAAGTGTAGTATCTCAAGAATATATTTCGTTTAATGAGTAGATCTATATTCTCTCTCCATCAATTTCTCTCTCAAGAGGGGAAAAATCTCTCATGCGCCTGTGGGGCCCACCTGCCTGTGAGAGGCAGGTCTCATGCGCCTGGCGCATGAGATACCAGCTCCTCAAGAGGATTCTGAGAATGATTCTTCTGTTTATCCTCTCCATTTCATACCGTTGATCTGGTGTAGATGTCTTAAGATATGTCCTTTTAAATTAAAATTATGCAGTCCATCAGTCTCTGATTAACATGATTGAAGGAAACAGAAAACCAGCAAAAGTTACAGTGCATCTGTTTTTTCAAAACATGTTTACCCATCTCCATCTGATAACATTTGCTAAGTCTTCTTTACCTCGTCGTTGTTATCTTTGTTATTCTGTCCAATAAGTCTGGATCTTGTGGGAGGGTGAATCCATTATAACCTTTCTTTTGCTTCAACAAGGAGAACATTGTAAGGCGAGCTTTGAACGCGCTTGTTTTGTTCTTGATAGCTATTGACTTGGCATTAGCTATAGAACTCAATGTAGCCATGATCTGTTTGATGATAATAGAAGCCGTGTTCTTAATTTTTCTAATTAATTAAGCTTAAGACGAGTGTCAAAGGAACCCACGATATATTAGAAAAGAAAACCAATTGAAAAAAAAAAATCTTTACCTATGGCTTTTTGATCTTATTTGATTTTATATTTATATGTTTTTTGTGTTATGGGAGGAGTGAGACATAAAAGTGGAACAAAATTACATATTTACTCTTGTTTTTAATAGATGTGAGTTACGGAACCTTAACTAAGCTACCCTCAAGTGGGTAAAGAGTCAAATTTCAAACAATATGTAGGCAACTTAAATTTAAGTCAAACCACAGGCGGATAAGTTGTAATTTGCCCTTCTCAAAATGTACCAAGGTGCAGGAAGTCAAAACCAAAGTTTATATGGGAAACTAGATGGTTGGAATTAAGAAAACATACAAGTTGCTAAGGGCTTGATTGGGAGGAGGATTTTTGTTTTTGTTTTCAAAATAGTATAAAAATAATTTTCAAAAAATTGAACTTAAAAATAGTTTTCAGATAATAATTTTTATACTATATGTGTCTAGCTTCCACTTTTAAGAACAATTTTCAAAATACTGAAAACAAAAAATAATTATTTGGAAGACCATTTCTATTTTTGAGATTTAAAAATTTTTTTTACAAAAAGTAATGTGTAGGATCTATAGATTACTTTTTTTTTTTTAAGATAATAATAAGGGAATAAAGCTCATCACGTACTCTTTTTTTTTTTTTTTTTTTTTGTTAGTTTTAAATTTGAAGTGTGAGAATTCTTTTTGTCATAAAAATAAGTTCCTTAATTTAAGCGATAAAAGAAATTAGATAAATATGTGGATTCTACCGAAAAAAAAAATTCCAAAAAGTAATGTGTAGAATTTGTAAATTACTTTTTTTTTTTTTTAAGATAATGATAAGGGAATAAAGCTCATCATGTACTCTCTTTTTTTTTTTTTTGGTAAGTTTCAAATTTGAAGTGTGAGAATTTTTTTTATGATAAAAATAAGTTCATTAATTTAAGAGATAAAAGAAATTGGATAAATATGTGGATTCCACTGTTTTTAATTTATCTATACTATTATTTAAAGGGCTTTCCCTATTTGAATTTTTCAATTTTTAGTTTGAAAATACCCCTACACCCTTATGTTTATGTAGAGACAAAATTAAAAGACAATCCGGTAAAAATGCAACTTTAACTCCCACTAAAACATTGTCTAAAAAATAGGACCACTCTGCTAATTAATTTTCAAATTGATTTATTTACTTATAAATTAGATTTTCAAATAAAAATTATATATATAAAATAAAAAAAACATAGTTTTTTTTCTTTTTACAAAATAGGACCACTAACCAAAAAAAAAAAAAAAAAGCAAAAATTATCTTTAAATTTTTTTTAGTTGAATAGCAGAAACTATCTTTAATTTTTTTTTTTTTTTTTTTGAAAACAAATTATCTTTTAAATTTGAAAAAGAAGGTAGAGTAGTTAAAATAGAATTAAAGAAAACGAATGTTTCTCTCTTAAATACTCCATTAACGTTGTTTTCCTTGAACTTTGGCAACATATGACTGCTTCATGAACATCGAGCATCGGGGCCCACTCAGGATTTTGCTCTTATTTTCTTCCTGTTTTTAAGTATCAAATTTATGTCCGTTCAGATTTTGGTTCGTTTCCCGAAAGTCAAGCCCTTTTTTTTTTTTTTTTGATCAGTCGGAAAGTCCAGCCTGGTGATTTCATATATATATATATATATATTTGCAAATTTTGTATTCATATTATTACAGTTCCACTCTTTTGGGATTCTCACTCTTTAGATCCAAACCCGTGGTACCCAAGCAATCCTACTATACTATTCCATAAAAACCAGAAATCAATCACAAACAAACCCCTAAAAATCACCTGAACCCCCGCAAATACAAATCGAATTAATGGCTCCTCCTCCGGCTCCCTCCCTTCTTGGACCACCGGCTCTCCGCCGCACCAACCCTAAAACCCCACAAAAATTGCCACAAAATCTAACCTTTCCCACTTTAACCCCCACCCTTGACCTTTTCTTTAAACCCACAGCCAATTTGGATCAAAATTTAGTGGCCCATTACGTACAACAGGCTTGGCAACATGAACGCTTAACTGCTCTCAAACTCATATTTAACCTTAGTCTGGTCAACAGAGATGTGTTCTTTTCTGCTGTCGAATGGTTGAAGGAAAACCACCTTTACACACTGTCATTGAATCTCCAAAACTTTGTACGCTTTGGTTGCTTGGATGTTCTTCCTCAACTTCTCAACAACTGGGTTCTCAAGAAAAAGGTCCAGATGTCACGGTATCATCGGCCTCGGCCTTGGCCTTATAGTATGAAGAAGAAGACTGTGGAGAAGAACAACATGGAAGGGGATTTCAGAAAAGATAAGCATATTATGAGGGGTAAAAGGGCTGTGAAGATTTACAATTCTAACTCCGATTATAGGTACTTATTCGTATGCATTGCAGATCTGTTTGCAAAGCTTCTTAAGTCTGATATTGAATATTTGAAGTTGGGTGAGATTGAAAAGATCAGCATGGCTTCAAAATGGTGTCCTTCACTTGATAGCTTGGAAGATCAAAGGACCCTGCTCTGTGAAGGCATTGCGAGGCGGGTTTTCCCACGAGATTCTGATCCTGAGTACAAAGATATCGATGAGGCTCATTATGCTTATAGGGCTCAAGACAGGCTTCACAAAGAAATTCTTGTTCCACTCCGGAAGGCTCTGGTGAGTGCGAAAAGGTGCGAGTCTGTGCCACCTAAGCCTGCTCTATCCGACGATATGAAGAAACTGTATGCGGAAATCTTTGATAAAACAATTGGATGTTACAGTCTTGGTAGATATTGCGATCTTCCCTTTTCGAAAATTCGTGAGAACAAGTATAAGGCTTATCTTGAGATTGCAACTCTGTGGGTAAAGGCAAGCGGACCCTTGCTTCCAAACGAAATTGTGTTTAACTTAAATAATGGGGTTGACAGCGAAGTTGTGGAGTGTGAATGGCAGAGACTTGTTAGGCACATGGAAAGCAAAGGGAGACTGAAAAACTGTTTGGCAATTTGTGACATATCAAAAAATATTGGAGCAATTCAAATGGATTTATGTGCCTCAATGGGAGTATTGCTTTCAGAACTCAGTGATGAGCCTTGGAAGGGAAAGGCTATCACTTGCAGCCACAATCCTATGCTTTGCAAGATTGAAGGTGACGATCTTCAATCCAAGATCAAGTTTATGAAAGGACAAGAATGTGATGATAACATCGATTTTAAGATGGTGTATGATCTACTCTTGGAATTTTCTATGGCTGAAAAGTTAAGCCCAGATAGGATGGTGAAGACAGTTTTTGTGTTTAGCTATGACTTTGGGGGTAAGGAGTTTACTGATAAGGTGTTTAGCCATAAGGAGTTTACTGATAAGTTGTTTAGCCATAAGGGGTTCCAGCAGGAAGGGTATATGGTATTGCCAGAGATTATTTTTTGCGATCTTGGAGATGCTTCAATTTCTGTGGCAAGTAAGTGCGAAAGGTTGGCCATGATTGGAGTCTCAGTGGAATCACTGACTGCACTGTTGGAGGGAAATGTGCATCCATCTATAGAGGATTTAGTGAAGTTAGTACCAACTCCAGAAGATTTAATGGAGTCAGCAATTTCTGGAGAAGATTACAATGATCTAATTGTATTTGATTGATGTATCTAGAATCTCAAATGAAATTATGCTTTTAGCAGAATAGAATTTGTTCTGTTTGTTTATTATTTATTTATTGGAAAAAGAAAAATAGAAGAAGAATTTGATTTGTTTGCACAGTATAGTCTTTATTATTAGAAGACATCAAGGATTCATTGTTGTCTACCGCATTTCCTTTTTTTCCTTTTCTGTGTTTTATTCCAGTGGTATTGATTTTTTTTTTTTTAAATTCATTGCATTTAATACCCCCACCTCCATTCAAGATAAATATCCACAGATTCTTTGAGATCCCACTTGGGAGTGCACCGTTTAGTGGATTCATACCAAAAACAGGTTGTTTCCTGGCATTATTCAAAAAGCTTTATGCTTTTGGCTTGCGTCAAAAGAAATTCTTGAACCTGATTGTGGATGTTTTTGATAATTTGTGTATGAGTTAATTGGTTACCTTCAACAACATAAAGGAGTAAGAAGTTTGTTTATTTTCTTCTATCTTTGGGGGCTGAAGACCCAACTACAAGAGGAAGCAGCCCTGGTCAAGTGCCATTAAGATCCATAGAGAAGAGTATGTGCCACAATGCACTGAATATCGAGTTTGCCAACTAAAATAGGTACCTTCAAGTTTTGTTTTCATAATGCAGTCCTGTGGCTTGACGGAAGTACATTTTTAATCTATACAAGTTATTGGAACCTTTTTTTTTTTTTTTTTTAATTGAAAGTTGAGGAGCAACTATCTATTCTTCTATAAATAATACTATAATACTGAGGTTTTGCTACTCTCTTTGTAAGCTAATTTATATTTTATATATGACCTTATAATATCATGTTGAGTTCAATAATATATATGACCTTATAATCAACCTTACATATGTAGCCTTCAAGGCAGGGGGAAGATTACCGTTATTGAAAAAACAAGACAAATTAGAACCTCAGGCAAATTTTGCAGCCGCATGAGCTACAGAATTGCAAATCCTCCTACCTCAAATAAAAGAGCAATCTACAAAACATTCAGCTAAAGAAAGAATATTAGACAGGGTGGCATGGATAGACAAATCCACAGTGAGCTTGGTAGATGAAAGAGAGTCAAAGCAAGCTTTAGCATCGTCTTTGAAAATCACATGGCTCCAATGTTCTCTATTTGAAAGCTGAAATGCCCACAGAAAGGCCTCTGCTTCGTCTTGGAGAGGGGAATGTATCCTAACCAACCTTGCCCAAACATTGATCACAAAACTATTATGATCTCTAGCAAACACAGCCAAAGATGCTTTGGAATTGGACAGAGCTGCATCAACATTGAGTTTGATCCAGTTTTGCGGAGGGGGGGAGCCAGGAGTGATGGACAGGGAGGGATGGGGGTAGCTCAGGATCAGCAACTACCAAGGAGAACTCATGGGGCTTGTTGCAAATGAGTTGGATGGAGGAGTGCAAGTTGAAAGATCCTTTTGAGGTGCAGAACATGATTTCTTAGGCTCCAAATTTCTTCTAGAGTGAGGGCCATGTTAAGGGTGACAAGCATACCCTCCTGTGCGACGTGTTCTCATTGCTGCAGTTGTTCATTGGGTAGAGCCTGAAACCATGACAGCATGTGTTGTTAATGGTAATATCATTACTCAAGCTACCTATGAAGGGCGTAGGTTGCAGCTTTCTTGATAAATTAAAATAAAAAATTTGGGGGGTTTGGGGTGGGGCGGTGGTAATTTGGGTTTGTTCAACTTAGAAAGAGCAGAACTTTGTACCAATTGACTATAGCTAAAAATTGCAGAGGTAGAAGATATGTTAAACAAGCAAGAAAATGAGCAAAATTGCGTAACTGTGCGCCAGAAGCCTTGATTGTGAGTATACAGTACTTTCATATGCAATGAGTATGAAGATCAATATGTATTCTCCACTAGTTTACAACTAAACACGTATTTTTATTATACTTTTTAACCCACACATTTCTATAATACTTAAACATCCATGCTAGAAATCTCTAAGGGGCAGTTAGCCAAATAACAAATTCAAGATTTCTAAACAACAAATTCAAGGGTAGGAGTAGGACCTAGCCTTTTATGAATTGCAAAACATAAAGCGATACTCTATACTCTTACCAGTCAAGTTGCTAAGAAAACCAGGTGCCGGGAATTAGGAAAACGTACAAATGCGCTGTTGGTTGGTTGGTTAGTTGCAGCCTTTTGAAAACCAGCGGTACCAAATGTTTTTGCCTCCCGTAGGTAAAACCTTACTGATGATGGCAAATATGAGAGCCCTTTGTGTTCCAAACGCTATAAATACCCTCTCAGAGCATACCCATCTCTCCACAACAAATTCAAGCAATCTGTGTTGCTCAAACATCAAAGTCAAGTAACAGCAGACAAAAAGCCAAAAAATGTCTTCTTCAAACACTGCTGATCAAGTTATACGTTGCAAAGGTGCACAACACAATATCACACCACTCTTTTGCTTTTTCTTCTTACATTCTTTGTAATGGTTTCTGGGTTTTAGTCAGATGATTGTCAGATGGCTTTCTTTCCAATTCAATTTTTTTGTGGTTGTTTAATATATTTTGTTTTGATAATTTCAATTCTCAACGCGTTCCCTTTTTTTGATGTCACTTTAAAATTTAAAAATATATATATATATATATATTTATATGGGTTCCTTTTTTTTGCTAAATATTTAGTTGTTTCTAGTTTTATGCTCTATGTGATTTCTGGGAGACAATACAACTAGAATTTTGGGCGGGGATGAACTATTCGTGTACCAAAAGTGTTAATCAATGCAAAGAGAAGGTTTTCTTTTGATTGTCTCATACAAATTGAACTGTTGTGACTTGTGTGTTTTACACAATATAATGAGGAAATACGCTTGCCATTAGGAACAGGGCTACTTAAGAATTTTGAAGTAGTAACCAGAGTTGACTGAATCTGACCGTTTTGGCGTTTTCTGATTTTTTTTTTTTTTTTTACTTGTTTAGGATGATACATTTAGAGTTTGTGAATAATGTTTCCTCAGTTTTAGGCTTTACATTGCAATTTCAGTATGAGATTTAAACAAGCTTACCTTGTCGAATCTTTACTAAGAAATTTTAGGGTATTATTTCTTTGTTCTTAGAAGAGTATTGTCTACTCTCCTATAAGAGGAGAGCCATGATTCAAATCTCCCTTGTCTCATTGTATATAGAGTATTCATACCTTTTAGCATTCCCTAAGCAAACAGTATTATGTTTTTTAGCTGCTTTAGAGTTATGTCGTATTTCTGTTTATGTTTTTTTTTTTTTTTTGGGGTCAATTAATTGATGGATGGAAATGCATTGCAGCTGCAGTGGCATGGGAAGCCGGAAAGCCACTGGTGATAGAAGAAGTGGAAGTGGCACCACCACAAGCGATGGAGGTTCGTCTCAAGATCCTCTTCACCTCCCTTTGCCACACAGATGTTTACTTTTGGGAAGCCAAGGTAATCACATTTCAATCATATCTATAACTTAAGCATGTGTATAGAAATGTATTATTTTTTGAAGACTTAATTTAAGTGCTAGATATACTTAAACCAGTTTTTTTTTTTTTTTTTTTTTTTTTTGAGAAACTAACCAGTTGGTTTTTGAATATGCAGGGACAGACCCAGTTGTTTCCTCGCATATTTGGTCATGAAGTTGGCGGGTATGGACAATTGTGTTTTAGTTTTAATTGTGTTTTAGTTCCTTTCATATACAATTGGGTACATTTATTTTACTAAGTAGTTGTCCTTCTGGTCATTTTGGTATTTTAGGATTGTTGGAGCGTCGGTGAGGGTGTGACAGACCTCAAACCTGGTGACCATTTGCCTCCTGTCTTCACTGTGGAATGTAAGGAGTGTCGGCATTGCAAGTCAGAGGAGAGCAACATGTGTAACCTCCTGAGGATAAACACTGACCGGGGCGTGATGCTCAATGATGGCAAGTCAAGATTTTCTATTAACGGACAACCTATTTACCATTTTGTTGGGACTTCTACCTTTAGTGAATACACTGGTACATGTTGGTTGTGTTGCCAAAATTAATGCAGCTGCTCTTCTGGACAAAGTTTGTGTTCTCAGCTGTGGAATCTCAACAGGTCAGCAAAAGAAGCATTGCAACTACTTTATGTAACATTATGCATTTCATTTTCTTATTAGATCAAATTGAGTTCTGTAGGTCTTGCAAAACCAAAAAAGGGGTCTACAGAAGCAATTTTTGGATTGGGGGCTGTTGGTCTAGCTGTGAGTCTCTCCTCTCTTGTACAACATTATCAATTTTAGGATTGAAGCTCTTTTGGTGTACCTCTTTTTGAAATTCTCTTTTGCTTATGCTAATGAGGAGACTGCTTTTGTTGTTTTACATGATTAGGCTGCTGAAGGGGCTAGAATTGCTGGTGCTTCAAGGATTATTGCGGTTGATCTGAATGCTAAGCGTTTTGATGAAGGTTAATGAGATACAAGATTAACATGCAATGTGTTAGTAGGGAATGTTGTTTACTGTTTATTTTTTTAAGCTCATTATGCCTGTTCTTGTCAACACAACAGCAAGAAATTCGGTGTCACTGAGTTTGTGAACCCAAAAGACCATGAAAAGCCTGTTCAAGAGGTTTGTTTTCCTTATGTATTTTCAAAGTTGGTTCTGTAATGAATAAACAAATATAAATTTCACTATTGATAACATTTCTTCTTGTCTTTAGGTGATTGCTGAAATGACTGGTGGGGGAGTCAACCGAAGTGTTGAGTGTACTGGTAGTATCAATGCTATGATATCTGCATTCGAATGTGTTCATGATGTAATTCCCTATGAACTTTTTTTCTAGTTATTTGATGAAGTTTATGGTAATTATGGTATAATTTAATTCTTCTAAGTTATGACATAATGCTTGATTCTTTGCAGGGATGGGGTATTGCTGTACTTGTTGGCGTCCCAAACAAAGTGATGCATTCAAAACGCATCCAATGAATATCTTAAATGAGAGGACTTTCAAGGGTACCTTTTTTGGCAATTACAAACCAAGATCTGACCTACCTTCTGTGGTTGAAAGATACATGAACAAGGTAAGCTGATTTTCCTATTAAAGGATTGAGTATGATTTATTGGATCATTCATTATACTAATTAATATATTTAGAAATTCATTTTGGAGTGATAAGCATGATTCCTATAAGCATCACTACGCACAATGTTAAATTGGAAAAGGACATTATAATGACCAGTAGAATGATATGCAACTTTCAACTATGCTTTGTTCATTCCAATCTAACTAGCTTTGAAGTGGATCTGTTTACACTTTTAAAAAGCACCAGCATATTTATTTTTGTTTTGGTCTTTAAATTTGTTTATTTACTCATTTCTTCTAAGAGTCACATGCAGAGTACATGACTTGATTTTTGAAGTCAGTATGTAAAGTCATATGCAATAAAAATCCTTTTTTTTTTTTGGTTCTGCTCGAAAGGACCCAGTATTTTGTCGATGCTGTAACTCTTAAAATTTCTAATTTAAATAGGAGCTTGAGCTGAAGAAGTTCATTACCCATGAAGTCCCTTTCTCAGAGATCAACAAGGCCTTTGAGTACATGCTAAAAGGTGATGGTCTCCGATGTATCATCCACATGGATGCATAGAATAAAATTGAGATGATAAGCACTTTTTGAGTGTAACTAAAAAAATAACTTTAGTTCTCTTGTAGGAAAATCGGTTAATTTTTATGTCTCTCATTTGCTTTTTGTTTAAAAGAATCAAAAACCCCATTAGCTTGTATAATAATGTATATTTTCACAATTCTGTAATGAATTTCAGCATATTTTTTGTTGTTGTCTCTTCATGACTTCATTTATGTTTTCATGAAAATGCAAGATGATTTAATTTTGTGAATATGACTTTGTTTGGTTTATGTACCTCTGATCTGGATAGATGAAGATTACATAACCATGTACACAGTCACCATTAGAGGACAAACTACATTGCTCTGAACCAGGCTATGTGATCTACTCGGCCCAAAAAAAAAAAAAAAAACACTAGGCAATGTGATCTAAATGATAATTAATGAAATAAAAGAGTAATTAAAACCACTAATTGCATCTCACTTAATGCATGCTCGATATCATGGGATAAGTGTTCATAAAGCTGGATAGAATTTTATGAACCAAGCGAACATTATAACTTCTTTAATCAAATAACAAATCTTTTAAACAAAGATATTAAAGCTTGAACAAGGATTTCCAGCTATGAAAAGGTAGCTGGATCTAAGGGCTGCACACTAGATACCCTCAATGGGATGTCGATCTTGGAAAGGATGCAGGTGCTTTGATAAAACTTCAAGTGCCTCAAGCAAGCACGAAAACCATGAAGTAGAGGTTGGTCTACAACATGCACAATATTCTCCTTCGGTTAAAAAAAAAGTACATATTCAGCAATTCTTTTCAAAATGAGAAGTCTAGTCCATTGCTCACTTTCCCATACTCACCGGTTTTCCTTCTCCAATGGTATTGAAAAAAAAAAAAAAAAAAACAAAAAAGAAGCATTCCCATTAGGTGTGCTATGCTAAATGTTATTTTACCACATCAAAACTTACTCTATCAATTTTAACACATCATTTTATAATGCGCTATATATCGGATATTCTATTTTAACATTACATTACATTAAAATAATAATTAAAAAAATCCAGCTATTGTATTGTAGCAGTAAAAAAGTGTACCGTAACAATTTTACAATACAATTTTACTAGTACAAATTGTTATTTAATTTGAAACACCTCATGCGACAGTAAAATTGTTATTTAATAGATGATTAAAAAATTGTTATTTAATAATGCAACATGCTACCGTACAATTCTATCAATACAATTGTACTGTTTCAAGTTTGCTAAAAATGCTAGAACTTTTAGCATATGAAACACCTCATGAATCTTGTTTTTTGGTGTTTGGTGTGTCAATGCCAAATATTTAACATTTGGCAGACCCAAAGGGAGTGATCAGGCTTAATCAATTAGTTTTGGGATGTCTACCACCTTCTTCATATGTAATCAAACCTTTGAATTGACATGTTTTTGGTTGCAGTTCTAACAATTGTATACTTCTTTCACTTCTCCGGCAAACAAGATTGGTTCAATCAACCCACAATGGACCTCTTAGTTATTTCTTACTAAACATAGCTGGTCACACAAGCATATTGCAAATAAAAATTGTTGGCTAAAAAAATATGATGTGAAATTTACGGTTATACTGATATAAAATATGGTCATACAAATAGTTATACCTAAATTGCACTAGTTCTATAGTACAATGACTCAGAAAAGGTCTGCATGAAGTAAATCACAATGTTTGACATGTGATTGTAAAAGCCCTGCAGTAAGGACCTACTAATTTAATCCATAGGTTGTTGAGGTCCTTTAGAATAAGATTTTTGTTAATGTCAAAGGCCACTTGTTGCACATCAAGGATCAAGTTAAATGATTAAATTGTTAATTCTTTTTCTTTTTTTTTTTTTCTTTTTTTTTGCTAGGTAAATATGCGGAGGCTCAAACTCCCGAGCTCAAGGTATACAGGGACCGGGGATTAAATTGTTAATTCTATCGGCAACCATTTAGAGCCTATCATGAAGGCCCGTGCTCGGCTGCTATACTAAAGGTGTACCCAAGCTTCAAAAGAAATTTAGAACCCAACCTAGTTACATCAACCCACAAAAACCACTCCCAAGTGTTATGAGAGTTGGGTTTATGGGGCTGATGAGTTGAATGCACAATTCGTGAGTAATGCCTTTTTTTTATTAAAAGATTAAAGGTATGGCCCGCAAAAAGAGTCAATGATGGGCCTTTGAAGGAGAATATAATGATGTGAGCCAATATACTTATTGAATAGATAAGATAGGAGGGAGAGATTCCAAGGCCTATCCTCCAAAAGGCCCAGACGACATCAGTATTTGGGTTAGTGACTTTATATGAATTTTACTCTGGATAGTGCAAATCGAATGCGGCCAATGTTTTGGGCAATGTGTGCAATAGATTTTTCTCTTTATTTTTATCTGGAGTTGAGCACCAAAGAAATGGCTTGTTGAGATGGTCTTAAACTTAGGCTGTAAAAAACATGCATTGCACATACTATTTCCAAAATGAATCTTCTAAAGGAAGCCGAATTGGCCATGCCGTGATTTTCTCTACTCTTTTTACCTTAAAGTTTCGGGAGAACTAATTGAATTATGTTAGGGGTACAACCTTTGGCACAACTTTGTGGCACAACTCGCCACATGGGGAGTTGTGAGTCTTAAGAGTATGTCAATAGACTATGTGGGTGTTAGGAAAAATACATATTCGTATCACATACAAAACATACGCAGCGGAAAATTAACAGATTTACTTCATTCGCAATTGATAACATGCACTATAAAAGTTTCAGAATTTAAGAACAAGAAAGCGTACCTTGGTGCGGTGAAATTCAAAACCAAAGATCAGAAGTTCTTGGGAAGACTTTTAATCTTCACTCTAATTCCACTTAATGTCCAAGATGTGTAGTCTCTCAATCAGTTTCTAATGAGAGAACAAAAGAGTATCCAACACTCACATACAAACCATTTCATTCCTTGTGTAATCTTGATAAAGAACACTTATAAAAAGACACATGAAAGGACTTATTAAAAGACTTATGAAATTCTGTATGTTTCTCTCCTTATATATAACTGATTATCTAATTGAGCTAGCCTTTTGGGCCATTCCAATTGGGCTCTAGTGTGTGGCTTGGAGTGGGACCAAAAGGGAACAAATAAGACTCTAGCTCTAATGGGCCTTGGGCTTTTCTGTCAACTCTTGACAAGTCCAAAGTTACCATTAATTATATTCAATACCACTATATGAATATAATTGCACTCTAGGCTTTATTAATAAATTATATCCCAAGACTTTATTATACATACAACCCCTTCATTAAAATATTCGTAGTAATACAAAGTCATGAATATAGACTGCCACTTTGAAGATTACTACATCTTAATCCTTGAGTACCCAGTTTAATCCTTAATGTTATTCATCATATATTTATGAAATCCAATTCCATAAATATATACTTTAGTAACTCTTTACTAAAGTGATTGGGGCCAACTCTCTGAATAACCAATCTCATTAAACTTATCTCAAGGGAATATTTTATATCTCCGTTAAGAGATTATGAATTCCATCTTGAGAATATATGTTCCATCAACACTAAATGCGGCTGCCCAACATACTGAAATTTTGACCGTGTCGGGAGCGTTTTTTGCGCGTAGCCACGTGTCTTTGGCGGAGGTGTGACTTTGCTAAGCCCGGATTTGTTTTGGGGAGATCAACCCGGAACTCGACATTGAGCCACATAGACCAATAGCTTCCGGTGTATTTTTAAGCCTACAAAATAGATAACGCCCAAAATCTTAAAATCATGATAATGGTTGAAATAAATAAATAATATGTTAAGCATGATAGCTTTGATTAGATGATGAGTTGATACCTTATTATTATGTATATCAAGTGATGTCCAATGTTAAAAAATAATTAATTAGGTGTCAAATGTCCAACAATGTGATGAGTCCAATAGTTCATGTCAAGTTGCGGTTCATGGTTCATGTTCGATATAATAAGGTATGTCCGGTAATTGTCTATGTCCAAGTGATATATGTCCAAGTCCGATGGTGATTCATGTCCAAATAATATAAGTCCGGTAGTGATATGGATTCAATTTATTAGTACATAAGTTTATTAATGAAGCATTAGTGAGACCATGTTCATTAAATGGTAAGATAATGGTAAGATGGTGATGAGTTAACATATACTTAACAATGTAATTTCAAAGATGGAGAAAACATTGACTTATCTTTTATGTTTTGCAGCTCCAGCCGTAGCATCAGTGGACTTAGTTTTTTCAGCAACTTTCAGACTTTGTAGCTCCAGCCGTACAACACCAGTGAGCTTAACGTTTCAGCAGCATGGCGAAGTGAATCCTTTCATGCTGACTTCATGTTTGAAAGGGAAAAATGGGTGCAACTGGAGGGAGAGAGAGAGCATGTCCAGCCGTGTGCATCGGTTGGTTAAGTTTGTCCCCTTAATCATGCACTTAAATGATTTTTCTCATGTAATGCTCTTTTAGTTTTTTGTCAAATATGAGTAATATTGCTTTCCATCAAAATGGCTTTTGATTTTAAAAGTTTTTGCCTTTCATAAGAAAGGGCTTTTAGTAATGAGTTCTTGGAAGAGTGTTTGATATGTTTAAGATGTGTGGAGATGGTAAGAAATACATACATATATATATATATATATATATGTTGTGAGATGTGGTGTTTGTATTATGTATGATTATTATATGTAGATACTTTGTTGGACATGGAATTTAAAGATGTATGAGAGGCATGTATGGGTATTTTGTGGAGAATGTGTTTATGAAATGTATGGAAGTATGAGATAGATGATATGAAGGTTACATGTAGTAAATACATGAGATTAGGGCTGCTGCTGGAGTGGTTTTTGGTGTTATGTCATGAGTTATGTTTCTTTCTAAGAATAAAGATTTTAGTAAGGGTAATAAAGAATGAGATGGAGATGTGTTTTGGGCAGCAAAAATGATGAAGTTTTAGAATCATGGAGTGTGGGAAAGATGAGTAATAGATAATGGTGTGTTGTAATATGTGTGTTGTGTTGTTATTTATGAAGATGAATTTGGTAAGGGAGATGGGGAAGTAGGAAAATATGTATATGGTAGCAAAATGAGTGGAGCTTCCAAACCATGGAGTGGGAGAGGAATAGAATGCTCTAGTGTGTAGCTTGGTCCTCTTTATATAGAGCCAAGTGTGTAACTAGATCAAAACTTAGTTGAAGGGAAAATTAGCAAATAGGGGAAAATCTTTAACAAGGTAAGTGGTCTTTTGTTTTTCCACCAAAAGAAGAAATTTTAGGACATCATTGATGACACAGCTGGATGATGTCATTTAAATGACATCATTTGCTTGGAGGAGAATTATTGGCATTAAACTAAAAATGGTAAGGTAATCTTTATGAAATCTTCTTGTTTTTTTGGATATTAATGGGCAAATGACATCATTTTAGGACATGTGTCAATCTACTGGAACTTCTGTAACTTAGCTGGAGCTGTTAAAGTTTCTGCAGAAGCTGTCTGCAGCTTCCACTGGAGTTGCAGAAGCTGTTGCAGCTTCCGCTGGAGCTGTTTTTTTTGTATTTTCAGTTAAGTTTCATTTCTTGGAAAAAATTATATGTTTAATTCATATATAATTTTGGTAAGTAAACTTATTGGTTGATATTTGATGAAGTTTTAGAGATGTAATTATGATCTTTTTATATTTTAACTAAATCTTGGAGAGTAAATAGAGCATTTAATGCTAGATATGAGATGCTAATATATATATATATATATATATTTAGCCATGTGCTTGGAATTGATTTGTATGAAAAATAATAATGTGATATAATTATATTTTAAAACTTATATCATATGATAGACATTAATTTTTATGTAAAGAGCATGAGGAGTTTTATCATTTTAAGTGTTATGTGATATGAGAGGCTTACCCAATGTTACCTATTGCATACTGACCCAATGTTACCTATTGCACACTGACCCATCAGAGTTCAGGGAATTGGGAAAGACATGCCAAGCAACATGCTTTCCTTTATCAACTTTGAACCGCTGGAGCCTTACTGAACATATTTCTTGGCCCTCCAAACCACGACTCCCAAAATTCCCCCGATGAGACTCATGAGCTTGGATCATGAGCCGAAAATGAGATGTTATGCTACGAGCTCAAACTATGGGCTTTGATGAGATTATATTGCCAGGAGTTTTGGACTATGGGCTTCAGCATCTTTTTTGTGTAAATATGGGCTTTTTAGGCTTTAAAAGAGATTTTTTCAAAATCCATGATAGTGTTGACGTGGTGGGGGTTGCTAATGAAATAAAGCCATGTGGTGTAAAAAATTTGTCCTCAACAAACCGTAACTTATAGATCTCACTCTTGATATATTAAAGCAACCTACATCTTACGATCAGGTCCATTATTCTCTCAAGATTTAGAGTTGATGTAAATAGAAGTCGTGAGATTTATTATTCAATTGACAGTCATTAGGAGAATAACAAATCTCACAGCGGTCCAGTTCAATATGTCTTAACTTTTAAAACATATCAACATATCAACTAAAAATCTTATATTTCCATGATCAAGACAAATCATCTTAGTTGATATGTTATAATCTTCGCAGATGAAACGCCCAATTTCATCACCGACTACGAACTACATTCTGAGTTTACAAAGAACTTGCAATTTATATCTTCTGTGACTTTTCACATAAATCGCATACTATGCATCTCATGGACTAAGATAATGTCCCATTTGTTCATTTATAATAGTCTCATATAATTAAACAATTTAATTATTTATGACATGCCAATAAATTGAATTTTAGAGCATAAACTCCAACAATGAAAACACACATTTACCAATCACAACTCGTCATATAGCAAATTGTGATACAAAATTATGTCTAAAGTTTTGTTCTTAACGTAACTCGAACTAGTTCTCAGCTTATGTCTTTTACACATGTCCCAATGAATATATACCATCCCAAAGCGTGAATAATGCAACTGTGGGGGCACATTTTGTTCGTCCTCGGCAAGGCTCTGGGCGCAGTGCCGAGGAGGCTCAAAGTGTCCCACATCGAAGAGAGCTTCCCCCACTTGCTACCTTATAAGCTGTGAAGCGAAGGAAGTAGTGTACCATCGTATTCTCGTATTATATTGTAAGTGGCCCTAAATGTAGCCAAAGTGGCGCTAGAAGAAAGAAGATGAGAAAAGCCCATTTCTAAGACTGGGATCTCGAATAAACTATCTGATAAAAGATTAAATGAAATTGGAAGAATTGTGCGAAGAGCAGAAAGAACTTACGTTAGGCTCTAAGGAGGTAAGGTGTTCTGGGTTGGAGGCTGAGCTCGCAAAGAGTAACGCACGGCAGAGAGGAAATCTAAAGATTGAAGTAGCGTAAAGAATAAATCAGATCCAGAGAGAACTATTTATAATGGAGAGAATACAAGGGGGGGAGGGGGGAAATAGCGCCAATAATTAAAGGAATGAGAAACCCTTCAGATTTTTATGCAAACCGCCACACGTGCCTCCCCTCGGTCCACGAACCGTCAGGTAATGAATGCGGCCAGACCAACGGACTGCAACGACGCGCCTTTTAAGGACATAATCAATGGTTTTTTTTTAAACAATCAGTATCTGTCCTCTTCGACTCGCCGAGCTGTGGTCGACCCTTTTCACCCCTTGATCCGTCACCCAGTTACCGGGCGCGAATCAAGGGGGGGGCTATTGTACGGCACCTGCTACCTGGGCCCATTAAGGCCTTCGGCCCAATTTTGCAGCAGCCCATAAGTTCTCGGCCCAGGCATTGGCTGTCCCTAACTCAGCAGGAATAAAGATGATCATACATGTCACGCGTCATCCGTTGGGAGCGCATCCGGACGGACAACTTCTCGAACATCGTGAGAAGCTTAACCAATGTTCGACAGTACCTCGGAGTGTGCTATGCCGAGCAAGCCATTGAAGTGGGAACTAGTTCCCAGGCCACATTTCGCCTCGTACCACTCCCGTCTAAACTTCCACTTAATCACAATAGTATTGGACCACTTCTTCCACTAATTGTCAAGGCAATCATGACACCCCATTCAACCTTGGGGTATAAATAGGAGAAGTAAGAAGAGAGAGAGGGTCGGCAATTCCAAGCCAAAAACAGAGAGTGGAAGAGAGAGATAATACTGTCCATAGAAAGGAATCTAGAGGGGAGAAAGGGAGGTGAATCACGAGGAGAGGGCTGGGAGTTCTTAGGAGATTGGATCACCAGAAATAGGAAATCCAAAAGTCCATATTTAGTAAATAGATTGTGAGCCCAAGGGAAGGTTGGCTTGTCCATCGTATCCTTTGCGGTTACAGCAACCTTTTGACTTTTTTATTATTATTTATTCTGGGGAACATGCAACCTTTTGACTTAGTCTCAAATTTTCAGGGTTTGTAATCCACAGTTCCACATGTACCTTCAGATTTTATTTATTTATTTTTGGGTTGAATAATCCACGTAGATAAGATGATAGATAGAGCTACTTTAAAATGACTAGTAAGGGTTGTTCGTGCAAGGCTATTCCTTGAGTAAAAAATTTTAGATAAATATTTTTTGAAGTAATATCAAATCATGTATTTAAATTTAGAATAGTTATTTAATATATGACTTCTATTTAGTATGATAATTTCTTAGAACCTATTTACTAAAGACAGTATTTACTTACAAAAAAAAAAATCTACTAAGAATGATGAAAAATGTTGTCATCTTCCAACAATAGATAACTAAATTTTGATAAAATATTGTCACGATATTTAAATTTTTACAATAAATAATGATATATGCTACAATTGAAACTCTTCATCAAATTAAATACCTACAACCATTTGTAATGAATATTTTGTTATTCATACTTCCTTCTTTGTCATTTTATTTTATGAGCCTAATTAGGATACTTAGCTTACCTAATTTTTAATGAACACATTTTTAAGAAAGAAAAGAAAAAAAATAACAAAAGACATATGTCATTAAAGTTTCTATTAGATAAAATTATAAATCTAGAAGATTTAAACCTCTGATAAATTTGTGTTCTCTAGGTAACAAATAAAATATCATAGAACACCATTTTTATTTTTTAAGTATGACTAACGCCTAAAACTCAAAATGAACAAAGAAAATTTGTGGGACATTAAAATTAAGTGAAGCATTTTAGATATTGCACAATGAAATATTTTAGGAATCATAAGATTTAGTTAGGATTTAACTAAAAGAGTAACAGTAGGGACTATATGCTTGTGTACAAAATATAAAGGAGGAAATTATTCAACTTTAAAGTTGGGGGATCAAACTACCCCAAACATAAAAGGGGAAAGTACTTTTTTCTATAATTTTTTTTATTGGTAAAACTATATATATATATATATATATTTTTTTTTTTTACTTTAAACAATGTGCTTAAAAAAACCCAAGAAAACTGTTTGTAAAACTATGAATTTTGGCTCAACAAATTGGCTAAATAAAAAAAAAATTAGGAACATAATAAATGTCACAATATTTTCTCAATACCTTTATTTTGTTATGGTTGGCCCTGTTATGATATTTTATAATTTTATTTTAGAGTAATGTTACATCCACAACATTTTCACAACAAATTCTAAATAGTTAATTGTTATTAATTTTTAATTGGAACAACCACTTTAAACTATGGATCAAAAAAAAAAAAAAAAAAAAACAACAACATCAGAAGAAAATTGTGCGTAAAATAGTGAATATTTGCTCACAAAATTTGACTAAACCAAAAAAGAAGTTTAGGAACATAACAAAATGTCACAATATTTTCACACTTTTATTTTTAGCCTTAGTAAGTTTTGATTTGATATATTGTTATTTATTTTTTAGAAATGTTATCTCCATAATATTTTCATAACAAATCTAGATGGTAAGTTGTTATTAATTTTAAAATTGAGCCACAACTGATATCATTTTTTTATCCATCAATAATAGTTTACCACCTATGATTTGTTGTGAAGTTAATGTGAAAATGTTGTGAACTTAGCAATTTTTTATTTGATTTATACGAAACTAAGATTTCAATAATTGTGAAAATATTGTCGATGATGTCAAGAATTTGCTCAGTAAGCTACAGGGCCTTCACGCGCTCGGATAAACCTGCACAAGTCAAAAGAGTCTCAAAGGGGAGTACCGGCGTGGTACTGGCCAACGACCCTCCGATGGTTAAGTTAGTATTGTTTGCAACTCTAAAGTGCCAGAGTAGGGAGGAGTTATGCATACCTCGATTTGTGAGGGCCTGGGGGGTATTTATAGTAGCATGAAACCTTAATCCCGGCGTGTTTGGGAAGATACCTCCTTGTCGAAATTACCCTTAATTAGTGTGGAGCGCAAGATATCTTTTGGGCAACAAGCGTGTTGGGCAAGACATCTCTTTATGAACAAGCGTGCTGCGCAAGATATCTACTCAGGTATAAGCGTATGCGACAAGACACATCCTTTTGAGGAAGTGTATAGGGCAAGATATGTATTGGTGCCTTCAACTTCGTTCCGTCGTTTACTCATCCCGTCGACTATGTTTGGTTCAATTTCGCCCCGTCATCATGACGTACCCGTCGACTTGTACCAGGGGCGTCCGTCTCGTCTTATAGGCACGGAGGGTCGTCAGCTTATGTTGTACCGTCAACTTGTGTAGGCCGTCGGCACCCTTTAGACTATCCCCATCAATTGTGATAATAACAAGTGTTACAAAATTTTTACAAAACATTTATTTTCAGTTGTGGTTGATCACAGTCTCATATTTTATTATTTTATTTCGGCCTATAAAAATTGATACCTTAATTGTGTATTGTAAAATTCGTTGTGTCAGTATAACGATTAATATATATGCCAGCTCATATAAATATTTAAAAAAAGGAGCACAAGCTGAAAAAAAAAAATAGAAAAGAAAAATGAAAGGGCTAATGAAGTGATGAATAGTACATATTGAATAAATAAAAAAGAACTTAAGCTACTATAGTAGCTTTCACAAATTCACACAATAAGTGTTACAATATTTCCACAAAATATTTATTTTTAGTTATGATTGATCACAGTCTCATATTTTATTATTTTATTTCGATTTATAAAAAATTGACACTTTACAATTATTATGAAATTTGTTATGTTATTATAATAATACCTCAATAATTGTGAAAATATTGTGACAATTTATTAAATTAACTAATAAAAAAAAAAGAAAAAAAAAAAAAGGAGCGGACCTGACGCTATTTAACCCCCCCCCCCCCCCCCCCCCCCCCCCCAACAAACAAAATTATTGTAGTTGTTTACTGTTGCTTTAGCACATTCGCGCTTTTTATATTTAGAAAAGATATTATATCATCTGTTAATACTCTTTAAACAATGGGGTTTATATTAATTCTTTAGTATTATTTCTTTGTAGGGAAAACTAGATGCCGGGAATCAAAAAAACCAGATGCTAGAAGTAATAAACAAGTTTATAAAAAAAGGAAGCATTCAAAAATACTGTTGGTTGCTGGTTTTGAAAACCGGCGGTACCAAATCATGGTTTTGAATCCGGGAGTTGGAACCTTATTGGAAGGCAAATATGGGAACCCTCTGTGTTCTAAACGCTATATATACCCTCATAGAGCATACCCATCTCTCCACAACGAATTCAAACAGTGATCAAACATCAAAGTCAAGAGAGTGTGAAGAAAAGTAAAAAAACATGTCTTCAACCACCGCTGGTCAAGTCATACGTTGCAAAGGTACTACCTTTTCATTTTTTCTGACATTCTTTGTTGTTGATCTTCTTGTTGTTTCCTTGTTTTAGTCATGTGATTGTTCAATGGGTTTCTTTCCATTTCTTTGTTGTTTTAATGTACCATTTGTTATGATGATCTCAACTCTTTGTCCCTTGTTGGGTTGTCACTTTTTCTTTGTTTAATTGCTAAATCTTGAGCAGTTTCTAGTTTTAGGATTTGCCATGAGCTTTTGTCATTCCCAAAAACTAGAATGTTTTGGAATAGGATATACTATTTGTGTACCAAAAATAATAATCAATACAGCGACATGTTTTGCTTTTGATTGTCCCATACAAATTGAACTCCTGTGTGTTTGACACAAGATAATAACGAGGAAAAACAGTTGCCATTAGGAGCAGGGCTTCTTCAGAAGTTTGAAGCATGTACCGGAATTGACTGAATGTTACCATCCATTTTCTATTTTCGTTTTTGTTTAGGATGACACATTTGTAGTTTGTAAATAAAGTTTCTCTAAGTTTAGGCTTTATATTGCAATTTCAGTATGAAGTCCAAACAAGACAGGTCTATCCAATGTTTTAGTATAAATTTGAAGGCATTACTTTTTTCTTCTTAACAATAGTCATACTTTTTAGCTTTCCCCAAGCAGGCAGTTTTATGTTTTAGCAGTGTCAAAGCTGCATCCTATTTATGCTTATGTTGTTTTTTGTTGTTGCCAATTAATTATTTGATGAATGTGCATTGCAGCTGCTGTGGCATGGGAAGCTGGAAAGCCACTAGTGATAGAAGAAGTGGAAGTGGCGCCACCACAGGCCATGGAGGTTCGTCTCAAGATCCTCTTCACCTCCCTCTGCCACACAGATGTTTACTTCTGGGAAGCCAAGGTAATCACATTTTGATCATATATATATGATTTATGCGTGTATAGAAATGCATTGTTCTGGTGAATACTTATTTTCTGTGCTAGATATTCTTAAAACGATTGATTTTTGAATATGCAGGGACAGACCCCATTGTTTCCTCGCATATTTGGTCATGAAGCTGGCGGGTATGGAGTATGGACATTTCAAGAAAAGAAAAAAGATTTAGAACATACTAGTTACAATCAAATAGTTTTAATTGTGTTTCAGTTCCTTTCATATACAATTGAATACATTTATCTAACTATATAGTTGTCTTTCTGGTCATTTTGGTATTTTAGGATTGTTGAGAGCGTTGGTGAGGGTGTGACAGACCTCAAACCTGGTGACCATGTTCTTCCTGTCTTCACTGGGGAGTGCAAGGAGTGTCGGCATTGCAAGTCAGAGGAGAGCAACATGTGTGACCTCCTGAGGATAAACACTGACCGAGGCGTGATGCTCAATGACGGCAAGTCGAGATTTTCTATTAATGGACAACCCATTTACCATTTTGTTGGGACTTCTACCTTTAGTGAATACACTGTGCTACATGTTGGTAGTGTTGCCAAAATTAATCCTGCTGCTCCTCTGGACAAAGTTTGTGTTCTCAGCTGTGGAATCTCCACAGGTAGGTTAAAAACCGTTTGAATTTATTTGTATCATAGTTATTTGTTCATTTCTCTTATCGTTGAGAATTGAGTTCTGTAGGACTTGGTGCTACCTTGAATGTTGCAAAACCCAAAAAGGGATCGACGGTAGCTGTTTTTGGGCTCGGGGCTGTTGGACTAGCTGTGAGTCTCTCCTATCTTCTAATGCAGATGACTTATTTGATATAGCTCTTTTTTGGAATTAGTACTGCAGAATTACTGTTTCTACTAAAGATATATATATATATATATATATATATATATATATATAAACTCACACACACATGATTATATGGTTTTATGTGATTAGGCTGCTGAAGGGGCTAGAATTGCGGGTGCTTCAAGGATTATCGGTGTTGATCTGAATGCAAAGAGATTTGATGAAGGTATTGTCATACTTGGTGCTATCAAAATCTGATGATATAGTATGGAATGCTTGAGTTGCTGGGTTTTCATTTATTAGTCTTTTTTGCTTATTTTCTTTCTTGCTGTCAACAGCCAAGAAATTTGGTGTCACCGAGTTTGTGAACCCAAAAGACCACGACAAGCCTGTTCATGAGGTTGGTTTACTTTCATTCTGAAGGTGCAAACGACTTTCACAGCTTTTCTAACTTTCTTTGACTTCTTTAGGTGCTTGCTGAAATGACCAATGGTGGAGTTGATCGAAGTATCGAGTGCACTGGAAGTATCAATGCCATGATTTCCGCATTTGAATGTGTTCATGATGTAATGTCCCACGAGCTTCTGCTCATGTAATGGATAAATTTTATCTCCAATCCATTGTTCTAAAATCTGTCATATGGTATGTTTCTTTGCAGGGATGGGGTGTTGCTGTACTTGTAGGTGTCCCAAACAAAGATGATGCATTTAAAACCCACCCAATGAATATCTTGAATGAGAGGACTATTAAGGGTACCTTCTTTGGCAACTACAAACCACGGTCTGACTTGCCTTCGGTGGTTGAAAAGTACATGAATAAGGTAAGCTGAATTTCTTATTGAAAAACAGAATGTATAGATTAGATCACTTTGCAATCCGCATGTAGGATTACTTATTTTACATAGAATGCTAGTTTCTGTACACGTGACTGACAGCAATTTTAATCAAGAAAATGGTCCAGTGGCCACTAGAAGACTCTAGTGGCCTCTATGGTATACCTTAATTTAGTACTCATTAAAATGCTTTAATCCTGCCTGAAGATCCGACAACAGTTGAGGAATAAACAAAAGATAAAAATATGAGTCCAAAAAGTCCAGAGAAATTATGCTTAAACTCCGAAAGGGAATAAGACCATCTTTGTTTTCCCTTTAATTCTTCCTTCTTGTCTTATTGTTCTTGCTTTCAAGGTCTTCTCTTTCATTATTTATCAAGAATTACCTTTACATGGCTTGTATTTACTATTTAGAAATCCAAGTAATTTATTCCGCTTCACCCTCTTTTCTTTGTTTTTTTTTTTTTTTTTGGTTAGTTTTGTCAGTCTAATTGTTCTAAATTGTGGCAGGAGCTTGAGCTGGAGAAGTTCATCACCCATGAAGTCTCTTTCTCAGAAATCAACAAGGCCTTTGAGTTAATGCTTAGAGGTGAAGGCCTTAGATGCATTATCCGCATGGATGCATAGAGCAGGATTGAAATGATGAGTATTTCTGAGTGTAATTGAAGAAAATAAACTCTTTCTCACAAATAAAATTAGCTTCTGGTAGGATAGTTTGGAGCGAAGTCTTGTGTCTCTCTTTAGAGTGCTGTAAAAGAATTGAAATTTCTATTTCCAGATCATTTAAATCTAAATACTCGGTGAGTTTATATTGAAATTTTAACATGTTTTCTTGTCTCTTTGAATTACCAAATGATACACTTATTCTTCATCAAATAAAATGATACACTTAGTGCAAACGTAGGTTAATTTATAGTTACAAAATATATGAAATTATTGATTTTAAGATTACTGGCGAGCTGAAGATTATATATATTGCAAAGCAGCGCAGTGCCTATGGTAGATACTCACCAAAACAATTCTTCGTTGAAGCAAAACAATTCTCATCACCCTCTCACATTCAGTATTCTCATCAATGTTTCAATCAATCTCAAAAAAGTACAGAAATTCTACAGCCCCAGCAGCCCAAAACTGCACAATAAAAGAAAGCCTATTACAAACACTACACAAAGCAGGCGAGCTTACTAACAAGCCAAGAAAAAAACTAAAATTTAAGCTGAACAGCAGCTACACTACAACAATGAAACTGGAAACTGGAAGCAGCATTCCTGCTTCCATCTTCTATTAAACACAGAACAGCTAACGTCCAATTGCAACAAATCACCCTGTTGATCATAGAATTATTCACTTTCATGCAGAACCTAACTCTGGATTTAATGTTGCTCCTAAAAATGTGTAGTGTTTCTCTGTAACCAGATGTGGTACACGGCAGCAGCTAAGACAAGCCTGCTGACAAAGCACCTCAAAGCTTTTATTCTTCAAGCGCTGGTACTCCATTGAAGCAAGCGCTGGTACTCCATTGAAGCACCTCACCCTAGTCATAACCAAAGTCCTCCATCAAACTCTGAACTTTGACTTGATGCCAAATCCTTCTAGATATGGAGCAATCAAATAAAATGTAGTCCCTGATCTCGTGCTTCCTTCTGCAGAAAACGCACAAATTATTCCCTTGATAACCCCATTGAATCATCCTATCCTTTGAAGACAGTCTATTCCCCTACGAAAGCCGACAACTGAAGTTGTGGTTTGGAATTTTATTTTATTTTATTTTTTTGATTAGTTTGGAATGTTTCCAAGCCAATCTACACCAGTCCACCTTAGGTAATTTCATTCTATTAGCCTCTCAAGTAGATTTACAGGAGAACACAGCAGAATTTGAAGAAAATCACACTATAGTAGCTTGCTTGCTTCATTCCCCTTGGAAGCATTTGTATTGAATAGCAACTAGATCCTTGGATCTAGGAAACCACCAACCATCATGACAGAGAATTGAAGTTGCCTTTGCATTTGAAGTACTTGCTGAATCATATATAACCCATAAATCATATTTAGAATACAAAACACCATCTAGGTGCCAATTATCCAACCAAAAAAATAATAATATAGTCATGCCTAACCTTATACTTAATGAACAGCCTTGTCACTTCCCTTTACTTTGAAATCTTCCTCCAACCCCAAGATCAATTTTCAGGAGCTTTAAGTTTTAACAACCCAGAAGCTTTTATCCTTCAATAAATTTTCATTAACCCAAGCCACCCAAATTCATCCGGTAAGGACAAAAGGATTTCAAATGTGCTTCAATATTGTGACAACTTTATTCCAATCCTCATGCCCCCTTCTTTCTTTGGAACGCACATCAAACTCCAAGCAACTTTGCACCTACAGCTGCCTCATTATTTTCCTTCCTAAGAAACAGTAAAACTTACTCAAAGTTCTTAATAACTTTTTTAGGGAGAATAAGAACCCCAGGCCAGTAACCTTGAATCCTGAACAGAAAAGATTTGAATAAGTTGGAGTCTCCCAACAATAGAGAGATGCTTGGCAGTCCAGGAGTACATACGAGTTGTGATTTTCTCAATCAAAGGCTTATGATTTTTATAAGACGGCTGGCTACCTTCTTTGAACTTGAAAAGATCTTGAATCTGTTATTTTGTTTGTTTGTTTGTTTGTTTTTTTTTTTTTTTTTTTTTGATGGACTGTTATTTTGTTTGTTGATCCACCCCAAAGTAGAAAACTTCACTCTAAGCGGCAATCCGTGAGTAATGCCATTTTTTATTATTAAGAAGAGGGGAATCACGGTGTGAGCCTATATAATTTTTGAATAGATGAGAGGGAGAGATAGGCATTAGGTTAGTGACTTTATGTGAATTTTACTTTGAACAGTGTTTATTACATGCACCTGTGACCAATGTTTTGGGCAATATGTGCAATGGATTTTTCTCTTTTTATTTTTATTTGGAGTTAGAGCCACAAAGATATGGCTTGTTGAGATGGTCTCAAACTTAGGCCATTCAAAACATGCATTCCATATATAATGCATGGAGACTTGATAAGGGTGGCTCTGCAGTGCCAAAGGGTCAATTATTATGAAAGGTCACAAACTTTTTTCCAAAATGAATCTTCTAAAGCCTGAAGCCTAATTGGCTATGCCGTGGTTTTCTGGGATTTTTTTTTTTCCAAAATAACACAATTTTGCTAACAATTTTGCTAATTAGCAATGTTTCTAAACTATTTAGCAAACTAATATCTCGAGTCTGAGAGACTTGAGTTCACTGTAGCAACTCAAGTCTGAGAGACTTGAGTTCATTAATTGAAATCAACTACCCAGAAATAGACCTAGAGAGAAACGAAGAAAAAGAAAGAAGGAGGAGAAGAAGAAGTCACTTGCAAAAACCAAACCCATCCACGGCAAAACCAAACTCACCCACCTATTGTCATCTCAACGGCAAATCAGTGATGGCTCTCCCGATTGGGAAGGTGGCTGTTCTTCTTGGTGCACATATGTCTCTGCTTTCTCTCTTTTCTCTAATTCTCTCTTCTTCTTCTTCTTCTTCTTCTTCTTTTTCTTTTTCTTTTTAATTCTGTGATTGTGAGAAGAAGAAGGAAGAGGGAAGTGAGTTTTTCATAATTATGAGATCGTGAGAATTTTCTTTTTTAAATTCTGAGATTGTGAGAAGAAGAAGGAAGAAGGAAGTGGGTTTTTGGGAGCAGGAAGGAAGTGAATATTTGGGAGTAAGAACTCGAGTCTCTTAAGACTCGAGTTTTATGTGGACACATAGAACTCAAGTTTCTAAGACTTGAGTTGCTACACTGAGCTCAAAATGTTAGTTTCCTAAATAGTTTGAAAACGTTGCTAACTAACGAAATTGTTTGCAGCTTGGTGTTATTTTCCAATTTTTTTCTTGGTTTTCTACGCTTTTTACCATCAAGTTTTGGGAGAACTTAGGGCTGGCCCTAGGCCTAGGCCATTTAGGCCATGGCCTAAGGCACCCTAACGTAGAAACCCCCAAATTAATATGGGTGCAGTAAGTTTTTTTTTTTTTTTTAATTAAAAAAAGTGAGTTACATTAGTTTGTCACATCAGTTTGTAATGTCAGTTCAATACAAATTGAGTTACAACTTATATCAGTTCAATATTCATTTATTCTTTTATTGAAATGTCACGTCAGTTTGTATGTTTTTTATAATAAAAATTGTAGTAACTTTAGCATCTTTCCCACAAAAAAAAAAAAAAAAAAATATATATATATATATATATATATGAATTAATATAGAAATACAACACAATCACCAATTCACCATTAAGTGAATGAAAAATGCTAAAACTAAAACAAATTTTATGGCAAAAAACTTACAAATTGATGTGGCAAGAATATAATTGGTGTCACTCAAACTATATCATAAATGAATGTTTTGAATAACTTTTTTTTTATTGATGACACGTCAATTTGTAAAACCTACATAGTATCGCTAGCTCACTTTGGATGAATTAGTCTTATTAATTAGTAAAAACTAGCCGCAGACCCACGTGATGCGTTAGAAAATGTTACATAATTATAATAGAGTATAATATAAATTTTATAGGTTAAATTGTTAAATAGTGCATGTGTTATTTTCAAAAGGAAAAAACTTAGATGCAGTACCTTAGGTGCTGTCTCTTAGGTTCTTTTTTTAAGATTCAACCATGTGGCTATTTAACTAAAAAATACACTTCCATCCCATAAAAAAAAAAAATCCACATGGCAGAATTTTAGAGGGGAAACCTAAAGAACTGTACCTAAGTCTTGCTTTTTTAAAAAAGTATTTTGCATTGGGGTAGTTACATTCCCCTCCCCTGAGGTTTGGAGGAATGACATTCCACCACAAACATGAAAGGGAAAAACACTCGCGTCCCTTGAGATTTGAAAAAATTAACACTCACCCCCTTCTATTTATATTAGTAACAAAATATTTAAAATTTTTATAAGAATCTCTTCACAAAATTTTAACCATGGTTAGTAAAAAATACTACTGATAAACTTAGAATAAAAATTTATCAAGCATCAAAACACTTGCAACAACAAATATCTCCATAACCCGTTGAAAAAAAATAAAAATAAAAAGGAGCAAAGGTCATACTTTTTATTTTAAAATATACTTTAACACAATGGAATTTAATTCTTAAATTTCTGATAATTTTGAAATCATTCCCTTAAGCAAAGAGCAAGTTAGTACACACTATTTTTAATATTAATTTAATAAAATTTGGTCAAGCGGATGTCATTACACGTGCTCCACACATGCAATGAGGTTTTTTATTTATTTATTTATTTATTTATTTATTTATTTTGAGTTTAATGTAATTTTTCAATTTGAATGTCTATTGTTAGTGAGGTTATATGGGAAGGGATTTTTAAGAAACTAAAATTTAGGATTTTGAAAATGAATAAACTGCTGGGTTTAGTGTGTGCAAGTTTTTAGGAAAAAAAATGTATCAAACGTGTGTGAGATATATTTAAATAAAGAGTGTGCTAATTTTTAGGGAAAAAGTTTCTTGGTAGTTTTTTTTTTTTTTTAATTTTGTTGAATTACAATTTTAACCTTTTTTTTTAAGAATAAGAATTATTTAATTAGATTAGGAATATTTTTGATATTTTCTGAAATCATAACTAACTTCTTCCAATGAGGCTCTTCTATTTTTTAGGTAAAGATTAATAATTTGTATTTATTATAATTTGAGATTTCTACTTTTTCTAATCACAAAAAAAAAAAAAAAAAAATTAAGGGTGTGATGAAGGTAAAAAAAAAAAAAAAAAAAAAAAAAAAAAAAAAAAAAAAAAAAAAAAAAAACAACGTAGGGTGAGTTTTGTAGATTAGAGGAGTTTTAAAACTAACAAAAAGTGATCCTATTATGTAGGGAGTTAGTGAGTAGAAGAATGAATTCAAATCAACGTAAAAGTTGGAATTTATTAGAAGTAGAAAAACATTTCAACGTAGAAGTATGAATTTATTATTTTTGTCAATTTACTATTTTAACCCCATTTTTAAGTTTTAGATAAGGGTATTTTTGACAGTAAAAAAAGCAATAAATAACTTTCTTTTGCCAATTTACTATTTTAACTCCATTTTTAAGTTGTTGGTTAATTAATTTAGGAGTATTTTTGACAGCAAAAAAGAAATAATAACTAACTTTCTGAATCCTCTTAATATATACAGAAGAACAAAAATAAAATATTATTTAAGTGATATTTAGATATAAAAATACCCCTTTAAAATTTTTTTATTGGGCCTCAGACTATCTTGCGCTGGCATTGGAGAACTAGTTCTTTGCTTATGTTTTTTACACACAACCCAATGAATATATGCTCACCCAAAGCATGAAATAATCAACCTTTTGACTTTAATCACAAACTTTCGCACAGTTTGTATTCCACATAGACCTTCAAATTTTTATTTATTTATTTTGGGCTGAATAATCCACGATAGATAGACCTACTTTAAAATGATATTATTTATTCTGTAACACTCTTAAACAATGGGGTTTATTTATAATTCTTTAGTATTATTTCTATTTCTAGACTTCAGACTCAAGAGAAGTACCAATCATTCCATCAAAATAAAAAAAGAGGAGTACCAACCAGTGCAACATGTTGTAGAGAAAACCAGATGCTGGGAATTAAGAAAACCAGATGCTAGAAGTAATAAACAAGTTTATCAAAAAAGGAAACATACAGAGTAGCTGTTAGTTTGCTGGCTTTTGAAAACCGGCGGTACCAAATCATGGTTTTGAATCCCGGAGTTGGAACCTTATTGGAAGGCAAATATGGGAACCCTGTGTGTTCTAAACGCTATATATACCCTCATAGAGCATACTTATCTCTCCACAACGAATTCATAGCAATCTGTGATAAAACATCAAAGTCAAGAAAGAGTGAAGAAAAGTAAAGAAACATGTCTTCAACCACTGCTGGTCAAGTCATACGTTGCAAAGGTACTACCTTTTCATTTTTTCCGACATTCTTCGTTGTTGATCTTGCTGTTGTTTCCTAGTTTTAGTCATGTGATTGTTCAATGGGTTTCTTTCCATTTCTTTGTTGTTTTAATGTACCATTTGTTATGATGATCTCAACTCTTTGTCCCTTGTTGGGTTGTCACGTTTTCTTTGTTTTAAAGGGCTCTGTTTAATTGCTAAATCTTGAGCTGTTTCTAGTTTTAGGATGAGCCATGATCTTTTGTCATTCCCAAATACTAGAAATTTTTGGAATAGGATTAATTATTTGTGTACAAAAAATAATAATCAATACAGCAACATGTTTTGCTTTTGATTGTATACAAATTGAATTCTGTGTGTTTGACACGATAATAACGAGGAAAAACAGTTGCCATTAGGAACAGGGCTACTTCAGAAGTTTGAAGCAGGTACCGGAATTGACTGAATGTGACCATCCATTTTCTATTTTCGTCTTTGTTTAGGATGATACATTTGTAGTTTGTAACTAAAGTCTCTCCAAGTTTAGGCTTTACATTGCAATTTCAGTATGAAGTCCAAACAAGCCAGGTTTGTCCAATGTCTTAGTATAAATTTGAGGGCATTCCTTCTTTGTTCTTAACAATAGTCATACTTTTTAGCTTGACCCAAGCAGGCAGTCTTATGTTTTAGCAGTGTCAAAGCTACATCTTATTTATGTTTATTTTTTTATTTTTTATTTTTTGCCAATTAATTATTGAATGAATGTGCAATGTAGCTGCTTTGGCGCATAAACAGGCTATATGAAAATATTTGAGAAACTTTAGTTTGTCAATCGTACCAGAGTGATTTTCATTTAATGTATAAATAGCACTTAACAATTTACGATAAGACTATAATCTATACAACAATCGAACAAATTAATGTTCAATACCTTTTCTCTATGTTCCAAGGTTTATTTTTTAAAATCAGAGCAACTACAAACGAAAAACTTTAAATATGTACCACAAAAACCTTAACAAAAATGGTAGAGAAGAGACATGGGGAAACAAAAAAATTAAAAGGGGAAAATATTTCAGCAAAAAATTTAAAACAACTTGAGAGACCTTTTTTTTTGGCAACATATAAATCTATGTTCTACAGCACAAAATCGTTTTCAGTTTGAGAGAAATCATCAAAAAATCTACACTCTATAGTAATTTACCCTAGAAACGGTAACTTAATAGAAAGCTAAATTTTAGGGGAAAACCAAAAAAAAGTACAAAATTTACCCTTCCTTCTTCAAAACCTTTTTTTTTTTTTTTTTGAAAACCCTAAAAACTGGAATTGAATAGAAACCAAAAAAGGGATCAAATGCTTATGAATTGTTTATTGTTGAAGAGCAGAGACGGGTTAGCTAAACCATAACCGACTGAACCATAATACCCACATGTAAATCATAATTAATGGCTAAATTTCAAAAATAAAAAACAGAACATAACTCTGTCTCTACCTTTCAACAGCAACCATCATATAAGGATTGAAAATAAAAGAAAGAAGGAAGAAAAGGAAAAAAAAATATGAAATAAAATTAATAGAATGAACAGGCTAGGAGGCGATCATCAAGGCCACGCTCGCCTTCAACACATCATTGTCAACAGCCCCAATTTAAACAGTTCGGCTTCAACCGTCATGCTTCTTCATCATTGTTAGATTCAGCGTATGAGTAAATTATTAAAAAATCTAAATCTAAACTAAAAGGAATTCAAACCTAATTTATATTCAATTCCCAGAATTGTAAACGAAAAGGAAAAAAAACAATAACTTTACCAGTTATGGGTACACGGCCTGTATCTCTGTGCTTGCGGTTCCAACAAACCTTAACCGATCAAAAACCCTAAATCCCAAAACAAAAATGAATCAAATCTAAACCTATCCAACAAAAAAACTCAATGAAAAGTAAAATTACATACCCAGATCTTAAAAATGGAAAAAAAATTTACCAGTGATAGTTCGACGATTCAGGTGGTTGATAGATGGCCTGACGGTTCTTGCTATTCAGATGGTGTAAGTCTGGCTTAGGGAAGAACAATCGCCGGCCTTGGAAATTTCTCTCTTTCGCTTGGGGTCCGACGAACAACTCTGTTCTCTCTCTCTCCGTATACGGGCAAGTCTCCTAAATGTAATTTACCCATTTAACCGGTTAATGTTGTATTTATAGTTAGAGATCAGACGGTTTTAACGCTGTGATAGGAAGGTTCTCCAAAAGATACACCGAACGATTTTTTTTAAGATCAAACTGTACACGCGTCACCTTTTTAAGGGGCCTTTTTTCCTAACATGGCAGTATCTGGTTAAAAGGCTTCTGCTATTATATATATATAGATAGCACTTAACAATTTACGATAAGACTATAATCTATATCTATATATATATAATAGCAGAAGCCTTTTAACCAGATACTGCCACGTTAGGAAAAAAGGCCCCTTAAAAAGGTGACGCGTGTACAGTTTGATCTTAAAAAAAATCGTTCGGTGTATCTTTTGGAGAACCTTCCTATCACAGCGTTAAAACCGTCTGATCTCTAACTATAAATACAACATTAACCGGTTAAATGGGTAAATTACATTTAGGAGACTTGCCCGTATACGGAGAGAGAGAGAACAGAGTTGTTCGTCTGACCCCAAGCGAAAGAGAGAAATTTCCAAGGCCGGCGATTGTTCTTCCCCAAGCCAGACTTACACCATCTGAACAGCAAGAACCGTCAGGCCATATATCAACCACCTGAATCGTCGAACTATCACTGGTAAATTTTTTTTCCATTTTTAAGATCTGGGTATGTAATTTTACTTTTCATTGAGTTTTTTTGTTGGATAGGTTTAGATTTGATTCATTTTTGTTTTGGGATTTAGGGTTTTTGATCGGTTAAGGTTTGTTGGAACCGCAAGCACAGAGATACAGGCCGTGTACCCATAACTGGTAAAGTTATTGTTTTTTTTCCTTTTCGTTTACAATTCTGGGAATTGAATATAAATTAGGTTTGAATTCCTTTTAGTTTAGATTTAGATTTTTTAATAATTTACTCATACGCTAAATCTAACAATGATGAAGAAGCATGACGGTTGAAGCCGAACTGTTTAAATTGGGGCTGTTGACAATGATGTGTTGAAGGCGAGCGTGGCCTTGATGATCGCCTCCTAGCCTGTTCATTCTATTAATTTTATTTCATATTTTTTTTTCCTTTTCTTCCTTCTTTCTTTTATTTTCAATCCTTATATGATGGTTGCTGTTGAAAGGTAGAGACAGAGTTATGTTCTGTTTTTTATTTTTGAAATTTAGCCATTAATTATGATTTACATGTGGGTATTATGGTTCAGTCGGTTATGGTTTAGGTTTTTTTGGTTAGGAATAGTTTTGTTTTGGGAATTTTGGATGGGAATCGAATTTACATATTTGGGTTGTTTTGATTTTGGATTTCACCTTCTAATTCAGAGAAAGATGAAGTTTTGTTCTCCACACATCATGCACAATCAGTTATGAATGTATTTTAGCATCATTTATTATTATGTTTGTGAGTTTTGTTTTGTTAATTTGCAAAATCTGTTTATTATTAAAAAATTCTGGCTTTCTTATGTTATTTTCAATCTATTCTATTTAGCAATTAAGTTAATTTACCAAGAATTTTATTTCATATAATTTAATATTTTATACCTAATTTGTAAACCTAATTTATCATATTTTCCTTTTGTTTTAAAGATTTGAAAAACTCAGAAAAATGGCTTCTCTTTTTTATAATACTGGCCAGCAATGTGATAATAATATTCTCTTTTTAGACACTCTTTCTGCCCAGCTTATATCAGTGAAAGCCTTCTTCTCTCTAGGCTGCCTCACAATAAAACCTAAACCTCATCAAGAACAAACCAAATATGTGCAGAGGCATTCGCTACTCAAAAGTAAAGTCATACAATCCTGGATCAATGGGAGGTCCCTTTGCTGTTTCCACACATCCAAGTGGGTGTTGTGTCAAAATTTCCCGGTTCAATTTCTCCAAATGATTCCACCAGCTTTGAATCTTTCTACTCAAGATACCCCAAACGCATCAGATTAGATCTCCTTTGTAAGATCACCTTGAATCCTCAATCTTCACTACATTCTTCTTCTTTTAGTTGTTGTTATCCTAATCTATTTGCTAATGAATAATTTGTGGTTTTTTGTTTCCATTCTAAATGTTCTTGAATTAGGACGAAAGATAAAATAAATTTGAGGCTCAAATGTTTGGGATTTGGGGTTCCTAATTAGGGTTTGTTGCAATTATTGATTTCAATTCCTAATCTGTTTTCCTCTTTGTACTTTTTTTGTTTTTCCCAGGTAAACACCATTACAGTGGGCAGTTATAGATTTTATACAGTTACAAATAAATTTCACTTTATATTTCTTTAGACAAAAATCAAAAACAAATAATCAACTTTTGTTCTAATTCTTCAACCTCCCTTTTTAAACGGTGGTGAACCTTTGGCTTTTACAAAAACATTTTGGGTGTTGTAATGCTATGTTCCATTTTAGTTTTTTGATTCAATCTATTGTCAAGTTATTGAGTCATATTTCAATCTAGGAAATTTTTATTCTCTTTTAGTTTAGATCTCCAATTGAAACGTTCAAATTGGGCGAAGGTGCGTTATTCAGAAAACATTTTCTCCACACAAGTTTTTCCCTGTTTGCAGAAATACTCAGAAATAAGACTTCTTTTCTACTTTTTTTAAAAAATTAAAACAACTGAATCAATATACATAGCAATGAAAATTATCTGAAAAAAGAAAAAAAAATTGAGTGAGAGAGAGAGAGAGAGAGTCTGTAAGATTTTGAAAGGTAAGTTTTTACAAATTTTCCCCTTTATTTTTCTGGTTCTTAATTTATTCTTCTGTTAATAAATAATTGATTTTGTATTTACATAATTTAAATTTTACTATTAATTAGCTAATGAAATTTGAGGGCATTTGTCGAGGAGGATAATCTGTGCTATATGTTCAAAGCCAAGCAAAATTTGGTTTTTGAGATTAGTTTATGATTAGTTTTAGAGTTATTTTACAAAAGAAATACAGTTGACAGAAATTTGGATAAATAATTAATGAAATAGGATATATATATATATATATATATAAGAATTTGTTTTTGTTGCATGTAATACTATAGGTGTTGAACAATTATTGTATTACAATGTTAGGGGTGAATTTATTGAATTTTGAGTCATTGTTATTCTGTTTTAGTACAATGCAGCCATACAGATGCGTTGAGAGTTGAAAAGAGTTTTGGTTTCAGTTGTTTCAAGCATTCGAATTTAGTTACCTGTTGGTAAATCTTTGTTTTAAGGCATTGAAATAAAAAAGATATGTTATCTATTTGTTTATTATTTTGACTCAACCTATTATTTGAGGATTGAATATAGTGAAAATGGCTGCTTTCCTAATTGTTGCCAAAAAAAAAAAATATATATATATATATATATAGCAATCATTTACTTTTTTTTAATGGGTTTGGTTTGATACTTTTCAAAATTTGTATTACATGCTGAAATTGGTAACATAAATGCGTGTATGTATGCTTTGTTTGAAATGTAATATTCCAATTAGTTTTTGTTTAGATGGTTTTCCTCACCCCGTGTTTGATGTGGAGCAGCTTAGATGGTGCAGACTCACTATGTTCATATTTATTTTTGTATCGTAGATAGTTTAGCCTCACTATACGCATTTTATCTTTGCATCTTATAAGCCTTCCAAGAGATGAATGGTAATATCATCCAACTATTTGCAAAGGTGGTGGTGCTGTTGTTATGTGTAGGGGAAAAGGAAGGTTATTAGAAGCCTAAATTTGAGATAAAGAACGGGTATTTCTTTTCCCATTGTTAGGAAGTTAAATTATGCAAAATATTGTTAGTGATGTTGCTTTTGTTGGTGTCATCAACCCAAAAGGTGTTTCAGTGATTGGTAATCTAAAGTATTTCTTACTTCCTAGAAATGCCAAAATTAACCGTTGCACCTTAACTAGGGACTTCTCTGGCTTGATTTTTAAGGTACTAATTCTAAATAAGTTGGTTCCCTATCAAAATGATTGTATATGAAGTTTTATGTTTTTTTCCCCATAAATTAGTTCATTAATATAATGCTTAATTTCATTTTTATTGTCCAAGAATATATATGCTCAATTTTGTGAATTCAATATGCTACTATAATATGAATGGCCTTCATTATAGCCACCATGTTCCATTTTATTGACCGCTTATATTCTAGATGAAGTAGAAATATTAAATTGTTAAACTTGAGTTCGGTAGCTTTCAAATGTTATTATTTTTTACAGTTCATTTATTTAAACCTACCATGTTTTATGGATTTTAGATAATTATACTTGATTAGCCAACATACAGTAAATGAAACCCAAAACTTCTATTTTTTTCCCCTCCCTATGGTGTCATGGTGTATAGGAATTAAGTTTCTAGAGCTTCATTTGCATTGATGTCTATCAGGTATATTTTGAATTCAAAGGCAAAGGAAATGAAGACCTAGACAATTCATTGCAGAATAGGTATGTTCCTAAATTCATGGTAGAAAATGTCCGTCATAATGTATTATAATGAAACTCAAGTTCTTTTAGCTAAAATAGCATCAACATGTTGGTATTATTGGCATGCATGATTCATGTTAGAAAAGCATTATATTTAACAAAAGATGAGAAAAGTATGCTAAGACATTGTTTGTGTGGCATATCTAACGTATTAAGCTATTAATAGAAACTCGAATCAACATACTTCAAGTATGAAGGAAACTGTCAAAAACAACCACCAATAGACACTGCCTAAACAACTATTGTGTCTTTCAGCCCGAACACCAAATAGTACTATTACGAAAACACTTCTTACCATAATTACCATGATCTAATTGTATTTGATTGATGACTGTAAAGTCTTCACTATTAGAAAATAGACATCATGCATATTGTGATATTATTTGTGAACTTGCTTAGGAGTTAGGAGTGAAGCTATACGTTTTTTATTTGAATCTATAGAAATTGTTGAGTCTGATTTTGAAACTCTTCCACCTTTCTTCTGAATTGGCAGCTACAGGCTCCTCTAGCTTATAATTACTTATGTGCAAAAAGGTTTTGAAATGCTATGGAAGGAACATTTTCTTCAATTATTGCTTTTTGTTGTAGAAACATTTATGATATTACCTTTTGATATGTCTTCTAGGGTAAATATGAAGGAAAATGTTTGATGATTCAAAAAAAATTCTTATCATAAATTGTGTAATTTATAAATTTGTATCCTAAGTTTGACCATATTTGCACATAAATTGTAGATTACCTAAGTTAGACCATATTTGCTTTAATATGGTCTAACTTTACTAATTGTAGATTATTTCTAATATTTAAATACCATGAAATTTCAATAAGTTGAGGAGACATTATTATGTAAGACAATGCACTTTCAAAGTTTCTTATTGAAACTTTAATAATAAACAAACAGATTGATAACTAACGTATCTTATACACTTTGCAACAAATTTTTTTCTTTACAGATTGATTTTATTAGCCAAATTTCTCTTCTACTTATTTCATACTTCAATAACTATATTCTCTTGAACTCAACTTTTAAAAAAACCTTAAACCAATTAGTTATAATTTGTAAGATTTCAATTAACATTTTTTACAGATCATGTGTTGATGCCAGGTAATGTCTGTCTTTTAGAAGAACACCAGCACATTAGCATTATTATTTGAACAACTAACCATCCATCCCCTTCCATATTTTCCCATCATATTAAGTATAATATATTAAGTTGATTTTTTCCTAACTCATAAAATGATCGCGGGTTAAACGCTAGTATTACTAAAAGCTGAAGCGTAGAGTTTAATGCTGCTGTTCTAACGTTGCGCCACATCAGCTACCACGTCATTTTTTAAAAAAAAAATATAATTTTTCCTACACTTTTTAAATGGTTTTTACAATTTTCAGCTCTATAAATGCAGCCCACTACTTATTTATTTACTTCCACTATCACCCTATGATAAATCTAACCCACTACTTATTTATTTACTTCCACTATCACCCAATAATAAATCTGTATAATTAATCCAACTCATCTCTTATTTATTTAGTTCCACTATCAAGCTCAACCCAAAGCCTTTTTAGTTCAATTTTGGTTTTGTGTGGGCCTTTTCAGCTTAAAGGGGAAAAAAAAAAAAAAAAAAAAAAAAAAAAAAAAAAAAAGCACGTTGAAGCCTTTCAAGCTTTAGGGTTTTTTTTTTTTTTTTTTCTTTTCAATTTTCCTATAATTGTTTTTAACATTTATTTTTTTAATATTTACACTTCTCCAACCTTTCTCTCTCCCTTACCATTTCATCTCCCCACTACTTCTTCAATCTTTTTCCCTCTCTTACCTTTTCATCTCCCCACTACCCTCTACATTAATATCATTCTTCTTCTTTCCCTTCATCTTCCTTTATTTTTGTCTCTTCTTATTCACACCCTCTTACTATAAATTTATCACTATCTCTTCTATTCTATGCATAATTTTCTCTCACAAAAAAAAAGGTTCTCTCTCTCCTTCTCTCTCTCTCTAAATTTTTTGGTGGATTTATTTATTTATTTTTCTTGCATCTTTATTTTAGGTTGATAATTTTTCATATTCTTTAAAACTCTATTTTGCGTTAATGCAATTTAGTTTTGTTTTTTAAATTGTTTTTTTTTTAATTTTTTTATTCTCTTTGATTGTAAATTGTTATCCTATTACGTTCTAAAGAATTAAATATAGCGTATAAAAATATAATATTATTCTATTACATAACATAATTTGGATAATTTGGTATTTATTCTGTTACATATCTTTTCTATTCTATGCATAATTTTCTCTCACAAAAAAAAAAAAAGGTTCTCTCTCTCCCTCTCTCTCTCTCTCTCTCTCTAAATTTTTTGGTGGATTTATTTATTTATTTTTCTTGCATCTTTACTTTACGTTGATAATTTTTTATATTCTTTAAAACTCTATTTTGGGTTAATGCAATTTAGTTTTGTTTTTTAAATTGTTGTTGTTTTTTTTTAATTTTTTTATTCTCTTTGATTGTAAATTGTTATTCTATTAGGTTCTAAAGAATTAAATATAGCGTATAAAAATATAATATTATTCTATTACATAACATAATTTGGATAATTTGGTATTTATTCAGTTACATATCATGATTTTTTATAGTGCTCAAATTTTTTTTTTTTTTTTTTTGAGAATTATAGTGCTCAAATTAGATGTTGAATTATGAAACTTTACTAATTGGTGGACAAAACAGTCTTAATAGTTGTATTAGAAGTACTCTATAATATCATTTATTTAAAGAAAAGTAAAGGTTAGCCAAACGAAAATAATTGAATAGGTGACAAATTTTTTCTTTTGCAATTTTATTTTATTTATTATTATTTTATAACAATGTATGTGTAGAAATTTAATTCTTAGATTTTGCTAATAATTGTTTATTTGATAATATGTTTTGGGTGGCCGAAATTATAGGTTCTACAAAGAAAATAACTTTAATAGATTTCAAAAACAAAATTTTATCCTAATATTGGTTCAATTAATCATTGTTAAGTTTTATTAATTTTTTTTAGTTTACATTTTTTTTGGTGTTTTGGTTTGTTCCTATATTACATTTATGATTGAACCTATAATAAATAAAAATATAATTACAAAAAACATTACTCATTATTAGATTAGTTTAAATTGTAAAAAAAATAATAATAAAATCACCATAAAAATAATTATCACGCGCAACGCACGGGTTCACGGCTAGTTTAAATAAATTTACAAGTGATAAATAGGCATATATAAATACAAGTTTGAATCCTATACATATCATCTATTATCTATCTTCTGGTGTTTATCTTCTTAGCAGACTTTGAGTTGTTTCCAACTCTATCCTCTATCTTCTTAGCAGACTTTGAGTTGTTTCCAACTCTATCCTCTTTATCTGCTTGTTTCCTATTTTATTGTTTTTGAAATCACAAATATAAAACAAAAAGTTTCAGAACAAAAAAAAATATATATATAATTTCAGAACAGCCTATTTAATCGCAAATAAAGTTTCTTGTTTGTTCTGTCCTTCTAAGCTTTGTTTTTGAAAGCGCATAAAGGACACCAACAAGTTTTTGAAAACGCAAACAATAGTAGAGAGAGAGAAAAAAAAGGGGGGGCAGTACCTGTGGCATTGCAGAGATCTAGTAGGGGAGAAAAAAATTCTTAAGAAGAAAGAGCAACAACTGAGGGGAGAGAAAGACCGTACCTGTAGAAATAGAAAATCTTTGTAGGAGATTAAAATTTTTGAGAGGAGGGACATAAAATATTTCAAAAGGGAGGGAGATTGAAAATTTTTGTGAGGGAGATGAAAATTTTGGAGAAGCGGGAAAGAGGGGATTTTTTGGGAATTTTTTTAATTGAGTGTGTTATTAGGTGAAGGAATAGGAATTCAGACATTTTAGTAAGGAATGACTATTTCTCATTTGAAAGAATAGCTATTCATAAGGAATAATTAAAACAGGCAAAAATGAAAGGCAGAAGAAAGGAGAAGGTGACTCACCAGGTAGACGGCTTCTGGAGAGATGACGGTCTCAATAAGGGAATGACGACGAGGCAATGAAGCGACGGGTGTAGAGTTCTTGGAGTAACAAGCTCTTTCTAGAATCACCGATGAAATGGAAAAAATGAAGGAGGAACTAAGGTATATATAGAATGAAAATTGCTCGGAAGACGAAGCGACACCCTTGTCCAGAACCGGACCTAATCTACTTATGACGCGTGTCTAGGCAATTTATAAGGGCTGCTTGAGGAATCGATCCTTCAATCATGGTGCACAGGTTGAATGTGTCGCCCACTTTTCCACTGGTCTGCCAGAAGAAGTGGGTATTCGCCCAAGAACGAGACCAAGCCATCGCGGAAGAAGTTCGCAAGCTGCAAGAAGCAGGCTTCATCAGGGAAGTGTACCACCCCGATTGGCTCACGACTGTGGTGATGGTAAAGAAAGCCAACGGGAAGTGGAGGATGTGCGTAGACTTCACAGACTTGAACAAAGCATGCCCGAAGGATAGCTATCCCCTCCCACGAATTGACACCCTAGTAGACTCTACGGCTTGACATCAGCTGCTGAGCTTCATGGACGCTTTTTCAGGCTATAACCAAATCAAAATGGACAAAGGAGACCAGGAAAAGACTTTGTTCGTTACCAGCTAAGGCCTCTTCTGTTGCAAAGTGATGCCGTTCAGCCTCAAGAATGCGGGCACGACATATCAGAGGCTCATGAATAAGATATTCGCACATCAGATTGGGAGAAATTTCTAAGTATATGTAGACGATATGCTAGTGAAGAGCCAAAGGGAGGACAATCATTTGGAGGATCTCAAGGAGACTTTCGACATCCTTCGCTCTTACAACATGAAGCTCAACCTTAACAAGTGTGCATTCGGGGTAACAGCAGAAAAATTCCTAGGGTTCATGGTGTCCTAAAGAGGTATGAGGCCAACTCGGACAAAATCTGGGCTATATTGGAGATGGCACTACCAAAGAGTGTGAAAGAAGTGCAGCGCCTCAACGGCAAGATAGCTGCTTTAAACAGGTTTGTGGCATTCAGGGTAACGGCAGGAAAATTCCTAGGGTTCATGGTGTCCCAAAGAGGTATCGAAGCCAACCCAGACAAAATCTGGGTTATATTGGAGATGGCACCACCAAAGAATGTGAAAGAAGTGCAGTGCCTCAACGGCAAGATAGCTGCTTTAAACAAGTTCGTTGCCTTTCTTTCACATGCTGAAAAAGCCCTTTGAGTGGATGGTTGAATGTCAGCAAGCGTTTGAAAACTTGAAGGCCTACCTCTCTTCCCCACCGTTGCTGAGTCCCTTGAAACCAGGGGAAGAACTGTTCCTCTACTTGGCGGTATCCTTTACCGTCATCAGTGCAGCCTTGATCAGAAAGGAAGATAAGGTCTAAAGGCCCGTATACTACACCAGCCGGGCACTCCATGGAGCGGAAGAAAGATATCCACCAATGGAAAAGCTCGCCTTCGCTTTGATTGTAGTAACTCGCAAGCTCAAACCATACTTCCTAGCCCACACCATAGTCGTCCTGACTGACAAACCCCTAAGGCGAGCACTGAGCAGTCCTGAAGCTGCCGGACGAATGACACTATGGGCAGTAGAGTTAAGTGAGTTTGACATGCAGTACCACCCACATACTGCCATTAAGGGACAGGTGGTTGTCGATTTCATTGCAGAGTTTACAAACACAGAAGGCCAGGGGGCAGAAGAGAATCCTCAGTGGAATATATACACGGATGAATCGTCCAATAGACGGGCTAGCGGAGGAGGCATCATACTTTGTTCTCTAGAAGGTGACGAAATCGAATGCATGGTTCATCTTGACTTCCCTACGACCAACAATAAGGCAGAATATGAAGCGTTACTAGCAGGACTAAACCTAGCCAAAGTAGCAGAAGCCACAAGTGTGATTATTCACTACGACTACCAGGTCGTCACGAACCAGGTAAACGGAGATTACAAATGTAATCACGAGAGGATGAAGAAGTACTTAGAGCAAGTAAAGAAAAGGGTAGACGACCTGCAGGCCAAAATCGTTCAAGTCCCTAGAGGAGAAAACGAGCAAGCTAACCGTCTTGCCAAGGCCGCATCTTCAGAACACGTGGTCATTCCCAACAAGGTACTTTCTTTTGTTCAGCTTGCACCATTGATAGATGTCATCGATGTGCAGGAAATAGGCTTCAAGTGCAACTGGACCACCCAAATAATCCCCTACTTAAAAGATGGTGCATTACTCGATGGTAAGGAAGCCACAAGGAAGTTGAAGGTCCAGGCAGCACGATTTGTTTTGATAAGGGATTATTATACAAGAGGGGCTTCTCCCGCTCGTACCTAAGATGCCTGGGCCTCGACGAAGCAAATTATGTCATGAAAGAAGTCCACGAATGAATCTCCGAGAACCATTCAGATTCAAGATCGTTAGTACACAAACTGATTCCGGCTGGGTACTACTGGCCCACCATGTAGAAGGATGCCCAGACTTATGTCAAAGCCTGCGACAAATGCCAAAGGTTCAGCATTGCCATCAGGCAGCCGTCGGAAGAACTGATTCCAATGACAGCCCCATAGTCGTTTGCTTAATGGGGATTAGACATCATAGGCCTATTCCCAGTAGCAGCACTACAGCTAAAGTTCCTTATAGTAGGTATAAACTACTTCACGAAGTGGGCAGAAGCTGAAGCCCTAGCCACCATCACAGAGAAGAACGTGCGAATCTATGTCTGGAGGTACATCATTTGTTGATACGGAATCCCTAGAGTCCTAGTGTCAGACAACTGGAAGCAATTCGATAATGACTCCTTCAGGGATATTTGCTCGAAATTAGGAATCAAGAACCACTATTCCTCCCTTGTCCACCCTCAAGCCAATGGACAGGTTGAAGTCACAAACTGATCCTTGCTTAAAATTATCAAGATTCGACTCAAGAGGGCAAAGGGTATATGGCCTGAAGAGCTTTCAAGCGTACTATAGGCATACAGGACAATTGTCAGAACACCTACAGGGGAAACACCGTTTTGGCTAGCATATGGAAGCGAGGTGGTCATTCCAGCAGAAGTCTGGCTTATAAGCTACAGGGTGGATAACCACGATGAAAGAAAAAATGACGAAGCAATGCGTCTACAACTTGATCTACTGGACGAAGTCAGGGCGACAGCAGAGCAAAGGCTCGCACGGTACCAAAACCTCATGGCCAAGCACTACAACTCCCGAGTCAAACACAGAGACCTCAAGATTAGAGACCTCGTCCTGAGGAAGGTAATGGGCGTTGCTAGAGACCCCGCCCAAGGAAAGCTCGGCCCCAACTGGGAAGGACCCTACTGAATCACATCATGGCTGAGGAAAGGCAGCTACCACGTGGAGATATTGGACGGGTGGAAACAACACCATCCATGGAACGCCGAACACCTACGAAAGTACTACCAATAGAGTGGATAGCATGAAGAGCAGCACCCCTTTTATTTCTAGTTTACCTTAGTTAATTGTAGCTATACTCAGTTTTTCTATTTACTTTAGTTTTGCTACAATAACTCTTTTAAAGCCTAAAAGGCAGGTGGTCTTCTTTTAAAGAACTACTTTTTCTATGCATGGTTTATCATAATAAGAAGAGTTTATCCAGATACATAACTAATATGTTTTCCTACAAAATAGTCTATAGAGTGGACAAGTGTAAGTCCCTAAAGTGGACGAGTTCATTAGTCCACAAGATGGACGAGTTCAATGATAAGTCCACAAAGCGGACGAGTTCATCCCAAGAGGATGGATCATTATTCAAAGTCCATAAAATGGACGAGTTCATCCCAAGAGGATGGATCATTATTTAAGTCCATAAAGTGGACGAGTTCATCCCAAGAGGATGGATCATTCAAAGTCCATAAAGTGAACAAGTTCATACCAAGAGGATGGATCATTATTTAAGTCCATAAAGCGGACGAGTTCATTCTAGGAGGATGGATCATTATTAGTCCATAAAGTGGATGAGTTTATACCAGAAGGATGGATCATTATTCAAGTCCGTAAAACGGATGAGTTTAATAATTTGTCAAGTAAAAGGACAAGTTTAAATCCACGAAGCGGACGAGCTTATTGGCAAGTCCATGAAGTAGACCAGTCCACAAAGTGGACGGGTTCATAAGTCCATAAAATGGGCAAGTTTTTTTCAAAACAAAAATAAAGACAATGGACAGATCCATAACAAGTGGACGGACCTAACTAAGCAGACGGGTCAGTGATTTAGTTTGTGAGTAGGTCCATCCCGTCAGGTTGATGTAGGCCACAACAAGTGGACGGACCTAACTAAACAGACAGGTCTATGATTTAGTCCTTGAGCAGTTCCATCCCGTCAGGTTGAGGCCACAACAAACGGACGAACCTATAACTAAGTAGACGGGTTTAATGGAAAGCACAAAAATGAAATCATTAAACCTCCAAATTTATGAGAACACATCAAGCAAGCACAAGGAACAAGCATACATATTAATAAGTAAAGAACAACGCACATATACTGAAAGCAATGTAAATAAAACACCATAAATAGAAATAGAGTTTTTACAAACAAAGCCCAAGAGATAAAAGGGCATTAAATTGTCCAAAAATTAGAACAAGTTTACAAGGAAAAGAAAAAAAAAAGAAAAGGCAAAAGCTCAGGAGGCTAAAGGGTCTTAAGGGGCCTCGTCACCTTTGGAAAGGAGGTCAGGAGCATCATAAGCTGGGGAGCCGTCAGCAATAGGGGGATTGGCCAACGGAGTAAGAGGAAGGACGGGGGAACAAGCAGCAGGCTGGGCAAGGACGGCGCTGTCATCTCGAGTATCCCATTCTGACTCAATAAAGTCGTCAGCCTCTTTAGAAACAGCATCGCCTGCAGGCGTCGATGGCAAGGGATCTTCCATTGAGAACTTCGCCAAATCTAGGTCTAGGTAATGATATTTGACCTGTTTAAGGCAATCCTTAAATCCCACACCATAATATTCGGCGCAGGAATCAATATATGTTTGTAACTCCTTGAAACCATTTATAGCATCAGCCTTGGCTGTCTCCATCTGTCCTAGTAGAACCGTTAGCTCTTTCTCTGCTGTCTCTTTGGCTTCTTGGTCTTTTTTCCTCTGACGACCCTCCTCCTCCAACTTTTCTTTCAATTCCTTCACCTCCTGGTTTAGGATACAGAGGGCCTCCTTATACTGATTTTTCCCGTCAGTCAGGTTTTTGATATGCCTTTGCTGATGAGCAATCACCCCTTCGTTGGCAACGCCCTTGACTTGTAAAGCCTTCATACAAACCATTTCCTACAAGACAGAGCAGCCGTCAGCTGGTTGGCATGAAAACGAATAAATAATAAAAAGTACTTACCCGAGCGAGGTCAAAGAGGCCTGAATCCCTTAGGTCTTTCAATGCCTGGCCAACACAAGGATCTGCGTCTTTATCTTTGATAATGGAATCAAGCATCTCAACAGCATAATTCTTGTGGGTAAGGAGGCGACACTCAAAATCTTCTTGAGTGACGGGGCTGAGAGTCACCATCACCCCTTGCCAGCATTGTGCTTTGAAGGTGACGGCTTCTTAGGAAACTTCTCCCCAAGATTGATGGACGCCTTTTTCGATGGACGGTCGTCCTTCCCGTCACCTTTTCTCTTAGTCGCCCCCTTACCAACGGCCTTAAGGGCTGACGAGGACTCCCCTAACTTAGCTTTCTTCTCTTCCTCCTTCTTACGAGCAGCAGCTACCCTCACCCTCTGTCTGGCTGCCTCCATTTCTACAAAGACAAATGACGAGTATTCACACAAGTGACGACCAAAAGGAAACAAGTATAAAGACAACGGAAGAAATTAAGGAATACTTATGACGACGGGAATAGACGTTTAGCTTACGGGCTATCGGCCTCAGTTCTAGACCTCCGCAGTAAAGGTGTTAAGTGTCGAGCGTAATAAGGTCCCGACACTTTCTTTCCTCCAATGGAATCTTTATTACCCGACAGATAAAGGATTCTTGCTCGTCCGAAATATGAGGGTGAATACTAGCTGAAGACAAGAAAAAAAAACAATTTAGAGGCTTAAGAAATAAAAAAAATGATGACAGACGGGATTAATCTGAATACTTTACAATATCCCAAGTATTGTCAAAACCATGGGGCATTGTCTCCCACTCATCAAGATGGCACACCCAATCTGTACCTTTGACAAAAAAGTATCTGCCCTTCCAATTCCTGTTAGAATCGGGCATATCTAACACCAGCTTCAATGCTTTTTTCCTTGCAGTAAGATGATATATACCCTGAAACGAGACTATGTGTTGGGGTCTGTAGCACCAAAAGAACTCGTCTAGCGTAAGCTGACGGTTCCTACCACTTAGACGGCCCTACAAAATCTCGGCTCCTATAAAAATCCTCCAGGCGTTTGAAGCAATCTGGCTGACGGATAAACCAAGGAAATTATCCAACTGACAATGTAAAGCCGTCAGTGGCAGCCTTAGTCCTTCTGTGAACATCGCGTCATACATGCCGACGTCCGCAATCTTCCCTGAGTAGCACTTCTTGCATTTCCTAGGGAAACAGATTGGGATATGGTCGGGGATTTGATAGCAGTCCCTCAAATCCTTAAAAATATTGTTGGTCATCTTTGGTAGAAAATCATTGACGGTCCACATTTTAGGGAGGATAAATGGACGGGAAAAACCATCTCTGGGGCTTCTTGAACTTCCAACTTCAGGAGTTCTCTCATAAGCACAATCTTCGCCCCCATCTCTCTCCTCTCCCTCATTCTTTTCCCTCTTATCCTTTTTGTTAGGACATATGTGTTTCACTTGTTAGGAACATATGTCACTACTTTATGTAATTGGCTAATCCTTTGACAAAACACATTTTACTTGTAATTGAGTAGATCTAGGATGTGTTTAATACTTCAAGAAACCTTGTTTCAAAATCAAGTGTTAAAGTCATGCAAGTCTGTCCAAGATTCAAGTCAAGAAAGTGTCTGTCATTAAAGCTCGACAGCTAGCATCTATCGAGCTCAAAAAGCTGTTCCAGCCCCGTGGCTTGACAGCTTCTCGACATATGCTATCTGTTGAGGTTTAAGAAAAACAGATTTTCTATTCTATTTTCTTGGAATCCGTGAATGTGTCTTTGGGCCTTTTTTTCTCATAACCCTAGACATATAAAAGGATTATTTTTAGGGCCATAAAAAAGTACACAAGTTGCACAAGCATTGAGCAAAGTCTGTTCAAGCAATTTGTTACTGAAGACAAAGTTTTGCCCTAGTTCATCTCTTGTGAAGAAGTTGATGTGTATGTGCACCGTTGGGTTTTGTGACCAAGCATCTTCTTGATCTTCATCGTCTGGATGAACTGAAGAATTTTGCAGCTAACAAACTTCTCTAGTTGGTGATTGAAGTCACGTACGGGGATCCGCGCAATTGGTTAGTCACATACTGGGAGCCGTGCATGAAAAGGAGAAATTGTCACTAAGTCCAATTGGGTATTGGGGTAAGGGTTCAACTGTAAGTTGATATAAGGTACTAGGATTCCTTTACTTGTAACCGCTTGTTATGATAATAGTGGAATTTCGAGAGTGATGACCTTAAAATCACTCGATGGGGTTTTTACTGTGTAGGTTTTCCCCATTCGTAAACAAATCACCGTGTCAATTTAATTTTCACTGCATACTTAGTTTAATTGGTGATTTGTTTGTGCTACCACGCTTATTGCATATAATTGAACCTAATAAATTCACTTGGTTAATTAATTGGTTAATTTATCACAAAGGGTCAATACGTTTTTGGCCTATCAATCTTCTTCCTCATTACCTTCAACCTCTCCCTTATCTATCTCCTCATCCACTTCTCCCTTTCCTACATAACTTTTCGCGTCCTCGTTAGGAGAACGGGCTGACGTCTCTCTCTCCGACGACCAGGAATGGCCCTCATCGGGCCCTTGACCTGTTTGGAAGACTTCATCGTAGCCCGCTCCTTCACGAACTGATGACTGCTGACTAATCGCTTCCCTAGACATTTTTACCTACAAGCGACGGAGGCATTCTAAGTACCTAAGGTGACGACCTCTCATGAAAATACACAATTAAAACAAGCAAAAATGAAAGATGGAAGAAAGGAGAAGGTGACTCACCAAGTAGACAGCTTCTGGAAATATGACGGTCTCAACAAAGGAATGACGATGAGGTAGTAAAGCGACGAATGTAGAGTTCTTGGAGTAACAAGCTCTCTTTAGAATCTCCGATGAAATGGAAAAAATGAGGGAGGAACTGAGGTATATATAGAATGAAAATTGCTCGAAAGACGAAGCGACACCCTCGTCTAGAACCAGACCCAATCTACTTATGACGCGTGTCTAATCAATTTATAAGGGCTGCTCGAGGATTCACCCATAAATGCTCTCCTTTTCCTAATAAAAATAATAATAAAAAAATATTGACGAAGAGTTGCAATTCGGACTCCATAACCTGTCAGCCAAAGCTGACGAGGTCATGGAGTAGGGGGCAGCTGATAAGGGTAATATTGTAGTATTGATGCTTGATCGTAATGAGGCAACTATATTAACGAACCCGACAGGTTTGTCCATGAAAGAGAACGACAGCATAAAGTCCACAACTTCACCTCTAAGCTGACGAGGGCACCTTTAGCAAAAAAGCAGGAAGCTGACGGGAAAAGGGCTGAAGAGGGTACACCTCTGACGGGTCTGACGTGGCTTGCCTTAATCCCCACACATGCATATAAGGAAACGCCTTATGTACCACACTCAACCCTAATCAAGAGAGTCCTATAAGGAAAAAAATCTGTAAGATACGCCGCTTAAGAAGGATCTCTCCCACAAGGAAACATCTTCCTTACCAAGGCACGGATGTCAACAATACGCTACTATAAAAATCCCAAGACCCTCATAAACCAAGGTACGCATAATTTTCCCTAACTCTAGTACTCTAGAGTTGTGAGCATTCTCTAACTTAACCTTCGGAGGGTCTTTGGCTGGTATCACACCGGTACCCTCTTGAGGTCTCCTTGTTTTATGTTGCGCAGATTGTTTCGAGTACGTGAGAACCTTGTAGCTTACTGAAGATATTTCGGTATCATCAAACATAATGTGAGAAACAACGAAAACCATACTTACAAGAAAGCAAGCAGAGGGATTTTGGCCAAAAACACGGGAAAAGGCTCAGACAAGCTATTGTTGTTCAGCCTCCTAGTCTCATAACATGACAAAAATAAACAGTATTAATTAAGATCATATAATTGATTACATAGAAAATCCCATAACATAAACTATACACAGTATATATATGGTAGGATACTTGAAGATGATCATGTTAAGAGAGGCCAAGTCAAAGTTGACACCCTTAATGGTAGGGTACTTAAAGATGATCATGCTAAGAAGAGTGCCTTCACAATTGTAAAATATGCAATCAGAGAAAACTTCTAAGATCCAATAGGTTAAAAGTGGAAAAGTGAAATCATGGCCAACCCACAAATGACCTAACACCCTTCAGAGAAAGAAAAAAAATGAAAAAACATTACATTACACATAGGCCAATTACACATTACATTACATTAACCAATTAGTATGCAATTTTTGCGATAAACCAAATGGCAATGCTAATGACTTTTTGTATGCATCTTATAGGGAAAGTAGCTTACATAGTATAAATGCCATATTTGGTCCTTAAAATTTTATCCAATTTTTATCAAGTTTCAAAAATACATAATTGAATGGCATATAGCATGTGTGCGCGCCAAAAATGAGGCTTATGGGCTAGTCCACCACTTGGGCTCACAATCAATTTGTAATGTGGACTTTGGATTTCCTACTATGGGTAGTTCTTAGCTTAGAGACCCAACAACTCAACCTAATCCTACAAACTTCTCTCCTTTCTCTCATATTACTCTCCTTATGTCTTCAGCTCTCTGTTCCCTCTTGCTTCTTTCCCCCTCTAAAAAAAACCCCATTCTTCCTCATTCTCATCTCTTATTTATAGCTCAAGATTAGTGGAGGGGTTATGATTACTCTAGGTTATTAGTGGGCAAAGAGGTCCAATTTCAATGCTCCTAAGTGGGCGTTTAGTTGGGAGTGGTAGTAGTGGCTTTGGAACTGGTTCCTACCTCAAGAGGGATGTTCGACAGCGATATTCCCTAAGGCAATACTGGGCAGTTGAGATATAGTATCCCCGAGCAATCACATTCCCGTCTGAGATGAAGTTGATCGGGCAAGTCCCAGATTATGAACCATAATGCGTACAGATCTAGATTGCATGTCCAATGGACCTTGGGTCAAGCATAGTGGCATGAAGCCCGGGTCCATGGCCATAGTAGGCCTAGGACCCAGCTTCGGATGAAGGGGTCGAGGTCATAGGCCACACTGTAGGGTTGAAGTTCAAGGCCCAAGTGGGCTTGGGGACCCCATGCCATACAACATGCATTTTGATCTAATGGCATATATATCATGCATTTTGTTTCAGTTGCATTTAGAAGGATGCCACGGTTCAAACTTAGCATACCTAGTCTGCGAGACCACCACTCGTCGGTACCTCATTCCGCTTAGAACATGTTCTTCAGTTATACCCCTCTTGGTCACACAACCTGCATTGCACCTTCCTCCCCCCTTCCTTCCATGGTGTGGTTCTTGGCCGTTTCCCGTCCTCGTCCATCACATTCCTAATTCACGTTGAGACAGGGCGACCTTTCTCTCAGATCAATCAGGGGTTAAGGACGACCCTTCGAGTTTCTTTAGGATTCGGCCATGATAATCAATCTTTCAACGCAGGGAAAACAGGAGCATAGCTGCGGAACAGTGCGTTCACACTATAGCATTGGTCAATGTATTGCTCTGCGTCGTGTCAATACCTAATACAAACTGCAATGACATGGAACATGGTATCTTGTATAGTTTCCATTTCTGACATGTGCAAGTTTTTTCGCAGCAGATTAACTCCATGTGTGTGATCCCCAGTCCAGTAGTCCCTGGATTATGCGGTGTATCTACTTGATATGATTGTTGTTGCGCACTCAATCTCGTCACCCTATGATGCTTCGCCTTCGCCTTATTTCTCATGAAGATATCCAAGGCATATTTACACCATTTTTTCCCTGAATTCAACTTCGCTATGCTCTTATTACGACTATCATCGAAGTAAGCATTCAGTTTGAACCATATGTATTTCACCATTGCCGTAATGAGCAGGCTGCGAGCACCTTTTAGAACACCATTGAAGCACTAGGAGACATTTGTAGTCATCGTCCCATAATGGTAACCCTCGTCAAAAGTTAGAGCCCATTTGTCTTTGTGCACATCCTTCAGATATTGGTGCGCATCCCTATTGACATTCTCAATTAATTCGAATGTAGCATTGAACTTTCGCTCCTAGGTAACACTTGCTACCCTCTATACTAGATTCTTTAAAGTTTCATTGTTCCATCTAGTATTGACGTTACTGCATAGATGACGAAGGCAGTAACGATGTTAAGTTATGGGAGGCTGCAAAAAGTCTTGACTAGTGTCTCTAAAGACAACTTGTATCCCAGGGTGTCTGTCAGATATGACGCACAGCTTGCTCCGGTCGGTAACATACTTTCTTATACGAGCCAAAAACCAACCCCAAGTCTATGTGCTCTTGCTCTCGACAATGACGAAGGCTAGTGGATAAATCTTATTATTAACATCTGTCGCCATTGCAATCAACAATTTCCCTTTATATTTTCCATAGAGGTGGGTTGCATAAATGCTGATCATAGGCCTACAGTGCTTGAAACCAACAATACACGGATGAAACGCCCAAAATACAGACTTGAATGTACATGTTCCCCGTTCATAATTATCGTTAGCTAGTAACTTATACTTTGTACCTGGACTTGCATCCTTAAGTCCTGCCAAAAACACGGCAACTCTGCATAAGACTCCTTAAAAACCCCGTATATAGCTGCAACGGCATTTTGTTTGGCATCCCATACCTTGTATGTGAACCATAATGATTACGTTAGAAATGAATTCAAGTTAAATAATTATAGTTCAAGAAAACAAATCGTAAGGCTGTAACGGTCTTTTGTTTTTCAATTTCATTTTTTCATAATATAAGGTATTCATGGGTGTAGGGAAAAAAAAGCATGTTTATACTTCCATGAAGATTGATGTCTCTACATTGTATTGAAAAAAGAATGCAAGTTAAAGAATACCTTGTAGTGAGATACTTCATGTTTTAAGTCTGCCAAAGCAAGGTGGTGTAAGTTCTTTATCTTATACGCGGGGTCCTTTCATATATAGCGCTCAAGTACGTATGCTAGGAACGCTGAATCAATCATCCGACCATCATGAGCATTCTGAATTTTGTCGCACGTGTGGGGGCCCTTGCATTTTGCGATCTTCTAGGCATTGTCTCCCTTACAACAGATTGCATGGACTGACCATGGACAGGAATCATCCTCGCAACTCACCATAAGCCTCTCTGAGTCTGAATGCTTAGTTTTGAAGCTAAAATTCTCTCACACTGCGTACCAGGTCAATGCATGTCGCGCCGCCAATTTAGTCGCAAATACCATCCCCTTCATTGCCTGCTCCCCAGGCGTCCAACTTGATACTTCCGCTTGCATAACGGGTGATGGTTCAAACATATTATCCCAAGTGTTTTTGGTGAACCATTCTGGCGTAGGATTAGGACCAAGGCATGTGTCTCTATTCTCTTCTACAACCACGTCTTCGATATGATCAACTTCCTCATGTTCATCCATGGTATCTAAGAGCTCCTCGAAGTCATCTCTAGTAACATCAATATGGGTTGCATCATCACCAAGTTTGTGATCATCTTCATTTTCGAATGTGCCCCCATCATGAGATAAATGCTCTCCTTCATGTACTTGCAGGGGCCCTTCCTCCTCATCAATTGAGTTCACATGCAGAAATGTCTGCCACGGTTCACTACCATACCCATCTACTGTGTTCTCTACACACTCTTGATAAGACTGTAATGGTATTGAGTCAATGTGCTCATTTACAGTTTCATCCAAAACAATGCGTTGTGAACCCTCTCCAGCCTCTACTATGGCGGGCTCAATAGTGACATAGAGATTCGAAGCAATGAATCCCTTCACCACCATTTGTTCAACAACTTCCCACATCATTTTCACTTTGGCGCCACCTGATAACTGTAGTGAATTTTAGAAAACCTGGGTGTCTACAACTCATTAAGGTGGTCGATACATGATGGAAATGTTATGCCTAGAGTGGTCTAACCCCATCGCTTGAAATATTCTTCGTTGCAATTTCATAAGGCCTATCCCACGCTTCACCTTAACATATTTATGCTTTTGGTTTGAGCCTTGGTATGACAACCCATGCAATTCATGATAATATGTCTTTCCATCGTAGTACACATAGAAATAGTGAAAATCCATCATCGACTTGTTCAAAGAATATTGTAGTTGTCATAATCTATAACCACTTAAATAAATTTGGCGTATGATAAAAACAATTTATATTCAAACTCAACCTCCTCAACTTTGTGTACAGACATATAAATAATTGAACCTCAATCATTCAAATAATTTATACACATAGACATAATGTGCACTTAACCATATATATATATATATATATATATATAGTTTATACACATATAAAGTAATAAAAGGTCAACCATTTCAACTTTATTTTATTAAGCCAATTTCTTTGTTGTGTAATGAATTCATATTATTATGAACACCCGTATTACTGTTAAAGTCAACAAAATATCATATCACCTCTATCTTTCAACCCATGAGTTTTATACAATTAAGCCACACGCGAACTATACTTGTCACTAATTGGAAATTCAACTAACCTTTACTAATAAATGTGTACACACATATATATGTATATATATATATATATATGTAGTTCTAGCACTTGCTTATTCTGAAGGTGTTGTTAGATTGAATATTTTCAAAAGATTTGCTAACTTTTCTTGTGTTTACACCCCCACTACGTTTATGTGTGTAATTTACAAATTAAAAGGAATTGCATATTTTTCAGCTAACAAGCAATTACTTTTTCATGTGTCCTTGACATGGTGGTTCTGAATAAAATAATCTTACTATGCATGCTCTCTATTTGCTATCATATGGTCAAGCTTGATTCTTTTATATTTGTGCTCCATTTGTTTTGACAAAAAAGTTACATATATATATATATATATATCAGTAGTTGTACGTAGTTAATATTGCAAAACTCATTACATGAAAACCCCATGCATAAAAATCTTATACGAACCACATGCAATCACAATCTAAAACTAAGCATTTAACTATTAACTCTATGTACTGATCATAGCAGGGTTGACCCAAAGGTGGAAATGGACAACACGTTGGCCTTGGATGGAGACACTGACACTGAGAATCCAAGACTTGCAGATGGGGACCCAACTAATAGTCAACGTTCTGCTTCTCTAGAGGAAATAAAATGGGAAGTGGGAATGGTGAACTGAAAATGGTTCAGAGATATTGAGTGTGTAGAAACTTAAGTTGAACTCGAGTTAAAGAAACTCGAGTTCATAAAATTAGAAATACTAGAGTTTACAACTATCGAGTACCATTGATTATGCATTAATTAGGTGGTTGAAGCCAGTATGCGTAATAAGTATAGAACTCGAGTTCCCTGAGCTCGAGTTCTTTACTATTGAGTACTCGAGTTTCATATTCTTGAGTTCCTTTTTTTACCCAACATTAACTTCAGACAACTACTATGGAGGAGTATTAGTCACATGTTATGTGAATTTCTTATTTATATATTTTCTTAATTTAACATAAAATTTTGAAACTTATGATTAATTTTAATACAACATCAAGGAAGAAGCAGATTCCCCTACATTAGTAAGTTAGTTAGTTGTACACACATAGGGTTGGTGTTGAATCCATGATCTCCCTCTTCACTGCTCATACAAGGAGGTACCATTTGAGCTAAACCTTTCTTTTTTGGCAACAATACATAATCCCTTGGCAAATGTTTTTATTGAGCTGTTTGTTTTTTGGCATCAATGAGCAAGAGCTTAGCCTTACACTATTTAAATATTATCACTTTTTGAAACATTAAGTGTTTTTATCAAGGGATATACTAATGAAACATAAAAAAATCCTTGGATGTCAAAACAGCCTACCAGCAGCCCTCTAATTGAGCATAAGTAAAGCGCGCATTGTAAATCATTGTTGACAAGATCGTATAAACACAGATGGATGAGATTGATTTCATGATTCTCTTGTAATTATTATTTCATTCTTTATACAATTTCGTTGTGTTACATACAAATTGAACAAACTTACTCCTGTGGAGCCACCACCTACCCTCAACAATTTGAGGTGGTTTCTTAGTGCCCGAAGAATAAATGACAATGTATTAGACTAGACTTAGCTCATCAGTAACGTTGGCAGCTTTTGTGTTTTCTTGAGATTCAATGGCAGCAAGTTTCTTCCGCAATGCCACCAACTCTTCCCCAGCATCACATATAAATGCAGAAGCTTGCCTGCCAGACAAAGTTGCCCCCTCCATGCTGTCTATGTAACCCTGTAACAAGGTGCAGCCACCTGCAGCCCATTAGCCATTAGGATTGTCTAGAAAATATTATAGACCTGCTTGTACTGAAGTTGCACCCATTTCTTTCTTTTCCACTAAATTGTTTAATAACCATGAAATAAATTCCATAACATGACAACTAGACTGGAGAAAGAACACATGAAATTGAAAGCAATAACTTTGGTTTCTTTTGAATGCAATTGAGGTTATTTGAGAAACAAGAGTAGTTTTTACCTGTTTTGCCATTCTTGCTATGATTTCCTCATTTGGCAAGGGCATGTAAGGATCCCCTGGTGTCAGAACACACCTGCAAGACAGAAATCACTTTTGTGACTGAGTAGATGAATACAAAAGGAAAGATTAGTGGAGACATAAAAACATGAGAAGAGAATATTCATTCCAAATTGGATGTTTGCAGTAGGGCTTTACAACTTAATATCAGGGATTGAAAAGTTTCAAATCCTTACTGCAAGGTAATATTTAGCCAATCATTGAGGTCAAGATATTTGTATTAACTTATGAAAGTATGAGTGATATTAGCATTATAATATTGAAAAAAAAAAAAAAGAATAACAATAATACATTGAGATCATTGCAGTACATGCCCGAGCAGCTTGAATGAAAACATTGAATAGTATGAAAGTACAACAATGCATATACTTGTGGGATAGTTTGGTAGTGTTCCAAGTCCTATGTTACCCTCTTTTTTTGGTTTAGGAAAATTCACGTCATCTATTACCTGTTACAAAAGCTTCTTTTCTTTTTAAAATACATTTATTTTCCCTCGTATTCATTTCCCGTTATCCTTGAAAAGAAAAGGTGAAACCTAAAACAGAGGTAAAAGTTACATTCAAAACAGATAATACCAGTGGTTTTACAGCTTTGCATATACCTTGGCATCTAGAAAAACAAAGGATAGTGAAGGATATGAGAAATGCTAATACAAAACAGCAAACAGAAAGATTAACCAGTAAATTCTTTTAAAGTGGAAAAAGAAAAGGATTCTAAGTCATAAGCTACCAAACTCCATCTTATAACAAACACAAAAAACAAAGCTTGATTTAGTGGTTGAGGTAACAGTCTAGGTCTGGAAGTGAATCTACATGGAGAGAAGAATGCAAAATACAAATTGCAAGAGCAGAGAATCCTGAGATCAATGTAATATACACTAGTTATGGTAGCAAATTTGTTGATAGTGATAGAGGTATAAGGGTCGAAATCAGCATACAAAATGTTTACTATGTTGGTTGCAAAGAATGAATAGGCATACACAACAACCAGCACAAAGCAAACCTAAAAGAAGGATTAATACACAGAAAACTACAAATAAATAAAAGCCTTCCAATAAGAATCACAAGTCATGGCTATCCTATTGACTGGAAACACATATTGGCAGATCAATATTGCGACAATGTAATAAATATTGCCAGAATATAAGGCTCAAATGATAATGATAAGAACATTTTCCTTACTGGAGCAATGGACCTTGTCCCTCAATGTAGTAGTCTTCGGGATATGTTAGTGCTAAGTCGGCAAAGCAAGAAAAATCTACATCTGGACTATAAAGAAGGTTATCTAACCCCGCAGCTTGCCTCAATTTCCTCCCAGTCAGAAGGTAACATTTCACAATGAAATAAAGCAAAAGGTCTTAGGCTTTCAGAAGTGTTACAGAAGCAGATTTTCTTTGTTCCTCATAGCAATGGCATCCCACTTCTCCATGCAAATAACATCATACAAATTTCATAATTACCTTGACTGTTCTAGATCCTGTAACTCTGTGACCCAACCGTTGTATCTTAGTTGTACTGTGACAACAGGAACTCCAAGTAGTTCATAAATATTATTGAAAAAGTCCAATTCCCTCCACTGAGTTGGAAGTAATCTTTTGACTCCAGGGACATCACATGCTGCCAAAAGAACAGTCCCAGGCTTAGAGAATACTCACCTGAACTAAATAAATTTATAATCATAAACACAAACTACCTCAATCACCAAAATAATTGAGGTCACACTAGTGTGTGTGTATATATATATATAAATAAAAAATAAAACCTTGATGTAGCAGACATAAGAAGGAATTGACAGCGTCTAGGGATGTGAGCTGTACAGGCTTTCATATCATCTTCGTAGCCATATGACAATAGAAGATCTGCCTGAAAATAAAAATAAGTTAATCAACTCCCCATAAGATAATACTAAGATATTGTGTCTCAATGGTCAAGAGAGAATATCAATTAACAAAAGACTCTGATCATCTACAGAATCAACTTTGAAAGTCATAGCATGTTAAAGCCAGTTGAAAGATCTATTTAATGGATGTTTCAACTTTCAAGTTCCAATTACTAGAAATCTATAAAAGCAAGAAAATATTTGTCATTTACATTCTTAACTGAGACATAAATTCTGCAAACAGAATTAGTTAAGCTGCAGAAAGCTATGTAAGATGCACAAGATTACGCACTAATAGGTAGGTTGTTAAAATTGAAATTACATGCCATGCAATTAAATCAAAACTCAAGAAATAAAACTTCATAATAAAATTCACAGCATTCTTACCTCATCAAGTACAAGAATTTCAAGTGAGCTATTGATGGATGTAGATTGAAGTACATCAGCTGAAAAGCATTTTGGAATACAAGTAGGGGTACAAACCAGAATATTAGGAGGTCCTACTAATGTAGCCCGCTGCAATCAGTATTTAAAATTAGAAAAGAGTCAATAAGATAAGAATTAGCAAAACATCTTGGTATTGTATGGACTACAACAACAAATGATAACGAGATAGGCATGTATGAGGGTGCATCCTTGTGGGAGTATGTGTATATGTACGTATAATTTTTCAGAAATAAAAGTAAATGGAGGGTTGAACAAACCAAATCAGAAGCCATTATAGACCTGCTCGTCAACTGTACAACTTTCAATTGAACTCTACATAATTCAATGAGGGATAAGACCTCTATATAAACCTGGCAATACATGATACATTTTACTTCACTGACGAAACAGTAAGGGAAATCATTACAAATCAAACTCGAGATAATTAATTGTACCTGCTGAGACAGCTCTCGAGTTGGGACAAGAACAAATGCACTCAGAGCAAGCTTGTTCTTTGAACCAGAATCAGCAAACAGCTTCTGAAACAATGGAAGGAGGTATGCAAACGTCTTCCCGGAATCAGTCTTTGCACGAGCAACCACATCCTTACCTTCCTAAAAGCATGACAAAATACAACAATCAACCAATGCCAAAAAAAAGAAAAAAGAAAATGATAATTTACATTTGACCCACCATTTGGTTCCCAAGCAAGAGCAACAAACAAAAGGAAAAATCAAATTTTGACACTGATATACCCTTCACCAATAAAAACATAATAATAAATTTAAATGCTATTGGTAAATCTGGTTTTGTATCTCATACAAAACACACAGCGAAAGTAATAAACATGAATCTATTTCATTTATGATTGATAACATGCACTATGTAAATTTCATAATTTAAGAACGAAATAGCGTATTTTGGTGCGGTGAAATTCAAAACAAAAGATTAGAAGTACTCGAAAACACTTTTAATCTTCACTCCAATTCCACTTTACGCCCTAAAAGTGTGATCTCTCAATTAATTTTCAAGGGAGAATAATTAAGTGGCTTCACTCACACATACACACCACTTCACAATGATATCTCTTTTTTCTTTTTCTTTTTTTTTTTTATAAAAAAATCATGTATGTTTCTCCCTTTATAACTAACTGATTATCTAATTAGGCCAGCCTATTGGGCTTTAGTGTGTGGCTTGAAGTGGGACCAAAATGGACCAATAAGACACTAGCTCCAATGGGCCTTGGGCTTTTCTATCAACTCTTGACAAGCATAAAGTTACCATTAATTATATTTAATACCACTATATAAATATAATTGCACTCTATGTTTTATTTATAAATTATATCCCAAGACTTTATTATACATGCAACCCCTTCATAAAATATTCGTAATAATACAAAATCATGAATGTAGATTACCACTTTGTTAATTACTACATCTTAATCCTTGAGTACCTAGTTTAATCCTTTTAAGTTATTCATCCATAAATATATACTTTAGTATATTCTTACTAAAGTGGTTAGGCCTAACATTCTGAATAACCAAACTCATTAAACTTATCTCAAGGGACTATTTTATATCTCCGTTAAGAGATCATGAATTTCATTTTGAGAATATACTGAGGTTTTGATCGTGACTTTAGATCTCACTCCTGATATATCAAAGCAACCTACATCTCATGATCAGGTCTATTATTCTCTTAGGATTAAGAGTTCATGCAAATAGAAGTCGTGAGATTTATTATTCATTTGATAGTCGTTAGAAGAATAATAAATCTCACAGCGGTCCAGTTCAATATGTCTTGATTCTTAAAACATATCAACATATCAACTAGAAGTCTCCACTTCCATGATCAAGACAAATCATTTTAGTTGACACGTTATAGTCTTCATAGATGAAATGCCCAATTTCATCACCGACTACGAACTATAATTCTGAGTTTATAAAGAACTTGTGATCTATATCTTCCGTGACTAAATTACATAAATCACATATTATGCATTTCATAGACTATATGATAATGTCCAAATATTCATGTTGCCATTATATTAGATAATAATAAAACAACTTTATTAATCATAACATTAAGTCATACATAATGTCATACACAGCATCATACAATAGGATTTAAGGGCACATATCGTAACAAATGCACCATTAAATATTTAGTAGCTTAAAACTTATGTAGTCTCCCTACCAACAAAATTTTCACTTTCTTTCAAGGTTCCAATGCTAAACACAGTAACCAAAGTTGGAACCTTGAAAGCATAAGTGCAATTTGCTTTAAGTTTTCCTTCTTGTTAACCTTACTTGAAGTTTGAGTGGATTGTTGCTCACCCTTTATTTCCTGGAGGAAAAATGGAAAATAATTAAGAAAAAGATTAAAATGCATAATAAATATTCCAAATTTCCACAAGGTAGTTGGCAAGTACTTTAGGTAAAATTGTGAAAGTGTAAAACCACTTTGAGCAGCCAACCTAAGAAGAATTCGTTGCAGTACAATTATTTCGTACCGGAAGGCCCTTCATTTCTGGTCTAAGGTCTCTTTTGTAATATGGCGTAGAGTGCGGGGACGAAACCACACCATATACTCATCATTGTACCTCATCTCCCTATGAAATGGTGGTGCATCGACAATTGTGGCGTGCACATCCCATCTAGTAATATGCGTGGCATGTACTTCAGCCCAGTTTCTGTCTAGCTTGCTCTGGAGTGTTATCTTGTGAAATTCAATTGAAGTATCGACATCGATTGGTATGCCTTGCTTCATCCCAAACTGTCGGAGAACACGTTCCGGGTGATGGCCTTCAACCACCCAAAAATGTATGAGCAGCACGATAGACCTCCATATTTGTTGGCCTACTGTACAATATGCGGGTAGGGAACCCAAATAATTTTTGTATGGCTCCTAGACAATCTGCAATGATCTAATAGATGCAAACAACAATATTAACAATATAATTAGAAAAAATGTGTAACGAATGTGAACAATACATAGCAACAATGTTTAACTCCAAAATAAAAGTTGTTTATTCATTCCAAAGTGAATTGTAAGTACAATAACTATATGCCAAAGCGGTTCCCACTTGTAAGGCACGATACCTGATTTGGCCGTAGCGAAGCAAGCGACACACAATAGGCGCGTAGGACGTGCATTGGATGTTCAGTTGTGCACTTAGCCCCTTTCCATCTACCAAACAACACAGACATAACCTTCATATTAGCTACTTACATAATTCTCATGCGAAAAAGTTAATGCAGAAATGTAAAACGGTAACTATCTAAGATCCTAAATACTTGATAGCAAGTGGACCTAGGGGCAGTGCCTGGTGTGGATGCCTCATCACAGGACATATGTGTGGAAACCTCGCCCATGTCCATAACTGCACCAATAAAAGTGCACTACCAATCTGCTTGGCTGTCTTTTCTGATGCCTAATAGAGGTGTCTATATAGCCAACTTAGTGCTGTACTACTCCAACTATATATCTTTCCGTTGTTGATTGGATTGAAAAATTGCAGATATATAATTGAGAGCCATTCACCAAACTTGTCCATAAACAGCATACCACCCAACATCCCCAGTATGCAAACCTAAGCATACTATTGCACAAGCACCTCAGTGGCGTCAGCCAGGAAAGGGTTGATAAACCGCTCCTCAAATCGTTTGGCTTTTACCCTCAGCCCTTCCATCACTACAGTGTTCTTACCAGCACTGACTTCTCTGTTCGACGGCCTATGCCTTAGCAATTCGGTGTAGAGGTCGCCCTAATCTTGCACATGGGCAAGTCCCACCACCGACAAGCCATCTACAAGTACCCCTATTATAACCTCCATGTCTTATGGCGTGATGGTTATCTCACCGTGGGGCAAGTGGAATGAGTGCGTCTTCGTCCTCCATCTCTCCACCAACGCCGTGATCAATGCATGGTCAAGGTCTATATTTGGGACCCAAAGTAGCCCCTCTAACCCCGCATCTGCGATATAAGCAGCAATTCGTGGATCTAACCCACCTTCTGGCACACTTATAAATCGGTGACGATAAGTTAGTACACCTGGCACTTCTTATAAATGAAGCAGCATTGTATTAATAATAGCATTCACTAAGCACGTAATAAATATGCTTCAAACTTAAATGTCAATGCTAGGGACAAGTGCATAGTAAGAAAAATCTTTCTACTACACTATGATTTTGAACAAGTGCATACCTCGTCTGCTGAAGGAGCATCCTAAGGCAAACTTGAACGATGCACAGGTTGCCTCGTTAACAAAGGTTGGACAGAGGGTCCTGCTCCATGTGGATCCATATCTGACATAAATTAAAGGTGATTAATGGCCCATTGTACTTAAAAGCAATCAAATACAACAATATGCATCCTAGAAGCCAACCCAAACACAGGATAAACATGGAAACCAAAAGGATTGAAAGGAGATACTGATGCATATCTAAAATTTTAAAATCCCAACAAATTTCCCAAATTATAAATTTTTTTTCTATATATACGAAATTGGCCATTCCCTCACTTCCCCTAGTAGTGGACAATGAATTTTGCCAACAAAATTTCTCTCAACAACATAATATAGAGCAGCCATCACTGAAGAAAGTGCAAACCTATCATTTTATCAAAATCACAACAGTTAAATAAATTATAGAAATTGTTAATTAGAACAACAACATAATATAATGCATCAATGTGATGAAGCCCTAACACAATTAAGCCGAACCCTTTGTCTTCTCTCACATTCCTAAAACGACATCGTCTCACCTTGTTCCCATATTATCACCCTTGCCAAAAATAAAAATTTTCACATCAATTATTACCCAAAAAAAAAAAAATTCCCATCAAGTCATCAACATCCTTCACTTTATGCGATCTCTCAAAAAAAAAAAAAAAATGAGTCGCTTTATGCAACGTGTGTTTCACCGTTTGGTTGCTGAGAAAACAGGGAGAAAAATCACAAAAACTTTGGTTTCAATTCTTTATTTATTTATATTTTAATTTTGGTTTCTGTATTGAATTTCTTATAGAACTGTTAAAAAAGATTGAGGCTTTATTGTTTTTTGAGATTGAATTGGTATGTGGAATCGAATTATATATATGGGTTTTGTTTGATTTTTGAAAAGATTGAATCTTAGATTGGATCTTAGCGTATATGCTTGTTTTTTGGGGGCATTTGGATCAGTTTAGATGGTTGTAGAAGCTAAAATAATAATGGGTTTTGAATTTGTGATTGTCCCATTGTTAAATTTTCTTGTTAATTGATTGGCCCTTAGTAGCAACTAGCTGCTCTATGCATTCAGTGGGAGCATCTTCAATGCATTCGAGCTATTTAGATGGTCTAATTAGGGATATGCCAGTTATTGCTGACTTGAACATCACCGGTGTTTCAGAGATACAAGATACACCAATGTCACCCTCCAAAAACCATGCAAAAACAATCAACCCCAAAAAATACTCATTTCCGTCAAAAATAATCAAAACCCAATTAACCTAACATTTCAAAACACAAACCCTAATTTTGAAAATGAAAATTCATACAACATTCATCAAATCAAAACTAACCAAATTTATCATTAAAAAAAAAAACCCTAATTTCATTCCACCAATCAAAACCAAATAACCAAAAACCCAAACCCCCAATATCAAAAATTCTCATCCCACAAAACACCAAAAAAAAGCCAAAATGTTTAGTTACCTCAGTAGCGAGATATTCGAGCACGACAGAGAGATAAATTGGAGCACCGGCACCAACACGCTCGGCGTACTTTCCAACCTCGAGAAACCTAGCGATCAGTGTGCAATGTGTCTAAGAGGGAGATTGAAAGTGTGTGGGAGAGTGAGAGCGAGATTGAGAGAGTGAGAGGGAGATTGAGAAAGTGAGAATGATTAGAGAGTAAGACTTTTTTTGATACAGATGAGAGAGTAATATTGAGTGGGAGTAAGTTTGAAAAAATGTTTTAAATAGCTCGGCCATACCCGAGTTCAGTGAACTCGAGTATGAGTCTACATCGTGGAAGTAAATCAACCCGAGCCATACTCGAGTTATAGACACTTGGTTACACACTAACACAGTACTCGAGTCCTAGAAACTCGAGTACCAAGTGTCATTTTTTAATGCCCGGATGCCATGTCAGACAGTGCCACGGTGGAATGCACAGTAGGAACTTGAATTTACTAAACTCGAGTACCATTTAGAACTCGAGTTTAGTGAGCTCGAGTACTAGAAAAGTGGTAGATTGCTTCCGAAACAGTGCTAAATTGCTACAAATTTTGCAAAATGATGATATTTAGCCATTTTCACCATAAAAATCACGTTTTATTATAGTTAAAAGTACATTTTGCATGCGTTACGTATAATGTTATATTCACCTACTAGAATATGGGTTTAAAGGATAAAGAATTCTGCTCAAATGAAGTTAGTTGTTGTCGTCAAACTCGGCAATATCTAAAAGATAGATTTCAATTCAATATAAACTCCACTACTATTCCTTCATTTCTTTGCAATCAAATTTTATTGCGCTTTTATCATTTAAAAAAGAAATTTATTGTGACTTTCATGTAAAAAAAGAAATTTATTGTGATTGTGCCTCACAATTTCCAAAGTGAAAATATTCCAAGCTCTACCATTCAATTCAAAACAACTTTTCTATTATAGGCACACACTTATGTCACTTTAACAATTTGCACATTTACTATCGCACACCTTTGATGTAGTGGTCACTCCACAAGTATAAATGCTTATGGGGTGTTGGGGGGGGCAAGAGCTAAGGTTCAAGTCTCCAGGAGGGAGTTTTACACACATATACACTTAGATTAGGTTAGAGTAGAAATTCTATTTTGTATAAAAAAAAAAAACTTGCACATTTGTTACGTGTGATTGAGTTATATCATTTATATAGCTTCACACACATATACACTTAGATTAGGTTAGAGTAGAAATTCTATTTTGTATTAAAAAAAAAAAAAAACTTGCACATTTGTTACGTGTGATTGAGTTATATCATTTATATATGGGTCTTTAATAGGAATTTAGTGAAAAATATTCCAATCATCACTTATCAAGTTATTTTAAAGTGCTCATTAAAAAAAAAAAAGTTATTTCAAAGTGTGTATTACATTAGTGTTAAAAATTTTCTATATGATTATAATATGTTGGATTATTGTATTTATTTCTATATGGAAAATGCATCCGTATTTTTGTTGCTAAATTTTAAAATATAAACACATTATATCCGTATTATGCACATGCGGTTCGTTTCCTATTTTTGTATAATTTTTGCCAAAATTTTGAAACGTATTTTTAATGAAAGAGGCTAAAATATAACGTTTGTATACTTTTTTTTTTTGAATGTATTCTCTTATCTCATTCCTCTTCTCATAATATCTGTATACTTAACATATCATTCACGTACTATATTTTATTAATTAATAAATAAAATATTTAATTTATGAAATTTTATGTTATGACTATTATCTATCTATTAACCATATAAAAGTTGAACAGATACATTTGAAAGTTGTTTTAAGTAATACTAGTATTATGCCCGTGCGATGCACGGCTTAATAAAAAAATTATATATATAATTTAAAAATACTTATTTTTTGATAATATATTCAAATCTAATAAAAAAATAGTAAAAATATTTTTAAAAATTATGATAAGTTTTAAATTTCTAAAAGCTCTTAGTAGTAAAATTGTAATTATATATATTTATATATAGCACTTGAAAATATTTCCATTATACTTGCTAACATGCATGCATAGTAGCAGAAGTGCTAATCATATATAAATTTCTTGTCTAAATGACCAAAAAAAAAAAATTCCATAAATTACAAAAATGTAAGTATTTTTATTGTAATGTAAATGTTTACCTATAAATTACCAGTCATGGCCATTTTACTGTTGCCATAAGTGAGGAAATAATCTGCATAATTAATTAAGAACACCAAATCAAAAAATACATCAATAATTAAAATGAATTGCATTTGTGTAAAATATTTTTAAAAATCATAGAATTTAAGTAATATTTGAACTACATTAATAGAAAAATTGAAATGCAAAAAAAAAAAAAAAAAAAAAAAGAAAAAAGAAAAAGAAAAAGAAGATAGATATTCTCATGGAAAAAGCCATCAAATCCTTCCTTCTACAGTTCTTCACTTAATTTTGGTTTTTCATTGATTGATTTTAGCATTCTTAAATAGTAGAGTAGAGTAGACTTAGTAGAGTTTTAGTTTAACTCAATTTCTCTTGGATTTAAACTTAATTTGTGGAGGTGTAAAAAATAATTGTTGTTTTAGTTATTTATTTATATATACGTGTAGCAATAGGTGTAGATATTTAAATGAAAAAAAAAAAGGATTAGATGAAGATGAAAAATTTTGGATTGTAATCAAATTAAAAGGAAATAGAGATAAAGAAAAGAATTTGGATTGTAGGTTAAGATTTTTATCAACTTAAAAATAATAGGAGAAGAAGATAAGAAAAAAAATTACATCCATTTAGTAGACTTAGAGTTTTAGTTTAACTCAATTTCTCTTGCATTCAACTTAATGAGGTGTGAAAAATATCATGTTTTCAAAAAAAAAAAAAATATATATATATATATATATATATATTACGTGTAGCAATAGGTGTATTAATTTCAATGAAAAAAAAAAAAGATTAGATGAAGATGAAGATTTTGGATTAGATGATAAATATTATCTAAATTAAATTTTTGTATGTTAAATATTATCCCTTAATTTAAGAAATATATCCAAACAAATAAAAAAATAATGTAATATAATTTTATTTAATGATAAAAATGAATTAGAGTCCTGGTAGTATACTATTCCTTTTTAGTTATTTAAAAATCTAAAAATTTAATAAAATTTCTGCAATTTGGTGAAGCCACGTGGCGCAACCACGGCGTCTAAACCCAACTTTTATTATATATAATATAATATGATATAATATGATATGATTTGTATTAGTCAAGTCTGCTAAATTTTATAAATTTAATATTTGTATTTGTGTTTTAATTAATTGTTAAAATTTATTTACTCCCTATTCCACTTTGGTTTAAATAAATAAATAAATAAATCTCTCCCACTCTTCTCTTTCACCCCCCCAAAACGCACCACGGCACCAGACCCGTTGCCGTCTCTCTCTCTCTCTGACGAGACCGGCCTTTGTCTCTTGAAAAATTCTCAAAATCTTCTCTGCTTATCACTGCTTCCAACCTCCAACGCCAGAAGCTTTCTCGCAACAAGGTTTTTTTTCCGAAATTACAAATGTGTTTTTTTATATATTTATTTTATATATATATATATATATATATAAATATACATGTAGAAAGGAAACTTCAATCTGTTTGATAAAATGCTTCAGTGAAGATGGATTCACTACTTTGTTCTCAAACTATCATCTATCAGCAAAATGTATAATGATAACGTACATGAATTTTTTTTTTTTTTAATGTTCTTTTGGATTAGATTAAAAATGGTTAGTTTTTTGTAGTTTCATAGGTAGAAAAATAAAACTCCTTTCTTTGTTTATGATTTAAAGTATTTGGTGGGTGTGCTTGATTTTCAACTTTTATTTATTTGTTAAGACAGAATTGGTCTTTTTTAGCTATGCATTTTAAATATTCATTTTCTTTTAGATGCATTTATGTTTGCAATGTATTGTATGCTGGCTTACTTGGAGTTTTCAGAATTTGTTCAATTCCTTGTAATAATGTTTTTTTCGTAGTGCAGGGATGGATGTGATGCTTTTCTTCTATTGTGTTTGCTGAAGGAACTCATTTTGAGAAGTAGTCTCTTCCTAAGAGTCTCCTCTAAGGTATTTAATCCATCTTTTCCTTTGTCTTCTTTTCTTAGTTTAAGTCTTCGATGAGTTATTGTAGAATGTTATGAAATTTTGATGATTGGTATGAACCCACTTGATTGTGCGTGTGTTTATGGCCGAGGACTAACGGGTGGTTGGCGGCATGTTTTTTTTTTATAGATTTTGTGGCAGTTTATGCTATGCTGTTATATGTATATTGAGTATGATTCAAAACTATCCCAAATTGCCCAATCAAATTCGACCATTCTTATCTCTCTCTTTCTCAACTTCTTTTCTCTCTTTATAAGTTCAGTCCAACACAAAGCAAAACCTAATCCACCCAATTATTTATCATTTCTCACTCACTTTTCCTCTCAACTGTGTGTGTGAATTGGATATCCAGTTTCCATAGATCCTCAAACTCCACAGAAATTAGAAACGCATTTTCCCCTATAAATCTAGAGCCTTTCTGCTTAAGGAAACTTGAGGAAAATTAAACAACAAAGCTTCGCTGTTTCCCAATGTACGTTCTTGAGATGGGTCTCATTTGACCATGCCACAATTTTAATCTCTTTTACTTATATGAGTATTTTAGATCTCATCAAGCTATCCCATTAAAGCTTTTTGTGTTTTAAGTTGTGATTTTTATTTTCTTCAAGCGTCACGCCCCAACCTGACCATTAGACTAGGCAGTGACAACGGCTGCACTCTTATAAGGTTTACACCTTACTAGTGTGCAAGGCCTATAAGAGACTAACAAATATCATTGAAGAAAATTACCTCAAACAAATCCAAAAATATCCTTAATAATGCAATTGTTAAAAGATCTCTAAAATACCAATAGAAGCAACAATCCAAACCTTATGAGCATTATTGCATTAATACTAATCAACAAAAAGAAATACCAATTATTACAATATCATCTTGCCCAAAAGTTCCTAATCTCCTTTCATGTGCACAACCTCAGGATAAGTCCCCAAGCTTGCTATTCTTTGTAATCTGAAACTAGAGGGAAATGGGATGAGTTGACAGCTCAATAAGTAACCAAAATCCTAACTAGCCGAATCAAGCATATAGATCAACAGAGTAGTACATTGTACATAAGATCAAATAGTTCACATATATCAAAAGTTTTAATTCACAATGGGTTCCAAAAGCATAAGAAGTTTCATGGACATAAAACAGTTTAATTATTCAAACAAATTCATATTCTTAACAATCTTTTATGACTATTGTCACGCTATATCCTCGTGACTAGGCATCATATTTAGGTGAAACTAATTTCGTGCCAATGTATATCCTTCATTAGCTGGGTCTAGAAACACGATGGGCTTGTGATGCCTTATATGAAACTAGTTATGGTATCAATGAATAACCCCCATTAGCTGGGTATTAGAGATCGGAACATAATCAGATTGTCTAAAATCATATATAGTAAATCAAGTTCATTTATGATGTTTCGTTATTCTTTACTTTAAATCAATGTAACTAAAACCATTGAAATAAATTTTTAACAATTGTAAAACAATGTTTAGTAGCTGAAACACAGTAGTATAAGCAAAAATATAACCAATTATTAGAAAGGTTACATAACTCCAAAAGCCATACCAAAAGAATACCAAAGTTTAGGAGTTCAACCTAATACGATCAAATACACAAATTAATTTGTACACTAAAACAAAGCCACTTAATCCAATTTATTCCTATTTGCCTACGCTGAATTTAATCCTCCCTAGAAACCTCACTTCAAGGAACACTCAAAAAATCTATTCAATAGAGTAACCGATTTCACTAGGCAACTGTAGAGTCCAACTAGTGCAGACCCTCATCCCTTCACTGTAGCAATTTAATCCATTAAATCTAAGTCTCTTCCATTCACTTAAACCATCTTTAACTCCAATGCATAAATAAAATTCTGTGTGTACTGTATTAGTTAAGAAAAGTCTTAGAATGGAAAAGGCATAGTTGATTACCTGGAAATAGGCAAACCAAACCTAGAGTTGTGAGTTTTCCCAATCCCAATTAATCTAGATGGAACAAAATGATTAGAGGAGTGAGTGATCAGCCCTTGGGTGAATAGTGATCAGTGGAGCGAGAGAGAGTGATGTAGGAGGTAATGGGAAGACAGATTTATTATATTTTATTTGATTTTATGTATCAAGGGTAGTGTTATAATTTCATAATATTCTGGAATGGGCTGTGCTAACAGTCCATTAGATCTTCTTTTGGGCTTTATTTTAAGTTTGGTTATTTAGTCGGGTTTAGTAGTAAAAGCTTGAGTCCAAGTCCAAGTCTTATTAGGGTTTTAAGAAATCCTAGTTCAACTAGGATTAGGTATTAATTTTCTATTTTAAGAGATATAGTACTTTCTATTAGGGGAATTATTAATTAATGTTTTCAGAATTTAAGAGCTATGAAGCTTTCTTATGGTTTGTGTGATGCAACCCTCTCCGAGTTGTGATGCCAAGGAACTCTAGGTGTGATGCTTAGGAAGTTTAGGTGTGATGCCTATAGTTTATCTATTTTCCTTAATTTTACCATTCACGGTTACTATTCACATAACTGTTCACAGAAATGTTGATTTTCACCTTTGTTTTCATTCTGAAACCCTACTAATCCTTGTCCCCTTTGGAAACCCTATAATTCCTATTATTTTCTAACCTATTCCCCACCAAAACCTAACCCTAATTCTTCAAAACCCAAGCTATACCAGATCTGCCCCTGGTGTTCTAAATCATATTTTGTTGTTCCCCCTTGTCCTACGTCAGTTTGGTATTAGAGCAGGGATTTTGCATCATGTCTACACTATCAGGGAGATTGTTTAGGGGGAAATTGAGTGATTGTGAGCAAGATGAAGGTAACATAGAGGATGCATTTGATTATGGAGATTTTGCTATGGATGACTAGGAGGAGGATGAAGTGGATACTTCTCTTTTATCTGTAGTTATCTGTAGTGAGACGTATTTTAGCAGCCCCTAAAGCAGAGAAAGAGGATTGGAGGCAAACTTCAATATTTCAGATGTTGGTTCGTTGTGGAAACCAAGCAAAGAAGCTTATTATTGATGGGGGAAGTTGCATGAATGTTGTGTCACCTTCCACGGTTGAACGCCTTAAGCTTCTGGTTGAACCTCAACCTCAACCATACAAAGTGGCTTGGATAGACAACACTTCTATTCCGGTAACTCATAGATGCCTTATTTCTTTTTCTTACGGTATTTATAGTGATTCTATCATGTGTGGTATAATTCTTATGAAAGTTATACATATCCTTTATACATATCCTTCTTGGTCGACCTTGGCTCTTTGACCGAAATGTAAAACATTATGGGGGAGAAAACACCTATGCTTTAATGGTTGGTAAGGAGGAGGTTGTTTTGAAATCTATGACCTTAGCCAAGATGGATAAATTTAAAGTATCAAAGCCAAAAGTTATTGAAGGAAAAGATCTAGAGGCTAAAAATCATGGTGTAGCAACAGAAGCTACCAAAATAAAACCTGACTAGCCTATAGAAGTGCCTCAAATTTCAGCAGATTTTTTCAAAGATTGCACTGATTTTTCTTTGAAAGATTTATCAAAGCCCTTATGTCCTATGCATGAGTACTCTACTGACTTTTTCAAAGGTACAAGTTGTCTAGTGAGCAACATAGTGAGCAAATGATCAAGGGAAGCTTGAAGTAATGCAACAAGACTCGAAAGAGATGGAAACTGTTGATGAAGTAGTTAAAATTGAAAGGGTAGCGTATCAAAATTTCAAGGAAGAAGTGAAGACTATAACCAAAAATCATCTCAACTCTCACTTTATTATCTACTATTGCTCTTAAATTGATATATGTTTACCATTATATGAAAAAAAATGTTTAGCAATATATAGAAAATATAAATAACAATATATTTAATATTTAATTAAAAAACATATCCCATCACACCTGTGTCTTACTTTTTCAAAAATTGCCCTGACGCCGCACCGCACTTTGGACCCAAACCCAAATCCGCACCCGTGCTTCCTAGGCTTCAAAGTCATTTTGTTTTTTCTTCTACCTGAAAATATGTTTTTCAAATAGAAAGTGTGGTGAAGTCTCTTTAGTAGCATAATATCTCATTTTGTCTAACTCTCACTTTAAAACCTCTCCTTTTCAAGTTCTTATTTTCCTAACCCATCTTCTCCTTCCTAACTGTTAAGCCATCCTTTGTTCTCTATTCTCCATGGCAGACCCTCTCTTTCCTCATATCTCACCTAGGCATCTCCTTGCTTGTCTCCACTGACCTCAAGGACCGAGATCAGTGAATCTTTATTGGCAGTATATAAGATGAAGAGAACGACACCATTGCGCTGGTAGCTTTGCTTGCCTTTTGCTTTTCTTTTCAAGTTGTTTTGTTTTTTTAACCCATATTTTGTTATGTTTTTTCCCTCTATGGATGATCTGTCTTCCATTCCTAACATCTAATCCCATGTGATCGTATTCCAATGGCTTTGCTTCTAGGATCTATTGGTACTCCTTGATTACCTTGTTTTTGTTTGGGAATTTATGGAATGGAAGGATTGGGAAAGATTTATAGTTAAGTAAGTTGAGTTATCTTTTCTTGCTGTTTTAAGCCCTCAATCTTAGCCATAGAATTTGCAATCACATCTATCCAATGTCCGATTTCATACAAAGAAACACCTACATGATTGTGTGAAAGCCAGTAGTATAGTATGAGTGTCTGACACAAAGAGCTTATATTTTCTTTAAATGAATAAAGGACCATCTATGAATGTCCCTGAATTACCCGGCACCTAGTTCTAGCGGTTAGAGTTAGTTGCTTGTTGGTTTTACTGGCTAGAGGCGAATCTAAAGGGCTCTTCCTTAGAAAGGTTCTTACGTTATTGAATCATGTCTATAACTAGAATAATTCAATAAAGTTCATAGATGTGCAATATACAAAGTGAGAATTTGTTTCAGCTCAATCAAGACTTTTGTGTGACAAGTACTTATCATGTAGGTTGCACCAACACGCCATTTTTGGCAAAGTACCGGTGTCCAACACGTGTTGGACACTGATACCGGTAAGACTCGCCAGACTCCGGGGTCTGAGCGGTGTTTTTTTTTTTTTTTTTTTTTTTTTTTTTTTTCGCTTCTCCGACATGGCGCAAACATGGTGTCGACACAGTGGACATGCCAGCAGTGAAAAAAAAAAATTCACAGATTTTGACTGGTGGACAAATCATTACTGTTGATTTTGTGATATACTCTAAAACAAAAAACTTTGAGTCTGAGAAATCATTACAGTGAAAGTTGAAACCCACAGCCTAACCCTCCCTCTGCCCGCTGCCCTCTGTCCCTTGCAGGTGCTAAATTGGGCTGATCGGCGAGCTGCATAGACAGTTGCCGTGCCCTTTGTCCCTTCCGATCTCTCTCTTTCTCGGCATGGACAGGCTCTTTGTTTTGTGATTTTTTTTTTTTTTTTTTTTTTGCTGCTTTGGGTGGGTAACAGGTGTTACTTTACTTATAAGTTATAACTTTCTTTCTCAAGCGCTTTTTCCCACTCTCACTGTATTATACTGTGTATATATATATTTAAAATTTTTTTTATTTATTTCTTTACTCAACCTTTTACCTCATAAATTATAATGTTTTCCTTTTATGTTTTTAGTTTGATGTTGAATGTAGCCTATTTAAACTTTTGGTTTGTACTCTATACATTTTATGCATATTATTGTACTACTTTGGGTGTTAGTTTACTTATTTGTAGTTCTTACATAATTTAAATACTAGACATAAACATATTTTATGTCTAAAAATATTAAAAAATATGCCTAAATATAAATTTTAATTAATTATTTAATTGCCGTACCCACGCCGTGTCGTGTCCTTATTTTTCAAAAATTGCCATACTCCCATATCCGTACCCGTATCGTATCTGTACCTGTGTCCGTGTCGTGCAACATTATCATTTCCTGTCCTTTTTTTTTTTTTTTTGTTTTTTTTTTTTTTTTTTTCCCTTGTAATGATACCTTCCATTTATTTGGGTTATTTCATAGACCTACATATCTCTCTCTCTTTGGGGATCTGTCATAGTAAGAGGATAGAACAGATGAGTTTTCATTTCATTTGATGCTCAAATTTGATTCTTACATCCGCATTTGTTTCCAAGTTAATAAATTTAGACCAGGAATTTTATTTTTTGCTTATATTGTCAAATGGGTATCATCATTTTATTGATTTATTACTTTAGATTCCAGTCGCTGAATTTGGGTTACTTACTGTACTACTTGTTGTTTCTCTAAGGTACTGTGGGTTTTCAAATTAAGACAAAAAAGAGAGCAGTCAATTAGTTGGAACTGAGAATTGAGAAGGGAATGTCAGGATCGAAAGCGAGTACTATTGACATGAGATGTCATCACTGTGCAGGTCCTCTTTCCAAGGACATGGTGAAAGTTCTAAACTTTTTTCTTTTTCTATAATCTATTTCCACACCCTTTTTTTTTTTGCTTCATAATTTTCAAGTCCTTTTATAGTGCTTCTTGATTGCAGGAAACTAGTGAGTGGACTGTTCCACCACTTATCAGGGATAGCTTTTCCATGGTAATTTCTTCATCTGGATATAAATTCTTCCCTAAATACTATTAATTTGGGATGATTTGGTGATTTTGCTATAATGGGTTTGTTCAGATTATACTTTGTTTTTACTATACCCAATGCCATGTTTTAATAATTCAGTGGGGTTATTTGAATTTTTCTTCCTATTTTGGGTGTTGGGTGTTGTGTTTTATTGTATCAGTCATGACCTTTCTTCTTACAAATCGATTTTTTTCCCTTAAATTCTAATAATTTTGGCGAATTGGTGAATTAGCTTCTATAGGTTTGTTCAGATTATAACCTGTTATATCATACCTAATGCCATGTTTAAATGTTTCAATGAGGTTCTCTGAATTTTGCTTCGTATTTTGGGTGTTGGGTTTTATTGTTGGTGTTCTCTTATACTGCAGATTGGTTCAGCTGTTGGTGGTACAACAAGTGCATTCTATGGATTCAACCACGGTATTATATTCATTTTTTTGTTCATTATAAAGATTTTTATTGATTTCTTTTTATTGTATTTTATTCAATTCATTAGCTTCACAGCTTGGTAAACCTTCACTACTCGATGATTCTTTTGGTAGGCATATGCAAATGTGTATCTGGAACGATGGTCTTTATTGCTTTAATGGCAACTAAATGCAGTCCTATGGGGTCCTTAGGGGCCTCCAACAACCAACCACCAAAGATACTTACAGAAGGAAAAATATATCAATTAAGAAAGATATTGTTAGCATCTTAAGGAAGCAATCTGTAAACACCAAAATGATAGAGTTGTTACTCCATGAAGGCCGTTGTCATTGAATAATTCTAGAAATGTGTTTGACTGACTCTTATTCTCCTTCCAAACACAACAATGTGAAATACCCACTTATGACTGGTAAATGATCCACCGTTATGATTTTCATAATACTACTTCCCAAGAAAAGAAAGCTGTCTTATATGGGCAAGAGATATTCTAACGCCTGTTAATAAAATATGATGTCCACAACTAGTAAAGAGATGTTAATAGGAGTCTCAAGACAAGGGAATTTTGATTTCTTAAGGACATCTACATCTATTACCCTCATCCCCCTCCCCTCTCAACCCTTCAAAAACCTTATGAGCCTCTGATTCACTTCGTAATTCCTTTTTGTCTCCATGCTTCCTGCACAAATATACTCTGGAAAACTATTTTATTATATATGAATATGAACTATGAAGCTTATCATGTAATGTTTCATCATATGTGAATGTAACTATTGTTCATCAGTCAACATATATCTTTGTTTTCTTATTTTATATTTGGCTTTTGTGAGTAAATATTGACTTAAGTGAGCAAATGGATGTGTTATTATGGAGTCATGAACAATGATCAAGAGATTAATTGCTTTGTTTGCTTGCCATTTCAGTAATGCCAAAAGTCCGGAGGTGGGTAAAAGGCCCTATGTGGTTGCATTTTCTCATCGGTGTAAGCTCCTTCTCAATGCTTTCAATATGGATGAACTTCTTTTGTGCTTATTAGTCTCTTATGTTCCCCCGTCACACCCTTTTTTTTTGTTTATTTTGAAGTCCATGCAGTCCTATACTTTGGAGGTGTATCTTAATATCATAAATTCCTAAAAAAATTATATAGGTTTTCTTATTCGTCATGACTATCATATGAAAATAGGAATAAACCTCTTAGGTAACGAGGTGTCCTAGCAACAATCTTGGTCCGTTTGGATACCGCTGAAACTGAAAAATACTGTAGCAAAATAATTTTTAAATGTGTAAATAGTGTAGTGGGACTCATTTTTAATGAAAAAGTTGCTAAAAAGTGATATTTGTGGGTCCGTGAATAGTAAAAAAGAGCTGAAAAAGTCAAAAGTTGCGGTTACTGTTCATGAACAGTGCATGAACAATAGTTGTATACTAGCAATTTGTGGTTGAAACGCGTGTGTCAGGGGGGAAAAAAAAAACAAACAAACGCAAATGTGAACGCAGGCGTGCTATCCACACGAAGGCTTAATCTTTATTATATAGGTAATCAATGTGTGCTGGTAACCATGATATTGTAGGGGTATCTGTGTGGGTGTGTATCTTAGCCTGGGGGTATGTGTGTGCACATGCATGTGTATTTCTATGACTTTAGTTCCTTCAAAATTGCTTAACAACTTAAATAGGGATCCTTTATAGTTGGCCCCTTTTTAATTTCTTGAATGGAGCAAGCTGAGGTAGATACTGTGAAGACATGAAGCACATTGTGGTTCACTTCCGTTTCACACAACTCCACTCTTCTTCTTTTATTTTTTTATTTTTTATTTTATGGTGGTGGTGGGGGAGGAGGGGGGGTGTTTCTATGCTTTTTGTTATGTTAAGTTAGGGCATGTCTGTTGTAGGTGTACAAGTTATCACTAAACAGGGGTCCACAGAATGGGGTGGCATGAACAGTATTGTCAAGACATCATCTGTTTACTTATTTACTTGTGTTTAAGCAAATATTTTTTTTTGATAAATAACGTAAGAATATCATTAATAATATAAAGAATGCCAAACCAAGTACATTGGGGATGTACTAAGGGGGCACAAATCAAGAAACTAAAGAACAACGGTCAAGAAAGATAGAAAATGAGGAACAAGAAAAATGAGAAAAAACCACACTCCATTCAAAGAGAGTGTGTAAGAAAAAAGATTTAATCTCCAGCGAAGAACGTTCACAACCCTCGAAGCTTCTAGCATTCCTTTCACGCCAAATGTAAGAGTCTCATTTAAGCAAAAAAAATATAAGAGTCTCATTTAAGAGAGGGTTATGGTTGAATGCTGAAGGTAGGTTTGAGCTTGTTTGTGATGGTCAACAGAGCAGAGGATTTATCTAGATCTGCCTCCAATAAAGTGACAATGATAGATTCGCATGGAACCATCTATTTCTACACGTGATGCCATTTGCATCTTAATGCCACATTCATTTTTTGTTTTTTATTTTATTTTTATAGCTAATAAGACTTCTATTGAAAAAAATTGAACATCATGTTCACGATGGTGAACATTCTGAACAAGAAACAAATACAATCTAATCAAGAACTAAAGGAAATAGAGACTAAGAATTCAGATAAAGAAATACAATTCGTACACCCCAAAATACGAGCCCAATGAAACAAAGCACCAAAGAGGAGAGATTTTAGGTGATCTAATGTTCTCTCCTTGTCTTAAAAAATGCAGGTATTGCATTCCTGTCAAACTAACCACATTAAACATGCCGAGACCATAAGGCGTGATAAAACTTACAATGAAGAAGGTGATCCACTGATTCCCCATCGCAGTAGCATAAACAACACCTATTAACCAGGGACTGACCTCTCTTAATAAGATTATCAATGGTGAGTAGCCCATCATTAGCTGTTGTCCATAAGAAAGACACCCCTTTAGGCACCTTTGCACACCAAATGCACTCCTAAGGAAATTCATCAGTTTTAGGACTAGACAACAGCTTATAAAAAGAGCGCACATCAAATATCCCAGATGTAGTCAATCTCCAAACCGGGTGATCATCTCCCTCACCCCTTGGCATAGAGGAATAAATAAGCTCAAAAAAGGAATAAACAGTTTCTGTCTCCCAATCCTGAGGACCATGATGGAAAAGTAAATTCCAGCTCCTACTACCTCCTTGTGAAGCAGATACTACCAAGTCAGAGACCCATGCTTCTTTAGATAAAGAGCAAGCAAACATAGCAGGAAAGATTTCCTTCAAAGGAATAGACCCACTCCATGGATCATGCCAAAAACTAACATGGCAACCCTCCCCCATGTTATGCAGAATCCGACTAAAGAACTTCTCTATTTCTTCCTTAATACTCCTCCACATCCCACACCCATGTGAACCTCTTACCCCTCTAGTGCACCAGCCTCCTTTCGCCTCACCATATTTGGCTGGTATAACCTGACGCCATAATCTGTTACTTTCTTTCCCAAAATGCCACAACCACTTCCCAAGCAAAGCCTTGTTAAACAACCTAATCCTCCGGATCCCTAAACCACCACACTCAATTGGCAAACAAACCTTATCCCAAGCAACTAAAGGATATTTAAAAACATCATCTGAGGCCCCCTAAAGGAAAGTCCTCTGAATCCTTTCTATTCTAGCTGCCACAGCCTGAAGGATAGTAAACAAAGATAAAAAGTAGGTGGGAAGACTTGAGAGAGTACTTTTTAACAAAGTAAGCCTGTCACCTTTTGACAAATAAAGTCGTTTCCAACCAGACAGCCTTTTCTCTATCTTTTCTATAATAGGATTCCATATCGATGAATCCTTATAATGGGCCCCGAGAAGCTTGCCCAGATATCTCATAGGTAGCGTACCTACCTTGCAACAAAGGGAACGAGCCAAAGCATTCAAATACCTAACATCACCAACAGGAACAATCTCATTAATAGCTTCAAAGAAGATCAGCACCATCCAAATATATAATAACTGTTCCCTAGAAGCATCATAGAACAATATAGTATCGTCAGCGAAAGGTAGATGAGAGATACGCACCCTTGTTGTCTATGGGACCCCGCTTGAAAACCACAAAGAAAACCACCATTTTTCGTTCTCTTCAATAGTCTACTAAACGCTTCCATAACCAAAAGGAATAAAAGTGGAGACAAAGGATCCCCTTGGCGAATACCACAACAACTACCAAAAAAACCCGCAGGAGACTCATTGACTAGAACTGAGAATTTAACTGTAGAAATACATGCCTTAATCCAACTACTCCACCTTGCTCTAAAGCCCACCCTTTCCATAAGATACAATAAGGCATTCCAGTTCACATAATCATAAGCCTTCTCAATGTCTGGCTTAACTATAACACCAGGATTGCCACTCTTCAACCTGCTATTTAAGCATTCATTAGCAATTAGAACCGAATCAAGAATTAGTCTCCCTCTCACAAGAATTCTAAGAATCAGATATCTGCTTATCCAAAACCCCTTGGAGTCTATGAGCCAAAAGCTTATAAAGGCTGCCCACAAGATTAATAGGCTAGGTTGCACGGACACGCCATTTTTGGCGTTGTGTCGGTGTCGGACACCAGAACAGGTACGACTCGCCGGATTTTGGTGTCCGGCGAGTCTCTCTTTTTTTTTTTGCTTCTCCGACACGGCGCCGACATAGCTCCGACACGCCTCAAGTTCTCAACCTGCTGACCTCTGCCCACTCTGTCCCTCGCCAGAGCTAAATCGGGTCAATCGGCGAGCTCCATAGACGTCAACGCCGTCCCCTGTCCGGCTGTCCCTTCCGATCTCTCTCTCTCTCTCTCTCTCGTCGTGGACAACAGGTCCGACCTCTTTCACTTCTCTCTCTGTTTTTTTTTTTTTTTTTTTTTTTTTTTTTCTTTAAATATTAGTTTTGGACCTTTTGGTGAATGGGTCATGGGTTACTCATTTATATAAGTTAACGCGTTTGTTTGTTGTTGTTGTTTTTTTTTTTTTTTTTTAAGCCCACTCTCACAGTCTCACTGTCCCAGTGTCACTGTTACCGTATTTCTTTACTCAGCCTTTTGTTTTGCCTTATAAATTATAATGTTTATTATGAATTTAGTGATTTTTATTTGTGTGTCTTGCTATAGTTTTATTTATTAAAGTTAAATATTGTAGGTGATTTTACTAAAATGAATACTGAAAGTGAAAAATCAGCTGAGTCAGTTGCTCCTCTATGGAAATATGTTACTAAGTTAGAAAAAGCAAGTATTGGACTTGTTATCATTTTATGGTTTGTACTCTAAACATTTTATGTGTATTATTGTACTACTTTGGGTGTTAGTTTACTTATTTATAGTTCTTACATAATTTAAATTCTAGACATAAACGTATTTAATGTTTAAAAATATTAAAAAATATGCCTAAATATAAAATTTAATTAATTATTTAACTGCCGTGTCCCGCCATGCCGTGTCCTTATTTTTCAAAAACTGCCGTATCTTCGTGTCCGTGTCCGTTTCCGTGTCCATGCAACATAGCTAATAGGACGAAAGTCTATAATATTGACTGCATTAGACTTTTTGGGGATCAGACATAGAAAAGTGGCATTAAGAGATTTCTCAAAAACACACTGGCTATGAAAATCCGTGAAAAGAACTATGACATCTCTTTCTAAAACACTCCAGCATTTTTGAAAGAAGGCCATAGTAAACTCATCTGGCCCAGGGGCTTACATTCATAGATCAGCAAAATGCTGATAACTATGCATTACAATGGGACAGTGTTCAATTTATTTCCCAAAGCCCTTGAGGGCATCAACTGACCACATGAGTCACTAAGGCATGTTTCTTGCTGTTGAAGCTGATTTTATGCTTGTCAATCCCTTACCAATCAATTGACTCCTCCTATATGCTTCTTTGAAACTTGGACTAGAAAATACGGATTTTTTTTTTTTTCTCCCTTGGGAGCCTTCACCTTAAGCTTTTGGCCATTGTGTCCTCAAGGTCAAGAGTGATTCTTCTTGGATCGAAAACCCCATTTGTCTTGTCCATTGGTGCACCACATACATTAATTGAAGAAACTTTTTTGACTTGTAGATAACACCATGGTAAGGACCAAAGGGTCATATTTCTCAAAAAAAGCCTGGTCTTTTCCTTTCATTTTTAATTATAATTATTATTTGGATTTTTTATTTTAGAATTCATAGGGCTCAGAACACTCCTGAATTTGGCTATTTTGTGCATGCATTTCAGCTAAATATTTAGATGTTTACTCTCTCTTATGTACCTAAAATCTCGTTAAAATGCAGGCACCACCTGTGATCGTATTCTCTTCAGCTTGTGCAGGATTGGCAGGTTAGAGATATTCCCTATTCCTTTTTTTCTTTCTTGGCTCTAGTTTATGTAGTAAAGTCCTCAATATCGTTGAATTGATAGTTTGATCCTTGTTTTTGTGATAAGTAATACATGGAATTTTCTGGAGATGCTATATTAAAAAAATACCTCTTATATCATTGCCTAATAATCTCCTTCAGCAGAGACCTCTGTCGTTCCTGGGCTGTAGTTTGTGGCCTATTAGGTATGCGATATAAGTTTTATATGGAGTAGTGTCCATTACTTACGTGGAATTAAAAAATTTTTTGTCCAAAGTAACTCATGTGAAGAATTGTTTTTAATAGGTGCCCCTAACTTTTCTTGGGAACATATTTGAAATCGCTAAAACATGTTTTATATTGTCTGGAATTTGACTTGGGTACTTCCATATGCAAGTTATAAGGAAAGCAATAGTTATGTTTGAAATTGGATTTTCTCTCATCTGGGTTGTCCGCCTCAGTAAAATTGGGTTCATTTCTTCTTGTGTCAAGAGTAACGTTAGGTCTTTCTCCATGTAAGTGGTAGAACAAAGGTTCGATCCTCCATGCTAATTGGGAAGTTTACTTATAAAATATGTCAGGACTTTCTAGTGATTTGACAAGCTATGTTGACTGTTAAATGTAGAGCAATGTATTATGGTTTGGTGTGCTTGTTTATAGATTCATCCTTAAATTGCGTGTCTTCTTTTTTTTTTTTGTTCTGTTAAATGGTGTGGCTTCTTAAACCTTAATTGATAATCTTACTGGTTCACTCACTAGTCTTCGGGACTATTCCGTTTTGGATAACTATTTTCTCTCTTCTTTATGTATATGATAGAAAGAAAAGGAAATTTAAATTGATAGTGTGCTTGATACCTAGTGTCTCCCCTTGAAATGCTGGAGAGCTCATTATTGTTCTTTGACTAAACAAAATTCTGATAGATAAATAGATTGGTGTTTTTGTTTTTTTTTTTTTCTCTGAGAATTCTGTTTCAAAACCCTTGGCCTATGCATTAAGTTGAGCAAGTTTTTCATGGCCATTGGTCTTGTCGAAGCCAATTAATTATTATCTTTGATTTGTGCCCCCATAGTACATCCCCAATGTACTCGGCTTGGCAAGTTTTATTATTAATAATATTCTTACGTTATTTATAAAAAAAATTAATTATTATCTTGGTTCCTAACTAGACCAATGAGCTATAGTTCTACTCTCTCGTAATAAAGGGGTTGTTAGTTCAAGACCCATGGTGTTTGTGTAGCTTACCAATCAATACCTATAAAAAAAAAAAAGTGTGTAGCTTACCAATTTAAAAAAATTAAAAAAAAAAAAAAAACCTTGGTGCCTAATGAGATTTTACTATTAGAAAACCCTCAAGAGGCACACTTATAACTGGCCAGGGACTCATTAGGACAAGAGAAGAGCTATTTAAACCTCCTCCAATAATAGAAATAGGGAGCTACATCTTTTGCTGAAAATACAATTACATCTGTCAAATAGATGGCAACAAATAGCGATTTATTTTCTTTTTCAATGGGGACTCTAATTCCTCAGCATAGATTGTGTGTTTGGATTTTGGATAGAGGAGAGACTAGACAGTGCAAGGGGGAAGTAGAGCAGAGGGGAGGGGAATGGAAAACCATTTGCCTTGTTTGGATCTTTTAAAAATTATGTAGGCGTAGGGAAATATATCTCTCTCCCCTTTGTCTGGATGCTTAAATAATTAGGACGAATTACAAATTCTATTCCTGTGACATACTTTGAAACATTAAGGGCACATTTGATACGTTGTAATGGTGATAATATAGGAATAGGAATAGGTATTACAAGAAATACAAGATGCTGTACTATAATACTTATTACTATTCATTTGTTTGATGACAGAAAACTTGAAGACAATGGAATAAAAGTACTTTAAATTAAATTGTCTAAAATACCCTTATTATAAAATTACAAATACACTTGATAAGGATTAGATTAACGAACCCAATCTTGAACAGAGGACCTCCAACAAACCCAATCTCTCTTATTCTGCTTTTTTTGTAAATAAAATTGCTTTTATTTCATTGTACAAAAGTAGCTACATAAGTAATCAATTGGTCTTTCAAAATTCTTGTGGGTCTTCAATCAAGCGTCCCACAGTTGTAAAATTTGACCAACAAACTACAATCTTACTTGAACAATGGTAAAATACTCAATTTTATCAAAGTTCTCAATCTTGATTCAATATCTGGTTTTGCTCTTAACTCAGCATTAGGTAATTTGGTAGAAATCTGTCCTTCCAAGACTTTCAAACATCCGGGCTTAAACTTATTCTCAGGGTTACCTTCCCTTTCATGTGATATTCTAACAAAACCTCCACTAGTTTCAAATCTTCAATAAGAGTCCACTTTCGTTTAAAAGGACCTTGAGAATTAAGTGTATTTGATTCCATATCTAAAAAGACAAGACAAATCATAATGCAGCTAAAATACTAACAAAGAAAATTGGAAGTTGATAAATAAAATGTAAATAATATACAAAAGCTTAGACACAATTTTAATAATTGAACAAAATGATAATTTAAAGAAAGAATAAATATGAACGATAAGAATTGAGATGATTTTATTTTTTCCCAATCTCAATTTTTCCCCAATATGATCGATAAGAATCTCAATTTTTCCACAAAGAGAGAAGAATGAAAAGCAGCGCATAAACAGGCTATATGAAAATATTTGAGAAACTTTAGTTTGTCAATCGTACCAGAGTGATTTTCATTTAATGTATAAATAGCACTTAACAATTTACGATAAGTCTATAATTTAAATAAATTTACAAGTGATAAATGGGCATATATAAATACAAGTTTGAATCCTATACATATCATCTATTATCTATCTTCTGGTGTTTATCTTCTTAGTAGACTTTGAATTGTTTCCAACTCTATCCTCTTTATCTGCTTGTTTCCTATTTTATTGTTTTTGAAATCACAAATATAAAACAAAGAGTTTCAGAACAACCTATTCAATTGCAAATAAAGTTTCTTGTTTGTTTTGTCCTTCTAAGCTTTGTTTTTGGAAGCACATAAATGACACCAACAAGTTTTTGAAAACGCAAAAAATAGTAGAGAGAGAGAAAAATGGGGGCAGTACCTGTGGCATTGCAGAGATCTAGTAGGGGAGAAAAAAATTCTTAAGACGAGAGAGCAGCAACTGAGGGGAGAGAAAAACCGTACCTGTAGAAATAGAAAATCTCTGTAGGAGATTAAAATTTTTGAGAGGAGGGACATAAAATATTTCAAAAGGGAGGGAGATAGAAAATTTTTGGGAGGGAGATGAAAATTTTGGAGAAGAGGGTAAGAGGGGATTTTTTGGGAATTTTTTTAATTGAGTGTGTTATTAGGTGAAGGAATAGGAATTCAGACATTTAAGTAAGGAATGACTATTCCTCATTTTAAGGAATAACTATTCATAAGGAATAATTATTCCTTGTAATAAAAACTTTGCCAAACAACTGTATAACTAAACCATAGGGTTAGCTATTACATTACAATGTTTATTACAGTCTACCAAACGTGTCCTAAAGTTTTCCTGTGCTTTATTTTGTGACATTTCTCCTATGATTTGTCTTACGAGGCATTTTCACTAACTTTAACAGAATTGATAATGTGACAAGTGCCAACAACTCCTGTTAGGAAAGAATTAAGGCAAAAAGATCATTTTTCCTTGAAGTTTACACCTGTTGAACAAACACAAGCTCAAACAAGGATTGAATGAGAAAGTTAGAGACAAAACCAAATATGTGACAATAGAATGAATTTTTTCCCCCCAATTCTTTCTTAAAGTGAGTAAAAATGTCTCATAAAGCAAATTACGGTGGAGGTGGGTATCACAAAATAAACCACGTGATAGGCTCCATATTTTTATATTTTAAGGGTATACCACATGGATGGTATCTGTAATTTACCATGAAAATTAAAATGGGAATGACGGGAAATGATAACACATTATAAATTGACGTTCATAAAAAAGAAAAAAAAAAAACACATTATAAATTGACAATTATACCCCGCTCTTGTTTAATTTAAGGAATAGATATGGATCAACATCATAATGGCAAAATTGACAGTTTAATTTTTTTTTTTTTTTATAATATAAGTGGAATCTTCTCCATTTAAATTCCCCCTAATTTGGGGCAATTAAAAATGAGGGGTAAGATAAAACACACCCTAAGTTTTTTACTAGTATCTCTATAGATCTTGCCATGTGGAAGCCAAATGGAATAATTTCCTTTCACATTGGATATTGAAATGCTGATTCTATTACCTGGCAGTCTCTGGGATACCACAAGGCAATCTTAGGAAGTTTGGCCAAGTTACTTTTGGAGCTTTGTACTGATGTTAGGAAAAGTATTGATGCTTTTCAAGTGCCTGCATTTGCTGGATAAGACATATTTCTGAGCTGTGATCCCTCTTTTACAACTGGCACCATGACATCTCATATTCGTCTTCTATGGTTTGGTTGTTTTTTCAGTTTTTATGAACACTAGAATCTCTTTAAAAGAAGGACTGTTGTGATGTTAGTTATCCTAAAAACTTTTTTTACTTTAATCATTGTTTATTTTGCTTCTACTAATGGATGTCTGATGGAACTGTAAACTGTTAATGAAAATTGTTATCTCCTGGAAAATTTACAGGTGGTGCCGTTCCAGCTATTGCCCAACTTGCTTCTTCATCTTATCACGCGGTAGTCTCATCTCCTTCAATGCCTCCACCTTCACAAGATGACAAGATGCACAAGCCCAGAACTTCCTCCACTCTTTAATATATATATCTGCTTTCTTGTTCTGTGTGAATGCCCATGTGTATGTGTATGAGAGTCATTGAGTTTTGTGTGTGCAGATGCCCAATTCAGTAATATGCTCCAGAAAGTCACATGAGCGTGCATGGACATACTCAAGTGGACAATGTAATATCTACTTGGCTTAACAAATTTTTGTTATTTCTTACTTTAAAACAATAAAAATTATATGAATCATTAAGGTGATAAAAGGGCATGCATATGAAATTGACCACAGATGGAATCAGTACAAGCCAAGTTGTCAAAAATTGGATTGTCTTTTTGTCAACTATAATTATACTGTTGAGTTAATTTGTACTGCTTTGTCTCATTTTTAGACATGGTATCAAAATGTGTTCATTTTTGGTATGGAAATATGTGTGGACCAGAATAATAGAGGTTAAAAATGAAGAAATGATACTTCTCCCTTCTCATAAAGAAGTCATAATTTTGGCAATTATGCAGCTATGTCTGAGTCCATGACATTCAGGGCTGGAGATAAATATGCTGTGCTTAATACATTTCCCAATGGATGTACTTCTTTTGGCCCTTATAAAATGCCATTCAACTCACAATATAAATTGTTATAATCTGTTATACTAGCGTACAAACTACAAACTGTTTTTTGGTTTTATTTATTTATTTATTTATTTAGGTCATTGTCAAAATCATTCGTGAAGGAAATCAATTTGTTGAGTCCTTAAAAGGTGCAAACTACATTACTTGGTTTTCATTCGTGAGGGCAGAAATCCAGAATAAGAATAAAATTGACATAGGGTCAAAGGGGAAACTGAAAATGTGTGTTCATGACTTGGTTGATTTTGTATAAATTCATGATTTGATCATCGCTTATTTGGAATTAAGACTTGGTAATTGTTGTTGAAATAGTATAAGCATTATCATGATACCATTTGTTACAATCTAAGAGCACTCACAGCAGTGGTGTTATATTGCTATATTTTAGCTCTTTAAACACTAAAATCGTGCTCCAGCAGTGAAGCTAAGCTTATATTTTTTAGCTCTATTGTTACAGTACACATCTATAAATAAATATGCACTGTTCATGAGAGCTAAAAAAAAATTATTTTATTAAATTTCTCTCTTATTTCATTTAAAAAATATTTTCTTTCCTTCTCTCTCTCTCTCTCTCTCTCTCTCTCTCTCTCTCTCTCTCTCTCTCCGGCTTCTCTTCTTCTTCCTTCTTCATTCTCATTTCTTTTTCTCTCCCTCATCTACTCTCTGCTTCGCCGATTGTTCCACATCGCTGGCCCACGTCGCCAGCCCACGTCGCCGTCTCACGCTGTCGTTCCATGCCTCTGCCGGCCTCATCGTCACTGGCCCAAGCCCCAAGCCGCCGATCCACGTCTCCGCCCCACGCCTTCGCCGGCTTCAACGTCACCGGCCCAAGCCAACCCAAGCCCCAAGTCACCGATTCACATCGTCGATTTTTTTTTTTCCTGCTGTGGACTACTGGTGGTGGTGGTGGCTGTGGCTGTGGCTGTGGTTGATGGTAGAGATGGTTGTGGTTGGTGTGGTGTATATATTTTGGATAGTGGGATATATTATTTTATTGTAGGGGATATATTATTTTATTGTGATGTTTATATTATTTTATTGTGTTGAAAACTAAAATAGATCCACTACTGTAGTATGTGTGTAGGTAAAAGAGATAAAATAACTTTTAGTGGAGCTAAAAAACTAAGGGGCCGTTTGGATTTTTAGTTTCCATAACTCATAACACTGTTTCCATAACTCATAACTCAAAAATGGTGGGACCCATAGCTCAAAGTTCGTTTGGGAGCATCATAACTCTGTTTTCATAGCTCTGTTTCCATTACTCAATTCTCTGACTTTTGAGTGATGAGTTATGGAAACTGAAAACACATTTTAGGTGTTTTCAGTTTCCATAACTCAGTTTTCAATGGCATTTTCGTAATTAAACCTATAATTTTACATTGTACAGCGGCATTCTTAGTCTTTATATTATTTATTATTATTATTTTTTCTTTGAAAGGCCTTTGTTGCTGTTGAGAGAGCCGCAATCTTTGACTTTCCTTTTTTTTTTTTTGAAACCGTAGGATTGAGTGATGGGTGAGTGAATAGTGTGTTAGGATGGGTTTGGAGAAATTGGGGTATTTTAAGTGATGAGTGATGAGTGATGAGTGACGAGTGACGAAAATTGAGTGAGGAGTGATGAGTGATGAAAAAAAAAAAAAAAAACCAAACAGGCTGTAAATTTTTAGCTCCACTGCTATGAATGCTCTAAGAAGCAATAAGCATATGTGTTATACACCGAAAATAATAGATAAATTATAATTAGGACCCTTAGCGAATGCCAAACCAGTGGCTAGGGGTGTCTACGGGTCGGGCTGGGTCAGGTTTGCGCCAGACTCGGACTCGACCCAAATTTGTCGGGTGAGCCAAAATGGAACCCGCAACCAACCTGGAATGCCAGTCAGATCGGCCAGTTCGGGTCGCGTCGGGCTTCGGGTTGCATCGGTCGGTTCGGGTTTCATCGTCGGTGCCGTCAGTTTGGCTAGATCCGTCGAGATTTGGCCAGATCAAGGCAAGATCTCGTCGGATCTCGTCAGATTTGGACGAGATCTCTCCGTATCTCGTCCAATCTGATGGGTTTCAAGTAAGTTTTCGCCTGAAAACTCCAAATATCGCCGGCTTTTGTATGTTTCGCCGAAGAACTCCAAATATCACCGGAAGTTTTTGGTTATATGCTCGGGTCGGGTTGTTCGAGTTTTGGGAGAGGAAACCCGTCAACTGACCCGAAGTCGTCGGGTTCTGTGGGTGGCGACCCACCACTGACCGTCAGAGTGGTCAGTTCGGGCGGTTTTCGGTTCGGGTTGGGGCAGGTTGCTCGGGTTGGTCGAATTCCGAGTTGGGTTGGACAGTCCTACCAGTGGCGGAGGCAGGACTTTAACCTTTAGGGGCCAACTAAAGAATGAAATAGTACGTTTTTATTTTTATATATTATATTCATATTATGTACATCATTAGTGTAAACTAGTACTAGAAACACTAGTTAGCCATACATGTTGCAAAGAGTAAGGCTTTTAGCCAAACACGTGTTCTTCTTGGAATTGATGCAAGGAGTAAAATAATTTTGGACTTGTGATATGAATTCTCTAAAGCACTAACTTTCATAGACAATTGAAGTAAAAAGGTAAAATAGAAAAGCGAATCAAATAGAGAAAATTTGAGAAGATTTGGAGGAGAGTGAGAGAGAGAGAGAGAGAGTTGCTAAATAATTATGTGATTATCATAGGTTGATGAATATCCAATTAATTTGTCACTAATAGAATTGTAAACCTATTTTAATCGAAGGATAGAAGGGGTCAAAATGATATATACTTAAATTTTTTTTCAAAAAATTTAGGATAATTCATAGAGGTCTCTCTCTCTCTCTCTCTCTCTCTCTCTCTCTCTCTCTCTATATATATATATATATATCAACTTTTTATAAAAAAGTTGGGGGAGCCATGGCCCCCCTTAGTCATAACGTGGTTCCGCCACTATTAAAAATGAGATTTTTGTCACACTTTGTCCATGTGATAAGTTGTGAGTGATAGGTTTATGTAGTTCCAAAATTGTTGAGATAATAGGAAAAGTCAAGTTGCCACGTGAACAAGTTGCCGGCAAGTTAGGGCTTTAGTTAATTGGAAGTTGATCAATAAAATGTAAATAATATACAAAAGCTTAGACACAATTTTAATAATTGAACAAAATGATAATTTAAAGAAAGAATAAATATGAACGATAAGAATTGAGGTGATTTTATTTTTTCCCAATCTCAATTTTTCCCCAATATGATCGATAAGAATCTCAATTTTTCCACAAAGAGAGAAGAATGAAAAGCAGGGGCTTACGGGTACTGGAGATTCAAATTCAAGAAAAGATATTGCATGGAAGTATGCGTATCTAGCTAATCAAAACAATAAAAATGATTTAACTTGCAATTTCTGTGGGAAAGTTGCAAAAGGAGGGGCTTATAGGCTTAAGCAACACTTGGTTGGAGGTTATAGAGCTGTTGTTGGCTGTCAAAAGTGCCCTGAACATGTGAAGGAAGAAGTTAATCAATATATGCTGAGAAAAAAAAAAAAAACAGAAAAAGAGCAAGTAAATTTGACGGCCGAATTTGATGATGTGGCTTTTGATGAAGAAGAGGATGAGGTTGCTGAAGTTGATGCTTGTGGCAAACGAGTGCAAAATGTAGGTGGCAGTGGCACTAGTAAGAAAAGAAACCAGGGCATGTAGGTCCTATGGATGCATTTGTCTCTCCTCCTAAATCAACACAAATGGGAAAGAGTGGAAATGGGGTCCAAACAACAATTAATGATGCTTACAAGAAAGAGTTAAGAGAAAAGGCTTGTGTTGATATAGCAAGGTGGATGTATGAAGTAGCAATTCCATTCAATGTTGTTAATTATGATAGTTTCAATGCTGCAATTCAATCCATTGGACGATATGGAATTGGTATGAAGCCCCCAAGTTACCATGAAGTGAGAGTTCCTTTATTGAAAAAGGAAGTGGTTCACACCAATGATATAATGAAGAGCCATAGAGAAGAATGGGCAAGAACTGGATGTTCCATTATGTCTGATGGATGGAATGATAAAAGTCATAGATCTTTGATAAATTTTTTGGTGAACTGCTCTAAGGGAAGCATGTTTATCGAGTCTATTGATGCATCTTCATATATGAAGACCGGAGAAAGGATGTTTCAACTACTTGATAGCATGGTGGAGAAAATTGGAGAAGACAAAGTTGTACAAGTTATAAGTGATAATGACTCAAGTTATGTGATGGCTAGTAAGAAGTTATATAGTTGTACAAGTTATAAGTGATAATGACTCAAGTTATGTGATGGCAGGTAAGAAGTTATATATAGAACTATATATCTTAATCTCATGAAATTAGAAAATAGTATTCATATTTTATTTTTATTTTTTCTTAATTGTTACTAATTTTCATACTTATATTTTTATTCATATTTTATTTTTATTCATATTTTTACATTATTAGGACGATTATTGGAGGCAAAAAGACCTCATTTGTATTGGACCCCATGTGCTGCCCATTGTTTGGATTTGATGTTGGAAGACATTGCAAAGCTTCCTACAATCATGAGAACAATAAAAAGGGCAACTGAGCTTACTGGGTATATATATAATCGTACAGGTTTCATAAACATGATGAGACAGTTTACAGGGCAAAGGAACTTGCTTAGGCCCGCTAAAACTCGATTTGCTACATCCTTTCTCACATTATCAAGTATACATAAGCAAAAGGAAAACTTGAGAAAGATGTTTACTTCAGAGGATTGGACCTGTAGCAAGTGGGCAAAGGAGCTAACAGGAAAAAGGGTGGCTTAAACTGTTCTAATGCCTACATTTTGGAACACTGTTGTCTATAGCCTTAAAGTGTCAAGTCCTATTGTTCATGTGCTTCGATTGGTTGACGGGGAGAAAAGGCCTGCCATGGAATACATTTATGAGGCTATGGATCGAGCTAAAGAAGCAATTGAAAAATCTTTTAATGGAAGGGAAGAAAGATACAATGAAATCTTTGAAATAATAGATCGAAGGTGGGACTGTCAACTCCATCGGCCTTTGCATGCGGCTGGCTATTTCTTGAATCTAGAATTTTTTTATGATAATCGCTTTGAAATTGAGCAAGATGAAGAGGTGATGACTAGCCTATACAAATGCGTACAAAGGTTGGTTCCAAACATTAATTAACAAGATAATATTCTTGAAGAGTTGACATCATATAAGAGAGAAAAGGGCCTCTTTGGGTTGGAAATGGCTAAGAGGTAGAGAAAGAAAAAGCACCAGGTATTTGCTTTGTTAGCTTTTGTTAGTTGTTACTTATTAGTTTGCCCATTTTATTAAATGGAAAAATTATTTAGTTCTTATAAATTTTGAGTTAAGGGTTAAGACTTAAGATTTAAGACCATTTTTTATTTTCCTTAACAGCTGATTGGTGGTCTACTTATGGAGCTTCAACTCCAAGTTTACAGCAATTTGTTGTAAAAGTTCTTAGCCTAGCTTGTAGTTCATCAGGGTGCGAGCGAAACTGGAGTATGTTTGAACATGTGAGTGACTAAAAAGTTAGGGACTTAATTGTGAAATTTATTTCATGATTTAATTATCATGATATCATCATCTATGCATATTAATATATTTCTATATGGATTGTGTAGGTGCATAGCAAGAAAAGAAATAGGTTAGCACAATCTCGGATGAATGATTTGGTATATATTAAGTACAATAGAGCTTTGAAGCGGAGATATAATATGTGTGACACAATTGATCCAATTTCCTTGAAAGATATAGATGATAGCAATGAGTGGTTGATTGGAAGAGTAGAAGAAGATGAAGTAGAAGAATTTGTTGAAGATGATTTTGTGTTTAATGATGATATTTTGACATGGGGCAGTGTTGCTAGAGCTTCTAGAGTTGAAGAAGAAAGATTCAACTTGTCAAAGAATGGGACCATTAGGACAAGCTACAGGTTCAAGATCTAGTTCACAACATGCTCCTCATGATGGAGATGAAGATGATGAGGTAAATGACGAGGGCTACAAATCTTGTGATGAAAATGATGATGGTCCCTTGCTTGATGAGGATGATGATGATTATGTAGATTAGGATTTCATTGCATATTTGCATTGATACTGATAGTGTCCAAAAATAACCATCTCCAAGCTCGTCCATAGAGGTCGTCCAACGAAGAAGTGAATATGACTTAACCTAGGAACCTTGTCCGTGAAGGGTCGTCCATCCATAAAGACTCTTGGACGACCTGCAAGGGATTCAAACAGTTACCACATGCGCACCTTGGACGAGGTTTATACACTTATTCCAGAACATACGACAGTTACGGAAGCACCTTGGCAATCAAAGACATTGCCACGAAACCACCTCCAATGATAGTTACGGAACGTACGACCTAATAAAATAAACTTCCATAGCAGTTATGGAAGTTATCTCCGAACCTTCCGACATCCTTCAATGTAGGAGAAGTTATCAAATAAATAACTGCTCATGGCATGCACTATATAAGAACAACGATCGCCAAATGAAAAGGTACAAAAAAAATCATTTTCCAAGTATTTGGGAATTTTAAAAGTTAAGAGAGACACTGACTTTGTCATCGGAGGGTTTCTGGCCGGTCCACCCTGGTCACCTCTGATATTTTGTTCATCTCTATAGGTTTTTAATCAGATTATCTTGTTGCCATCGAAATTTGAAGCATCCAGCCTACTGATTTTGTTGCGTATCATCAGTTGGCGCCGTCTGTGGGAAGCGTAAGGTTGTATTGTACAATTCTTTTCTGCTGACAAAAGGCTGTATGGTTCGGACAAGGTCAAGGGCTACTAGCCCAGGCCACCAAGAAAGTAGGGATGCTTCCAACAATCCTAATCGTGATCGACAGTCAGCGCCAGTCGCTCAACAGTCTTCAATCCAACATATACAATCCATGGCAGCCGCCATGGCGGAGTTAACTCGTCAGAATCAAGAGTTAACTAGGGAGATTCACTTGCGGAGGCAACATCAAGAAAGGTTAGAGGAAGGACAAGCCCAGAGTCACGACGGGTGCCGCACTTGGAAAGGGAAATGGACCAGATGCGCAAGGCCATGGACGAGATGAAGGAAAACATGAGAAGGGCAAATCCCGTGGAAGACTTGGTTCACTGAACAGACTCCTCTTTTACGGCTTCCATCAACAGTCATCCCCTGCCCGCAAAGTTCAAAATGCCTTCCTCAGATTCATATGACGGGACGCATGACCCATGCGATCACATCGCAACCTTCAAAACTACAATGCATCTCCAGGGAGTTCCGAACAAGATCATGTGTAGGGCTTTTCCAACTACACTTAAAGGACCAGCGCGAGTATGGTTTAGTAAGATACCTCCAAATTCTGTAAGTTCTTTTGAAGAATTGAGTAAACTGTTTGTCAACAATTTCATTGGAGGACAGAGGCATAAATGCTCCTCGTCCAGTTTGTTAACAATAGAGCAGGGGGAAAATGAGAGCTTGCGGTCCTTCATTACTCGTTTCAACAGAGAAGCCCTGACCGTGGACGAGATGGATGATAAACTACTACTAGCAACCTTCCATAATGGGGTCAATTTCGATTTATTCATCCATAAGCTCTATGAGCAAGAGCCTCAAACCATGGCAGAACTCGTCCATTTGGCCCAAAACTTCATGAATGCAGAAGACGCAATCATAGCCAAGAAGAGGAAGAAAGCTGAACGAAGGGAGGGAGACATCCCCCGTCATCCGGAACAAGCTCCTCGTCCAAAGAAGGCTCGCACTGGGGATAAAAGGGATCAAGACAACAGAAAGCCAGTTTCATCTTCAGGAAGAAGTCAGCACTACATGTCTTTGAATGTTCCACTTGACCAAGTGCTCATGCAGATCAAGGACAATCCATCCCTGAAATGGCCAAAAAAGATGAAGGGAGACCCTAACAAGCGCAACAGGAATAAATATTGCTGTTTTTACAGAGACCATGGGCATGACACGGACAAGTGTTTCGATTTGAAGCAGTAGATAGAAAACCTCATCAGGTAGGGAAAACTGAGAAACTTCCTTAGACGAGATCAGAAGGATGAAAAGTTGAAAGGAAAGCTGGAGAGGCGCCCTAGCCCCCGCTGGGAGAAATAAGAATGATCATAGGAGGAACCTTGACAGGACAAACTTCCAGGTCACGGAAGACATACCTAAAGGTAGTGCAGAATGTCCAACTCTCAGGACAGCTGCTCAAGACGAGAAAAATTGATGAACAGCCTATTACCTTCATGGACGAGGACGCTGAAAGAGTTCACCACCCCCATGACGTTGCTATCGTTATTACTCTGCTTATCGCGGATTATACGACCAGAAGGGTGTTAGTTGACAATGGCAGTTCGGCGGACATCCTACACTACCTCGCCTTCCAGCAAATGAATCTCGGACGAGACCTACTTCGTCCATTGAACTCACCTTTGGTGGGGTTTGGGGGAATAAAGGTACAACCTATGGGGATAGTTACGTTGCCTGTGGTGGTGGGGGCACATCCACAACAGATAACCAAAGAAGTAAATTTCCTCGTGATGGACTGTTCGTCATCGTACAATGCCTTCATTGGGAGGCCAACCCTGAAAGTTGGAAGGCAGTAACCTCTACCTATCACCTGTCGGTGAAGTTCCCTACAGAATATGGAGTGGGGCAAGAAGAGTTGTTGCAGAGCCTACCAAAATACTGGAAAACATTCTTTTGGACGAGAGAGATCCTAAAAAGTTTACTAGAATAGGAACAAACGTGAAGAATGAAACAAAGCAAGACCTCGTCCGCTTCTTACAGGGGAGTGTTGATGTGTTTGCATGAAGTCACGAAGACATGCCGGGAATTGATCCGAGTGTCATCACACATCGATTGAATGTATGCCCGTCTTACAAGCCCGTCCGTCAGAAGAAAAGAGTTTTTGCTCCAGAACGGGACAAGGCTATTAAAGAAAAGGTTCAGAAGTTAACGACGACGCAGTTTATTCGGGAAGTCTATTACCTAAAATGGCTGGCCAATGTAGTGATGGTTAAGAAGGCAAGCGACAAGTGGAGAATGTGTGTGGACTTCACTGATTTGAATAAAGCTTGTCCCAAGGACAGCTACCCCTTGCCACGCATCAATTAGTTGGTCGATTCAACAACTGGTCATCAGCTGTTAAGCTTCATTCTCAGGGTATAACCAAATAAAGATGGATGAAGCAGACCAAGAAAAGACGTCCTTCATAACAAGCCAGGGGTTATTTTGTTATAAGGTGATGCCCTTTGGTTTAAAGAACGCAGGGGCGACTTATCAAAGGCGGGTTAATCAGATGTTTCAGCTGCAAATAGGACGGAATGTGGAGGTTTATGTAGACGATATGCTAGTGAAGAGTTTGGACGAGAAGAACCACTTGAATGATCTCCAAGAAACCTTCAACACACTCAGGCGATACAATATGAAGCTAAATCCTAGTAAGTGCGCTTTTGGAGTTTCGTCGGGAAAATTCTTTAGATTCATGGTTTCGCATAGAGGGATCGAAGCGAACCCCGACAAAATCCAGGCCATCATTGATATGAAACCGCTAGGAAACATCAAAGAAGTCCAATCACTCACTGGAAACATCAACAGGTTTGTCTCTTAAGCAACTGACAAGTGTTTGCCGTTTTTCAAGGTCCTTAAAAAAGCTTTCGAGTGGACGAACGAGTGTCAAAAGGCTTTTCAAGACCTCAAGAACTACCTGTCTACGGCTCCACTGTTAAGCCCGTCTGTACCTGGTGAAAAATTATACTTGTACTTGGCGGTGTCCCCACATGCAGTAAGCTCGGCGTTGATCAGGGAAGAAAGAAAAGTACAGAAGCCAGTCTACTGTACAAGCCGAGCACTGAGAGGAGCGGAAGGACGATATCCAACGATGAAAAAATTAGCCTTTGCTTTGATTACGGCCTCGAGGTTGAGACACTATTTTCAAGCACATGTCATTAACGTCTTGATAGACCATCCGTTGAAATAGGCAATGAACAGGTTGGAAGCTGCAGGACGACTAGTCCAATGGGCTATTGAACTTGGGGAATTCAATATCGGGTACCTGGCAAGGAGTGCGATAAAAGCACATGTATTGGCAGATTTTATCGCGGAATTTACTCCAAGCATTGAAGGTTTGGACGAGCCGGGCTGTGCTCAAAGATGGGTCGTCCATGTGGATGGATCCTCTACGTCACATACAGGTGGGGTAGGAGTCATTTGAAATCCCCGGAAGGAGATGAATTGGAGTACAACATCTGTCTGCAGTATGCAGCAACCAACAACGAAGTAGAATATGAGGCTCTTCTGAAGGGGCTAGAGCTAGCAAAGTCTTTAGGAGCAGAATCATTACTCGTCCATGGAGATTCTCAGCTGGTTATAGGTTAAGTGAATGGAACATACGAGGAAAAAGAATAATGCATGAAGAAATATCTAAATAAGGTAAGACGCCTTGTGAAAAAGTTTAAGGAGGCTAGTTTCATTCAGATACCTAGGGAAGAGAACATAAAAGCAGATGCTTTAGCAAAAGAAGCCTCAGCAAGTGGACGAGTTTGACGAAGTACAGTACATGCCAAGCATAAATCTACCAGAGATACAGCAGATAGAAGGAGAAGACAATTGGATGACCCCAATAGTGGCTTACCTCACAGATGGAAAGTTACCAGAGGAAAAGTACGAGGCTAAGAAACTAAGAATCAGGTCGGCCAGGTACATCCTCATAAACAATGTATTATACAAAAGGAGTTTTTCTCAACCTTACCTGAGGTGCTTAGCTCCGGACAAGGCAAACTACGTATTAAGGGAAGTTCATGAAGGAGCATGTGGAAACCACTCGGGGGCAAGAGCATTAGTGCATAAAGTCGTCCGTGCAGGGTACTATTGGCCAACCGTTCAAGCAGGCGCCAAAGCTTATGTCAAAGTATGTGACCAATGTCAATGATTCAGCAACATCCCCAAGCAACCTGCAGAGTACCTCACTCCTATGATGGCCCCTTGGCCCTTTGCACAATGGGAATTAGACATTTTGGGTCCTTTTCCACTCGGAACCAGACATATGAAGTTTTTAGTGGTGGGTATTGACTACTTTACTAAGTGGATAGAAGCAGAACCACTAGCAAAGATCACACAGCAAAATGTTAAGAATTTCATCTGGAAAAGCATTTTATGCTGGTTTGGGGTACCTAGGGTGTTAGTATCAGACAATGGACGGCAGTTTGACAACGCACTATTTAGAGACTTTTGCGAACACTTCGGAATTCAGAATCATTATTCCTCCCCCTCCCACCCACAAGCAAATGGCCAAGCAGAAGTAGCAAACCGATCCTTGTTGAAAATTATCAAGACTCGGCTTAACGGGGTAAAGGCCGTATGGCCAGATGAACTTCCAGGCATTCTTTGGGCTTACAGAACAATAGCGAGGACCCCCACAGGGGAAACTCCATTCAAACTGGCTTACGGGAGCAAAACAGTCATACCTGCGGAGGTGCACATGGCCAGCCATAGAGTGATGAAGTATCAGGACGAGGACAATGAGGACCAGCTTCGTCTTAACCTTGATCTCATAGACGAGGTAAGGATGAACACGGAGCAGAGAACGATAAGGTCTAAAAACTTAATGGCCAAACACTATGATGCCATGGTCAAACCAAGGAGCTTTGGCATCGGGGACCTCATCCTAAAAAAAGTTTCTTTGGCCACCAAGAACCCTGCTCATGAAAAACTGGGACCAAATTGGGAAGGACCTTTCTGGGTTATCAACTGTAAAAGGCAATGATCCTACTATTTGGAAGCCCTGGACGGACGGAAGCTTGAACACCCTTGGAATGTTGAACATTTAAGAAGATACTATCAATAAAAAGCAATCATGGACAAGCATCGCCACAGGACTTGAAGTAATTGTTATTTTCTAGTATTTTGCCTACTACTAATGTTTTAAAATGTGTATTGCTTATGAACTAATTCGTGTTAAGACATTTGTAATTCCCTAAAAGCACTAGCTCTCAAGCATGTGCCATGCCTGTGGACGAATATTTACAGAGTGGATTTCTTAAGTATATATGTGATGTATTTTTAAATATATCTGAGTATATGTGTGAAAATGAACTAAAGACGAACAAAATCCTTGGCCGCAAGAATGTATCATCCATAAGCTTTCCTTAAATCAAAATAAAGCAAAAATAAGGCAGGTTTGTCCAAACCAAGAGATGAGCTGATGCCCCAACGTGTTAACCCAACCATGGACAAGGGATTGCTCAACCCAGCCATGGACGAGGAAATGCATGCATAAAATCCAATGAATATCAACTAAGACAGCCTAAACTTGGATGAGTGAAAAGAATTTGTTTTTAAATATGCAAAAAACTAGAAACTCATCCATGATAAAGACTCGTCCAAAGCATAAGAGGAACAAAGTTGAGTAAAATCAATAATGACAACACCATTCGTAGACGAGCCATTCTGAATTCACAATGCAAACAAAGCTCGTCCACACAACGGGTCCCTATCAAGGACGAGTCAAAAATTAAGATTATTGGAATACAAACAAAGCTCGTCCATACAATGAGTAAATGAAAGATAAAGCAAACATGCATTCATTAACCAAAAAGGGAGGACAACCTACGTCCAAAAAACCCTCATATAAAGATTGAAACATTGTTTAAGAAATCGTCCTAAAATTATGGACGAATTGATTGTACTTGAATTACATTCAATGGTCCAAAACAATGGACTAAAAAAAAAAAAAAAAAAAAAAAAACTACGTTTAAAGTTGTCTTCATTGGGGAGGGCTAGTGCTGGGGTCGTCCTGAGCTTGCTGAGTGGTGGCATCATCCTCGATGTTAACATCCTTTGAGCTCGTTTGAAGAAGGGAGCTTGAAACAGCACCACCGAGGTTGAGCTTGATAGAACTGAAGTCAAGGTTAGGGAAATTCTCCATGGCGTCCATCCTGAAGTCTTCAAACCTAGCTGCATAGTTTGTGTCCAAAGAATCAGTGTACTCTTTGGACGCCTTAAACTCTGCAATCGCATCTCCCTTAACCTTCTCAAGAAGAACACTCAACTCGTCATTCCTCTTTTGAAGATGATCAAGATGAGTGTCGTTCTCTATAACATTAGTCTTTAGCTTCTCAACATGGTCCTGCAGCTCCTTCACCTCGTCCTTGGCCTTAACCGCCACTTCAGCCCACCTTTTGCTCTCGTCCTTGACCTCTTGTATCATTTTCTCCAGCAAGATCCTCGTCTTGTCCAATTCTGTTGCTTGTCTGGACGCAGCAATAAACTTAGACATGGCCTGCACAAAATTTGTTTTTAGACAACATAATAAAGTATTGATAAGACGAGATAAAAATGAAAGGAAGACGAGATAAAAAAAAGTACCTTGAAGAGGTCATGAACACCAGAGTGCTCCAAGTTCTTCAAAGACATGTTGTAGCAGGCTGCCATGTCCTGACCAGTCACAACCCTCTCAAACCTGTCCCAAGCTAAGTCTTCATCATTAATGAGATTAGGAGAGACTTGACTAGAAGGCTGAGACGAGATAGGCACTTGAGCTGTAGACGGGATGTCCATAGACGGAGGATCGAAGAACTCATCGTCGATGTCATGAACATGGACGGGAATCTGCTGGGCAAGAGGGACGGAACCAGGCTTGACAACCCCAAACTTGTACGACCCATGCTTGGCTTTTTTCTCCCTGCGTCGACTTGGGAGTTTCCCCAAGTCAATCCCCTTGGACAAGCTTTTTCTTTTATCACCTACTGATGGACGAGGCTGGAATTGAACCCCCTGCCCAACTACCTCGTCCGCCACTTCCTTGCCTTTGTTTTGATTCATTGTAGCCATTCCTAAACAAAAAAATGATGATAAATAAAAGTAAGATGCAATTAGTTATTTTCAAAAAAAAAAAAAAAAAAAGGGAAGAACTCACGTCTACGGACAGTGAGCTCGTGTGCAACGGCTTCAGCAGAGGGCTCAGGACCCAACCCCCACGCAACAAGATGCCTCAAGCTCACCAAAAAGTGGAACGTCCTGTCAGTGTACAGACGAGCCTTCTGAACTCGTTCAATATAGAACTTGCTCAAGTGAGGTCGTCTAACACCTGCAAAATAAAAAAAAATAAAAAAGGAGAAAGGAGCGTTAGACGAGAACAATCAAACTAAATATATATGAACATATTAGGGCGGACAACCTCAAACATATCTTCAAGACGAAAGTTCCCTAATTCTCCTGTGTAGGGACCAAATAGATTCCTATCAACCTCTGCTGGGTTCTCAGCCTAGAAACCAGAGACGAAGAAGAACTCCATCTTCCAGTTCCTGTCTGAGGTAACTAAAGACTTAATCAACCTATAGTCTCCCCTTCTAGCTGTGAATTGGTGGAAGCCAAGGGATTGATTGATCTCGGAGGGTTTATAGCAGTAGAGGAACTCGTCCATAGTAAGAGGACGATCCCCCCCCCCCCCAAAAACCTCCCTCCATAAGACTTGCATGGAAACAATTAGTCTCCATGCATTGGGGTTAAACTAACAGATGGCCAAGCCTAACCTAGTGAGCAACTCCCTAGCAAAGGCATTAAGAGGCAACCTCAAACCCCCCAAGAGGTAAGCCTCATAAATACTGACTCCAAAATGGGGTTGGAAACACCATTCCCCACGAACTGGTAACTTAGGGTTTAAACTATCAGGGATTTGGCACCAAGTCTTGAGAGACTCTAACCTTTTACTATCTGTCTTAGATGGAATATCTATAGCATAACTATAGATGATCTCCTCGTCGTCCTGAACCTTGGACGAGGGAGCACTTGTGCCTACCCTCGACCCTGACTCAGTTCTCGCCCTAAACTCTTCTTGGAGAACTTCCAAAGGAACCCCAGGGACACCTGATGTGTACTCATCTGAGGTATTCCCCCCACTACCACTACTACTGCTACTACTACTATCACTTGACCCACTAAAGCTACTTGGTTCATGAAACTTGTTTATGGCTTTTTCAACGCTATCACTAGACGAGGAAAGGACAATCTCAGACATTTTCTGGAAACTTAAAATCTAAGGACAAGAGTGAGGAAAATACCTGGATCTAAATGATGACTATGAATGCGAGAAACTTCTAGACGAGGCGCTAGGACGAGGAGTGTCAGAGAAGAAAATTTTCAAAAATGAGGGGGGTAGCTCAGGAATTCTACTATTTATAGGCGAAGACTTCAGTACCTGAAACGACACAACCAACCAGGCACACTCCTCAAAAAATGAGTCGACATAAATTTTCACCTTTAAGACCATGACACGTGGCGAGTTTAAACGTGGATATAAATACACGCGTCCAGAGAACAACACCGTGCCACATTCTCCTAGACGACCCACGGACAGGGGGCAACTGATAGTATCCAAAAATAACCATCTCCAAGCTCGTCCGTAGAGGTCGTCCAACGAAGAAGTGAATATGACTTAACCCAGGAACCTCATCCGTGAAGGGTCGTCCGTCCATAAAGACTCTTGGACGACCTGCAAGGGATTCAAGCAGTTACCACATGCGCACCTTGGACGAGGTTTATACACTTATTCCAGAACACATGCACAATCAAAGACATTGCCACGAAACCACCTCCAATGACAGTTACGGAACGTACGACCTAATAAAATATACTTCCATAGCAGTTATGGAAGTTATCTCCGAACCTTCCGACATCCTCCAATGTAGGAGAAGTTATCAAATAAATAACTGCTCATGGCATGCACTATATAAGAACAACGATCGCCAAATGAAAATGTACAAAAAAAAAAAAATCATTTTCCAAGTATTTGGGAATTCTAAAAGTTAAGAGAGACACTGACTTTGTCATCGGAGGGTTTCTGGCCGGTCCACCTCGGTCACCTCTGATATTTTGTTCATCTCTACAGGTTTTTAATCAGATTATCTGGTCGCTATCGAAATCCGAAGCATCCAGCCTACTGATTTTGTTGCGCATCATCAGATTTTGTTAGGCAAAGATATTTTGTTAGGCGAAGATAACATTACTTAACATTCTAGTACCTTTTAGCCTTTGCCTTTTTGGTTCTATACTTCTATTTTGATTCAACCTTGTTTTCTAATCATGGCCATCAAATATCATGGTTGCATATATTTTGTAAAACACAAAAGAATTATATAAATGTTATATAAATTATATAAAATGTTTTATTGTAATTTATATGATTAATTGATTACTTGATTGTTGTATTGATCATTAATAATTTTTTTTAATTTATTAATTTTTTTTTTAAAAATGTGCGCTTCACATCAATCAGGCATGCGATTGCACTTTGCGCTTTGCGCCTAGGCTCCAGGAGGCCTTTGCACTTAATTGCGCTCAGCGCTTTTAACAATATTGGTACCACCAAATATCACTCATGTATTACAGGATGACTTTAACAGCCTTCATTAATAAAATTCACTTTCCTGTTTCTCAAAAAAAAAAAATATATATATATATATATATTTTTTCTAGTAGCATAAATTGCTCAAATTGTTTAGCATAAAAAGTAGACTAAAGTGTATTTTTTACCCTTAAATTTTGATTTTGATTTTTTTTTTTTTAATTTTGGCCCTTCCTATAACCTTGTTCTAAAATTTTCATTTTCTCTCTTCATGTTTAATTATATTTTCTTATGGTTCTTGCTAGCCATTTAAGTTAGTAATCCGCAAATTAAGTGTTTTATAAAATACTAATTTTAAAATGTTTGAAATGTGGGAATGTCATTGTTAAATCATATTATGGATGGTTATATACTAACTGAAATTGATGACAAAATCAATATGAAAACCTAATGAAATATGAAGGGAAAATATGAAATATTATTATATTGGTAAATGTATAACTTGAAAGTGTATTTTAGTTTGAAAAGTGAGATAGAGTAAATATACAACTCTATTAAATGTGATTAACATATTATCTTGTCCCTAAACTTTATCAAAAAAGAATTTATTCTAATTTTGTAAAAAAAAATTTATATAAAATAGAAATTTTACTTTAACCTAATCTAAATGTATATGTATATGAAACTCTTTCTTAAAAACTTGAACCCTAATTCTTGCACCCTAATTCTTGCACCCCACACCCTATAAGCATTTATACTTACAAAGTGTTTACTGCACTAAAAGTGTGCAGTGGTGAATTTTTTTTTAATAATTTAAAGACAAAAATAAGGATGAAAAAAAATTATTTCAACAATATATAGATTATTTTTTTTTTAATTTAGAGATAAAAAATAAATCATTTTCAATAATTTATGGATAAAAAACCCTATAAACATTCATACATGTTTATTGCACTAAAAGTACGTAGTGCTGAATTTTTTTAATAATTTAAAGATTTAAAAAAAACTTGCTGGAGATTCTCATATATAAACTATAAGCATTTATAGTTTAAACCCTATAAGCATTTAAACTATTTTTTAATAGTTTTAAAAAAAATCACTGAAGATTTTTGAACAATCTTTCTTCGCTGATTTTTTTTTTCTTCTTTCAATTGGTCCATAAAACTTGCTGGATCAAACTTTCATTAGCAGCAGAAGGAAAATTAGAAGTTTCAGAATTCAGAGCACTGCCCACCCATACACATTTTTAATTTTATAATAATAATAATGATTAGATCAAAGGGAGATCATAAAATCGCATATTCAACACAGATAATTGAACTTTCAAATACATATAACAGGGATAAGAAAAAAAGAAAAAAGAAAAAAGAAAAAACACAAGGCAAAAGTAAAAACGTAAAAGATACATAGCCTATCAAACAGATTATTCAATCAGAGCTGCTAGCCAGACATAAAAACTTACATGGTAGATATAAATATATTTTATGTCTAGCAACCTCTTCGTTTGTACTTGTTACATGTTTCTGGGACGCGTTCACGGTTGCCCTGAGGAAGGCAATTCTTATATGGCTTTTTCGAACAGAAAGCTTGGTTTTTGTTGCCAGCGGTATCCGTGCCATGCACAGACTCATAGTTAACGAGCATTCTGGTAATCTGTGAGTCAAACATGAACTCCGAATCGTCCACAGGGCCGTCGAGACTGGAGGAGGAGATGGTGGTGTTGATGTTCAGTACGGCAGCAGCTCCACAGTAATTAAGGTGGAGCAAAATAACAAAAATGAATAGGACTGCCACAAAGAGACCTCTCTTTGCTGTTGTTTCCACCATTTCTGCACAATCAGTGGGAGTCTTGAGAGGAATTTGTGAGTGGATGATAAGAGATGATGATTTAAAGAAGTTCCTCTGAATAAAGAAGCATTGGACATTGGACTAAAGTTGACAAGATTACTCTTTTATGGTGGTGAGGTGTCAACAAAGCCCCTTCATAGCATGTCGTGGGCCAGTTTTGTTGTGAGCAGCTGGCCAGGTCCACACCTATAACAAACGAATGGTTTAAGATCCACACAATCCTAATCTTGATCCTTTATTTATATTATTATTATTATTATTATTATTATTATTGTTTTTTTTTCCTCATTGGATTAACTTGAATCAAAGTCCCACTGACTATGATGAAAGTTCCCAGTTAATGACTACAATTATTTTTATCAATAAAAATAATATTTATTCATAAAATGTACTGGGTATATTTTTGGCTAATAGCTAACCCAAGAGATTCTCATATACCACTCTTCATGGTTCATTTTTATACTCAATAAATCATAACTTGTTACATATTATTTTATATTTTCTTATAAAATAAGTAAAGTTGAAAAAAAAAAAACACGTAATATATTATTATGATTTGGGGAGTATAAAGTAAAATACAATAAGTGGGATCGGAAATTTTTATTCCCACCAACCCCCCCCCCCCCAATATGGTTCATCACTTTCTAATCTATATATATAATAATAGGTAAAGCAGAGAGAAAATCCAATTAGATTTCAAATTGGAATTAAATTAGAGTCTAATTTTACGCCATGTGTCCTATCTAATTTAAGTTTTTAAATTTTTGTGCCAAATGAGTTAATTCAATGTAAAAATTGGATTTCAATTAAAGTTTAATTTTGTATCATATGTCTCATCTAATCTAATTTTTTTAATCTTTGTGTCAAATAAGTTAATTTAGTGTAAAAAACGAGGAGTCTAATATAAGTAAACTATAAAAAAAAATATAATTTTTGAATGATTTTATATTTATGAGCTTTTTTTTTTTTTTGTATAACTTAAAAACAATTCAAGTTTATAAGTCATATATATATATATATATAGCCAAAGTTAAGAGAAATCCCAATTAAATTCTAAATTAGAGTCTCATTTTGCTCCATATGTAGGGCTGTCCACAGAAAACCGCAACCCGACCCACCCGAAAAAACCGTCCGACCCGGTCCGAAAACCGGCCGACCCGACGCCGGTGACGGTCGGCGACGGGTCTCCGCCTCCAGAACCCGTCTATGGCGGGTCGGTTGGCGGGTTTTCTCCCCCAAAATCCGAAGAACCCGAACCGACCGGTCAAAACCCAAAATCCGACGAAAAAATCCAGATTCCGGCGAGCAAAACCCAGATCCCAGCGAGCAAAACCCAGATCCCGGCGATAAATTTCCAGATCTCGGCGAAAAAACTCTGATTCGGATGATATTTCATGTAGATCTAACGAGATTATGACCGGATCTAGCGAAATCTCATCAACTCCGGTGAGATTCCCGCCGGTCTGGCGAAATCTCACAGATTCCGATGAGATTTTCGCCGGATCTGGGTTTTTCTCTCAGTTTCCTCGCCGTTTTCTCCAATGTAGGGCGCCGACCGATCCGTCCGCCACCCGTTGACGTCCGACCCGGACCGATCCGTTTACTCCGGCGGTCGGCAGCGGGTGAGATGTTTCAAAACCCGATTCAGTCGGGTCGGTTCCGGGTTGGGCACAAACCCGACCCGGACCGACCCGTGGACAGCCCTATCCATATGTTTCATCTAATTTTTAAATCTGTATGTCAAGTTAATTATTAGATGCAAAAATTAAAGAGTCTAAATTCAATTAGATTCTAATTTGAATTTTAATTGGAGTTCAATTTTGCGCATGTGTTCCATCAATTTTTTTATTTTTTGTGGCAAGTAAATTATTAAATGCAAAAACAAAAGAGTTTAGATCTAATTAGATTCTAAATTATATATATGTAATTGTAATTGTTTTTAAATGTATCCGTGCATATGCACGGAATTACACACTAGTTTTCTATAATTATGCATAATAATACATTTCACTTCCTTATGATTAAGGATGGCACTAAGATTTTTTCTTTGGGGGGGGGGGGGGGAATGAAAATTCAAGAATGAAAAATGTAATAGGTTTTAAAAAAATTAATATATAAAAATCCCAAACAAGATATATGCAATATAAGCATAATTTTTAATACTTTTTAATGCTTTATGTTTTTTCTAATAATCTTATAAATTTTTGAACGTAATTTGAAAATTTTTAAAATTTCTTTTGATTTTCTAAGTCAATTTTCTAATTTTTACAAATTTAATACTTTTATTTTTATTTAAATTATTTATTTATTTAATTAGGATATCATCATGATTAGAGCTTAGTGAAAACCTAATATGGCCTCACAAAAACTTGAACCTCTTCCTTTTTTCTTTTTTTTTTCTTTTTTTTTTTCAGTTCTTTGAATGGTTTAGTTTTTAAAACCATTATTTTAACAATATTAATAATTGAAAAACTCAAATAGTATTGTCAGTTTTCGCCTATCATGTATAACTTAAATAAAAATCATATTTATTATCTTAAAATTTAGATTATACAAACAAATCTAGTGCCCTAAAACACTAAAACCTTTTTCCCTTAGCTTACACAAAAAACTTAGAAATTTTACATGTCCCAAAAGTCCACATTAGAGCATTCCCATCAGGTTTTCTATAAAAATTTCATTTGACACATCTGAAAAACTATTTTATTATTTTTACACACCATTTTATAATTTACCGTACATCACATCTTTTATTCTTCAATTCTATATATTAAAATAATATATATAAATATTAAAATAACATTAATAAAACCAACAATCTGGGATTATAGGTGGCTGCCAGTAAAGCACTCACCCAGAATAGTGTCTCCACGGGTTGACATGCTAGAAGATTCAAAGGTATGCAAGTTGATAGACCAAGACCAAAACTGCTGGAATAGTGAGGTAATTGATGCAGCACTACTATCCTTTAAGGCTGAGATTGTAAAGAAAATCCCCTTATGCAATACTAGCCAACCCGATACACTCACATGGCCGTACAACCCCAATGGTGAGTACACTGTCAAGTCGGGGTACAAATTTCTGCAGACTGAGTTTCAAAACACACGGCTAAGGCAGTCTGATGGCTCTTAGCTAAGCCCTCTGTGGTAGGTGGTGTGGAGCCTCACAATCCCGAGAAAGGTTAAGAATTTAACTTGGAGAGCAGCGACAAATTCTTTGCCGACTAAGCAGAACTTAGTGAAGAGAAAAATAATCCAAGGTGACAACTGTGGCATATGCCATGAAAAACAAGAGGATATGAAGCATGCTCTATACCAATGCCCAAAACTGGAAGCACTGTGGCACAAGGTCCCCATTTGAAGTCATAGCAGTCTGAGACAAGCCACTTCTTTTGTCAACTTGCTGGGATGCATTTTTGCAGAAAACCGGGAACCCGTATTGTTCTCAATGGTTATTTAGGCATTGTGGACTCGGCGAAACAACCTCAGACTGGGAAAAAATGTTTGCGCGCTGGATCAGATCCTAAACTAAGCTTGAGACAAGCTGCGTGATTTCTCGATGCATAACACCTCTAACAGAAAACTATGCTAGTATAGGGGTGATCATTAGGAATGAATTTGGGCAGGTAATGGTCTCTCTTTCTCAGCGCATTCCTTTGTCGTTTATTTCTGTTGAGGTTGAAGCTTTGGTGGCACGTAGGTGTCTTGAACTAGCATTGGAAACAGGTTTTGGAAGAGTAATCCTCGAGGGTGATTCGAAGATCCGTATCACAGCACTCCAAGATCACACACACAACTTAGCAAATTTTGGTCACATTGCAGAGGACATTCAGTACCTTGCCTCTTAAGACATTCAGTACCTTGCCTCTCACTTTTCATCGATAGGCACATGTTCGTAGGCATTGTAATATTGTAGCTCACTCGCTGGCGAGACGAGCAGTTTCTTATCCACAACTCCAAGTTTGAATCGAAGATGTACCACCCAATGTTGTTACAAGTGCGCTTAAGCATAGAGCCCTTGGGGCTTTTTCCCTTTAAGCGAAGCTCCCTCACAAAAGTGCGCTTTAAGCACGCTTTTTTGAGCTTTTTTATTAAGTGCAAAGTGTGATTTTTTGAGCTTTTTGAATATATTTTTTTTTTAAATCTTGATTTGATTTTTAGCCATTAGATCTAAATATATTTGATATAAGCCATTGATTTAATCTATAAAAACTAATAGTGTGGTGTGCTACCATATACCTAAACCTACTTTAGATATTTTTAAACTTTTAACCACAACCACACAATCAAACACAAACAAACACACCATTAAACACTCCCAACCCCACGGTTCCCTCCCTATCACAGTGTTCTCTCGATATCAAGCTCAAAGATTCAAAGGTACGTCTCTCTCTCTCCCTCTCTCTCTCTCTCTCTCTCTCTCTCTCTCTCTCTCTCTCTTATATTCTTCCTTTTTAAACCTTTCTTTTTTTACTCTTTTTGAAACCCAGTCCTCAATCTTCTTCTCTTCCTCTTCCTCTCTCTCTCTTTTTTTCCCCTCATTCTGAAACCCACGACACAGTCACATAGCTCCTCTTTCTTCTTTTGTTTTGTTTTTTTTTTCTTTTCTTGAACTTGTTCCACTCTCTCTCTCTCTCTCCCTCTCTCTCTCCTCATTTTGAAACCCACAACCCAGTCACGCAGCTCCTCTGTTTCTTCTTCTTCTTCTTCTTCTTCTTCTTCTTCTTCTTCTTCCTCTTCTTCTTCCTCTTCTTCTTTTCTTAAACTTGTTCCATTTTTTTCCCTCATTATGAAACCCAAAACTCCTCTCTTTCTTAGTTGGGTCATTCATGAAAAAAAAAAAAAAACATGTATGAATGTATGAAATTATTTATATATGGTAATTGTTTAGTAACTTTAGTTACTTTAATAGATGTCAACATAGCACTTAGACTCATATTGAATTTTTCTTAAATTTATTGAGTGATTAAATTATTAACTAATGTTAGTAGTTAGTTATAGGGCATTAATGCATTATGGGTACTGGAGATTCAAATTCAAGAAAAGATATTGCATGGAAGTATGCGTATTTAGCTAATCAAAACAATAAAAATGATTTAACTTGCAAGTGTGAAAGTTGCAAAAGGAGGGGCTTATAGGCTTAAGCAACACTTGGTTGGAGGTTATAGAGCTATTGTTGGCTGTAAAAAGTGTCCTGAACATGTGAAGGAAGAAGTTAATCAATATATGCTGAGAAAAAAAAAAAAAAAAAAAGAGCAAGAAAATTTGACGGCCGAATTTGATGATGTGGCTTTTAATGAAGAAGAGGATGAGGTTGCTGAAGTTGATGCTCGTGGCAAACGAGTGCAAAATGTAGGTGGCAGTGGCACTAGTAAAAAAAAGAAACCAAGGCATGCAGGTCCTATTGATGCATTTGTCTCTCCTCCTAAATCAGCACAAATGGGAAAGAGTGGAAATGGGGTCCAAACAACAATTAATGATGCTTACAAGAAAGAGTTAAGAGAAAAGGCTTGTGTTGATATAGCAAGGTGGATGTATGAAGCAGCAATTCTATTCAATGTTGTTAATTACGATAGTTTCTGATTATGCGCAACAAAATCAGTAAGCTGGATGCTTCGGATTTCAATGGCGACAAGATAATCTGATTAAAAACCTGTAGAGATGAACAAAATATCAGAGGTGACCGGGGTGGACCGGCCAGAAACCCTCTGATGACAAAGTCAGTGTCTCTCTTAACTTTTAGAATTCCCAAATACTTGGAAAATGATTTTTTTTTTTTGTACCTTTTCATTTGGCGATCGTTGTTCTTATATAGTGCATGCCATGAACAATTATTTATTTGATAACTTCTCCTACATTGGAGGATGTCGGAAGGTTCGGAGATAACTTCCATAACTGCTATGGAAGTTTATTTTATTAGGTCGTACGTTCTGTAACTGTCATTGGAGGTGGTTTCATGTCAATGACTTTGATTGCGCATGTGTTCTGGAATAAGTGTATAAACCTCGTCCAAGGTGCGCATGTGGTAACTACTTGAATCCCTTGCAGGTCGTCCAAGAGTCTTTATGGACGGACGACCCTTCACAGACGAGGTTCCTGGGTTAAGTCATATTCACTTCTTCGTTGGACGACCTCTACGGACGAGCTTGGAGATGGTTATTTTTGGACACTATCAGTTTCAATGTAGCAATTCAATCCATTGGACGATATGGAATTGGTATGAAGCCCCCAAGTTACCATGAAGTGAGAGTTCCTTTATTGAAAAAGGAAGTGGTCCACACCAATGATATAATGAAGAGCCATAGAGAAGAATGGGCAAGAACTGGATGTTCCATTATGTCTGATGGATGGAAAGATAAAAGTCATAGATATTTGATAAATTTTTTGGTGAATTGCTCTAAGGGAAGGATGTTTATCGAGTCTATTGATGCATCTTCATATATGAAGACCAAAGAAAGGATGTTTCAACTACTTGATAGCATGGTGGAGAAAATTGGAGAAGACAAAGTTGTACAAGTTATAAGTGATAATGACTCAAGTTATGTGATGGCAGGTAAGAAGTTATATATAGAACTATATATCTTAATCTCATGAAATTAGAAAATAGTATTCATATTTTATTTTTATTTTTTCTTAATTGTTACTAATTTTCATACTTATATTTTTAAATTATTAGGATGATTATTGGAGGCAAAAAGACCTCATTTGTATTGGACCCCATGTGCTGCCCATTGTTTGGATTTGATGTTGGAAGACATTGCAAAGCTTCCTACAATCATGAGAACAATAAAAAGGGCAACTGAGCTTACTGGGTATATATATAATCGTACAGGTTTCATAAACATGATGAGATAGTTTACAGGGCAAAGGAACTTGCTTAGGCCCGCTAAAACTCGATTTGCTACATCCTTTCTCACATTATCAAGTATACATAAGTAAAAGGAAAACTTGAGAAAGATGTTTACTTCAGAGGATTGGACCTGTAGCAAGTGGGCAAAAGAGCTAACAAGAAAAAGGGTGGCTTAAACTGTTCTAATGCCTACATTTTGGAACACTGTTGTCTATAGCCTTAAAGTGTCAAGTCCTATTGTTCATGTGCTTCGATTGGTTGACGGGGAGAAAAGGCCTGCCATGGGATGCATTTATGAGGCTATGGATCAAGCCAAAGAAGCAATTGAAAAATCTTTTAATGGAAGGGAAGAAAGATACAATGAAATCTTTGAAATAATAGATCGAAGGTGGGACTGTCAACTCCATCGGCCTTTGCATGCGGCTGGCTATTTCTTGAATCCAGAATTTTTTAATGATAATCGCTTTGAAATTGAGTAAGATGAAGAGGTGATGACTGGCCTATACAAATGCGTACAAAGGTTGGTTCCATAAAAGGGCATGCATATGAAATTGACCACAGATGGAATCAGTACATTCCAAGTTGTCAAAAATTGGATTGTCTTTTTGTCAACTATAATTATACTGTTAAGTTAATTTGTACTGCTTTGTCTCATTTTTAGACATGGTATCAAAATGTGTTCATTTTTGGTATGGAAATATGTGTGGACTAGAATAATAGAGGTTAAAAATGAAGAAATGATACTTCTCCATTCTCATAAAGGAGTCATAATTTTGGCAATTATGCAGCTATGTCTGAGTCCATGACATTCAGGGCTGGAGATAAATATGCTGTGCTTAATACATTTCCCAATGGATGTACTTCTTTTGGCCCTTATAAAATGCCATTCAACTCACAATATAAATTGTTATAATCTGTTATACTAGCGTACAAACTACAAACCGTTTTTTGGTTTTATTTATTTATTTATTTAGGTCATTGTCAAAATCATTCGTGAACGGAATCAATTTGTTGAGTCCTTAAAAAGTGCAAACTACATTACTCGGTTTTCATTCGTGAGGGCAGAAATCCAAAATAAGAATAAAATTGACATAGGGTCAAAGGGGAAATTGAAAATGTGTGTTCATGAATTGGTTGATTTTGTATAAATTCATGATTTGATTATCGCTTATTTTGAATTAAGACTTGGTAATTGTTGTTGAAATAGTATAAGCATTATCATGATACCATTTGTTACAATCTAAGAGCACTCACAGCAGTGGTGCTATATTAGTATATTTTAGCTCTTTAAACACTAAAATCGTGCTCCAGCAGTGAAGCTAAACTTATATTTTTTAGCTCCATTGCTACAGTGCACATCTATAAATAAATGTGCACTGTTCATGAGAACTAAAAAAAAATTATTTATTAAATTTCTCTCTCCTATTTCATTTAAAAAATATTCTCTTTCCTCTCTCTCTCTCTCTCTCTCTCTCTCTCTCTCTCTCTCTCTCTCTCTCTCTCTCTGTGGCTTCTCTTCTTCTTCCTTCTTCCTTCTCATTTTTTTTTTCTCTCCCTCATCTACTCTCTACTTCGCCGATTGTTCCACATCACCGTCCCACGTCGGCCTATGTCGCTAGCCCACGTCGCCGTCTCACGCCGCCGTTCCATGCCTTTGCTGGCCAGCCCCAAGCCGCCAATTCAAATTGCTGATCTGTTTTTTTTTTTTTTCCTGCTGTGGACTACTGGTGGTGGTGGTAGCTGTGGCTGTGGCTGTGGCTGATGGTAGAGGTGGTTGTAGTTGGTGTGGTGTATATTTTTTGGGTAGTGGGATATATTATTTTATTGTAGGGGATATATTATTTTATTGTGATGTTTATATTATTTTATTATGTTGAAAGCTAAAATAGATCCATTACTGTAGTATGTGTGTAGGTAAAATAGATAAAGTAACTTTTAGTGGAGCTAAAAAGCTAAATTTTTAGCTCCACTGCTATGGATGCTCTAAGAAGCGATAAGCATATGTGTTATATACCAAAAATAATAGATAAATTATAATTAGGACCCTTAGCGAATGCCAAACCAGTGGCTAGGGGTGTCCACAGGTCGAGCTGGGTCGGGTTTGTGCCTGACCCGAACTTGACCCAAATTTGTTGGGTAAGTCAAAACGGAACCTGCAACTGACCTGGAATGCCAGTCGGATTGGCCAGTTCGGGTCACGTCGAGCTTCAGGTTGCATCGGTCGGTTCGGGTTTCATCGCTGGTGCCGTCAGTTTGGCCAGATCCGTCGAGATCTGGCCAGATCACGGCAAGATCTCGCTGGATCTTGTCAGATCTGGACTAGATCTCGCCGTATCTCGTCCAATCTGATGGGTTTCAAGTAAGTTTTCGCTTGAAAACTCCAAATATTGCCGGTTTTTGTATGTTTTCGCCGGAGAACTCCAAATATCACTGGAAGTTTTTGGTTATATGCTCGGGTCGGGTTGCTCTAGTTTTGGGAGAGGAAACCCGCCAACCGACCTGAAGACGTCGGGTTCTGTGGGCAGCGACCTGCCACCGACTGTCTGAGTGGTCGGTTCGGGCGGTTTCTGGTTCGGGTTCGGGCGGGTTGCTCGGGTTGGTCGGGTTCCGGGTTGGGTTGGACAGTCCTACCAGTGGCGGAGGCAGGACTTTAACCTTTAGGGGCCAACTAAAGAATGAAATAGTATGTTTTTATTTTTATATATTATATTCATATTATGTACATCATTAGTGTAAACTAGTACTAGAAACACTAGTTAGCCAGACATTGTTGCAAAGAGTAAGGCTTTTAGCCAAACACGTGTTCTTCTTGGAATTGATGCAAGGAGTAAAATAATTTTGGACTTGTGATATGAATTTTCTAAAGCACTAACTTTCATAGACAATTGAAGTAAAAAGGTAAAATAGAAAAGCGAATCAAATAGAGAAAATTTGAGAAGATTTGCAAGAGAGAGAGAGAGAGAGAGAGTTGCTAGATAATTATGTGATTATCATAGGTTGATGAATATCCAATTAATTTGTCACTAATAGAATTGTAAACCTATTTTAATCGAAGGATAGAAGGGGCCAAAATGATATATACTTAAATTTTTTTTCAAAAAATTTAGGATAATTTATAGAGGTCTCTCTCTCTCTCTCTCTCTCTCTCTCTCTCTCTCTCTATATATATATATATATATATATATCAACTTTTTATAAAAAAGTTGGGGGAGCCGTGGCCCCCCTTAGTCATAACGTGGTTCCGCCACTATTAAACATGAGATTTTTGTCACACTTTGTCTATGTGATAAGTTGTGAGTGATAGGTTTATGCAGTTCCAAAATTGTTGAGATAATAGGAAAAGTCAAGTCGCCACATGAACAAGTTGTCGGCAAGTTATGGCTTTAGTTAATTGTCCTAGCATTACTGCTGAGAAGGAAAAGTCTGTCACCAACTTTTTCACTTGAGTTAAGTAGCTTCTATGTTGTAATGGATCCCGGTAAGATAAGTTTGTGAGAAAGTTTGAGAATTTTTCTGTAAAAACATAGTGTATCTAGCAAAAATTGAACAATAGTTACAACAAAGGGAATGGTGTAGCACAAAATTCTTTATTCCAAGAAATTTGCAGATAAAACACAACGTAAAATAAATAGACATAAGAATCAACACTTAATATTGTTTGGAATTAACAAGAAGCAAGGATAGAAAAGCTAGTTATGAGCACCTAGAGTTGTCCTAATTCCATACCTGGCCATTGGAGGTCATTCCAATTGAAATCAATCAATATATATTTCATGCGAGACTACATGAGGTTTTGTCAAGTGACGCTTTCTATAGCTCATTTATTTAAGCCATCCATTTTTTTTTCAAGTTATTACACCTCATCTGTATTACTCCTCCTCACCCCTCTAATGTAAACTTTCTAGTATACCATTAATTCAGCCCTGCGTCTAACCCTTCGTTTGCCCACCCCTTGCAATTATCCAAGTTACATTTTAGGCTTTACCATACTTCCAGCCCTGAGTCTTAACAAAAGTCTTAACAATTTCTTTAATTTTTTCATCTTTCTTGCCTTTCCTCTTCACTCTGCGACTTCACCACCATATCTTCATCACCATCACCAAACAAATCTGCAACTTCACCATCATCTCTTGAGCCAAACTAAAAAATTTCACATCAGAAACTAAAATCCCAAAACCCATCATTTTAGCCAAACTGAAATCCTAAACCACCTACCACCGCCACCAGACAGCCCAAATGTCCACCATTGTCACCCACGCTACCGCTGATATGCAACTCAAACCCATACCCGCAACACCACCACCCAAAGCCGATGCTTTTGACCTGAGGAGGTGGACGGTGATCTGAAAAAGGGTGGGGATCTCTTTGTTTTGTGGTTCAAAGGTAGAAGTTTATGGCCAAGAAAGAAGTCTTAAATCTTTGTTTTGGAAAATTTTCTTTCGTTACCTTCTCGGCTTCTCGCATGTTTATACTCTCTAATTTTTTGGGATTTCAGTTTGGCTAATATGGTGGGTTTGTGAAATCTTTTCAGTTATTCTTCTCAATATGATGATAAGGTATGGACTGAAATCTATGTTAGCAATGTGCAATTCTTCATTGTTGATTTAAAAAAAAAAAAAAAACTGGTGCTTCTGCCTCTATGGTGTCAATGGTGATACTGGGGAGAGAGAAGATGAAGAAGGCCACGTTAGAACTTAGAAACTGGAAAGAGAATGAAATAAAACAATAATGAGAAAAACTGTGGTTGACGTTCCTTTTTTAAAAGGCTTTTAGATGAAAAAGTTGGACGTGTTACTCATCTCCTATTACAGATTCACAATGAGTCTCTCATCACATTTGAATATGGCAAATGTGAGTTCCTCCTAAGTCCTAAGATTAAGATCTTAAAATGACATGTATGTACAAACATTCTGCAGACTGCAGTATTCTGTACATCATGTACTAAATAGACAAGAAACAAGAAAAAAGAATTGTACTATTTTACGGATCTAACCAATCCTTATATGTAGATTCAAAAGTCACAACACTTTGTATTCAATTTTGGGTAAATTTCATTAACTACCCCTGAGGTTTGGGCAAATACCAAATTAGTCCAAAACTTTTTAAAACTAACAAATTTGGTCTTAAGCACAGTTTTGTCCTAAACGGTGTCAAAACGACGTTACTCTCTAACTCTCTTTTCTCTCTCTCCTTCTCTTATCGGTCATCCCTCTCTCATGGATCTCAGACCAAAAATTAAAACCCACAAAATCATCCCTAAGCCCCTTCACATACTCCATTAGATCACAAATTTGTTCAGCCAAGTCGTCCATCAGGTCCTCCACACCACTCTCCACCGAACCTAACACCATGTAAACATTCTTGAAGGCCATTAAGAGGAGCTTGAGGGTGATGCTCTCTGAGAGGTCTCTGCAATGGACGTCGGCGATGGTCTCCGCAAGGTTGTTGCAGCAAGAGTTGCTTGCAAGTTACCACCACGATCTGCTTTGAATCTTGGTTTCTCTACTCTATGGTTGAGGATTGGCTTAGGTATTTGTTGGGTTTGGTTGCTGTGTTTGATTTGGTGTTTCTCAATGGGTTGGTTTTCTTTTTTCTTTTTGAAATGGTGGTGGTAGTCTTCTGTTTGGGGGTCTTGTTGATGATGGGTTTAGGTTTGAGAAGAGTTGCATTTTGATGAAATTTCTGGTGTTTTTGGGTGTGGGCTTATGAACGGGGTGTGTGTGTGTTGTTTGGGTGCTGTGTATTTCCTGTTTATGTGAACAATTCTTTGTGGGTATGAATTCAAACTTGGACTCTCTTCTGCTTGGATGCTGTTTGTGTTTGAATTTGGTGGGTGTCCTTTCAGATCTGCATGGCTGGGTTGCTGGAATTGGTTTAGCGTGGTTAGGTTTGGCCATGGATTTTGAGATTGGTTTGATTTGGGTGGCTGTAAGTGTTTCCTCTGAATAACCAAACGTTTGAATTGCTTACCTTTGGAGTGATAAATTTTCCTGTGAGCAAGCACACAGCAAGTAGAGTACAAATATGCCAGCAGTGGAATTGAAGGCAATGGATATACAGTAGCATTTATGTAAGACAGGCGCTCTAACCACTTCAGGCGTGTAGATGTGAGCACAAGAACCCAAACCTCTTTTCCCTATTCAGTTTTATCTTCATAACCACAGTTAATGACATGGATGGCTTCTTTAAGCAATGATGCTGGGCTAGCACTTTTTAGTGCCCCACCATCTTCTAGCAGAGTAGATGCAATAAAAACTGGAGAATGTCCAAACTTCTTTTCCAACTTTAAATTGGGCATACCAAACTTTTCAACTTCAACTCCTGCGTGGGTCTGTGGGAAATCTAATTTATGGTTTTGGTTTGATTTGGGTGGCTGTGAGCATGGCTTTGTAGCGATGGTGGTGAGGTATTGAGGTGGTGGTTGTGGTCTAAACTAGCAGATTTGTGGGTTGCGGTTTTTTTTTTTTTTTTTTTTTTTTTTTTTTTTTTTTTTTGTCTGAGATAGAATGAGAAAGGGGCAAGAGAAGCAACAAAGGAGAGAGAGCCGAGAATAGTTAACGTTCTTGACGCCGTTTAGGACCAAATAATGGCCAGAGACTAAATTCTTTAGTTTTAAAAAGTTTTGGACCTGTTTGGTATTTGCCCAAACCTCAGAGGTAGTTATTGAAATTTACCCTTCAATTTTTTATGAATGTCTACTTTATAATCCTAGCAGTGTCTTGCTTTAATGGCCCAATTCATTTGGATGTGGTGGTGATTTTTTTGTTGTGAAAGTTTTGGAGTTATGTGGTTGAGAAAGAGAGGAATCGAGAGATTCAAGGTATAACTTTTACAATCACTTCTCTTCTTTTCTTTTTTACATTTCTCCTTTTTAATTTTTTAATTTTTTTCTAAAATCTTTAGCTACACGTTTTTATAAATCAAAATGTTGATGGATTGTGCTTCAAACAGGTACTCCAAAGGCAAATCTCTAGACTCTGTGAAGTTCAAACATGATGTGTAAGGGTTTGAAATTTTATTCTTTTTCCTCTTTTGAAAATTTATTCTTGAAAAGTGATTGCATTCTTGGGTAAATAAGAGGGAACACGAATACAATGCTTAAACAAAAATTAACTAAATTGATTTATTATAATTTTTTTTTGTATAAATCAATAGAGGGTTAAGTTTTAATTACGTTGTTATCAATCTAACATTAGAGTTTTCAATTTCGCCGTGTTTGGTTTTTTGTTGGAATTACCGACAGATAAAAAAGTGGTTTACGAAATCCCATGACAAAGGCAATGGCAAAAGATCCCATCATATCCAATTGCTCTCTCTCCACAATTTACACCTTTGCCAAAATCACAAATGTATCATCAGAATTGGAATGTCTCTTTGAGGCCAGTTTTATTTTTCCCCATTGTTTCTTTTGCGATGTTATTTTTAATGTTCCAGCTAGAAGGAACTTTTCTTTTTTAATTAATAATAATTTATAATTTTAAGGCATGCAAAATTAATGAAGTTTTTTATGTATGATGAAGGATTGAAGATTTGAAAACTTTAAGGGAAATTTATATGTTGGAATTACTTTTTAACCATTGTGGTTTGTGACTTTCAAATGACTGCATATTGCAAATGGTCGTGTTGATATTAGTTTGGAACACTTACAAAAAATAACAGAGCATTTTCAAATCTAAACTTGGTAAATTTGGCACTAACTGCACTCACTAACTAGAATTTTTAGTTTTAATTTTGAGCTTTAATAGGATTTGACTAAACATTGATGTTGAAATAGGAGTGTTTTTAATATTTTAAATTTATTTTTTATTTCTCATTATTTCAATTCAATAATTATAACGGATATATGTATGCAATTTATAATTGTTGCTTTTGTAATAAACTCATTGCTAATAAAATTCTATCACAATTATGCTATAATACATGTATAATATTCTTCAAAATCATCTTACATAAAACATTATAACATTATCCGTGTATCACACGGATAACTTACTAGTTTTTATTAATCAAGCAAACAAACCAATTGGAGTACAATAGCCCCCTTATGTAGACTTATAGGACTAGAGCTAATCCAATTTGCCGTGGGGACAATCCCCATTATTGAATTATGAAAATAACCTTGACTCTAAAAAATTAAATACAATACAAATAATTTTAACTAGTAAGACCTAAAATAAAATCTCCCTGTCAAAAAACAGACCTAAAACAAAATCCAATGGTAAAAAATACTTTGACTTTTAAAACTAAATAAAATTGTTTTCGTGCTCCCTGAATCAAGGGAGTATCCTGAAATGTGCACATCAATACAAAAATGGGCATTTTCTAGGCATGCTTCCCACTTTTTGAACCTCTCTAGGCAGAGGTGAACCGGACAGGCATAACTCATCATAAGAATGCATTCCTTTAGAATTACCTGAGAGTCATCCTTAAGGGACCTGTCTTCAGATTTTAAATGACTTTCCAAGCACCACCTTCAACAAAACTGATGCCTTCTCTAGCTGCCACAGCCTCCACTGTTACAATCAACTAAGCAATCCTCGTGTTGATGTCAAAGGATTTTCCAGAAATATTTTGAAAACCCCATTCCTGGTTGTTGCCAATGAAGCTTCCTCCTAGAACTAAAAGTTTGCACACTATTATCTGCTTTAGGAGCCAACTTTCTGCATAAAACTCACCAACTAGCTTCACAGCTCTATAGGCTACCTACACTTTGTGGGAGTCTTTTGACTGGAAAAATCTTACTGTTAACTCTCCCACATATTACAGCTGCTTTGTCTCCGGCAGTCCTGTTCATGTTCCTTTCATGGGAAATTAATTTTTACATTCCTCCAAATTTGCAGAAAGATCAAGAGAATCACATGCTTACTGAAACTTACAGAGAAGAAGAGACCAACGAAACTGATTTCGCAGAGGCACATAAGGAAGATGAGGAATGGTTTCAGATGCTTGCTTGCATAAGCACCAAAGCTTATTCAATTATAACCTTTTTCTTGTACAAGATTCAGCACACTTCCTCTACATCTTTAAAATAGCTTCATAGAATTTATTTTAATTTTTATCAGCACATCAGTATTTCCTGCCAGCTACCATAACTTCTCATCCTCCTTTCTGCAACCAGATTCTCCTTCATTTATCTATAACTGGGTTTGTGCACATTAATTTTACTGGCTTTTGGGTGCCTATGTGCTTAGTGCTTATATGTGCCAATCACCTGAAAATGACTTCCCTAGCCATATTAGGGTATTTGTGCTATTCATTTGCTAAAGATTTTGATTGAGATGACGATGCTCCCAAAGAACCACCACTCCAGAACACCCAGAATATATGCTCATATTAGGCAGCCCTGCAGTATAGTCCAGAGGTTTTTCTGTGAAAACTGACAGATATCATTAATTGAGAAAACAAATGTAATGGGATAACTCAATAGCCATATATAAATGTGAAGACAACGGAGGGCGGGGAGGAAATGAAAAAGAAACAAGAAAACTTGCTGTAAATTTCGTGACAAACAAGAATGAGGGAAATGAGAGATTTGTGAACAAATTCCAATGCTGAGCATTAGAACAAAGTTACAAGTTGAGATCCAAAACTGCATTCTGATTTAGATTTTAGAGTTTCTAGCTGGTAAAGATATTGGGCGTGAGCATGATATGATCGGAACAAAGCAATACATCAATTCTTGAAAACCTAGGATATGATGTAACTCAACAAGGACACATTAACTAATTGATATATAAATAAGTATTTTTAAATATACCTATCAAAAAAAAAAAAAAATAAGTACTTTTAAATGCATATTATGCTAATGTTTAGTTTAAAGATAAATGAGAAACATCAAAAAGAATATAATACGTAGAATAATCCTATCAAAAAACTTAAGGTAGAATAATGAAACTAACATAGATGCTATAGATAACAAAAGAACACATGATCCATGTTTGACATTCTCAGAATTCTTGTATTTGAAGATTTCTGACTTTCTGAAGGCTGAAGCACAAGATCCCATTGTTTACATTTAAATTAAAACCCTTTTTCCTTTAAAAATAAAAATAAAAATAAATAAAAAGGTCCATTTTTATTCCTAAAGGCATCCATGTCATATCCTATCATATCTGTGATAACAAATTAATTTTGGCTTATAATGGTCCCACATTAGCCAATTCCATCTCAGGGGAGTGATACAAAATCAGAGGCTTTGTTCTATTTTTTGACAAACGTGCTGAGTGGACCTCATGCAAAGCACCTTTTTCACATAGAGCTGCTCTACGCAAAAAAAGGTGGTTTGCATTGTCTTTCAATATGGTATACACACCAAATTAGCATCGGGCCAGATACATACACAACATGTATATTGACATATATGTGTTAGATATATATCAGATACGGCCATACAAGTATGACAGCTACTCTAAAGTATCTGTTGGCTTTCTAGCATCTTCCATCAAAATCATCAGATACTCACACAAACATTAAATTTTTCATGGAAAGAAAAAAGAAATTGTTAATTTTATTGATTTTTGACAAATGTGTTGAGTGGACCTCATGCAAAGACCCTTTTCCACATAGAGCTGCTCTATGCAAAAAAAGGAAGTTTGCATCTTCTTCCAATATGGTATAGACCAAAATATCATCAGGCCAGATACATATACAAAACGAACATTGGCATATCTATGATAGATAAATATCAGATATGACCAAACGGGTATAACAGCTACTTTAAAGAATCTATACTTCTAAGGTTTCTAGTATTTTCTACCTATCAAAAAATTAAAAAAGTTTCTAGTATTTTCAATCAAAATCATCAGATTCTAGAACAATCATTAATTTTGCATGGAAAGAAAAAAAGAAGTTAACTTTATTGGTTTACCCATGAATAGATATTTCAGAATTTACATTCGTCAAGAGAGGATACATTTGAAGCTTCAATAGTAAGAAATAAAGTGGGTTTACTTACAGCTCATTTGCAATAATAATATCATTGGAAGCTTAAAGTACTCCAATTAGTTCAAAAATAAACTTCTCATATTTCATTCATTCCCAAAAAAAAAAAAAAAAAAAAAAAAAAAAAAAAAAAAAAAAAAAATCAAAATACTTATTTTTGATTAAGTTAGTAAAGGACAATTTTTTATTTTTTATTTTATTTTTTTGATAAGCAAGAAAAACTTATACTCAAAAATAAATACTTAATGCAAAGAAGCACAAAGCGTATCAAAGATTACAAAAAAAGAGAGAAAAGCAAAAACAGAGGAAAGAAACTAATTACAAAGAAAAAGAGAGCTAAGGAACAAAGGAGAGTTTCACTAGAGGAAAAAACCATTCCTAAACAAAACTAATTAAATATGACATAAAAGAGAGAGAAAGAGAGCATATAACTTAGTAATGAAAAATTTTCTCTAAGTTAAATCTAAAACCTCCATCTCCAAAACCAATCAAATATAATATAAAAAACAGAATCCAGTATTTTAAAAAGAATAATTAGAGAACATCCCCACAACTACTAACAATATAACAACATGCACTGAAAGAGTAAATTTTCTCTTTTCTCAACTTTCAAGCTACTTATCACATCCATAGAAGTTTTTTTTTTTTTTTTAATAAACAAATGTCTCTCAAACATTAAATGTCTAGATAAGACTTGAGTTTTTAGAATTCATTGACCAATCAAATATACTTACGAAGGAATACATAAATGATTACTATTAAGCAAAAAAGGATTAGCTTTATACCTGAGTATGTGTAGATGATGCGAACATCCTTAAGCCAGAAAAGCTTTTAACATTCACTTGTAAGGTATAGATAGGGAAAGAGCATCCACTTTAGTATGGGCCCATCACAAACACTTAACAGATCCCCCATTAATGCAGCAAACTCTTTCACTAATATGTAACCTAGAGCCTTCTAACTAGCAGTCTTTGTCACAATCTTAAGGTATATCCACTTTGCATGTCAGCACTATGTATCTTCAGATCACACCAATAAATTACAAATTTCATCCTCAGATAGATATGCTTCTCATAAATCACTGTCATGAGATCCTACACTCACGAGCTTTGTCCCAAGCTCCTCCCTTGGTTTAGCTGAAAGCCCTTTTGCTAACATCTCTTCATCATACTTCCGTGCCATATCTACCATTCCTTTATCTACCAAAGCATCAATCAAAGCATTGTAAGCAGACTCATCTGGACTACACCCAAGTTCCTCCATCTTCTCCCACACAATAAAAGCTGGTCGAAGAAACCCCCATCTCCCAAATTTTCTCAAAAGCATCACATAAGTATCCATCCTGGGATGAACCCCGCTTTCAATCATTCTATCAAGAAGTCTAAGAATCTCTCTGGGCTTCTCAAGACATCTAAAAATGCAATTGAACGTGATAACATCTGGTACACAACCCTTCTCATGCATTCGATCGAGCAACTCATAAGCCTCCTTATATCTACCATTTTCACAAAACAGCTTTATAATCGTATTATAAGTCGTAACCTCAGGTTTACAACCAAAGTCCCTCATTTCCTTAAACACTCGAACAGAACAATCCACACCCTCCGAAAGACCAACAGCACGAATAACCGTATTATACGCCACCACATCCAACCTTATACCCTTCTTCTTCATCTCCTTATACAACTTCACAGCCTTCCATGGCTTCCCACTCTTGCACATTATATCCATATATATCGAATAAGAATGCAAATCTTTTCGGACACCCATTTGATCCATCTCTTCCCAAAACTCCCTACACTTACTCCACCATCCCATCTTAAACCACCCGCGAAGAATCATATTATAAATCTTGGTATTCTTCGCATCAACACCAAACTTCTTCTTCTTCCCAAAACACAAATCATAGGCCTCAACCACATGCTTGTACTCACACAAAGCATCAATAAGATTACAAAAAGACATCTCATCCTTCAAACCAAACTCTTCTAACGAATCATAAATACCTACAGCTTCTGTAACTAAATGTGCACATATATATCGCTTAAACAAAATCCGAAAGGTGGTATGGTCCGGTTTGGAAAAAGGGTTTGTTTTCATTCGATGAATTAAGTCCCAAGAAAGCTGGAATTCGAAGAACTTACATAGAATGTCGAGCATACGATTGTACGTATGAGTTGTGTGTTGGAAATGGGACTGGGTTTGGGCCCAGTTGAAGAAATCGAGAGCACGCTTCCAGTCATTGCAGTAGGAGTAGAGGGTTTCGTGGACTGCGGTGGGATCGAAATCCGTGTGGGATTGTGAAATGGGTTTGGTTGACAAAGATTGAGAAAGAGGAAAGAAGAGAGAGATGGGTGACTTATTAATGATGAACCGTCTGCTCGTGATTGAACAAAGCATTTTTTTTTCCCCTTGTTTTTGAGTTTTGTTCTGCTCCTGCTGATTATATAAAATCCTGAAGCTTCGTGAGTCAACATGAACAAATCGCGGTAGACATGACAAACGGGCCTGGTCAATTGGGTTTGAGTCAAAGTTGGGTTATTTTAAATTAGAAACGGGCTGGGTCAATCGGATTACGAGCTGGATTGGGTCGGGCGACCTGTTTCACTAAAATTGTTCCATAACCAAAATACTACCATACAATGTCATATACATAGCCATAATAGTAACCATTTATTCCATAACTGTTATCTAATGTTCTTCACATAGAATATTGTTAACTTGAGTTTCACCACCATTTGAAGGTACCTAAGAGAATTAAACATTCCTCTGCCCTCTTTAGCTCAAAAATTAAGCCATACAATAGAACATATATGACCGGACATAAGCTTCGTACTTTAACCTAAATACCAAATAACATTAGTAGAAACATCATTAACCTTAGTAATTCAACTTGAATATAAATTAATAATGCTTAAAATCATCAATAGGTCTATTACCCAAATCTGCAATCTTCCATAAAAGGTGAAGAGTAAGTATGCGTTTGGCTCCAAATTAAAAAGGCAGCTTATTTTTACTACTATTCATAAGCCCCATTGCACTTTTTGATACTATTTATGGGTTCTATTATACTAGTTCAGCTAACTTTTACCTCTATTTACAATACTTTCAGCAAAAAGTTTTCAGTTTCAGAAAAATAAGCGGATTTCAAACAGAGCCTAAGAAACTTGCCGAATGAAAATAAAGGTGAAGAGTGAGAAACCTACAGAATGAAAATACCTTCAGAGTGCACCAATGTGGTGCCAGCCTAAGACCCTTCAAAGATCAATTCAGAAACTCATAGTAATCTCATTGAACTCGAAAGAAAGAACTTGAGGAATGTGTTTTTCACGTACATTGAAATTGGGGTATCCCGGTGTTTATATAGGGGTCTGCGGATGATCACCTTAGCCGAATTGTAGGGACTTTGGGTTATCCCTCAGCTTACTTGTAGGGGGTGGGAGTTGTCCCACAATTGATTTGTAGAAGATGCATGTTATCCCTTTGTTGGCAATTGTGTGAATGTAGGAGAGTCTTAGGTGATAGTTATCATGCAAGTGTTGTAGTGTAGGCTTCGTATGCCCATCTTCACCTATCTGCCTATTGGGGTGACAGACTGGTGATAAGGTCAAGCTCGCAAGTGCTTATTCATTCATTCTTGAATGTGACGGATGGCTTATTGGAGTAGACGCGATATGTTGCATTTGTTACATTGAAGTCTTCCACTTTCGACAAGTCAGTACATTCGAAAGACATAGCTTCCATTTGGAAGACGTAACTTGTGTTCGGAAGATTGACCGTGAAGTTAGCTAAAAAGTTCCCAATCATAAATTAACAATTGTAGAAATATAATTAAGATAAGACCATATACATTTAAACATTAGCACGAAACTTGGTTATACATTTTACAATTTTTGTTTCTTCTCAAAAAAAAAAAAAAAAAAAAAAGTTTCTCTTTAACTTATCAAGTTTCATGTCATTAGATTGAGATTTTGGAGGTTTTATTATAAAATTTCCTTAGGAAAGTTAAAAGTTTTTGTAGAATTGTAACTAACGCTAGCCATTCCAATTTCATGGTTGCTAGGACTCAAATTCAATATTAAGAATTCTCTGGGTTCAACTTGATTAACTCTGTTATCATGAGTTGATCATAAAACAAAAAACAAAAAAAAAAAAAACAAAAAAAGTAAAATTGAATATATGAAATACAAACTGATGAGTAATGAGGCACTCATTTGAAAAACTAAGTAGACAGAACCTAGGCCCTAGCACGCAGTAGGGGCCAAGGCAATGTCCTTTATTCACATGGATAGAGTTTTCCACCTGGACCACCATTTTTTCCCCAAATTGGATAAAAATATGAAAGAAAATGGCATTGAGAATAAAAGTACAAAATAATACCCATTTTTTCATTCTTCTACTTTGAATAATAAAAGTATTTTAGTAATTTATTCTTTTATCTTTTCAATCTTTGTCTCTTCAAAGCACACATATTTTATCCTCCCAGCCAAGCAAATTCTTTTGTTGAAACAAACACAACATAATTCTTTACACTTTATCAGTTCTTTCTATTCTCAGTGCAACCAAACATGACTATTCCTCCTCAAAATTCTTTGGAGTTAGGGTGAATAGTTGGTTCCATTCTACTATCAAAATATTTCCTGAATTTTATCTTTATTCCAATAAAATGCATTATTCCATTAAAATACAAATAAAATAGGGTATTGCGCATTACACTGTGTGCAACAAATTTTTCCCAATAAAATATAGGATATATAAAATATTTTAAACACACTTGCCAAAAGAAAAACAACCTACACTAGAAAATGATTGGTATTTTGGTCTGATAATAAAGAGCTATCATCAGGAGCGGATGCCATAAGTTACAATTCTCTCTCTCTCAAGAAGAAGAAAAATAGCTTTATTTCTTTCTTTTTTTTGGTAAAAAGGGAATTTCATTAAAAACTAAGCAACAGCAACATTAGAAACATTGACAATCCTATCAGTGGAGACCCCAGCCTTGTCTAGACTAATCAGCAAGGCCACATCAGAAGGGGGTTCCAGGAAAATGACAAAATCTTGGGGAAGCAAAGCTCCCCTCCTAGCTAAGGCATCGGCACATTTATTGGCCTCCCTATAACAATGTTTGATTTGAACCCTTGGAATTTCTCTTAAGCCCGCCCTGCAATCTCCAAGGATGGCATCATTACCATTCTGATTGCAACTCTCCTTCTGAAGTAAGTCCACCACAATCTTTGCATCCAATTCTATGATAACCGCAGGAATTTTTAAGGCTATACACAGACGAATACCATCTACCATTATATAGTTATACTCCATATTATGAGAGCCAACCAAAGTTACTCCACTGTCTTATATATGGATGGCATGAATATATACTCAACAACAAACAAAGGGGAGAAAAGGAAAGGGGAATATGTGAGAGGGATTCATTATATTCTTCTATTTATATTGTATTAAGTCCCTTTAGTGTTTGCAAACAATAACTTTTTCTTTTGGTTATTTAACATATTTTCTCTAGTACAGTTTTGATTTTTTTTTTTTTTTCTATATACAGTTATACTTGAACCATTTAAAAAAAAAAAAAAAAAAACCTCATATAATTGTACTGGAAGGTCAAAGCTAGAATAAATATATTTGTAGGTAAAAGGGAAACCATGCTCATGATGCATCCACTCTATGAAGGAAGTAGCACTACTAAACAACAGCTTGTATCCAAATTATATAGACTAAGTAGGTTTTCCTTTTCTTTTTCAATGAACACCAACCCAAAAAAGTTGAAAAAAAAAAAATACTAACATGAAATAATAAAAGGAGCTTTTAATAATAATATTAATAGTAATAATAAAGAAAAAAAGAACAAGAGCAAAAACAAAACCAACAACAACCCCTCTTAGCCCCGGAACATTAAATGGAAGCCACCAGATTCTTTAGCGTTCAAGACCAATTTTGATGGAGCCATTTTTGAAGACTTTGATGAGGCTGGACTTGGTGTGGTAGTTCGTAATTCCTAAGGTGTAGTGACGGCATCTCTTTCAAAAAAAAAAAAAAAAACCCAAAACCATCTTCTTTGGTTATTCTGGAACTCTTGATGGCTAGACGTGCTACACTGTTTGTTTAGGAAATTGAGATTCACCAAACTATCCTTGAAGGTGATTTTAAAATAGTTATAAATTATCTTAAGCGTGGTGATAGCCTACGATCCGCTCATGGTCACTTGATTAAAAACACCATCTCTCATGTAAACTCTTTAATAAGTAATTTTTTTCTCTTATGTGTATCGGCAAGGTAATGTACTAGCACATACCTTAGCTAAGAGAGCAAAACTTTCTTCACCTCTTTGAATTTGGATGGAGGCAGTTCTTCCAAATCTTTTTTCTCTTATTATGGTTGCTTTAACGGCTTATTAATTTACATATCAAATTGAACTTTTTCTCAAAAAAAGAAAGAGAAAAACCCTCTTGGCCCAACGGCCCCTCCCAACATACTTGCAAGTTACAAAGCTCATTGTTTTGGAATTATCACATAACATTAGATTAACTAAGTCAACTCTTTTTTAGGCAAAAGAAGAGTCAACTTTTCCCAAACAAGAGACAAGGGTCTCCATATTACATTTAGATCCATATAAATTGTGTTTGATCCAATCAAATTTTACAAAGTAGTAGCATCAAGTTCTTAAAAAATCACAATTCACACACACAGTGACTGAGATAAATATGCTTACAAGCTTCCCATCTCGCAAAAAGTCATTAAGAAGAATTTTCTTGAAAAAATGTGCAGTTCTCTTCATAATTGTGAGTCTGTGACTATCAATGTATCGTATAGTTGTGTATGTTGAAGTTGGGTGGTTGTGCTCTATAAATATACAATTTATCAAGCTATAGTTAATGCTATCAGATTGTAGTTGACTCAGATGGTGAACTAGAGGAGTAAAGAATTATAGTTAACTAGTTGCTAACCCGTGCGATGCACGGGATAGTTAAATTTAAAATCACACATTTATATATATAATAATAGGTAAAGCTGAGAGAAACTCAAATTAGCATTTCAAATTAGAGTTCCATTTTTGCACCATGTATCCTAAATTATTTATTCTTAAAGAGTTTTATTTCTTAATTTTAGAATCAAATGTGGGACCACATCATAAATATTCATCAAAGTGAGTTATTAAGTACAAAAACCAAAAAGTCTAGAATAAATGAATCATAAAAAAAAAAATGTTTCACAATAATAAAAAAAAAAATGGACAATTTACATTTTATACCTAATAATATTCCTACAAAGTTTTTTAAAGAGTTAATAAAATATAAAAATGACTATAAATAGTATTTAAATTTTATGTGTATATATATAGGAATTATATTATGCATCTTATTATATATCTTTAAATATATCCATGCATTTGCATGGGATTACAAGCTAGTATTTATAATAACAAAAACAAAACAGATGTGTGACTGCATTAAAGATAAATTAATATAAATGAATCTAAATGCTTAGAAAGGCTTTTAGAATAGTTTCCCAAAAATTGAAGAGACCAATTTGATATTGTTAAGGTCTAAAAAATAATAATTGTGACTTCTTAGGATCAAGCATGCTATCTACTATAGTCAAACCTAAAACACTACTATACCATCATAAAAAATAAAGGATTTTCAAATTTTAACATAAATATCATTCTAGAATCCTATCTATTCTTTTTATTCTTCTTAAACATGCACCTCTAAATTCTAATTAATATGGAATATGAGCTAAAAGAAAATCAAATATCAATAAGAGCCTAATTAGCATAGCAAAAATAAACTAAAAGAAAAAAGAGAATACAACATAAAAAAAAAAGATGGTAATTTTTTTTATAAAAAAAAAAAAATCAAGGCAATGAGAGAATTTTATGCAAAATATACATTCATTTTTGCACCAACAAATCTATACAACTTCATATTACATATAAATTAACTTTATTTTCTATTATAAATTATTACATATAAATAACCTCATTACATAAATATATTCTACTCTTATATGATTTTGGAGATCATTCACCTAACAATCTTCACCCAAGCATCCTCCTTCTAGAGTCCCATCTCTTTTCTTTAAACCTGCATATGAACAATTTTAAGTGAAATAGTTTCAGCCAATGATTTTGAGTAAATAAAAGCCACCTTTACCCAAATCTAAGTGCCCTTTTTTCTCCTTTTGGAGTGTGGGTGGGTTTTGCCTTTTGTAATTGCATGCTCTTACTATGCAAAAACAAAAGATCCTAGAGTTTCTTATGTTTCAACATCTTATAGCCTTACACATCATCAAACACCATTAGCATGAGATGTTAATTCTATGAAACAGTGTGAAAAAGAGTTGGAAGACATTATCTGGCAAACTGACTGAAGCCATCCTATTCATATATTCATTGCATGCATGTGTGCAAAATAAAAAATAAGTTTTGTTTTCTTTGCTCACCATGACCAATATATATCAATCCTAATTGAGCACATATGAGTTCAAAATAAAGATAGCAGTTTCGATTTTTGTCTGCAATGGTTTTTCACTTTCATCAACCAAGACCATTCGTTATAATGAAGAGTTACGTCATTGTAGAGTTTATATATGGTATAGAATACGAGTAATGGCAATTGACAACACAGCCACATGCATCTTATTTCATTCATATATACTTTAGTTCATCTTATTCGTTCAAGTCAAAATTTACTTCTCAAAGCAATGAAGGACACCACAATGATGCAATCATTTACAATAAACTTAATCCAAAAGTTCAAACTCTGAATCTGAGTATCACGAATAACCTAAACTTGAAACAATAGATTATCCATGAAAATCGAACAAATTGTGGATAGAATCTGAAGCATTCAAAAGCATCAATTATTGCTTGGTATAATAAATATATAATAGAATCAAAATGGGTAAAATACTATTTTGGTCCCTAAACTTAATCAAAAGTTTGTTTTTCATCCCTGAACTTTAAGGAGTTCATTTTTCGTCCCTAAACTATTGAAAAGTTCGTTTTCATCCCTAAACTATTGAATATGTATTATTTATGTCCTTAAACTTTACTTTTCATTCCTAAATTATTGAAATCAGTTCCTTTTTCATCCCTATTTTTGTCTCTAAACCATTAAAAAAACTCTTTACAAAGTTTAGGGATGAAAAAAGAACTTTTTAAAGTTTAGGAACGAAAAACAAATTTTTGTCAAAGTTTAGGCACCAAAATAGTATTTTACCCAATCAAAATTCATGGCTATGTATAGCAGATTGCTTTATAGTTCCTATGCTACAATAAATTCCATGATAATTGTTTTTCCAATTCTTTGAAGATAAAAAATCTCACCAAAGTGTACTTGTAGGAACTTGTTTGGACTCGTCAAACTTCATAAGGTCAGAGATGTGAAACACAATTTATACATTATAATCAAAATTCATGGCTATGTATAGCAGATTGTTTTATAGTTCCTATGCTACAATAAATTCCATGATAATTGTTTTGCCAATTCTTTGAAGATAAAAAATCTCACCAAAGTATACTTCTAGGAACTTGTTTGGACTCGTCAAACTTCATAAGGTCAGAGATGTGAAATACAATTTATACATTATAAATAAATTGAAATTAAATAAAACTCACCAATATTCTACCTTTTCATATTGGAAAACCTATGAGCATTTGCCACTGCAGTTGGCTTTGATGCTCCAACAACCATTATATAGTCCTAGGATATCATTCCAAATTTAGAGATTAGAGCAAATAGCTAATAATTTACAACGGGACATAACAATCTCATAAAATCATAACAGGACATTTAAAAATTTAAATAAAAAAATAAAAAGCCTACCTATTATGACCCACAGCCTCAATTCTCCCTTTCTCTTTTTTTTTTTTTTTTTTCTTTATTTTGTTGCTAATACTGCTCTTTTATGAAATCAACAATAAGAAAAATTAGTCAAAGCAAGCAATGAAAAAAAAAATTTAAACCATTCGTAGGAAGTGCAAAGCAAGCAAGAAAAAAAATTAAACCTATAAATAATACGCACAAAATTTGTTGTATATCATAGTAAATGACATATTAGACAATTCATGGATTCATAAAAGTAGTTAAGTTGTCTACAATCAAATTAATATTTTATTTAAATAAATATATTTGGGAAATTTCTATTATAACCAAATTAATCATTTGCATAGAAAAATTAATTTTTTAAAACCGTAGTATAGCTACTTAGATTTATCACAGCACGAGGAGGGGAAAAAACTTTGAATGGAAAGATTCCACATCAAATTTAAAAGAGATTTCATCGAGCATATGTTATGCAACTGATGAAAAATTACATGTTTGTATCGCATACAAAACATACACAGTGGAAAATAAACGGATCTACTTCATTCGCAATAGATAACATGCACTATGTAAGTTTCAGAATATAAGAACAAGAGAGTGTACCTTGGTGCGGTGAAATTCAAAACCAAAGAGAAGAAGTTCTTGAGAACACTTTCAATCTTCACTCCAATTCCACTTGATGCCCAAGATGTGTGGTCTCTCAATCAGTTCTATGTGTTGTTCTAGAGAGAATATGAAAGAGTCTCTCTCTCACATGCATATGAACATACAAACCATTTCATTCTAAATTAAAATTTTGTATGTTTCTCTCCACATAACTGATTATCTAATTGGGCTAGCCTTTTGGGCCTTCCCAATTGGGCTTTAGTGTGTGGCTTGGAGTGGGATTAAAAGGGAACAAATAAAACACTAGCTCCAATGGGCCTTGGGCTTTTCTGTCAACTCTTGACAAGTCCAAAGTTATCATTAATTATATTTAATACCACTATATAAATATAATTGTACTCTAGACCTTATTAATAAATTATATCCCAAGACTCTATTATACATGCAACCCCTTCATAAAATATTCGTAGTAATACAAAGTCATAAATATAGACTGCCACTTTGTAAATTACTACATTTTAATTCTTGAGTACCCGGTTTAATCCTTTTAAGTTATTCATCATATATTTATGAAATCCAATTTCATAAATATATACTTTAGTCTTACTAAAGTGGACTAAAGTGGTTAGACCTAACTCTCTAAATAACTGAACTCATTAAACTTATCTCAGGGGAATATTATATATCTCCGTTGAGAGACTATGAATTCCATCTTGAGAATATATGTTCCATCAACACTAAATGAAACTGGCCAACATATTGAGATTTTGACCGTTATTTTAGATCTCACTCCTGATATATCAAAGCAACCTACATTTCATGATCAGGTCCATTATTCTCTCAGGATTAAGAGTTCATGTGAATATAAGTCGTGAGATTTATTATTTAATTGACAGTCGTTAGGAGAATAATAAATCTCACAGCGGTCCAGTTTAATATGTCTTAACTCTTAAAACATATCAATATATCAACTAGAAGTCACCACTTCCATGATCAAGACAAATCATCGTAGTTAATATGTTATAATCTTCGCAGATGAAATGCCAAATTTCATCATCGACTACAAACCAAAATTTTGAGTTTACAAAGAACTTGTGATCTATATCTTCTGTGACTAAATCATATAAATCACATACTATGCATCTCATAAACTTTTTGATAATGTCCGAATATTCATGTTACCATTATTTTAGATAAGAATAAAGCAACTTTATTAAACATAATATTAAGTCATACATCATTTCTTACATAATGTTATACATAATATCATACATGACATATTACAATAGGATTTAAGGGCACTTATCCCAACAATCTTCCACTTGCCCTAAAGATTATTGTGCACTAATCTAACTCTCATTCCCTTCAAATGTGACTCGAAAGTTCTTTGAGACAAGGCTTTGGTAAAGGGATCTGTTAGATTATTTGCACTCTCAATCTTTGCTACCACCACATCTCCACGAGCAACAATGTCTCGAATGATGTGGTACTTTCTCTCAATGTGCTTTCATTTCTTGTGATTCCTTGGATCTTTGGATTGTGCAACCGCTCCACTATTGTCGCAAAACAATGTGATGAGAACTTGCTCCATTCTCACTACACCAATATCAGAAAGGAATTTCTTGAGCCAAACAGCTTCCTTTGCTGCCTCACAAGCAGCAACATATTCAGCTTCCATGGTGGAATCCGCAATACAAGATTGCTTAACACTCCTCCAACTTATGGCTCCACCTCCCAAGGTGAATACACATCCTAACGTGGACTTTCTGAAATTTAGATCCGATTGAAAGTCTGAATCTGTATAGCCAATAGGAATTAAATCCTCACAATGGTAAACAAGCATATAATCTCTCGTTCTCCGTAGATACTTGAGAATATACTTTACAGCTTGCCAATGTTGTGGTCTTGGATTTGATTGATACTAGCTGACCATGCCAACTGAAAAATAGATATCTGGTCTAGTACAAAGCATGGCATACATGAGACTTCCTATTGCAGAAGCATAAAGAACTTGTCTCATCATATCTACTTCCTCTTGAGTCTTAGGCCTTTGGTCATCAGACAGAGGAACTCCATGTCTGAAAGGAAGTAATCCTTTCTTGGAGTTTTTACATGCTAAACCGTTCTAGAACCTTATCTATATATCCAGCTTGTGATAAGCCTAACATCCTATTCTTGCGATCTCGCCAAAGCTTGATCCCTAGAATAAAGTTAGCCTCACCCAAGTCCTTCATATCAAATTGGCTTGACAACCAAACCTTTACTGATGACATGACCCCTACATCATTTTCAATGAGTAGAATATCATTAACATAAAGCACTAGAAACATTACTACTTTATCTTGATGTCTTTTGTACACACATGGTTCATCAAGATTTTGTTCAAAACCAAATGATTTGATTGCTTGATCAAATCTGATGTTCCATGTCCTAGATGCTTGCTTAAGTCCATAAATGGACCTATTCAACTTGCATACCATATGCTCTTAGTTCTTTACTATGAAACCTTCTGGTTGCTTCATATAGATTTCCTCTTCAAGATTGCCATTAAGAAATGCAGTCTTGACATCCATTTGTCAAATATCATAATTATAATGAGCAGCAATGGATAAGAGAATTTTGATAGATTTAAGCATTGCTACTGGTGAAAAGGTTTCCTCATAATCAATACCTTCTTTTTGAGTATACCCTTTCGCTACTAGTCTTGCTTTAAAGGTTTCAACCTTTCCATCTATCCCTCTCTTCCTCTTGTAATCCCATTTGCAATCAACAAGTTTAATACCGTTAGGCGCCTTTACAAGATCCCAAACTTGATTGGAATATATGGAATCTAATTTAGATTTCATAGCTTGGACCCAATGATGTGCATCTATATCATTCATTGCTTCTTCATAAGTGTAAGGATCAGTTTCGGCCTCTTCTGAGATAGCCTCATAAGTCTCTCCAAGACCTATGAATCTTATAGGTGGCCTAACATTCCTCCCACTACGACGAGGCACCTGTGTACTAGACATCTCATTAGTAGTATCTTGTGGTGTATCCAATACAGCCACATCATCTCTAGTTTCAACCATTGGTTGTTCATTTACAGGTTCATTCATTTCAGCCAAGACAACTTTACTTCTAGGACTAAAATTATTCACATAATCATCTTCCAAAAATTTGACATGGGTGCTAACAAACACTTTGTTATCCTTATGATTATAGAATAAATAACCCTTAGTTTCCTTTGAATACCTTAAAAATATGCGTACTTCCATTTTAGCTTCCAACTTATCAGACTTCCCTTTCAACACATGTGCTGGACATCCCCAAATGTGGAGATATTTCATACTAGGCTTGTGCTCACTCCACAATTTCATAGGTGTGTTGGGAACAGATTTTGATAGAACTAAATTCAAAATATGCATTGCAGTTTTTAGTGCATATACCCAAAAAGAAACTGGTAAAGTTGAGTAATTCATCATAGACCTAACCATTTCTAAAAGAGTCCTATTCCTTCTTTCTGCTACACCATTTTGTTGGGGAATTCCAGGTGCAGTCAATTGGGATACAATCCCATTTTGAGTTAAGTAATCCTTGAAATCTCTAAGAAGGTATTCGCCACCACGATCAGATCGAATGACCTTTATGCGTTTACCCAATTGATTCTCAACTTCAGCCCTAAACTCTTTGAACTTTTCAAAGGCTTCGGACTTTTCAAAGGCTTCAGACTTCCGTCTCATTAGGTACACATAACCAAATCTAGAGTAATCATCGGTGAAAGTGATGAAGTACTCATAACCTCCTTTTGCTTGGGTTGACATAGGACCACAAACATCCGTATGAACTAATTCAAGCAACTCTTGGGCTCTTCTACCTTTTGCATTAAAAGGTCGCTTGGTCATTTTGTCTTCCAAACAAGATTCACAAACTGAAAATTTATCAAAGTCCAATGGCTCTAAGAGACCATTTTTTTTATTAGTCTTTGAATTCTATTTGAATTAATATGACCCAAACGCAAGTGCCAAAGATATGCATCATTAGTAGAATGAAACTTTCTCTTTAATGATTTTACATGTGAGCCATTATCTAATTTAGAATTATATAATTCATGCTTATCATGAGTTAAAATATAAAGATCATCCACAATATTGCCAGAACAGATAAACACTTTACCCTTCTTTATTACAACATTGTCTTTAATGATAACACAATATCCATTTTTACCCAAATAAGTTGCAGAAATTAAATTCCTACGAACATTAGGTACATACAGACAGTCATTTAATATTAAAACTCTTGATTCAAAACATAAATTAAACACTCCAATAGCTACAACCGGAATCCTACTCCCATCAGCCAAGGTTAGAAACAATTCTCCTTCTTTAAGCTTTCTGGTCTCCTGGAACCCCTGCAAAGAATTACAGATATGATTAGTACAACCTGAATCCACACACTAAGAATCCGTGAGATTTTGTACCAAACATATTTCAAGGAGGAATGAACTATTCATACCCTTATTGGCAGCCTTGAACTTTGGACAATTTCTCTTCCAATGTCCTTTTTTACCACAATAGAAACATTTTCCTTTGAGCTTCTTTCCTTTGTCAGCAACCCCTAAGACAATTTGTTTACCCTCTTGCTTAGTGAAGTCCTTCTTCTTCTTCTTCTTCTTCTTCTTCTTCTTCTTCTTCTTCTTCTTCTTCTTACCCTTGCCTTTTGACTTAGGTTGAGAAATAAAAACTTCACCCACATTGGCTTCAAGACTAACATTAGAAGTACCAAGGATGCCTTCCACCGCTACCAACTCATTCATTAATTTAGACAAAGAATAAATTTTTTTGTTCATGTTATAATTAAGTCTGAATTCCTTGAACGATTCCGGTAGTAACTGGAGTATTATATCCACTTGAGATTCTCCATAATATCGGCACCTAAAACCTCTAATGTATTCAGATTAAAGATCATTGTAAGACAATGCTCTCTCACTGAACTACCTTTAGCCATTTTAGTATTATAAATTTGCCTCATGGTTTCTTGCATTGCAGAACGGCCTTGCTCACCAAACATCTCTTTCAAACTTAGCATAATGTCCGAAGCTAGTTCTACATCCTGCATTTGATGCTGTAGAACATTTGAGATGGACGCTAGGATATAGCACTTGATCATTTTATTAGATTTCTGGCAACGATCATATCGTTGTTTTTCCTCAGAAGGAGCATCTAATGAAGGAAAGTTAGGACATGGTTGAGTAAGCACATATTTGTGCTCTTCAGCTGTGAGAACTATGTCCAAGTTTCTTTTCCAGTCAACATAATTGGATCCATTCAGTTTGTTTTGATTAAGAATGGTAACAAGTGGGCTAAATGATGCCATGTTCAAATCTGAAATAATAAACATGAATATAATAAGTAAACTGGACATTATCAATTTAGCATATAAGCATATAATATGGAACCTTAATAAAATCATAATATAATATATGCAACGACAACCCAATCAATGTCTATAATTCCTTGGTAGCAAGTTTATTATAAACACATCAATCAGTTGAAAACTATTCTCATTATTAGTGTCAGCATGATAACTCTTATCAAACACTAATAATATGCCGTATTATCTTTAGCCTCTAAGTAATAATGACATAGCTCCTTTAGGAGGTTAACATTATACTTAGTCTAGTATACACCATTATCTAGAATCATGTGTAGCCACATTTCATCTCCCTTTGTGATGCTTAAACTTGTAGTACCATAGAACAAAACACCCTCCTTTGGGATCGCGAGGCATATACGCCAAGACAAGGTGCTTGTCTACACTACTTTAAATGGGTAAGTTTAAACTTGTAGTATTATGAAGTAAACACCCTCCTTTGGGATCGCGAGGCATATACGCCAAGACGAGGTGTTTACCCCACGCTACTATGAACCGATAATAGAGGCCGTGAGATCCAACTCTTGTATCTCTCTCCCACTAGATATTTTAAATTAAAGGTTTTTATTTTAAATATGCATAAACTAATTATACATAGCCTTGCACTTTATACATGTGACAACATTTTGAAAAACCTTCAAAAATCTCTTTATAAGCATTTTTGCGAGAATACTGCGACTAAGCACTTCTCGCAGAAATCCAAACAGAGACTTTTGCGACTGTTTCGCAATTGTTTCGCGAGTAAAGCTTACCCGCGAAAGACCCGTGTTTTCAGTTTTTCCAAAATAGTTGCAAACAGTTTTCTACGACTTTTCATGAACAAATAATTACCATATGAACATGATATGCAGAATTTGATATCAAAACTGAAATCTATTGATGCTATAGCCTTAAAGATCAATTTAACATATGTAAATTCAAATTTAAACAACATCATAACATTAATATCAGTTTTTATCAAATCATAGTTTTAACAACCATGCAGAAAATTGAATGCATATAAAATCTTCTAACATGATGAAACTATTATCTCTAATTCCAAAACTCACAAAACATGTTATACAGATTCGAAATGAAGACCGCTCTGATACCAATGATGGAAAATTACATGTTTGTATCGCATACAAAACATACACAGCGGAAAATAAACGGATCTACTTCATTCGCAATAGATAACATGCACTATGTAAGTTTCAGAATATAAGAACAAGAGAGTGTACCTTGGTGCGGTGAAATTCAAAACCAAAGAGAAGAAGTTCTTGAGAACACTTTCAATCTTCACTCTAATTCCACTTGATGTCCAAGATGTGTGGTCTCTCAATCAGTTTTATGTGCTGTTCTAGAGAGAATATGAAAGAGTCTCTCTCTCACATGCATATGAACATACAAACCATTTCATTCTAAATTAAAATTCTGTATGTTTTTCTCCACATAACTAATTATCTAATTGGGGTAGTCTTTTGGGCCTTCCCAATTGGGCTTTAGTGTGTGGTTTGGAGTGGGACCAAAATGGAACAAATAAAACACTAGCTCCAATGGGCCTTGGGCTTTTCTGTCAACTCTTGACAAGTCCAAAGTTACCATTAATTATATTTAATACCACTATATAAATATAATTGCACTTTAGGCCTTATTAATAAATTATATCCCAAGACTCTATTATACATGCAACCCCTTCATAAAATATTCGTAGTAATACAAAGTCATAAATATAAACTGCCACTTTGTAAATTACTATATCTTAATCCTTGAGTACCCGGTTTAATCCTTTTAAGTTATTCATCATATATTTATGAAATCTAATTTCATAAATATATACTTTAGTCTTACTAAAGTGGTTAGACCTAACTCTCTGAATAACTGAACCCATTAAACTTATCTCAGGGGAATATTTTATATCTCCGTTAAGAGACTATGAATTCCATCTTGAGAATATATGTTCCATCAATACTAAATATGGCTGCCCAACATATTGAGGTTTTGACTGTTACTTTAGATCTCACTCCGGATATATCAAAGCAACCTACATTTCATGATCAGGTCCATTATTCTCTCAGGTTTTAGAGTTCATGTGAATACAAGTCGTGAGATTTATTATTCAATTAACAGTCGTTAGGAGAATAATAAATCTCACAACGGTCCAGTTCAATATGTCTTAACTCTTAAAACATATCAACATATCAACATATCAACTAGAAGTCACCAATTCCATGATCAAGACAAATCATCGTAGTTAATATGTTATAGTCTTCGCAGATGAAATGTCCAATTTCATCACCGACTACAAACCAAAATTCTGAGTTTATAAAGAACTTGTGATCTATATCTTCTGTGACTAAATCATATAAATCACATACTATGCATCTCATAAACTTTTTGATAATGTCCGAATATTCATGTTACCATTATTTTAGATAAGAATAAAGAAACTTTATTAAACTTAATATTAAGTCATACATCATTTCTCACATAATGTCATATATAATATCATACATGGCATATTACAATAGGATTTAAGGGCACTTATCCCAACAATCACCAAAAGAACACTTATACAATAGATTAATTCAAAGTAACCCAAAAAGTTGATTCAAGAAAAAACTCTTACCATTTCATCTCATCAAGCAATTATGTCCCCAACAGATGGGCCAATGAGTACAAGATATTGGCCAACAGCTTTGATGACCTTGAATTAAACTGAATTTCTGCATTTTGATTAAACAATGAGAAACACAGTACGAGACCCAAGATAAATAAAATAAAATAAAATTTAAATTTAAATTAAAAAAAAAAAACAAATTTCATCGAATAGTAGAGAGAGAAACCACCCCTTTAGAACCAAACACAATCCTGAACATCTGCTAGGTTAATGAATGACTTTAATTACCAACCTTAAAACTATTAAAGGTAGCTTTTGCTTGCTTGCCAATTAAGATCTGTCAACCAAACCAAAACTTAAAATTGGAGAAAGTATATGTTTTCTAAAAGAAGAGAATCAAAAGAATCCTAATATCAAGTTCAAAGAATAGGTGTCATCCATAGAAGCCAGTAATTCATTTTAAGTTGAAGAAACATAATCCAAATAAAAAACATTTGTTGGCAACTTTTGTTATATTGTATGAAAAATGCCATTTTCAAAAAAGGCCAATGAAACATCACTTAAGAATTGTATCAATCTATTTGTGCACAGGTAACACTATGAAATTTATCCAAGTTTAAAGTAGGGGTTTAAATAGTAGCACAAAAATTATGAATTGGTGCATAATTCAAATGTAACAACAAAACTCTAAATAATTACTATCTAACACAACCAGTTTGCTTCAAAATAAAGGACACCATTTAACCACATATTAAAACAAATTTAAATATAAAAACTTGCTAAGCATGGCCTTCAAATTAATTGCAAATTAAAATTTATCAACCAACTAATTATCGCCATAGTCTCCATATATATTCACACATACATTTCTTGATAAAAAAAAAAAAAAAAAACTACTTTCTATTTTTCCCATATGTTTCAATTTGCATTTCCACGAATTGGGCTTTATGTAATACTACAAAATAAGCAAAAAAATTTCAAATCCCACGTTCAGAATTAAAACATTTCATTCATATGGTAAATTTCAACGAAACCCACCAAACAAAAAAGGAAAAAAAAGTGTTGATCTTTGGAGTTATATACCTGTTGGGAGGCCTTTAAATCATTGTGTAGGACGACTCAATCTTTTGGGTTGGAGAAACGAACAGCCTAGGAGGCGATCATCAAGGCCACTCTCGCCTTCAACAACACCGTTGTCAATAGCTCCAATTTAAACTGTTCGGATTCAACCATCATGCTTCTTCATCGTTGTTAGATTCAAAGAAAGGTGAGAGGTAAGAAGAAGGAAGGGTTGTAGAATGAGAGAAAGTTGCTTTGGCGTTTTAAATAGAGGGACATAAAGAAGAACGTAGAGAGAGATAAAGAAAGAAGTTGAAGGAGAAGGAATACGAAAGGTACAAATTTGAAACTTCCTAAAACTAGAATGTTGTCTTTGTTGGTTTTTAAGGGAAAATGCTAGTGAGAATTAGATTAAGACTTTGAAACTGTAGGTCTTGGCAAAGATAAAGAGAGAAACTGATATAGAGAAAGATATAGATATATAGATATAGTGGTGAGAATTATGGTGGAAATAGTGGTGGGAATTAATAAATAGGCTTTATGGTGGAGATAGTGGTGAGAATTAAATTAATAAGAAGTAGACTTTATGGTGGAGATAGCGGTGGGATTTGTAACTTCCTAAAGCCGGAACGTTGTGTTTGTTGGTTTTTAAGGAAAAATGCTAGTGAGAATTAGATTAAGAGTTTGAAACTGTAGATTTTGGCAAAGATGAAGAGAGAAAGTAATGTAGATATAGATATAGATATATAGAAAGTTGTGGGAATTATGGTGAAGATAGTGGTGGGAATTAATTTAATGGAAAGTGGGCTTTATGGTGGAGATAGAGGTGAGATTTGTAACTTCCTAAAGCCAGAATGTTGTGTTTGTTGGTTTTTAAGGGAAAATGCTAGAGAGAATTAGATTAAGAGTTTGAAACTGTAGGTTTTGGCAAAAATGAAGAGAGAAAGTGATATAAATATAGATATAGATATATAGATATAGTGGTGGGAATTATGGTGGAGATGAAACTGTAGGTTTTGGTAAAGATGAAGAGAGAAAGTGATATAGATATAGATATAGATATAGATATAGATATAGATAAATAAGTATAGTGGTGGGAATTATGGTGGAGATAGTGGTGGAGATAGTGGTGGGAATTAATAAATGGGGTTTATGGTGGAGATAGTAGTGTGAATTAATTTAATAAGAAGTGGCTTTTATGGTGAAGATAGAAGTGAGATTTATTTTATTATTTTTAAATTGATAAAATCTATTTTTAAATTGTTGGAAAAATACAAAAAAATATTATAAAAATGACATGGTTGCTGACGTGGCTCAACGTGTGCGTAGCAATATTAAATGCTATGTTTCAGTTTTTAGTAATATATAGAATAGAAATGAAGAGAGAAAGTAATCTAGATATAGATATAGATATATAAATATAGTGGTGGGAATTATGGTAGAGACAGTGGTGTGAATTAATTTAATAAGAAGTGGCTTTTATGGTGAAGATAGAGGTGAGATTTATTTTATTATTTTAAAATTGATAAAATCTATTTTTAAATTGTTGGAAAAAAAAATATTATAGAAATGACATGACTGCTGACGTAGCTCAACGTGAGCGTAGCAATATTAAATGCCACGCTTCAGCTTTTAGTAATATATAGATATAAATGAGCTACCTATCCAGTTCATTGAGTACTAAATGCTAATTAGTAAAAATAGAGAAGGAGAAAGAGATAATATGCCAAATATTACTGCAAAAGCAAGACTCTTTATCGGAATGGTATTGGTGCCATCAACTTTTTTCTAAACTTCTGCACGCTTTCCTCACATCTCATGTAATGTAGTACTGTAATAAGCATTTCAGATACTCCTGATTTTTTTCCAATCTAAATACTACTATGACACGATCTAATCAGATCATACCAAATTAAATACTACTATGACACCATCTGATCTAATCGTACCAAATTAAATCCACAAAAAATAATATTTCGGTCCCAACAATTTGAGGTTACAATTCAATTCTTACGCTTCGGTAGCAATCAATTTAATCTCTATTATTTTCAACTTGTAGTACCATTACCCCAATAACACGAAAAAATGCCTACCTTGCAAAAAATCTACATTGTTGATGCACACCTAGCTAACATAATAATAAAAAACATTAAATTGCAACTTAACAAACGCAACGTCAATAATTTTTTCTTAAAAAAAATTCCACCTCATAAAACAAAAAATTTGAAATGATGAATTTAAAGAACTGAATGAAGTTAAAAATAAAATAAAAAATAAAAAACCCAACTTTTCTTGAATTTTCTTGGCAACCAAACACTGCAACCCAGAAAAACACAAAATGACATAACCCAACCGCTACCACTTCCACCGCCACTTTCCTCCACCAACACCGAATGCTATCCAAACAATACCAAATACAAGAAACTCAATCTCCCAACAAGAAATTCAATAACACAATCAAATTGTCTCTCTTTTTTTTCCAAGAATTTTCTTAGCTACCAAACACGAATATTAACTCACAAAGAGACAAAAAAACCTCTCACCATATTCTGCTGCACGTCAATTAGTCTCACCCTAGCTGACCAAGCACTTGAATTTAACTTCCCAAATATGAATATGCATGTAAAATACAACACCCAGCCGTAGCCACAACTACCACATTCACTCTCCTCCGCACTCGATACTTCGATCAACTCCACCATTGGTCATTTCAGCAAGCACCTAAAGAAGTCAAAGAAAGTTAGAAAAGCTTTGAAAGTTGTTTGCTCCTTCACCATGGAAAAAATTTCTAGCATTTTAAAGTAAACCAACCTCATGAACAGGCTTGTCATGGTCTTTTGGGTTCACAAACTCGGTGACACCAAATTTCTTGGCTGTTGACAAGAACAAGGAAAATGAACATAAAAGACTAATAAATGAAAATCCAGCAACTCAAGCATTCCATACTATATCATCAGATTTTGATAGCACCAAGTATCACAATACCTTCATCAAATCTCTTTGCATTCAGATCAACACCGATAATCCTTGAAGCACCCGCAATTCTAGCCCCTTCAGCAGCCTAATCACATAAAACCATAAAATCATGCGTGTGTGTGTGTGTGTGTGTGTATCTTTACTAGAAACAGTAATGCTGCAGTAGTAGTTCCAAAAAAGAGATATATCAAATGAGTCATCTGCATCAGAAGATAGGAGAGACTCACAGCTAGTCCAACAGCCCCAAGTCCAAAAACAGCTACTGTCGATCCCTTTCTGGGTTTTGCAACATTCAAGGTAGCACCAAGGCCTACAGAACTCAATTCTCAACAATAAGAGAAATGAACAAATAACTATCATGCAAATAAATTCAACAGTTTTTAACCGACCTGTTGAGATTCCACAGCTGAGAACACAAACTTTGTCCAGAGGAGCAGCAGGATTAATTTTGGCAACACTACCAACATGTAGCACAGTGTATTCACTAAAGGTAGAAGTCCCAACAAAATGGTAAATGGGTTGTCCATTAATAGAAAATCTCGACTTGCCGTCATTGAGCATCACGCCTCGGTCAGTGTTTATCCTCAGGAGGTCACACATGTTGCTCTCCTCTGACTTGCAATGCCGACACTCCTTGCACTCCCCAGTGAAGACAGGAAGCACATGGTCACCAGGTTTGAGGTCTGTCACACCCTCACCAACGCTCTCAACAATCCTAAAATACCAAAATGACCAGAAAGACAACTATATATTTAGATAAATGTATTCAATTGTATATGAAAGGAACTGAAACACAATTAAAACTATTTGATTGTAACTAGTATGTTCTAAATCTTTTTTCATTTCCTGAAATGTCCATACTCCATACCCGCCAGCTTCATGACCAAATATGCGAGGAAACAATGGGGTCTGTCCCTGCATATTCAAAAATCAATCGGTTCAAGAATATCTAGCACAGAAAATAATTATCCACCAGAATAATGCATTTCTATACACGCATAAATCATAAATATATATGATTAAAATGTGATTACCTTGGCTTCCCAGAAGTAAACATCTGTGTGGCAGAGGGAGGTGAAGAGGATCTTGAGACGAACCTCCATGGCCTGTGGTGGTGCCACTTCCACTTCTTCTATCACTAGTGGCTTTCCAGCTTCCCATGCCACAGCAGCTGCAATGCACATTCATCAAATAATTAATTGGCAAAGAGAAAAACAATATATACATAAATAGGATGCCGCTCTGACACTGCTAAAACATAAAACTGCCTGCTTGGGGAAAGCTAAAAAGTATGACTACTGTTAAGAACAAAGAAGGAATGCCCTCAAATTTATACTAAAAAATTGGACAAACCTGGCTTGTTTGAACTTCATACTGAAATTGCAATGTAAAGCCTAAACTTAGAGAAACTTTATTTACAAACTACAAATGTATCATCCCAAACAAGACGTAAATAGAAAATGGATGTTCACATTCAGTCAATTCCGGCACCTGCTTCAAACTTCTTAAGTAGCCCTGTTCCTAATGGCAACTGTTTTTCCTTGTTATTATCTTGTGTCAAACACACAGGAGTTCAATTTGTATGAGACAAGCAAAAGCAAAACATGTTGCTGTATTGATTATTATTTTTGGTACACAAATAGTATATCCTATTCCAAACAATTCTAGTTTTTGGGAGTGACAAAAGATCATGGCGCATCCTAAAACCAGAAACGGCTCAAGATTTAGCAATTAAGCAAAGCCCTTTAAAACAAAGAAAAAGTGACAACCCAACAAGGGACAAAGAGTTGAGATCATCATAATAAAAGGTATATTAAAACAACAAAGAAATGGAAAGAAACCCATTGAACAATCACATGACTGAAACAAGGAAACAATAAGAAGATCAACAACAAAGAATGTCAGAAAAAATGAAAAGGTAGTACCTTTGCAACGTATGACTTGACCAGCAGTGGTTGAAGACATGTTTTTTTACTTTTCTTCACACTCGACTTTGATGTTAGATCACTGATTGCTTTAAATTCGTTGTGGGGAGATGGGTATGCTCTATGAGGGTATATATAGCGTTTAGAACACAGAGGGTTCCCATATTTGCCTTCCAGTAAGGTTCCAACTCCGGGATTCAAAACCATGATGTGGTACCGCTGGTTTTCAAAAGCCAGCAACCAACGGCTCCTTTGTATGTTTACTTTTCTAACTTAAACCCCCATTGGGACAGAATTTTGACACCTGTGAGATCTGTAAACAAGCAAAACAAGCTGATTGGGTATAAGCAATCCCACAAAGCCAAAGAAGAAACCAAGTATGTGCAAATGATTGGCACTAAAATGAAAAATGATTAATAAATAACAAGTTGATAACAAGTATTGCACCTGTCTACTTCTACCATACTCCATTAAAACCTGAAGTACAGCTTTGTTGAAGCAATTTTATTAAAATTTTTACTGAAGTTTTGTCAAGTAGCAAAGCTTTGTTATAGGAAGTATGCATGCACATGTAGGAGCTAATGGTCCTGTATTTCATATTAATACATTCTGATATCCTCACAATATTGACTGACTAAGTTAAAAAATTAGAATAAATTCACAGAATTATTAGATTTTCAACACAATAATAAGCACAAAAATAGCTACCATTGTAGATTATAATAAAGTAAAATCATTTTAGATATCTTGCTGATCATTACAAATAAAATCATTAACAAACAGAGTACAAAATGAAGATTTTATTGGAGATGACAAAGCCCTACCTAAGAGATCAGGATTGACAGATTTATTATCGTCCAACAGTTGTTCAAATCAATGAACTTTGAAATATGATCAAACTGATTGGAATATCAGTTAATAAAAATTGTTTGGCTTGAAAATAATAGGGGTAATTTTTTCGTATTGCAGATGGTCACAAAAGGCTCTATCCATCTCAAGGAGAATCTCACCATAACCATATCTAAGAATGAATATAATAGGGGTAATTTTCGTTGGCTGCCCCTATTTGGAATGCATTACAACAAAGCTAAGTCAAGGGAATTCTTAATCTGAAACAATTAATTACTAAAAATTTATCTATCTGGTATTATTTTAAACTCAATTAAGTCATCTATAATGGGAATTTGACTCTCAATGTTAAAGGAAAAAAAATGAATTGATTATGTTTCCATAAAAAGTAAACCGGAAGCTGAAAAGTTACATGCATACAAACACAGTAGACTCGAAATTTAGACAAAAAAGAAGATTTGTCTCTCCAAAGTCCAAACAGAACCCACTTAAACCCCCGGACAGAATTTTGACATCTGTGAGATCTGTAAACAAGCAAAACAAACTGATTGGGTATAAGCAATCCCACAAAGCCAGAGAAGAAACCAAGCATGTGCAAATGATTGGCACTAAAATGAAAAATTGTCAATAGAGAAATGAAATAACAAATTGATAACAAGTATTGCTCCTACCATACTCCATTAAAACCTGAAGTACAGCTTTGTTGAAGCAATTTTATTAAAATTTTTACTTCAGGACATTGTAACAAGATGGTGTAACACAAAAAGAGAGCCTGAAAACAAGCATATCAGCCTCGAGAGATAAAAGCTTTAACCTTTAAGCTCCCAAAAACCCAGATTCAGCACCAAACAAAAAAGTACCAATACCCACAAAAATTATACATAAAATACCTAACATATGAATACAGAGACAGAATTCATTCAAGATCAACTCTAAACTTAACACAAAGAGCTTAAAAACTTCCATCACAACACAAAATACAATCAGTAATATTATTATTTAAAAAAAAAAAAGAAAAAGAAGAAGCAAATATTGGTGAGAGACTAAGATGGAAGTAGTAGTTTTATATATATATACACGCACCAGAAAAAGCCAAAAAAGAAATGTTGTGAAGCTTCACAGTCATAGAGTGGTGCTCTTGGACACATCCATAACATTGCACCACCAAATTGGCCTCTGAAGGCTGAAACCACCATTGGCATACTCTACTCTAAAACTCTATTACCCCAAACAAACAAAAACAATAAGCAAAAATAAAATAAAATAAAACCCATTCTGACGCTAACTTGAGAAACGAATCCCTGCATAAAACATTACACATACATTTCATCTTTTCATGGGCTTGTTGTCCCGGCCCATGCAACCTTAAAATTAATTCAATCAAGCCCATCTTGTATTCATCAATACTATGGACTATGGCACTATTTAACCCATTGGATTAGAGATTAGAACCCATCATCCCCATTCCCGCCAACACAAACTCTGTTTGTTCAATCAATCTTCTGTTCCTCTCTCTCTTTCTCTCTCTCGACCCTACACTCTGTTTTGTTCACTCCGAATCAGAGTCGGATAGAGTCTTCTTCACACCCATACGAGGGTTAGCATCCAAACCCATAGCCACACGAGTGCTTGCATCTAAACCCAAAAGCATAGCCATAGCCATGACTACTGAAATCTTTGCTGAAACAGGGAGAGAGTATTTTTGCGTTTTGCCAAAGTGGGATATATATATATACTACATCACTCTCCGACTCACACACGGAGACGGAGAGACTCTCATCACCGACTCAGAGGAAGACGCAACCCCAACCCCAACTAGCCGTTACTATTTCAATTTCTTCAATTGCTTTCTCTATTATTATTTTTTATTTTATTTTTTTTTTCAATTTCTTCAATTGCGTTTAGGTTTTTGTTGCCAAAGTGGGATATATATATATATATATATATATATATATATATACTACATCACTCTCCCACTCACACACGGAGACGGAGAAACTCTCATCACCGACTCAGAGGAAGACACAACCCCAACCCCAACTAGCCGTTACTATTTCAAATTCTTCAATTACTTTCTCTATATATAGATCCTTCACTCTCAGATTCACAGAAACACTTGCAACCTACCCTACGCAACCCAAACCCAACTAGCCGTTTCTACTACTACTACAAGTTTTGAAGGATTGCTTTCCTCTCTTCTCCAACAACAAGCCCTCTCTCTCTCTCTCTCTCTCTCCTCTCTGGAGGTTTGTTCAATATGGGTTTTCAGTGTCTTGGGGGCAAAAAGAAAGTAACTTTTAACCCCATTGTGGAAACTTTCGAATATGTTTCATGGGATGACGAAGTTGAAGACGAGGAGGAAAATATAGCAAAGTCAATCCCAAAAATGTCTTCTTCTCTTGAGGATCAGAGTGATTTTGACGATGACCACGAGGGACTGGTGGTGAATGATGTTTATGAAGGTGACGGAATTTTTGAGAAATCAAGAAAGAGAAGGATTTCTGGGAGTGCTTTTGTTAATCCATTGTTGAATCCAGTAACAAATATTTCTCAGTGGAAAGCTCTTAAAGCTAAAACCACAACACTGTTGAGGCCAAACTCACCAAGGAGGTCACCCAAATATTTTGGGAGAAGAATTTCTGTGGCCCAAGAGATGAACTCTGTTCGAAATAGAAACTTTAATGTTAATCCACTGTTGAACCCTATAGAAAATCTTGCTCAGTGGAAAGCTCTAAAAGCTAAAACCACAACACTGTTGAGGCCAAACTCACCAAGAAGGTCACCCAAATATTTTGAGAGAAGAATTTCTGTGGCCCAAGAGATGAACTCTGTTCGAATTAGAAACTCTGTTGAACCCTATAGAAAATCTTGCTCAGTGGAAAGCTCTTAAAGCTAAAACCACAACACCGTTGAGGCCAAACTCACCAAGGAGGTCACCCAAATATTTTGAGAGAAGAATTTCTGTGGCCCAAGAGATGAACTCTGTTCGAATTAGAAACTCTAATGTTAATCCACTGTTGAACCCTATAGAAAATCTTGCTCAGTGGAAAGCTCTTAAAGCTAAAACCACAACACCGTTGAGGCCAAACTCACCAAGGAGGTCACCCAAATATTTTGAGAGAAGAATTTCTGTGGCCCAAGAGATGAACTTTGTTCGAATTAGAAACTCTAATGTTAATCCACTGTTGAACCCTATAGAAAATCTTGCTCAGTGGAAAGCCTTAAAGCTTGGAGAGTGCGTTTAATAGGTATATAAGGGTGCTGCTGACGTTTAGAATCATGCTCCTGCTGTATGTGAAGACAAGGCTTGTGATATATGTTGCTGTCTGCTAAAGTCTCTTTGTTGTGTCTGCAGCTTCTTGCTGCATTTTTTTTTTTTTTTTTGTACTTTTTATTGTTGTTGGTTTCAATAATATTTGCTTCATTCATGTTATCGGTATCTATATTTTTTTAGTTCTTTTGTGAAATTCAATTTGGCTGTTTGTTACATTTGCTTTCCTGTTAGTATCAAAGCCAGTAAGATTTTTTTTTTTTTTTTTTTTGATGAACAAAGCCAGTTAGATTTACTCCTAGAAAATATATCAATTTAAGATTTGGAGTATTTTGACGCTTTAAGCAATATTTTTATTTCAGACTAATATATATCCTTAAAAGCTTGTAGGCCCTTCTTCTCATATAAAATAAATGATAAGGTTCCCAATTAAACTCTAACACATAGCTACATTGAATTTAATTTTCCTTGAGAAAAAAAAAATTATGTGTTTTATTGGTTAAGAAAACCATGTATTTTAATTTAATTGATGAACCTAATATATTGGATTTAAGGCATTGTACCTAAATTTAATCCAAGGAAAAAAATATTTTTGAAGATTTGAATTTTTTTTAGACAAGGTTAGATTTTTTTATTTATTTATTAAAAAAAGTGACATCATTTGCCATGAGGATAGTAAAATAAGAGAGCAATTTCTCTTATTATCATTCATTAAAATCTAACTTAACATGAGCAGTCACTTTATAGTTTATAAGTCAGTTTATTACTTGTTTTTCTTACTATTTGCAAAATCACCTACTTATTTTATTTAACTTCTATTTATTTTTCTTACTATTTATGGGTCTCATCTAAGTCATCTAATTATTTTATTTAACTTTTACTTTATATCTATAGTATTTTCAGTAAAAAATTTTAAGTAAAATTTAGATAAGCCAGATCTTTGTTTTTTAGCTTTTATGTACAACTTTTTAAAACTTTATTTTTCTTTATTTTTTCTCAAATTTTCAAAGTACAAATATACTTTAGCCTATTTTCAACAAATACTTTTTAGTAAAAAGCTAAATAACACTTTCAGATTTCAATTTCAGCACCAAACAAAAAAAAAAAATCAAATATTAGTAACATGTTCCCAAACGTAGACAAATAAATCTTCCTTTGGTAAACAAGTTCGTTTAACAAGTAATGGGCCTAAGCAAAGACTGTCAGGCTTTTAATTATCCAATTGTAAAGCCCGCGCTTGTCTTTTCCATGAAGTTGTCTTTTGTGGGCCAATAAATCAAAGAATAAACAATTACTATCGCACTGGGCTTTTAAGTAGGAACAGTTGCTTGTTATTCTGAGCTCAATTTTGAATCACCCATCTCAACATCATCCTGAAAATCTTTCAAGTAAAAAAAAAAAAAAAGAGTGAAAATCAAGAAAATGTTTTTTTTTTTCTTTTTAATGAAAAGTCAGGAGAAGAATATTCATACACTTCGAACCTTAAAATTTAATAACCCCTCATTTTCCTTTGAATTCCCCTTCCACATCTAAAAAATAAAAATTAAATAAATAATCCCACGTAAAATTTTTTAATTCTTTTTTCTATCTCACTTCATTTCACTTCCCCAATTCTTCTTCTTTAATTGGACCAGCAAATATTGGCTTGGAAGCATAGATTTACAATTTCTTTTTTTGAAGCCCATTTTAAAGACTTATAATAAATTATGTGGTTTTCATATATATATATATATATATATAAAATTAACTTTAATTGGACCAGAAAATATTGTAGCACAAGTATTTATATTTTGAATTAACAACAAAAGAGAGGAACATACATGCATGAGTCTCATATGGAACATGTAACAACAGTATCACCAGAGTTGCTTAGCCAAATTTTCCTGGGAGCTCACCTTTGTAAGATTGAAAATATAATATAATATGTAAGATTGAAAATATCTAGTATTAGAAATTCAATGAATAGCAAATACATCGACAAAAGTTTACTCAACATGAAAATTTTCTTTATGAATTGACTTACTTTATGGAGTCTTAACATTAAGACCTAGATACACAATGTAAAAGACTATTGAAAACAGGATAATAATAATGGTAAAGGCATTATTAGAGATGTGGAATCAACACCTTATTAGACTCTCACCAAAATGACACTAATTTTGGCCTTATTATTTTATCATTTTTCTTTTCATTAGATATTTTGTTTAGAGTTTATTCAAGAGCATGTCAATATGTTATAACTCATGACCTATTGTTGACTATTATTTCTTTAATTTTTGGATAGGGATCTATTGTCACTTAATGTGAGAGTCTAATCATTGAAATTTTGATTAATGAAGTTCCTATAAATTTTGATTAATGAAAATTTTCTCAATTAGGCTAAATTTTTGTAGTACTAATTTGAGGTATATGCGTAAGTGGGTTTGCAATTGGACCAATGATTGGATTTGGGATGCTAAAGAAATTTCTACAAATTGGGCTTGTAATTTTTGTAAGAAAAAATTTATAGACCAAGAGTAGTAATGAGTTGTACTAGGTGACCTGGTTTTTCAAAAATAAATAAATAAATTCGGCTCAGCTAGGCTAAGCCTAGCCCATTTTTTTATAAGGAAGCCCAGCCCGTTAAATTAAAGGGACTATCAAATTTTATTCTTAGCTCATCACTGTCCTAAACCTATGAAGTATAGACCAAAACAAGACATGACATGTGACATAATGACATGTAAATTTTAAAAAAAATTAAGACATCACAGAAATGTTTTTTTTTTTTTTCCGTTTGTTTTTTTAAATTTAAAATTAATGACCATTATCAAAATCTTAAAAACATATATAAAATTTATAAGAATTCTTTTTAATTTTTTTTTCTCTAAACATAATGAGGAGAAACATGCAAAATTGTCCCTAGCATGTTGAAGGCGTGTCAGGGATGAGCACATTGGGGGTTTTGAAGTGTTTGTGGTTTTTTAGTCCAAATCAACCAAGCTAACTGAGTCAAGCCATGTAAGCCAACCTAGGTGCGATTAACTAACTACCCCTAAATAATATGGTTTGATCAGTCTTTTACAAAATCAACCATTGTGGTGTGGTGCAATACAAACAAAAAATAAAAATAAAAATAAAAATAAAAATAAAAATAATTTGCCACAATGTCAATTGTTGTTGAGCATGTAGTATTGTTATGTTTGACCTGAACCTTATTAATAGACCATTTGATCCATAATCATATCTTTTATTTATTATTTTAAACAATAAAAACTTAAATTTAATCAACTGATTGATGACATGGTTATTGATTTTTTATCGTCTTGAAATTTTGCAAACATAGAGAATTCACAAAGATAATGTAATCTAATGGTGAATTTGTTAAAATCTATGTCTAATAAAAAGTTATTAAGTGGTATAATATTGCATAAAGTTACGCAGGATGTAACTTGTCAAAATTTTAATAAATCCACAGTTTGATTAAATTTTCTTCTAATACTCTACAAATTGAGCTTGTAATTTTTGTAACAGGAAATTTATAGGTCCAGACCAGTAATGAGTTGTAATAGGTGACTTGGTTTGTCAAAAAAAAAATTAAAATTAAAATTTCGCCTCGGCTTGGCCAAGCCTAGCCCATTTAATTAAAGAGAACATCAGTTTTTACTCCTAACCTAACCCATCACTGCCAACCAAGAAGCATGGACCCAAATGTGAAATGACATGAGATACAAAGACCTGTAAATTTTTGAAAAATTAAGACATCACATAATGAAAATACTACAATTAATTAATTTAATAATTGAAATTTTAAATTATATTTTATTTATTTATAGGCTTTTTTATAATAGAAGTTTTCAAAATAAATATTTGTTGAACATGTGTTAGAGACCAACACTCAGGAGGTTTTGAAGTGTTCATGCTTCTTTAGCCCAAATCAACCAAGCTAACTAGATCGAGCCCATGAAAGCTAACTAAGGTGCGATCAACTGACTACCCCTAAATAATATGGTTTAATTACTCTTTTGTGAAACCGACCATTGTAGTGCAATGCAATATATTCAAAAAAGTCCTATTTAATTTTTCACACTGTCAATTGTTGTTTAGCCTCCACTTTTATTATGCTATAATCTTAGGGTGTTCAAGCGTAGAAAACCACAAGTTGTAATACTCATTTGAAGAATCAGTTTATATATTAAATTTACGAGGCACAATTATTGGTTTGCACAAAACTAATCTTAGTTAAGAAAGCCAACACCTATATCTTTATTTGGTATTAAACACTACAAAAACAAAACAAAAAAAAAAAAAACAAAAAAAAGTCCTATAGCCGTGTTTTTAAAACGTGGCTATAACTCCTAAAAACGTAGCTATAGGATGATTTGGCCTATAGCTGCATTTTTTTAGCCGTGTTTTCAGCCGTGGCCTAACACTTGTAACTATAGGCCTGAGGGGTCTATAGCCGCGTTTTTACAAACACGGCTACAGGGGTTAGCTACAGCCACAAAAACACAGCTATAGCCTTTTTGTTTTTTTTTTTTTTTTTTTTTGGAATTTGGTTAAAAACGCGGCTATAGTTATTTATTTATTTATTTTCCCTGACCAAATGGCAATGAAGAATCCCTAATACTAATTACCACTAGATTAGCATATTCAAATAAGATATTTTGTTTCTAAGACTATGTATAACATATACTAACTACAGCAACAATGTACCACAGTTTCTTATAGACTACTTTGTGTCAAAGGCACATAATGTAATCCATTCGTATGTCTTCCCTACTGTGGCTGAAGGTACGCATATCAGTAATTAAGCCAAGTGTAGCAGATGAATATCCTTGTCAACCCAAATCACTATTACTTGTACTAGAGAGTAAGTAATAGAGTGAAAGCATGAGCAAAGATGTTATGGATGCTTAGGGAGCTCAGGCACCATGATTTTTTAAAAGCTTATCAATCACTTACTAGGATGTATGACGTATTGACAACAATTGATTAAAATATGAGTTGACTGCTATCATAAAGAACACCGAGTAGTCCAAAAATCCATGCGATCGGGCAATTTGACACCATATTGCCAAAAACTAACACTACATTGTTGAACCATCATTTTTTGCAAATTCAGCCAACTAGCATGGATCATCACTATGCACAAGACACCATAATAAAGACAAGCAAGAGCATAATCTCCTTTGGCGCAAGTGGATGGTAATTGAAACTAGAAAAGCCAGAAAAGTCCGGCACCTTATTATCATGAATTTCATTTATTGTCTTCTTTTCTTTTTAGTTTAAGGTGAATAGCCTATGACTTTACCTAGACCTGTTAAGAAACTACAATTCCTTAATTCGACTAAAGTTCAAGTAAGTTTTGACATTTACTTAACAAGAATACACCATAAACATTCCAACCCTGAAGTTACATTTGATGGTGTCCTCTCATGAAGTTTAGGTTGATGCCAAATGAAAATTACCTAATGAGAATGTAGAGCCCCTTCCCAAACAAAAGTTTCAATAATTGAATGAACAAGAATATGACATAAAGGCTTCCAGACAAAGTTTAGGATTTTAGCTTCATCAAATCTTTGAAGTTAGCAAAATTCCTAATCAGGTTAACTAGTGGCATCAAAGGGGTATCCCGATGGGAGAATGCTATGTTGATTACATTATTTTCATAACACCAACAAGAAGTAAACTAAACATAACTTAGTAGTCCTCGGTGGGTTTGGTGGGTCCTGTCCCTCACATGGTCTTTACAAACCCGGGTGGTATAATACAACCATAAAGATCCTCATTTTTTGTTTATCAAAAAAAAAAAAAAAAAAAAAAAAAAAACATAACTTAGTAGTGATTTCTTCTTAATTCTATATATTAGATATATCTTTTTTTTTTCTTTTTTCTTGCACAAAACAATGTTAAGTTTTTATAAATTAAAGTCAAAGTGCTTGAAAGATGAAACTTGATAGGGATAACCTAAAGAGAGCCGACGGCCTACCCAAGCCGACGGTACCACATAAGTCGATGGCACTACATGGGCTGACGGCCGTCCGTGCCCGCGTGGCGAGACGGACGCTCCTTTGAACAAGCCGACGGGTACGCCATGATGACAAGTCGAAATTGGTCAAAACCTAGCCGACGGGGTGAGCAACGACGAGACGACGCTGAAGGCACCAATACATCTTGATATGTGCGCTTCCACAAGAGGATGTGTCTTGTCGCATTCACTTATGCTTGGGCAGATATCTTGCGTAGCACGATTGTTCATAAAGAGGTGTCTTGCCCAACACGCTTGTTGCCCAAAAAATATCTTGCGCTCCACGCTACTCAAGGGCAGTTCCGGTAAGGGGGTATCTTCCTAAGCACGCCGTGATTAAGGTTCCATTCTACTATAAATACCCCCAAACCTTCACAAATCAAGGTACATGTAACTTTTCCCAACTCTGGCACTCTAGAGTTGCGAATACTACTAACTTAACCTTCGGAGGGTCGTTGGCCGATACCACGCCGGTACTCCCCCTTTGAGGTTCTTTTGACTTGTGCAGGTTTATTCGAGTACGTGAAGACCCTGTAGCTTACTGAGGAGATCTTAACATCATCAATTGGCGCCTTCTGTGGGAAGCATGACACGAGACTGTACCTCGTGCTTTCCAGACAAAAAGTTGCATGGTACTCACGCGTTCGATGGAAACTACCGTGAACGATCAAGGCGATGCCACGGCTCTTAAGAGGCAAGTCCACACTCTAGCAGCCGTAATAGAATGCCTCACAAAGCATAATCACGACCTAGAAGAACAGTTACAACAGAAGAACGCAACACTCGGCACCCAAAGGGAAAATCAGGAGGCAAGCAGCGCCGAGAAGGGGAATCCTGGGGGTCCAGATGGCAGCAACGCCTTGAGCCGACCCGAAGGGAAGGAAACGAGCCGTCCGTTGGCCATTGACTACTTCCCGCCCCACGTTGCCGCAGAGATGCAGATGATGAGGGAGCGCATGGATTTCATGATGAACGCCCTCAAGGGACGAGTATCCAGTGACCTCGACGACCTCGTCCAACGTACGAACTCTCCCTTCACCACACCTGTCAATTCGTTCCCCCTTCCGCCGAAGTTTCGTATGCCCCTGGTGGAAAGCTACGATGGGTCCAAGGACCCATTAGACCATCTGGAGTCATTCAAGACATTGATGCACATACAAGGTGTACCAGACGAGATTTTGTGCCGGGCCTTCCCGACGACATTGAGAGGCCCCGCGAGGATCTGGCTCAGTAGGCTGACGCTCGACTCTATCAGTACCTTCAGAGAGCTGAGCGCTTAATTCGCCTAGCATTTCATCGGAGGACATCAGTATAAAAGATCCACTGTGTGCCTGATGAATATCAAGCAACGGGAAGACGAAACGTTGAGGGCCTACATAGCCCGTTTTAACAAAGAAGCACTCTCGATCGATGAGGCAGACGATAAGATACTGGTCGCCGCATTCACCAACGGACTGTGGAAGGGTAAGTTCCTATTCTCCATATACAAGAACGACCCAAAAACCATGTCCGATGTGCTTTACAGGGCGACTAAATACATGAATGCGGAAGACACACTACTGGCCAGGGAAGAGAAGCCTCTCAAGAAGAGGGAAAGGCAAGAGGATGTACGGCAGGACAAGGGGCGAAAGGCAACTCGGACAGGAGAAGGCCGAGACAACAGACGCCCGAAACCCCCTACCAAGAAGTTCACAAGCTTCGCCCCGTTGACGGCTCCGATCGACCAAGTCTTGATGCAGATCAGAGACGAAGGGTCCCTGACGTTTCCGGAAAAGCTAAAGGAGGATCCCAATAGACGACCCAAGGACAGGTATTGCCGTTTCCACCGGGACCACGGTCATGACACCGCCGACTGCTACGACTTGAAGCAACAGATCGAAGCCTTGATTAGGCAAGGAAAGTTGCAGAAGTTCGTCAGTCGAGAGAAAGCAGATGCCCAACATGGCCACCCCCGTCGGGACAATGAGCATCCCAGACCACCCATAGGGGATATAAGAATGATCGTAGGGGGTGCAGCAACCGTTGGCTCAACCAAAAAGGCTCGAAAGTCTTACCTCAGAGCGGTTCAAAACGTTCAGACTACGGGCGTTGTCCAGAAGAAGCCGCGAGTCAACAGCCCCACTATTGAGTTCATGGAAGAAGATGCCCAACGTCTTCACCACCCGCACGACGACGCCCTTGTCGTCAGCATTCGGCTAGGGGACTATAACACATATCGGGTCTTGATCGACAACGGAAGCTCCGCAGACAATCTCTACTACTCGGAGTTCCAACAGATGCGGATCGACAAAGAACGCCTGGTCCCTACCAACGCTCCGCTCATCGGGTTCGGAGGAATGAGAGTATACCCCCTCAGCGCAATCACCTTGCCAGTCACAGTCGGGAAATACCCCCGGCAAGCCATTAGGGATGTGACCTTCCTCGTCATCGACTACTCCTCCGCCTACAACGCCATCATAGGGCGACCCACCCTCAATGCATGGAAGGCTGTGACTTCAACTTACCACTTAATGGTCAAGTTCCCCACCGAGTACGGAGTGGGGGAGCTGCGGGGAGATCAGGTGGCCGCACGAGAATGCTACGTCACAATGGTGGAGATGAACAGCCACTTACAAGCAATGAACATAGAGTAGCGTGTGGGGGCAGAGCCCGTAGAGGAGCTCGAAGAGATATCCCTCGACGAGTCTAGGCCAGACAGGACCACCAGGATCTGCACTCTCACCAGCCCCACGGCTCGCCAAGCACTTGTGGCCTTTCTCACGAAGAATCAAGATGTATTCGCATGGAGCCATGAGGACATGCCAGGAATTGACCCTTCAGTCATAATACACAAGCTGAATGCGTCGCTAGAATTTCGACCCGTCTGACAGAAGAAGTGAGTGTTCGCCCTAGAGCGAGACCGGGCAGTAGCAGAAGAAGTCGGCAAATTACAGGAAGCAGGTTTCATTAGGGAAGTATACTATCCTAACTGGCTAGCCAATGTAGTGATGGTCGGGAAAGCTAGCGGAAAGTGGCGGATGTGTGTAAACTTCACAAACCTAAACAAGGCCTATCCCAAGGATAGCTACCCCCTCCCTCGAGTCGATACGCTAGTAGACTCTACGGCTCGGCACCAGCTACTGAGCTTTATGGACGCCTTCTTAGGGTACAATCAGATCCGGATGGATGAGGTAAATCAAGAGAAGACCTCATTCGTCACCAGCCAAGGTTTTTTCTGCTACAAGGTGATGCCGTTCGGACTGAAGAATGCGGGCGCCACGTATCAAAGACTCATGAAAAAGATGTTTGTCGACCAGATAGGGAGGAACGTTTAGGTATACGTCGACGACATGTTAGTAAAAAGCTGAAGGGAGGCGGACCATTTGAAGGGTCTCTAAGAAACATTCGGCACCCTCCGCTCCTACAACATGAAGCTCAACCCGACGAAGTGTGTATTCGGAGTAACAGCGGGAAAATTTCTCGGTTTTATGGTATCTCAAAGAGGTATCGAGGCCAACCCAGACAAGATCCGAGCCATAGTGGAGATGGCCCCCCCGAAAAGCACAAAGGAGGTACAAAGCCTAAATGGAAAGGTGGCCGCCCTGAACAGGTTCGTGTCAAGGGCGACGGACAAATGCCTACCCTTCTTCCGCACGCTGAAGAAAACTTTCGAGTGGACAAGCGAATGCCAAAAAGCGTTCGAAGAACTGAAAGCCTATCTTTCTTCGCCTCCATTGCTGAGTCCTTCGCAACCAGGGGAGAATCTTTTTCTCTATCTAGCCGTCTCCCCAACGGCCGTTAGCGCGGCCTTAATCAGAGAAAAAGACAAGGTCTAGAAACCCGTGTACTACTCCAGCCGGGCGTTTCGCGGAGCAGAGGAAAGATATCCACCCATGGAAAAGCTTGCCTTCGCCTTGATTACGGCGGCCCGTAAGCTTAAGCCGTACTTCCAAGCTCACACAATAGTTGTTCTAACCGTCAAGCCCTTGCGGCGGGCGAGGCACAACCCAGAAGCCGCTAGTCGCCTGGCCTTATGGGCGATCGAGTTGACTGAGTTCGACATTCGGTACAGCCCAAGCACCGCCATCAAGGGGCAAGCCGTCGCTGAATTTATCGCCAAGTTCACCAGCGGGGAAGACCAGGGGGCAGACAAATGCCCTTCATGGAACATACATACATACAGACGGGTCATCAAATAGGCGGGCCGGAGGAGTAGGTGTCATACTTTACTCCCCTGAGGGAGACCGGATCGAATGCATGGTCCGCCTCGACTTCCCTACTACTAACAATGAAGCGGAATATGAAGCTCTGATAACCGGGATGAATCTTGCCAAGGCAGCGGGAGCTGCCCAAGTAGTAGTCCATTGCAACTCCCAGGTCGTCATCAACCAAGTAAATGGAGACTACGAATGTAGAAGCGACAAAATGAAGAGATATCTCGACCAAGCGAAGAGAAGGGCGGATGAGCTGAAGGCAGAAATAGTCCAAATCCCCAGGGAAGAGAATGAGCAAGCCGACCACCTTGCTAAAACCGCTTCATCAGAACACATGACCGCCCCTGACAACGTGCTCTCTTTTGTGCAGGTATCTCCGCTAATAGACTCTGTCAATGTGTAGGAGATCGGTTCCGAAAGTAATTGGACCACGCCATTAGTCTCTTACTTGAAAGGTGGCGCCCTCCCGAACGAAAAAGAGGCTGCCAGAAGACTGAAGGTCCGAGCTGCAAGGTTCGTATTGATAAAGGACGTCCTGTACAAAAGGGGGTTTCTCTTGCCCATACCTAAGGTGCTTGGGTCCCGAAGAAGCGGACTACGTCATGAGGGAAGTCCACGAGGGAATATGTGGAAACTATTCGGGGTTGCGGTCGTTGGCGCACAAGCTGATACGGGCAGGGTACTACTGGCCCACGATTTAAAAAGACACCCAGGCTTATGTCAAAGCCTACGACAAATGCCAGAGGTTCAGCAACATCATCCGACAGCCGTTCGAAGAGCTGGCCCCCATGACAGCCCCATAGCCGTTCGCCCAATAGGGGCTGGACATTATGAGCCCATTCCCAACTGCCGTGCGACAGCTGAAGTTCCTAGTGGTAGGCATAGACTACTTTACGAAATGGGTAGAAGCTGAAGCCTTGGCCACCATCACAGAGAAGAGAATACGAAGCTTTGTCTAGAGGTCCATCGTATGCAGGTTCGAGATTCTCAGAATCCTAGTCTTGGACAACAGGAAGCAATTCGACAACGGCCCCTTCCGAGAGTTCTGCTCACAGCTGGGAATAAAGAACCATTACTCCTCCCCCGCCCACCCCCAAGCCAACGGTCAAGTAGAAGTAGCGAACCGATCCTTGCTTAAGATTATCAAGACTCGGCTGGAGGGGGCAAAGGGGATATGGCCTGAAGAACTACCAAGCGTACTATGGGCATACAGGACAACAACAAGGACCCCTACAAGAGAAACATCATTTCGGCTAACCTACAGAAGTGAAGCGGTCATCTCGGCCGAAATAGGACTCACTAGCTACAGGGTGAACGCCCACGATGAAGGCAGGAACGATGACATCTTGCGCCTACAGCTCGATCTAATCGACTAAACCAGAGCATTAGCAGAACAAAGGCTCGCACGGTATCAAGATCGCATGGCTAGACACTACAACTCCCGAGTCAAACACAGAGACTTCCAGGTTGGAGACCTTGTCCTAAGAAAGATCATGGGCGCCACCAGAGACCCCACCCAGGGGAAGCTTGGCCCCAACTGGGAAAGACCTTACCGAGTCACGTCATGGCGTCGAAAGGCACCTACCACTTGGAAACGTTGGAAGGACAAAAGCTACACCATCCATGGAATGCCGAGTACCTACGAAAGTACTACTAGTAGGAAAAAATGGCAACAACCACCTACTTTTAGTTTGCCTTAATGTATTTTGGGGAACCCAAAGGGCATGTTTCCTCTCTTGAAATTATACAAGATTCAGAAATTTATTCAAAGTCTCTCCTATACTTTGCTAAGTGTTAAATACAAAGGCCAGTTAAGCATAAAAGCTAACGGCCTAAAGCTGGCGACACTATCCTAGAAAAATATACAAGGCACAAAAGCCTATCAAGCATAAAAGCTGACGGCCCAAAGCCGGCGACACTATCCTAGAAGGATATACAAGGCATAAAAGCCTGTCAAGCATAAAAGCTGACGGCTTAAAAGCCGACGACATTATCCTAAAAGGATATACAAGGCATAAAAGCCTGTCAAGCATAAAAGTTGACAGCTTCAAAGCCGACGACACTATCCTAAATGGATACAAAGCGTAAGGCCAGTTAAGCATAGAAGCTGACGGCCCAAAACCAACGACACTATCCTAAGAGGATACAAAAAAGCATAAAAACCAGTCAAGCATAAAAGTTGACGGTTTAAAAAGCTGACGACTCTATCCTAAAAGGATACATAAGGGCAGTCAAGCATAAGAGCCGATGGCATTAAAAGTCGACATCTTTATCCTAAAAAGACAAGATATGAAGCTTAAGCAAAAAGCTGATGGCTTAAAAAGCTGCGGGCCTCACTCTAAAGTTGATAACTTCAAAACATAGTGAGGGACAGACCAAAGTTGACAACCTCACTATGAAGTTCACTCCAAAATGCAAAAAACTGACAACCTCGTTAGAAGGATATGACTTCATCATAAAAAGCATCAAAAGTCCAAAATTAGACTACCATGAAGTGACAAAAAACAAAGGAAATCATCCACAAGGCTCAAAGTAAAAACAAGCAGTACACTACAAATGACAGGAATAAAGTATTATATCACAAGAATATTGTTTTTACAAAAAGCCCTCAAAATGACGGGGCACCATGTCCAAAAAGAGAAAATTTTACAAAAAATTGAAGTCTTAAAGAGCAAGAGCGTTTGGTGCGACCTCGTCATCCTTAGGGGGATCTCGGACCTCGCCAGTAGGGAAACCTTCAAAATTAGGAGGATCAGTTAACGGGACTGGTGGAGCGATGGATCTGTCCTGGGCAGGTTGAGCGAGGATGACATCGTCATCTTTTGGATGCATCCCAGACTCGCTGAGGTCGTCATCGCCCACCAAGACGGTGTCGCCTACAGGCGTTGACGGCAGGGGGTCGTCCATCAAAACCTTCGACAAGTCTAGGTGAGGGTGAAGAGGCTGATCTGCTTAAGGCAGTCTTCGAACCCGTCACCGTAGTCTCGGCGCAGGAATCAATGAATGTCTGCGACGTCTTAAATTCGGCCACGGTGTCAACTTTTGCCGTCTCCACCTGCCTAAAAGAGCTGTCAGCTCTCTTTCAGCCGTCACCTTAGGCTCCCGATCCTTCTCCACCTAACGGCTTCCCTCCTCGAGCTTTCCTTTCAGCTCCTTTATCTCCCCGTTCAAGGTACGGCAGGCGTCCTTGTATTGCTCCAACCCGTCAGTCAGATTCTTGATGCGCTTCTGTTGACGGGCTAGCAACTCCTCGCTTTTAACCCCCTTTACCTGAATGGCTCTCATGCGAACCATGGCCTACAAGACAAAACCTCCGTCAGCCCATTAGCACGAGAACAAACAGAGCAAATTAAAAATAATAATAAATGTACGTACTCGGGCAAGATCGAAAAGACCCGAGTCCCCCAGCTCCCGCACGGACTGGTCAACGCAAGAATCGGCGTCCTTTTCTCCGAGGATGGACTCCAGCCTTTCCAGTGCGTACCCCTTGTGGGTAAGGAGACAACGCTCATCCTCTTGGCCGACGAGACCATGGGCCGACATCAACCCTTTCCCGACCCCATGTTTGGGAGACAGGGGCTTTGTAGGGTGATCCCCAGGGGTGACGGTCTGTTTCTTTGACGAGCAATCTTCAGTCCCGTCACCCTTCCTCTTCGGCGCGCCCTTGACGATGGCCTTGGGAATGGACAAGGACGCACTGTCCTTTCCCTTCCCTTCCTCTTTCTTGCGCACGGTGGCAGCCCTGATCTGCGCCCTCAACTTCGCCGATTCCATTTCTGCAAGGCAAAACACAAAAATATAAAAATACCCAAGTAAAAGTGACGGGGGTGAGGAAGTTGGCAAAGCTTACGTTGACAGGAGAGGCTGTTTAGACGACGGGCTTCTTCTGTAGGCTCGGGCCCTCCACAATAAGCGTGAAAAGCGTCGGGTGTGATGAGGTCACGGCACTTGCGCTCTTCTAAGGGTATCCCCGTCGCCTTGATAATAAAAGCCTCCTGCTCCTTTGTAATCTCCGAACGGGCACTAGCTGAAATAAAAGGGAAAAAGTAGACGGATTAGAACTTCGGTGCAAAAAAGTCTAAAGAGAAGCTGACGGTGATGACCTGATTCTCTGACGAAGGCCCAGGTGTTGTCAAACCCTTGGGGGATCGTCTCCCACTCCTCTTGGCTATACACCCAGTTCGTCCCCTCCATAAAGAAGTACCCGCCCTTCCATTTCCTATTGGAGTCAGGCATGTCCGACACCAGCCTCAACTCCTTCTTCCTCGCGGAGAAGTGATAAATCTCCTGGGACGAGGCAATGTGTTGTGGAAGGTAGCACCAGAAAAACTCATCAAGAGTTAGCTAACGGTTCCCCCCGCTTAAGCTACCCCACAGGATCTCGGCCCCTATGATCACCCTCCAAGCGTTGGGGCCAATCTGGCTGACGGACAGCCCGAGGTAGTTGGCCAGCTGACGGTGGAGTGCCGTCAAAGGCAACCTTAATCCCGCCGCGAACATGGCGTCGTACATGCCGACGTCCGCGGTCTTCCCAGAGTAACACTTCTCTTTTTCTGGAGGAAGACAAATCGAGATGTCGTTAGGGATCTGGTAACGTTCTCGCAAGGAATTAAACACTTTGTCCATCATCGTCGGCATAAAGTAGTTAACCGTCCACTCCTTAGGGAGAATGAATGGACGGTCGTCCCCGGAGCCTCCGGACGTACTTTCCAAGGCGTCGTCACCTTCAGTCGAACTCCCATCACTCCCGTTCTCGTCCGCCCGGTCATCATCAACCTTACCCTTATCTACTACTCTACCTTCACCATAATTCTCCATATTCCCATCAGAAGATTGGACTAACGATCCATCCTCCGACGACCAAGAAGAGCCCTCTTCGGGCTCATGGCCTGATCGGAAGGCCTCGTCGTAGCCCACTCCATCGCGGACTGATGACTGCTCATCTTAGTCTCCCTAGACATCTGACTACCTATAAGCGACGAGGGTGGTCTAAGAACCCAAGTGACGACCTTTCCAGTATAACCTCTTTCAAAGTTCAGTATACAAACAAACAAAAGACAATAAGAGCAAGAATGACTCACCAAGTTATGGAAACAGCTTCGAGGAAGCTGACGGTCTCAGTAAGCAGACATAGACGGGATCACGCTCGACAGTCTCAGTTCTTTAAACTGACGGTCTCACTCTGATCAGCAGGAACGAAATAATGGAGAGAAATGAGGAAGGTGGAACATTTATATAGGCAAGAATATGGGCGCGGAAGACAAAGCGACACCCTCGTCTGGACACAGGCCAGTTGATCCAGGACACGTGTTCCGACACCGAGACGGCTCGAAGAGACTAGCCATTAATGCCTTGTCTGCCACGCGAAGATATACTCCCCAAACCGTCAGATGAATCCGACGCGGTTGAGGAGTAGGGGGCAACTGATAGGGATAATCTAAAGAGAGCCGATGGCCTACCCAAGTCGACGGTACCACACAAGCCAACGGCACTACATGGGCTGACGGCCGTTCGTGCTCGCGTGGCGAGACGGACGCCCCTTTGAACAAGCCGACAGGTACGCCATGATGACGAGACGAAATTGGTTAAACCCTAGCCGACGGGGTGAGCAACGACGAGACGATGCTAAAGGCACCAATACATCTTGATATGTGCGCTTCCACAAGAGGATGTGTCTTGTCGCATACGCTTATGCTCGGGCAAATATCTTGCGCAGCACGATTGTTCATAAAGAGGTGTCTTACCCAACACGCTTGTTACCCAAAAGATATCTTGCGCTCCACGCTACTCAAAGGCAGTTCCGGTATGGGGCTATCTTCCCAAGCACGCCGTGGTTAAGGTTCCATGCTACTATAAATATCCCCAAACCTCCACAAATCAAGGTACATGTAACTTTTTGCGAATACTACTAACTTAATCTTCGGAGGGTCGTTGGCTGGTACCACGCCAGTACTCCCCCTTTGAGGTTCTTTTGACTTGTGCAGGTTCATTCGAGTACGTGAAGACCCTGTAGCTTACTGAGGAGATCTTGACATCATCAAAACTCAAGTTCAACATTGACCATGAATGAAAGAGGAAAAGCCACACATATAATAAGAAACTTCCTATTTTTATTTCTAAGGAGTTTCAGACATACTAATATATTAGCACCCTATTCTCTAGACTAACCAAAATAAATTTATAATCTACTCGTGTTTGGGAAACAAACACATCTACCACATACCCATCTCTTGGCTTAAGAAAATCGTGTAAAATTTTCAATACCTTTGTATGATGGACCTCCCCATGGTGGTGCTAAAAACACTATGTCCCCGTAAAAAAAGAAGAAGAAATAATTAGAATATTAAACAAAACAATATTAAAAGAAGAATATTTTCCATCTCAAGTTAAATTATTAACTTTAATGCAACATTATCAAACATGTAATTATTTTTTAATTTACTACCTCAACTTGATAACTAAATCAGGTTCTAATATCATATTATGTAGATTTTGTTAGATTCTAGAATGCTTCCAATAAAAGGCAACGGCAAATATATTAGACAAGTGCAGTGTATTTATAGAGAGATTTTCCACTTATTAATGCACAATTGATTACACTAAAATTTTGTTAGAGATAACTTCATAGACTAAATTCAAATTTCATCATCCTTTTATATCGTCTTAAAAGCACTTTTTTCAACTCTGTTGATACAGCAGCCTATCCTTGTAAAAAAGAAGTTACTACAAGTTCTCTATCTTTTTTATTAATTTTATAATTTCTAAGGTGGTTCCTTTAGTACACCGCCAGTGTACTTTAAGTTAACTGACCTTCCCCTTGTTTACTTATTTAAATAAATTGTGACTTAAAAAAGAAAAAGTATTAGGTCTTAAAAACCACAACAGCAGATGCAATACATTTCTAATTCACTTGCCCGACTCATCTTTGCTACTATGCTCGACAAAATATATAAAAACATCTTATCTTAAAGTATTCACAAATTATAATTTTTGTCAGTGCACCAAACCTCATAATCAAGGAAAACCTGGACTACGTAATATTATAAAAGCAATAAATAAATAAAAGCAATCATGACTAAGGAGGAACAAGTTTCAAATAATTAAGGCACATTAATGGAACACTACAGGACAGAAGGACCCAAAAGGCAAAAAAGGTGCCATTTTTCAAACCATGGACAGCATTGTTTACATCTGCAGCTATCAAATGTGACTACAATCATCACACCCATTTCAAATGAACGTTCCTACCACTAATCATTGGTACTTTTACTTAGAACATCTCTATTCGAAAATGTCATCTCATCTTATTTTTCTATCTTAAAAAGTTACTTTACTATTTATACCATACTATTTTTCAACCCTTCTAACATCTCAACTTTTATTTTACAATCCTACACATTAAAATATTATAAACTATATAATAAAATAATATTTAACAGTTATTATCACTCCTCTCTGTCCCTCTCTTAACAGCCAAACAGCCCAATCTTCGCTACACCACCACCACCATTCCTACCACGCCACCATGCCCACTGCCAAAATCCACGCCACCATGCCCAAGCCACAATGTCCATTCCTACCACGCCACAATGTCCATTCCTACCAACATCCTACCGGAACCAAAAACCCAAAATTAAGGGGGAAAAAAACCCCCAATTTCATGATCCAGACCCACCGGAACCAAAAACCCAATTTGTACCGATCCAGACCCACCCCAATTTCATGATCCAGCTGCCTCTCTCTCCACCAATCCCCACTACATCGTCACTCTTCAACGCCTACAAACAACCCAATCATCACCGCATTGTTCATTGTCACGCTATCCAACAACATCATCACGAAGAGATCGGCTCGTGTCTCGCTCGTGTCATGGAGAGATCGACTCGGAGTTCCGGCGAGAGCTCCGATGTGGTGCGTGATGCTTGATGCCATGGAGTATCTAAGAGTGTGATAAAGAAGAGGGAGAAAGAGAGGAAAGTGTGAGAGATAGAGAAAGACGGAGAGATCGGCTCGTGTCACGGAGAGATCGGCTTGGTGTTCCAGCGAGAGCTCTAATGTGGTGCGTGATGCTCGACGCCATGGAGCCTCTAAGAGTGTGATAGAGAAGAGGGAGAAAGAGAGGAAAGTGTGAGAGATGAGAGAGAAAAAAAAACTGAATAAAATATTAATATTATTTTTGGCATAGTGCTACAGTGCCATCTTACATGTAAGATGGCACTATAGCACTATGCCAAAAAAATTTGCAATTTCTCGCTTTTAGCCTCCCAGCTGCTGAGTGTATTTTGGGCCTAAATGCCAAATGTTGCTAACATTTGGCATTTCCAAGGCCAGCTGGAGATGCTCTTAACAAATGAGATCATAAGAGCGTAAATTGACTTTGGTAAGGGATGGACTAAACATGAATGGTAGAAAAGAGCCTAAACATTCAATCAAAACTTGCCCAACAAAGTTTTTTAACACGACATAAAATGGTTTCAACTAGCAATAAAATAGTCTCAATAATCACAATTTCATCTATGTTTTTTTCAGAAATAGATTTTTCAACACATATAGAATATAAAACCTTCAATCGTACAATTTGCAAATTTCAATATTGACCATTTCATAAAATTCTATAAATAAAAAACCAGCTTCAAATGTTTCAATTCAAGCAAAACCAATTAATGAGAAAAAATATAAAATCCCACAAAACTAATATTTCACATACCTCATCTTTGAAACTCTCTTGTTTCCAAACACCCACTAGCAAATTTTGTACCTGCAAGAACCCTTCTTAAAAAAAAAAAAAAAAAAAAAAAAATTTATTTGGCTGGATCTATTGCTACGTTTATAAACGCGACTATAGACTAAACCTGTAGCCGCATTTTTTAAATGCAGCTATAGGTCCTCCTTTTAAAAAAAAAATTTTTGGCTGGACTTATAGCCACATTTATGAATATGGCTATAGACTTAACCTATAGCCGCATTTTGAAAACGTGGCTAAAACCACTTATAAACGTGGCTATAGACTTAACCTATAGCTGCGTTTAAAAAACGCAGCTATAGCTTAAACGCAGCTATAGCTTAAGTCAATAGCCACATTTAGTAAAAACGCGGGTAAAAAAAAAAACGCGGCTATAGATCCGTGTGTTTTGTAGTGAAAGAATAATGCGTATAAAGAAGTTCACAACTAATAGGCCTTCTACCTCCATTTTGAACCATATCTAAGGAATTCCTTGGTTAATGCCAAGCCTAAGTACTCTCTTTTGGAATCAAGAAAAGGCTCTTAGAGATCTTTTTCCACTTTGGAAGATATTATCCAAACCCATTGGGTAATGGGTACCTAACCTGACTCAAAAATTTTGGTTATTAGCTGGTTCATTATGGGTAAAAGATAATCGGGTTGGATTTGGACCCAAATTGAAATTCTTGATTAATATTTTAAAATTATTTTTAATATTGTCTTTAATCTTGTCCCCCCGTAAGTGAAATTCTAGCTCCATCACTCTAACTAGCCAACCAATGTTGTTAGTCTCCATTCGTATGGTGTCGGATTCTAAGCATTTTAGGTTTGGACATGACCAAAAAAACCAAAATGATAATTTTGTATTTCTTTTTGGGTATTTTATTCACCCACTGGTTTGGTATTGAACCAATATCCTTACCTTTCACCTTACTCTTACAATTAGGTCTATTTTGGTCTGCTTCAGTCATATTCGGTCTATTTGGTCTGTTTGGTTCATTTCAGTCTATTTTTGTCCATTCGGTCTACTTCGGTCCTTTTTGTCCAATTCGGTCAATACAATCTACTTCAATCTATTCGGTCCACTTTGGTCTATTCAGTCCATTTGGTCTATTTTGGATCACTTCGGTCCAATTCCGTGTACCTACTTAAGAATGAGAAAATACAAATTTGGTTGAGAGTTGAGAGTACTATTAATTATTTAAGTAATTTTTTTAAGAGAATGAGAATTTGAATAATAATTTTGAAACTTAAAAATTTTAATTGTACCTAAAGAAACTAGGAAAATATAATGCATAATAACAATAGTTAGAAGATCAAAAAATATATATTAATCAAAAACATCAAAAATTATAAAATTATATATTTGTAAAATGTTATTCTTAAGATTTTAAATATTACGAGTTTGAGATATATATATATATATATATATATATATTAATAAATTTTGATTTAGAATAGGCGCTCTCAACCCAAACATGTCTTTTCTCTATATTTAAGTGCATAAAAAAGGACCAAAGTAGATTAAAACGGACTGAAGTGGCCCGAATGGAATGAAGTGGATACAAATGGACCAAATTGGATCAAATAGAATGAAGTGGACCAAATGGATAGAATAGGATTGAATGGGAACAAGGTGGACAGAAATGGACCGAATTGGACAAAGTGTACCAATGTCAATCAAAAAGGATTTAAGGGGATCAAAGTGGACCGAATAAGAACGAATAGATAGATTAGGACCGAATATGAGCAAGTTGGACAAAATAAGACCAAAGTGGACAAAACAGGACCAATGTCGATTGAATAGAACCAAAGTGGATAGAATGGACCGAATAGAACCAATGTGGACCGAATAGAACTGAAGTGGACATAAAAGGACTAATGTGGATGGAATGGACCAAATAGGATCAAAGTAGACCAAAATAGAACCAAATTGAACTGATAAGGACTTTTGAATATTTATTATTTTTATTGAATTTTTAGGGCTTATATTTCTAATTTTCAATGTCTATTTTATTTGTATTGTTTTACTAAAAAATAAAGAGTTTAGCCCAAATATAATAAAATTTCATACTTTTCTACCCAAAAATTAAGAATAAAAATGAATTTTTGAGCTAAACTTCAATTAACATCTTCTCATATTTCCAATGAAAATTTCCAGAGTTCAAATCCCTCTACCCCAACTATCAAAAAAAAAAAAAAAACGCCTATCTATTCATATGATGATTGCAACGCCATTCACCAAAAGCACAATCAAATAGCATATTACTAGCAAGTTTTAACTTTTGAAGAGAAGGAACCATGTCAATAAGCATAAATGATCGTTTTAACTCCAAGGTTGAATTAAGTTAGAAGTACTATAACAGGGCAAAGGACACATGGTCTAGCAGAAGGCAACCCTAAGCTTAGCATCTCTGTTCAACATGTAAATTTGCATATAAGAAATGCACAGTTAAAACAGAGGAAAAAAAAAACAAAAGAAAAAGAAAAAAGGAAATATCAATAAGATTCACTACATTTTATGCCTTCAACTATCAATCATCAAATGTAATTTAGTTACCTTCACTGATTCACATTGAGAAATTTCTCGAACTCAAGGATGGAAACAATTAAAACCTTTTTCACTATCAAAACTATTTAGCTTCCAAAACAAATCAAATTTAAATAAAACTAAAAGAACATTATAGCTAAAGTTAATTTTCACAACGATGATGGACAAACTGAAGCTCTCAACATCGAAATCGCTATATACTATCAAAAGAAGTAGTTTATTCCTGACAATATGAAGAAAGGAGTAAGGAAGCTACTTTAGCTCTTGAATTAACAACAATAAACCTATAAAAACAAGAGCAAATTACACTTTTTCACACTAAACTATTATCTTGATTACACTTAACCCATTGAACTAATAGAAATTGAGTTTTATCAACGATTTCTTTGTTTTCTTTGGTCTCATTCTGTTTAGAATGATAAAGATTGATGGATACTTCAAATTGAATTGATTTCATAAATTTGGGACTTTAATTGACAAAATTAAAAACTTGGGACCTAAAATGAAATATGCAATAGACTCTAGATCTTGATATTTAATTTCTCCAAAGGATTTTGTTTCCTTCTCAAGGAGTGTGTTACATGACAGAACCATTGGCTACTATAACCAAATGAAAGTAAATAAAAGTGTATGTGGATCGTTATGAAAATCCTACTTTCTTCCATAAATAAAGGTACAGTTTTCATCCTATGGTCCAAAATTGGATACTTATAAATATACATTTGGATTTGGGAAACCATGTTCTATACTACAGTAATTTTGAGAGGGTCGCCATAAAAATTTCAAGAATTAACCTATTGACAAAGGCCAGATACCAAATTTTGCCATTTCTTTTGAAGCACAATCTAGTTGTGTCATTAGGTACATAGGCAGAGGAGGCTCTATAGAGATAGGTGGTTGGGAAGTTAAGACTTAAGGATTGGTATGAGAAAGTTTTTGGGAATCTGTTGCAGTAAATTGAGAATGCGGGAGGAAAGCTAAAGATTGTTCAAAACAAGGTGCTGAGTTTCAATTTTTATCTGGCATGACAGCAAATGCTGCTAAGAGTGAAGTTTCTACTTTAGGGTGGATCAACAAACAAAATAACGGATTCAAGATCTTTACAAGTTCAAAGAAGGTAGCTAGCTGTCTTATAAAAATTATAAGCCTTTGATTGAGAAAATCACAACTCGTATAAACTCATGGACTACCAAGATTCTCTTTATTGTTGGGAGACTCCGACTTATTCAATCTATTCTGTTCAGGGTTCAAGGGTACTGGCCTGGGGGTTTTATTCTCCCCAAAAAAGTCATTAAGAGCTTGGACAGTAAGTTTAACTGTTTGGTGTGCGTTCCAAAGAAAGAAGGGGGCTTGAGGTTAAAAAATTTGAGGATTGGAATAAAGTTGTCATCATGAAGCATATTTGAAATCTTTTGTCCTTACCAGATGAATTTGGGTGGCTTGAGTTAATGAAAATTTATTGAAGGATAAAAGCTTTTGGGTTCTTAAACTTAAAGCTCCTGAAAATTGATCTTGAGGTTGGAGGAAGATTTCAAAGCAAAGGGAAGTGATAAGGCTGTTCATTAAGCATAAGTTTGGGCATGACTATAGTGTGTTTTTTTTATTTTTTGGTTGGATAATTGGCACCTAGATGGTGTTTTGTATACTAAACATAATTTATGGGGTAATATATGATTAAGCAAGTACTCCAAATGCAAAGGAAACTTCAATTCTCTCTCATGATGGTTGGTGGTTTCCTAGATCCAAGGATCCAGTTGGTATTCAATACAAATGCTTCCAAGTGGAATGAAGTAAGCAAGCTACTGTGGTGTGATTTTCTACAAATTCTAGTTTGTTCTCTTGTAAATCTACTTGGGAGGCTATTAGAATGAAATTACCTGAGGTGGACTGGTGGAGATTGGCTTGGAAACATTCCAAAACACAACTTTATTTGTTGGCTTGCATGGGGGAATAGACTGTCTACAAGGGATAGGTTGATTCAATGGGGTTATCAAGGGAATATTTTGCATGTTTTCTGCAGAAGGAAGCATGAGATCAGGGACTACATTTTCTTTGATTGCTCCATAACTAGAAGGATTTGGCATCAGGTCAAAGTTTAGAGTTTGATGGAGGACTCTGGTTATGACTGGGGTTAGGTGCTTCAATGGAGTAACAGCGCTTGAAGAATAAAAGATTTAAAGTGCTCTGTCAGCAGGCTTGTGTTAGTTGCAGCAGTGTACCACATCTGGTTACAGAGAGAAACACTACATATTTTTAAGGAGGAACATTAAATTTAGAGTTAGGTTCTGCATAACAGCGAAGAATTCTATGATCTACAGGGTGATTTGTTGTAAGTGGAGTGTTGTCATCTAGCTGCTGTTTGGCTTAGTTTTTTTTTTTTTTTTTTTTTTTTTGGCTTGTTAGTAACGTTGGCTGCTTTGTGTAGTGTTTGTACTAGGCTTTCTTTTATTGTGCAGTTCTTTTGGGTCGCTGGAGCTGTAGAATTTCTGTACTTTTTTGCTTTTAACAAAATCTCTCACATTTATCTAAAACAGAGAATTTGAGGTTGCTTGAAACATTGATGAGAATACTGAATGTGAGAGGGTGACAAAAATTGTTTTGCTTTAGCGGAGAATTGATTCGGTGAGTAGCCACCATAGGCACTGCGCTGCTTAGGGGATATATATATAATTTTCAGCCCGCCAGAAATCTTAAAATCAATAATTTCATATATTTTGAAACTATAAATTAACCTATGCCTGCACCAAAGTGCAACATTTTATTTGATGAATAATAAGTGTATCATTTGGTAACTCGAAGAGACAAGAAAATGTGCTAAAAGTTCAATATAAACTCACCGAGTATTTTGGTTTAAATAACCTGGAAAATAGAAATTTCAATTCTTTTACAGCACTCTAAAGAGAGACACAAGATTTCACTCCAAACTATCCTACCAGAAGCTAATTTCATTTGTGAGTAAAAGTTTATTTTCTTCAATTATACTCAGAAATAATCATCATTTAAATCCTGCTCGATGCATCCATGTGGATAATGCAACTAAGGCCTTCACCTCTAAGCATGTACTCAAAGGCCTTGTTGATTTTCGAGAAAGAGACTTCATGGGTGATGAACTTCGCTAGCTCAAGCTCCTGCCACAATATAGAACAATTAGACTGACAAAACTAGAGAAAAAAAAAAAAAAAAAAAAAAAAAAAAAAAAAAAAAAGGAGGGTGAAGCGGAATAAATTACTTGGATTTCTAAATAGTAAATACAAGCCATGTAAAGGTAATTCTTGATAAATAATGAAAGAGAAGACCTTGAAAGCAAAAACAATCAGAGAATTTAAGGGAACTTATTCCCCTTAGGAGTTTCAAGCATAATTTCTCAGGACTTTTTGGATTTATATTTTTATCTTTTGTTTATTCCTCAACTCTTGTCAGATCTAGAGGCAGGATTAAAGCATTTAAGTGAGTACTTAATTAAGGTATACCACGGTGGCCACTAGAGTCTTCCAGCGGCCATTAGACCATTTTCTTGATTAAAATTGCTGTCAGTCACGAGTACAGAAACTAGCATTCTAAGTAAAACAAGTAATCCTATATGCAGATTGAAAAGTGATCTAATCTATACATTCTATTTTTCAATAAGAAATTCAGCTTACCTTATTCATGTACTTTTCAACCACCAAAGGCAAGTCAGACCGTGGTTTGTAGTTGCCAAAGAAGGTACCCTTAATAGACCTCTCATTCAAGATATTCATTGGGTGGGTTTTAAATGCATCATCTTTGTTTGGGACACCTACAAGTACAGCAACACCCCATCCCTGCAAAGAAACATACCATATGACAGATTTTAGAACAATGGATTGGAGATAAAATTTATCTATTACATGAGCAGGAGCTCGTGGGAAATTACATCATGAACGCATTCAAATGCAGAAATCATGGCATTGATACTTCCAGTGCACTCGATACTTCGATCAACTCCACCATTGGTCATTTCAGCAAGCACCTAAAGAAGTCAAAGAAAGTTAGAAAAGCTGTGAAAGTTGTTTGCTCCTTCACCATGGAAAAAATTTCTAGCATTTTAAAGTAAACCAACCTCATGAACAGGCTTGTCATGGTCTTTTGGGTTCACAAACTCGGTGACACCAAATTTCTTGGCTGTTGACAAGAACAAGGAAAATGAACATAAAAGACTAATAAATGAAAATCCAGCAACTCAAGCATTCCATACTATATCATCAGATTTTGATAGCACCAAGTATCACAATACCTTCATCAAATCTCTTTGCATTCAGATCAACACCGATAATCCTTGAAGCACCCGCAATTCTAGCCCCTTCAGCAGCCTAATCACATAAAACCATAAAATCATGCGTGTGTGTGTGTGTGTGTGTGTATCTTTACTAGAAACAGTAATGCTGCAGTAGTAGTTCCAAAAAAGAGATATATCAAATGAGTCATCTGCATCAGAAGATAGGAGAGACTCACAGCTAGTCCAACAGCCCCAAGTCCAAAAACAGCTACTGTCGATCCCTTTCTGGGTTTTGCAACATTCAAGGTAGCACCAAGGCCTACAGAACTCAATTCTCAACAATAAGAGAAATGAACAAATAACTATCATGCAAATAAATTCAACAGTTTTTAACCGACCTGTTGAGATTCCACAGCTGAGAACACAAACTTTGTCCAGAGGAGCAGCAGGATTAATTTTGGCAACACTACCAACATGTAGCACAGTGTATTCACTAAAGGTAGAAGTCCCAACAAAATGGTAAATGGGTTGTCCATTAATAGAAAATCTCGACTTGCCGTCATTGAGCATCACGCCTCGGTCAGTGTTTATCCTCAGGAGGTCACACATGTTGCTCTCCTCTGACTTGCAATGCCGACACTCCTTGCACTCCCCAGTGAAGACAGGAAGCACATGGTCACCAGGTTTGAGGTCTGTCACACCCTCACCAACGCTCTCAACAATCCTAAAATACCAAAATGACCAGAAAGACAACTATATATTTAGATAAATGTATTCAATTGTATATGAAAGGAACTGAAACACAATTAAAACTATTTGATTGTAACTAGTATGTTCTAAATCTTTTTTCATTTCCTGAAATGTCCATACTCCATACCCGCCAGCTTCATGACCAAATATGCGAGGAAACAATGGGGTCTGTCCCTGCATATTCAAAAATCAATCGGTTCAAGAATATCTAGCACAGAAAATAATTATCCACCAGAATAATGCATTTCTATACACGCATAAATCATAAATATATATGATTAAAATGTGATTACCTTGGCTTCCCAGAAGTAAACATCTGTGTGGCAGAGGGAGGTGAAGAGGATCTTGAGACGAACCTCCATGGCCTGTGGTGGTGCCACTTCCACTTCTTCTATCACTAGTGGCTTTCCAGCTTCCCATGCCACAGCAGCTGCAATGCACATTCATCAAATAATTAATTGGCAAAGAGAAAAACAATATATACATAAATAGGATGCAGCTCTGACACTGCTAAAACATAAAACTGCCTGCTTGGGGAAAGCTAAAAAGTATGACTACTGTTAAGAACAAAGAAGGAATGCCCTCAAATTTATACTAAAAAATTGGACAAACCTGGCTTGTTTGAACTTCATACTGAAATTGCAATGTAAAGCCTAAACTTAGAGAAACTTTATTTACAAACTACAAATGTATCATCCCAAACAAGACGTAAATAGAAAATGGATGTTCACATTCAGTCAATTCCGGCACCTGCTTCAAACTTCTTAAGTAGCCCTGTTCCTAATGGCAACTGTTTTTCCTTGTTATTATCTTGTGTCAAACACACAGGAGTTCAATTTGTATGAGACAAGCAAAAGCAAAACATGTTGCTGTATTGATTATTATTTTTGGTACACAAATAGTATATCCTATTCCAAACAATTCTAGTTTTTGGGAGTGACAAAAGATCATGGCGCATCCTAAAACTAGAAACGGCTCAAGATTTAGCAATTAAGCAAAGCCCTTTAAAACAAAGAAAAAGTGACAACCCAACAAGGGACAAAGAGTTGAGATCATCATAATAAAAGGTATATTAAAACAACAAAGAAATGGAAAGAAACCCATTGAACAATCACATGACTGAAACAAGGAAACAATAAGAAGATCAACAACAAAGAATGTCAGAAAAAATGAAAAGGTAGTACCTTTGCAACGTATGACTTGACCAGCAGTGGTTGAAGACATGTTTTTTTACTTTTCTTCACACTCGACTTTGATGTTAGATCACTGATTGCTTTAAATTCGTTGTGGGGAGATGGGTATGCTCTATGAGGGTATATATAGCGTTTAGAACACAGAGGGTTCCCATATTTGCCTTCCAGTAAGGTTCCAACTCCGGGATTCAAAACCATGATGTGGTACCGCTGGTTTTCAAAAGCCAGCAACCAACGGCTCCTTTGTATGTTTACTTTTCTAACTTAAACCCCCATTGGGACAGAATTTTGACACCTGTGAGATCTGTAAACAAGCAAAACAAGCTGATTGGGTATAAGCAATCCCACAAAGCCAAAGAAGAAACCAAGTATGTGCAAATGATTGGCACTAAAATGAAAAATGATTAATAAATAACAAGTTGATAACAAGTATTGCACCTGTCTACTTCTACCATACTCCATTAAAACCTGAAGTACAGCTTTGTTGAAGCAATTTTATTAAAATTTTTACTGAAGTTTTGTCAAGTAACAAAGCTTTGTTATAGGAAGTATGCATGCACATGTAGGAGCTAATGGTCCTGTATTTCATATTAATACATTCTGATATCCTCACAATATTGACTGACTAAGTTAAAAAATTAGAATAAATTCACAGAATTATTAGATTTTCAACACAATAATAAGCACAAAAATAGCTACCATTGTAGATTATAATAAAGTAAAATCATTTTAGATATCTTGCTGATCATTACAAATAAAATCATTAACAAACAGAGTACAAAATGAAGATTTTATTGGAGATGACAAAGCCCTACCTAAGAGATCAGGATTGACAGATTTATTATCGTCCAACAGTTGTTCAAATCAATGAACTTTGAAATATGATCAAACTGATTGGAATATCAGTTAATAAAAATTGTTTGGCTTGAAAATAATAGGGGTAATTTTTTCGTATTGCAGATGGTCACAAAAGGCTCTATCCATCTCAAGGAGAATCTCACCATAACCATATCTAAGAATGAATATAATAGGGGTAATTTTCGTTGGCTGCCCCTATTTGGAATGCATTACAACAAAGCTAAGTCAAGGGAATTCTTAATCTGAAACAATTAATTACTAAAAATTTATCTATCTGGTATTATTTTAAACTCAATTAAGTCATCTATAATGGGAATTTGACTCTCAATGTTAAAGGAAAAAAAATGAATTGATTATGTTTCCATAAAAAGTAAACCGGAAGCTGAAAAGTTACATGCATACAAACACAGTAGACTCGAAATTTAGACAAAAAAGAAGATTTGTCTCTCCAAAGTCCAAACAGAACCCACTTAAACCCCCGGACAGAATTTTGACATCTGTGAGATCTGTAAACAAGCAAAACAAACTGATTGGGTATAAGCAATCCCACAAAGCCAGAGAAGAAACCAAGCATGTGCAAATGATTGGCACTAAAATGAAAAATTGTCAATAGAGAAATGAAATAACAAATTGATAACAAGTATTGCTCCTACCATACTCCATTAAAACCTGAAGTACAGCTTTGTTGAAGCAATTTTATTAAAATTTTTACTTCAGGACATTGTAACAAGATGGTGTAACACAAAAAGAGAGCCTGAAAACAAGCATATCAGCCTCGAGAGATAAAAGCTTTAACCTTTAAGCTCCCAAAAACCCAGATTCAGCACCAAACAAAAAAGTACCAATACCCACAAAAATTATACATAAAATACCTAACATATGAATACAGAGACAGAATTCATTCAAGATCAACTCTAAACTTAACACAAAGAGCTTAAAAACTTCCATCACAACACAAAATACAATCAGTAATATTATTATTTAAAAAAAAAAAAGAAAAAGAAGAAGCAAATATTGGTGAGAGACTAAGATGGAAGTAGTAGTTTTATATATATATACACGCACCAGAAAAAGCCAAAAAAGAAATGTTGTGAAGCTTCACAGTCATAGAGTGGTGCTCTTGGACACATCCATAACATTGCACCACCAAATTGGCCTCTGAAGGCTGAAACCACCATTGGCATACTCTACTCTAAAACTCTATTACCCCAAACAAACAAAAACAATAAGCAAAAATAAAATAAAATAAAACCCATTCTGACGCTAACTTGAGAAACGAATCCCTGCATAAAACATTACACATACATTTCATCTTTTCATGGGCTTGTTGTCCCGGCCCATGCAACCTTAAAATTAATTCAATCAAGCCCATCTTGTATTCATCAATACTATGGACTATGGCACTATTTAACCCATTGGATTAGAGATTAGAACCCATCATCCCCATTCCCGCCAACACAAACTCTGTTTGTTCAATCAATCTTCTGTTCCTCTCTCTCTTTCTCTCTCTCGACCCTACACTCTGTTTTGTTCACTCCGAATCAGAGTCGGATAGAGTCTTCTTCACACCCATACGAGGGTTAGCATCCAAACCCATAGCCACACGAGTGCTTGCATCTAAACCCAAAAGCATAGCCATAGCCATGACTACTGAAATCTTTGCTGAAACAGGGAGAGAGTATTTTTGCGTTTTGCCAAAGTGGGATATATATATATATATATACTACATCACTCTCCGACTCACACACGGAGACGGAGAGACTCTCATCACCGACTCAGAGGAAGACGCAACCCCAACCCCAACTAGCCGTTACTATTTCAATTTCTTCAATTGCTTTCTCTATTATTATTTTTTATTTTATTTTTTTTTTCAATTTCTTCAATTGCGTTTAGGTTTTTGTTGCCAAAGTGGGATATATATATATATATATATATATATATATATATATATACTACATCACTCTCCCACTCACACACGGAGACGGAGAAACTCTCATCACCGACTCAGAGGAAGACGCAACCCCAACCCACACCCCAACCCCAACTAGCCGTTACTATTTCAAATTCTTCAATTACTTTCTCTATATATAGATCCTTCACTCTCAGATTCACAGAAACACTTGCAACCTACCCTACGCAACCCAAACCCAACTAGCCGTTTCTACTACTACTACAAGTTTTGAAGGATTGCTTTCCTCTCTTCTCCAACAACAAGCCCTCCCTCTCTCTCTCTCTCTCTCTCTCTCTTTCTCTCTCTCCTCTCTGGAGGTTTGTTCAATATGGGTTTTCAGTGTCTTGGGGGCAAAAAGAAAGTAACTTTTAACCCCATTGTGGAAACTTTTGAATATGTTTCATGGGATGACGAAGTTGAAGACGAGGAGGAAAATATAGCAAAGTCAATCCCAAAAATGTCTTCTTCTCTTGAGGATCAGAGTGATTTTGACGATGACCACGAGGGACTGGTGGTGAATGATGTTTATGAAGGTGACGGAATTTTTGAGAAATCAAGAAAGAGAAGGATTTCTGGGAGTGCTTTTGTTAATCCATTGTTGAATCCAGTAACAAATATTTCTCAGTGGAAAGCTCTTAAAGCTAAAACCACAACACTGTTGAGGCCAAACTCACCAAGGAGGTCACCCAAATATTTTGGGAGAAGAATTTCTGTGGCCCAAGAGATGAACTCTGTTCGAAATAGAAACTCTAATGTTAATCCACTGTTGAACCCTATAGAAAATCTTGCTCAGTGGAAAGCTCTAAAAGCTAAAACCACAACACTGTTGAGGCCAAACTCACCAAGAAGGTCACCCAAATATTTTGAGAGAAGAATTTCTGTGGCCCAAGAGATGAACTCTGTTCGAATTAGAAACTCTAATGTTAATCCACTGTTGAACCCTATAGAAAATCTTGCTCAGTGGAAAGCTCTTAAAGCTAAAACCACAACACCGTTGAGGCCAAACTCACAAAGGAGGTCACCCAAATATTTTGAGAGAAGAATTTCTGTGGCCCAAGAGATGAACTCTGTTCGAATTAGAAACTCTAATGTTAATCCACTGTTGAACCCTATAGAAAATCTTGCTCAGTGGAAAGCCTTAAAGCTTGGAGAGTGCGTTTAATAGGTATATAAGGGTGCTGCTGACGTTTAGAATCATGCTCCTGCTGTATGCGAAGACAAGGCTTGTGATATATGTTGCTGTCTGCTAAAGTCTCTTTGTTGTGTCTGCAGCTTCTTGCTGCATTTTTTTTTTTTTTTTTGTACTTTTTATTGTTGTTGGTTTCAATAATATTTGCTTCATTCATGTTATCGGTATCTATATTTTTTTAGTTCTTTTGTGAAATTCAATTTGGCTGTTTGTTACATTTGCTTTCCTGTTAGTATCAAAGCCAGTAAGTTTTTTTTTTTTTTTTTTTTGATGAACAAAGCCAGTTAGATTTACTCCTATAAAATATATCAATTTAAGATTTGGAGTATTTTGACGCTTTAAGCAATATTTTTATTTCAGACTAATATATATCCTTAAAAGCTTGTAGGCCCCTTCTTCTCATATAAAATAAATGATAAGGTTCCCAATTAAACTCTAATACATAGCTACATTGAATTTAATTTTCCTTGAGAAAAAAAAATTATGTGTTTTATTGGTTAAGAAAACCATGTATTTTAATTTAATTGATGAACCTAATGTATTGGATTTAAGGCATTGTACCGAAATTTAATCCAAGGAAAAAAATATTTTTGAAGATTTGAATTTTTTTTAGACAAGGTTAGATTTTTTTTTATTTATTAAAAAAAGTGACATCATTTGCCATGAGGATAGTAAAATAAGAGAGCAATTTCTCTTATTATCATTCATTAAAATCTAACTTAACATGAGCAGTCACTTTATAGTTTATAAGTCAGTTTATTACTTGTTTTTCTTACTATTTGCAAAATCACCTACTTATTTTATTTAACTTCTATTTATTTTTCTTACTATTTATGGGTCTCATCTAAGTCATCTAATTATTTTATTTAACTTTTACTTTATATCTATAGTATTTTCAGTAAAAAATTTTAAGTAAAATTTAGATAAGCCAGATCTTTGTTTTTTAGCTATTATGTACAACTTTTTAAAACTTTATTTTTCTTTATTTTTTCTCAAATTTTCAAAGTACAAATATACTTTAGCCTATTTTCAACAAATACTTTTTAGTAAAAAGCTAAATAACACTTTCAGATTTCAATTTCAGCACCAAACAAAAAAAAAAAAGCAAATATTAATAACATGTTCCCAAACGTAGACAAATAAATCTTCCTTTGGTAAACAAGTTCGTTTAACAAGTAATGGGCCTAAGCAAAGACTGTCAGGCTTTTAATTATCCAATTGTAAAGCCCGCGCTTGTCTTTTCCATGAAGTTGTCTTTTGTGGGCCAATAAATCAAAGAATAAACAATTACTATCGCACTGGGCTTTTAAGTAGGAACAGTTGCTTGTTATTCTGAGCCTAATTTTGAATCACCCATCTCAACATCATCCTGAAAATCTTTCAAGTAAAAAAAAAAAAAAAAGAGTGAAAATCAAGAAAATGTTTTTTTTTTCTTTTTAATGAAAAGTCAGGAGAAGAATATTCATACACTTCGAACCTTAAAATTTAATAACCCCTCATATTCCTTTGAATTCTCCTTCCACATCTAAAAAATAAAAATTAAATAAATAATCCCACGTAAAATTTTTTAATTCTTTTTTCTATCTCACTTCATTTCACTTCCCCAATTCTTCTTCTTTAATTGGACTAGCAAATATTGGCTTGGAAGCATAGATTTACAATTTCTTGTTTTGAAGCCCATTTTAAAGACTTATAATAAATTATGTGGTTTTCATATATATATATATATATATATATATATAATTAACTTTAATTGGACCAGAAAATATTGTAGCACAAGTATTTATATTTTGAATTAACAACAAAAGAGAGGAACATACACGCATGAGTCTCATATGGAACATGTAACAAGAGTATCGCCAGAGTTGCTTAGCCAAATTTCCCTGGGAGCTCACCTTTGTAAGATTGAAAATATAATATAATATGTAAGATTGAAAATATCTAGTATTAGAAATTCAATGAATAGCAAATACATCGACAAAAGTTTTCTCAACATGAAAATTTTCTTTATGAATTGACTTACTTTATGGAGTCTTAACATTAAGACCTAGATACACAATGTAAAAGACTATTGAAAACAGGATAATAATATTGGTAAAGGCATTATTAGAGATGTGGAATCAACACCTTATTAGACTCTCACCAAAATGACACTAATTTTGGCCTTATTATTTTATCATTTTTCTTTTCATTAGATATTTTGTTTAGAGTTTATTCAAGAGCATGTCAATATGTTATAACTCATGACCTATTGTTGACTATTATTTCTTTAATTTTTGGATAGGGATCTATTGTCACTTAATGTGAGAGTCTAATCATTGAAATTTTGATTAATGAAGTTCCTATAAATTTTGATTAATGAAAATTTTCTCAATTAGGCTAAATTTTTGTAGTACTAATTTGAGGTATATGCGTAAGTGGGTTTGCAATTGGACCAATGATTGGATTTGGGATGCTAAAGAAATTTCTACAAATTGGGCTTGTAATTTTTGTAAGAAAAAATTTATAGGCCAAGAGTAGTAATGAGTTGTACTAGGTGACCTGGTTTTTCAAAAATAAATAAATAAATTCGGCTCAGCTAGGCTAAGCCCAGCCCATTTTTTTATAAGGAAGCCCAGCCCGTTTAATTAAAGGGACTATCAAATTTTATTCCTAGCTCATCACTGTCCTAAACCTATGAAGTATAGACCAAAACAAGACATGACATGTGACATAATGACATGTAAATTCTTAAAAAATTAAGACATCACAGAAATGTTTTTTTTTTTCCTTTTATTTTTAAATTTAAAATTAATGACCATTATCAAAATCTTAAAAACATATATAAAATTTATAGGAATTCTTTTTAATTTTTTTTCTCTAAACATAATGAGGAGAAACATGCAAAATTGTCCCTAGCATGTTGAAGGCGTGTCAGGGATGAGCACATTGGGGGTTATTGAAGTGTTTGTGGTTTTTTAGTCCAAATCAACCAAGCTAACTGAGTCAAGCCACCTAGGTGCGATTAACTGACTACCCCTAAATAATATGGTTTGATCACTCTTTTACAAAATCAACCATTGTGGTGTGGTGCAATACCAAAAAAAAACAAATTAATTTGCCACAATGTCAATCGTTGTTGAGCATGTAGTATTGTTATGCTTGACTTGAACCTTATTAATAGATCATTTGATCCATAATCATATCTTTTATTCATTATTTTAAACTATAAAAACTTAAATTTAAATAATTGATTGATGACATGGTTATTGATTTTTTATCGTCTTGAAATTTTGCAAACATAGAGAATTCACAAAAATAATGTAATCTAATGATGAATTTGTTAAAATTTATGTCTAATAAAAAGTTATTAATATAATATTGTTTAAAGTTACACTAGATGTAACTTGTCAAAATTTTAATAAATCCACAGTTTGATTAAATTTTCTTCTAATACTCTACAAATTGAGCTTGTAATTTTTGTAACAGGAAATTTATAGGTCCAGACCAGTAATGAGTTGTAATAGGTGACTTGGTTTGTCAAAAAAAAAAAAATAATTAAAATTAAAATTTCGGCTCGGCTTGGCCAAGCCTAGCCCATTTAATTAAAGAGAACATCAATTTTTACTCCTAACCCAACCCATCACTGCCAACCAAGAAGCATGGACCCAAACGTGAAATGGCATGAGATACAAAGACATGTAAATTTTTGAAAAATTAAGACATCACATCATGAAAATACTACAATTAATTAATTTAATAATTGAATTTTTAAATTATATTTTATTTATTTATAGGCTTTTTTATATATTTTAGGGTGTTCAAGCGTAGAAAACCACAAGTTGTAATACTCATTTGAAGAATCAGTTTATATATTAAATTTACGAGGCACAATTATTGGTTTGCACAAAACTAATCTTAGTTAAGAAAGCCAACACCTATATCTTTATTTGGTATTAAACACTACCAATAAAAAAAAAAAAAAGTCATATAACCGTGTTTTTAAAACGTGGCTATAGCTCCTAAAAATATGACTATAGGACGATTCAGCTTATAGTTGCGTTTTTTTTAGCCGGGTTTTCAGCCGTGGCTTAATACTCATAATTATAGGCCTGAGGGGTCTATAGCTGCGTTTTTACAAACACGGCTACAGGGTTTAGCTATAGCCACAAAAACACAGCTATAACCCTTTTGGTTTTTTTTTTTTTTTTTTGGAATTTGGCTATAGCCGTGTTTTTAAAAACGAGACTATAGTTATTTATTTAATATATTTTCCCCGACCAGATGGCAATGAAGAATCCCTAATACTAATTACCAATAGATTAGCATATTCAAAGAAGATATTTTATTTCTAAGACAATGGCATCCAAAAATTGTATTGGATCGAGAAGAGTGCTCGGCCTACGCTACGATCGTTAGAACTCCCTCCAATCGGTTCAAAGCCGCAGATCAAGGTTGTTGTGCTTTCTCTTTGTCCAGAAAACTAAGTAGTTGACGAGGTCTCATTTCCTGACTACTAAAAGGCAACAAGCCTTGTTTGTTGCCAGTCTCGCATAGCGAAGAAGGGACTTGTCTCATTGAATTTGAGGGAAATTTACCTGGTAAAGAGGGTATAACATATACTAACTACAGCAACAATGTACCACAGTTTCTTATAGACTACTTTGTGTCAAAGGCATATAATGTAATTCATTCGTATGTCTTCCCCACCGTGGCTGCAAGTATGCATATCAGTAATTAAGCCAAGTGTAACAGATGAATATCCTTGTCAACCCAAATCACTATTACTTGTACTAGAGAGTAAGTAATAGAGTGAAAGCATGAGCAAAGATGTTATGGATGCTTAGGGAGCTCAGGCACCATGATTTTTTAAAAGCTTATCAATCACTTACTAGGATGTATGACGTATTGACAACAACTAATTAATATATGAGTTTACTGCTATTATAAATTACATCGAGTAGTTCAAAAATCCATGTGATCGGGCAATTTGACACCATATTGCCAAAAACTAACACTACATTGTTGAACCATCATTTTTTGCAAAGTCAGCCAACTAGCATGGATCATCACTATGCACAAGACACCATAATAAAGACAAGCAAGAGCAAAATCTCCTTTGGCGCAAGTGTATGGTAATTGAAACTAGAAAAGTTAGAAAAGTCCGGCACCTTATTATCATGAATTTCATTTATTGTCTTCTTTTCTTTTTAGTTTAAGATAAATAGCCTATGACTTTACCTAGACCTGTTAAGAAACTACAATTCCTTAATTCGACTAAAGTTCAAGTAAGTTTTGACATTTACTTAACAAGAATACACCATAAACACTCCAACCCTGAAAATACATTTTGATGTTGTCCTCACATGAAGTTTAGGTTGATGCCAAATGAAAATTACCTGATGAGAATGTAGTGCCCCTTCCCAAACAAAAGTTTCAATAATTGAATGAACAAGAATATGACATAAAGGCTTCCAGACAAAGTTTAGGATTTTAGCTTCATCAAATCTTTAAAGTTAGCAAAATTCCTAATCAGGTTAACTAGTGGCATCAAAGGGGTATCCCAATGGGAGAATGCTATATTGATTACATTATTTTCATAACACCAACAAGAAGTAAACTAAACATAACTTAGTAGTGATTTCTTCTTAATTCTATATATTAGATATATCTTTTTTTTTTCTTTTTTCTTGCATGAAACAATGTTAAGTTTTTATAAATTAAAGTCAAAGTAATTGAAAGATAAAACTCAAGTTCAACATTGACCATGAATGAAAGAGGAAAAGCCACACATATAATAAGAAACTTCCTATTTTTATTTCTTAAGAGTTTCAGACATACTAATATATTAGCACCCTATTCTCTGGACTAACCAAAATAAATTTATAATCTACTCATGTTTGGGAAACAAACACATCTACCACATACCCATCTCTTGGCTTGAGAAAATCAAGTGTAAAATTTTCAATACCTTTGTATGATGGACCTCCCCATGGTGGTGCTAAAAACACTATGTCCCCGTAAAAAAAGAAGAAGAAATAATTAGAATATTAAACAAAACAATATTAAAAGAAGAATATTTTCCATCTCAAGTTAAATTATTAACTTTAATGCAACATTATCAAACATGTAGTTATTTTTTAATTTACTACCTCAACTTGATAACTAAATCAGGTTCTAATATCATATTATGTAGATTTTGTTAGATTCTAGAATGCTTCCAATAAAAGGCAACGGCAAATATATTTGACAAGTGCAGTGTATTTATAGAGAGATTTTCCACTTATTAATGCACAATTGATTACAGTAAAATTTTGTTAGAGATAACTTCATAGACTAAATTCAAATTTCATCATCCTTTTATATTGTCTTAAAAGCACTTTTGTCAACTCTGTTGATACAGCAACCTATCCTTGTAAAAAAGAAGTTACTACAAGTTCTCTATCTTTATTATTAATTTTATAATTTCTAAGGTGGTTCCTTTGGTACACCACCAGTGTACTTTAAGTTAACTGACCTTCCCCTTGTTTACTTATTTAAATAAATTGTGACTTAAAAAAGAAAAAGTATTAGGTCTTAAAAACCACAACAGCAGATGCAATACATTTCTAATACACTTGCCCGACTCATCTTTGCTACTATGCTCGACAAAATATATAAAAACATCTTATCTTAAAGTATTCACAAATTATAATTTTTGTCAGTGCACCAAACCCCATAATCAAAGAAAACCTGGACTACGTAATATTATAAGGAAAATGTTAACGAGTGCCTTAAGGGCACTTGTTAATAATTCATTTAAAAAAAGTTTTGATTCTACTTTTATGGGAAATGAAAAAAGTTGTCAAAATATTAATTACTTTTTTTTTTCATTTCCAATAAAAACTTTCTTCAAATGGATTATTAATGAGTGCCCTTAAGACACTTGTTAGCATTTCCCATATTATAAAAGCAATAAATAAATAAAAGCAATCAAGACTAAGGAGGAACAAGTTTCAATTAATTAAGGCACGTTAATGGAACACTACAAGACAGAAGGACCCAAAAGGCAAAAAAGGTGCCATTTTTCTTTTTCTTTTTTTGGTAAAAAAAAAAAGGTGCCATTTTTCAAACTATGAACAGCATTGTTTACATCTGCAGCTATCAAATGTGACTACAATCATCACACCCATTTCATATGAATGTTCCTACCATTAATTATTGATACTTTTACTTAGAGCACCTTTATTTGGAAATGTCATCTCATCTTATTTTCCCATCTCAAAAAGCTACTTTACTATTTATACCATATCATTTTTTAACCCTTTCAACAACCCAACTTTTATTTTACAATCCTATACATTAAAATAATATAAATTATATAATAAATTAAATTTAACAGTTATTATCACTCTTCTCTGTCCCTCTCTCAATAGCCAAACAGCCCAATCTTCACCACATCACCACCACCATTCCTACCATGCCACCATGCCCACTGCCAAAATCCACGCCACCATGCCACCATGCCCACGCCACCATTCCTACCATGCCACAATGTCCATTCCTACCAACATCCTACCGGAACCAAAAAACCAAAATTAAGGGGGGAAAAAAAAAAACCCCCAATTTCACGATCCAGACCTACCAGAACCAAAAACCCAATCTACACCAATCTAGACCTATCCTAATTTCACGATCTAGCCGCCTCTCTCTCCACCAATCCCCACCACATCGTTACTCTTCAGCGCCTGCAAACAACCCAATCATCACCACATTGTTCATCGTCACGCTACCCAACGGCATCATCAAGAAGAGATCGGCTCGTGTCTCGCTCGTGTCATGGAGAGATCGGCTTGGAGTTCCAGCGAGAGCTTTGATGTGGTGCGTGATGCTCGACGCCATAGAGTATCTAAGAGTGTGATAAAGAAGAGGGAGAAAGAGAGGAAAGTGTGAGAGATAGAGAAAGACGGAGAGATCGGCTTGTGTCATGGAGAGATCGGCTTGGAGTTCCGGCGAGAGCTCCGATGTGGTGCGTGATGCTCGATGCCATGGAGCCTCTAAGAGTGTGATAGAGAAGAGGGAGAAAGAGAGGAAAGAGGGAGAAAGAGAGGAAAGTGTGAGAGATGAGAGAAAGACGGAGAGAGAGATGAGAGGAAAAAAAAAAAACTGAATAAAATATTAATATTATTTTTGGCATAGTGCTACAGTGCCATCTTACATGTAAGATGGCGCTGTAGCACTATGCCAAAAAAATTTGCAATTTCTCACTTTGAGCCTTCCAGCTACTGAGTGTATTTTGGGCCTAAATGCCAAATGTTGCTAACATTTGGCATTTCCAAGGCCAGCTGGGGATGCTATTAACAAATGAGATCATAAGAGCGTAAATTGACTTTGGTATGGGATGGACTAAACATGAATGGTAGGAAAGAGCCTAAACATTCAATCAGAACTTGCCCAACAAAGTTTTTTAACACGACATAAAATGGTTTTAACTAGCAATAAAATAGTCTCAATAATCACAATTTCATCTATGTTTGTTTCAGAAATAGATTTTCAACACATATAGAATATAAAACCTTCAATCATACAATTTGCAGCATCAATCGTCTTTGAATTTCAATATTGACCATTTCATAAAATTCTATAAATAAAAAACCAGCTTCAACATGTTTCAATTCAAGCAAAACCAATCAATGAAAAAAAATATAAAATCCCATAAAACTGATATTTCACATACCTCATCTTTGAAACTCTCTTGCTTCCAAACACCCACTAGCAGATTTTGTACCTGCAAGAACCCTTCTTAAAAAAAAAAAAAAAAATTATTTGGTTGGATCTATAGCCACGTTTATAAACGCGACTATAGACTTAACCTATAGCTGCGTTTTTTAAATGCGGCTATAGGTCCTCCTTTTAAAAAAAAAAAATTTGGTTGGACCTATAGCCACATTTATGAATATGGCTATAGACTTAATCTATAGCCGCATTTTAAAAACGTGGCTAAAACCACTTATAAACGTGGCTATAACGCAGCTAAAAAACACTCGGCTATAGTTCCGCATGTTTTGTAGTGAAAGAATAATGCATATAAAGAAGTTCACAACTAATAGGCCTTCTACCTCCATTTTGAACCATATCTAAGGAATTCCTTGGTTAATGCCAAGCCCAAGTACTCTCTCTTGGATTCAAGAAAAGGCTCTCAGAGATCTTTTTCTGCTTTGGAAGATATTATCCAAACCCATTGGGTAATGGGTACCTAACCTGACTAAAAAATTTTGGTTATTAGCTGGTTCATTATGGGTAAAAGATAATCGGGTTGGATTTGGACCTAAATTGAAATTCTTGATTAATATTTTAAAATTATTTTTAATATTGTCTTTAATCTTGTCCCCCCATAAGTGAACTTCTAGCTCCATCACTCTAACTAGCCAACCAATGTTGTTAGTCTCCATTCATATGGTGTTGGATTCTAAGCATTTTAGGTTTGGACATGACCAAAAAAGCCGAAATGATAATTTTGTATTTCTTTTTGGGTATTTTATTCACCCACTGGTTTGGTATTGAACCAATATCCTTACCTTCCATCTTACTCTTACAATTAGGTCTATTTTGGTCTACTTCAGTCATATTCAGTCTATTTGGTCTGTTTAGTTCATTTCAGTCTATTTTTGTCCATTCGATCTACTTTGGTCCTTTTTGTCCAATTCGGTCAATATAGTCTACTTCAATCTATTCGATCCACTTAAGTCTATTCAGTCCATTTGGTCTATTTTGGATCACTTCGGTCCAATTCAGTGTACCTACTTAAGAATGGGAAAATACAAGTTTGGTTGAGAGTTGAGAGTAGTATCAATTGTAATTATATGATAAATTTTGGTTATCAAAATAATTTTTTTAAGAGAATGAGAATTTGAATAATAATTTTGAAACTTAAAAATTTTAATTGCACCTAAAGAAACTAGGAAAATATAATGCATAATAACAATGGTTAGAAGATCAAAAAATATATATTAATCAAAAACATCAAAAATTATAAAATTATATATTTGTAAAATAGAGTGATGGAAATTACTTTTTGAAATTATTTAATTTTAAGGAGAACAAATTATCCATAATAAAATTTAGAGAATAAATTATACATATTCAGTATGATAACCAAAATTTATCATATAATTAGAGAATAAAATTTTGATTATCATAATAATTTCTTTTAAGAGAATGAAGAATTTGAATAATTTATTTAAATATATATATATATATATATATGTTGGGTTCAAGTTACACTTGATGTAACTCTAAGTAATGTTACACTACCCAATAACTTATTATAGAATTTATATTTTGAAAATCTCACATTTGAATTACATGTAAAATATGTTCTTAACAATCATGTCAATTTTCATGTCAATTGGATGTTATTTATCATTTGATCCGTAAATTCATCTTTTATGCATTATTTTAAATTACAAAAACTTAAATTTAAAAAATTGATTGATGATATAGCTATTAATCTTTGATCACCTTAAAAATTTTCAAGTATTGAGAATATACAAAGATAATGGAATCTAACAATAGATTTGTCAAAATTTGCATCAAATTAAAAAATATTGAGTAGTGTAATATTGATTAGAGTTACACTAGGTGTAACTTGAACCTAACTTTATATATATATATATATATATATATTAACCTTATACAATTCATTTAAAAGTAATGACTTTAAAAGAAACGAGTTACTGGCCCTCAAGATTAGATTTGTATATTTATAGCCTTCATGTTTAGAAAAATTTTCACTTAAATTTAACTAGGCCGAAGTGCACTGAAATGTTATGTTAATGTAGCTCAACAAAAATATTGCAACAATAAATGTTATTCTTAAGATTTTAAATATTACGAGTTTGAGATATATATATATATATATATATAAATTTGGATTTAGAATAGGTGCTCTCAACCCAAACATGTCTAAATCTCTATATTTAAGTGCATAAAAAAGGACCGAAGTAGATTAAAACGGACTGAAGTGGTCCGAATGGAATGAAGTGTATACAAATGGACCAAATTGGATCAAATAGAATGAAGTGGACCAAATGGATAGAATAGGAACAAGGTGGACAGAAATGGACCGAATTGGACAAAGTGTACTAATGTCGACCAAAAAGGATTTAGGGGGATCAAAGTGGACCGAATAAGAACGAATAGATAGATTAGGACCGAATATGATCAAGTTGGACAGAATAAGACCAAAGTGGACAAAATAGGACCAATGTCGATTGAATAGAACCGAAGTGGATAGAATGGACCGAATAGAACCAATGTGGACCGAGTAGAACTGAAGTGGACATAAAAGGACTAATATGGATGAAATGGACCAAATAGGACCAAAGTAGACCAAATAGAACCAAATTGAACTGATAAGGACTTTTGAATATTTATTATTTTAATTGAATTTTTAGGGCTCATATTTCTAATTTTTAATGTCTATTTTATTTGTATTGTTTTACTAAAAAATAAAGAGTTTAGCCCAAATATAATAAAATTTCATACTTTTCTACCCAAAAATAAAGAATAAAAATGAATTTTGAGCTAAACTTCAATTAACATCTTCTCATATTTCCAAGGGAGATTTCCAAAGTTCAAATCCCTCTACCCCAACTATCAAAAAAAAAAAAAAAAAAAACGCCTATCTATTCATATGATGATTGCAACGCCATTCACCAAAAGCACAATCAAATAGCATATTACTAGCAAGCTTTAACTTTTGAAGAGAAGGAACCATGTCAATAAGCATAAATGATAGTTTTAACTCCAAGGTTGAATTAAGTTAGAAGTACTATAACAGGGCAAAGGACACATGGTCTAGCAGAAGGCAACCCTAAGCTTAGCATCTCTGTTCAACATGCAAATTTGCGTATAAGAAATGCACAGTTAAAACAGAGGAAAAAAAACAAAACAAAAGAAAAAGAAAAAAAGAAATATCAACAAGATTCACTACATTTTATGCCTTCAACTATCAATCATCAAATGTAATTTAGTTAACTTCACTGATTCACATTGAGAAATTTCTCGAACTCAAGGATGGAAACAATTAAAACCTTTTTCACCATCAAAACTATTTAGTTTCCAAAACATATCAAATTTAAATTAACTGTAAGAACATTATAGCTAAAGTTAATTTTCACAACGATGATGGACAAACTGAAGCTCTCAACATCGAAATCGCTATATACTATCAAAAGAAGTAGTTTATTCCTAACAATATGATGAAAGGAGTAAGGAAGCTACTTTAGCTCTTGAATTAACAACAATAAACCTATAAAAACAAGAGCAAATTACACTTTTTCACACTAAATTATTATCTTGATTACACTTAACCCATTGAACTAATAGAAATTGAGTTTTATCAACGATTTCTTTGTTTTCTTTGGTCTCATTCTGTTTAGAATGATAAAGATTGATGGATACTTCAAATTGAATTGATTTCATAAATTTGGGACTTTAATTGACAAAATTAAAAACTTGGGACCTAAAATGAAATATGCAATAGACTCTAGATCTTGATATTTAATTTCTCCAAAGGATTTTGTTTCCTTCTTAAGGAGTGTGTTACATGACACAACCATCGGCTACTATAACTGAATGAATGTAAATAAAAGTGTATGTGGATCGTTATGAAAATCCTACTTTCTTCCATAAATAAAGGTACAGTTTTCATGCTATGGTCCAAAATTGGATACTTATAAATATACATTTGGATTTGGGAAACCATGTTCTATACTACAGTAATTTTGAGAGGGTTGCCATAAAAATTTCAAGAATTAACCTATTGACAAAGGCCAAATACCAAATTTTGCCATTTCTTTTGAAGCACAATCTAGTTGTGTCATTAGGTACATAGACAGAGGAAGCTCCATAAGAGATAGGTGGTTGGGAAGTTGAGACTTAAGGATTGGTATGAGAAAGTTTTTGGGAATCTGTTGCAGTAAATTGAGAATGCGGGAGGAAAGCTAAAGGTTGTTCAAAACAAGGTGCTGAGTTTCATTTTTATCTGGCATGACAGCAAATGCTGCTAAGAGTGAAGTTTCTACTTTGGGGTGGATCAACAAACAAAATAACAGATTCAAGATCTTTTCAAGTTCAAAGAAGGTAGCTAGCTGTCTTATAAAAATTATAAGCCTTTGATTGAGAAAATCACAACTCGTATAAACTCGTGGACTACCAAGATTCTCTCTATTGTTGGGAGACTCCGACTTATTCAATCTATTCTGTTCAGGGTTCAAGGGTACTGGCCTGGGGTTTTTATTCTCCCCAAAAAAGGTCATTAAGAGCTTAAACAGTAAGTTTAACAGTTTCTTAGGAAGGAAAAGGATGAGGCAGCTGCAGGTGCAAAGTTGCTTGGAGTTTGGTGTGCGTTCCAAAGAAAGAAGGGGGCTTGAGGTTAAAAACCTTGAGGATTGGAATAAAGTTGTCATCATGAAGCATATTTGAAATCTTTTGTCCTTACCAGATGAATTTGGGTGGCTTGGGTTAATGAAAATTTATTGAAGGATAAAAGCTTTTGGGTTCTTAAACTTAAAGCTCCTGAAAATTGATCTTGGGGTTGGAGGAAGATTTCAAAGCAAAGGGAAGTGATAAGGCTGTTCATTAAGCATAAGTTTGGGCATGACTATAGTTTTTTTTTTTTTTTGGTTGGATAATTGGCACCTAGATGGTGTTTTGTATACTAAACATGATTTATGGGGTAATATATGATTAAGCAAGTACTTCAAATGCAAAGGCAACTTCAATTCTCTCTCATGATGGTTGGTGGTTTCCTAGATCCAAGGATCTAGTTGGTATTCAATACAAATGCTTCCAAGTGGAATGAAGTAAGCAAGCTACTGTGGTGTGATTGTCTTCAAATTCTGGTGTGTTCTCTTAAAATCAATAATTTCATATATTTTGTAACTATAAATTAACCTATGCCTGCACCAAAGTGCAACATTTTATTTGATGAATAATAAGTGTATCATTTGGTAACTCGAAGAGACAAGAAAACATGCTAAAAGTTCAATATAAACTCACCGAGTATTTTGATTTAAATAATCTGGAAAATAGAAATTTCAATTCTTTTACAGCACTCTAAAGAGAGACACAAGACTTCACTCCAAACTATCCTACCAGAAGCTAATTTCATTTGTGAGTAAAAGTTTATTTTCTTCAATTACACTCAGAAATACTCAATCCTGCTCTATGCATCCATGCGGATAATGCATCTAAGGCCTTCACCTCTAAGCATTAACTCAAAGGCCTTGTTGATTTCTGAGAAAGAGACTTCATGGGTGATGAACTTCTCCAGCTCAAGCTCCTGCCACAATTTAGAACAATTAGACTGACAAAACTAACCAAAAAAAAAAAACAAAGAAAAGAGGGTGAAGCGGAATAAATTACTTGGATTCCTAAATAGTAAATACAAGCCATGTAAAGGTAATTCTTGATAAATAATGAAAGAGAAGACCTTGAAAGCAAGAACAATAAGACAAGAAGGAAGAATTAAAGGGAAAACAAAGATGGTCTTATTCCCTTTCGGAGTTTAAGCATAATTTCTCTGGACTTATTGGACTCATATTTTTATCTTTTGTTTATTCCTCAACTCTTGTCGGATCTTCAGGCAGGATTAAAGCATTTTAATGAGTACTAAATTAAGGTATACCATAGAGGCCACTAGAGTCTTCTAGTGGCCACTGGACCATTTTCTTGATTAAAATTGCTGTCAGTCACGTGTACAGAAACTAGCATTCTATGTAAAAGAAGTAATCCTACATGCGGATTGCAAAGTGATCTAATCTATACATTCTGTTTTTCAATAAGAAATTCAGCTCACCTTATTCATGTACTTTTCAACCACCGAAGGCAAGTCAGACCGTGGTTTGTAGTTGCCAAAGAAGGTACCCTTAATAGTCCTCTCATTCAAGATATTCATTGGGTGGGTTTTAAATGCATCATCTTTGTTTGGGACACCTACAAGTACAGCAACACCCCATCCCTGCAAAGAAACATACCACGTGACAGATTTTAGAACAATGGATTGGAGAAAAAATTTATCTATTACATGATCAGGAGCTCGTGGGAAATTACATCATGAACACATTCAAATGCAGAAATCATGGCATTGATACTTCCAGTGCACTCGATACTTCGATCAACTCCACCATTGGTCATTTCAGCAAGCACCTAAAGAAGTCAAAGAAAGTTAGAAAAGCTGTGAAAGTTGTTTGCTCCTTCACCATGGAAAAAATTTCTAGCATTTTAAAGTAAACCAACCTCATGAACAGGCTTGTCATGGTCTTTTGGGTTCACAAACTCGGTGACACCAAATTTCTTGGCTGTTGACAAGAACAAGGAAAATGAACATAAATGACTAATAAATGAAAATCCAGCAACTTAAGCATTCCATACTATATCATCAGATTTTGATAGCACCAAGTATCACAATACCTTCATCAAATCTCTTTGCATTCAGATCAACACCGATAATCCTTGAAGCACCCGCAATTCTAGCCCCTTCAGCAGCCTAATCACATAAAACCATAAAATCATGTGTGTGTGTGTGTGTATATATATATATATATATATACTAGAAACAGTAATGCTGCAGTAGTAGTTCCAAAAAAAAGATATATCAAATAAGTCATCTGCATCAGAAGATGGGAGAGACTCACAGCTAGTCCAACAGCCCCAAGTCCAAAAACAGCTACTGTCGATCCCTTTTTGGGTTTTGCAACATTCAAGGTAGCACCAAGGCCTATAGAACTCAATTCTCAACAATAAGAGAAATGAACAAATAACTATCATGCAAATAAATTCAAACGGTTTTTAACCGACCTGTTGAGATTCCACAGCTGAGAACACAAACTTTGTCCAGAGGAGCAGCAGGATTAATTTTGGCAACACTACCAACATGTAGCACAGTGTATTCACTAAAGGTAGAAGTCCCAACAAAATGGTAAATGGGTTGTCCATTAATAGAAAATCTCGACTTGCCGTCATTGAGCATCACGCCTCGGTCAGTGTTTATCCTCAGGAGGTCACACATGTTGCTCTCCTCGGACTTGCAATGCCGACACTCCTTGCACTCCCCAGTGAAGACAGGAAGAACATGGTCACCAGGTTTGAGGTCTGTCACACCCTCACCAACGCTCTCAACAATCCTAAAATACCAAAATGACCAGAAAGACAACTATATAGTTAGATAAATGTATTCAATTGTATATGAAAGGAACTGAAACACAATTAAAACTATTTGATTGTAACTAGTATGTTCTAAATCTTTTTTCTTTTCTTGAAATGTCCATACCCGCCAGCTTCATGACCAAATATGCGAGGAAACAATGGGGTCTGTCCCTGCGTATTCAAACATCAATCGGTTTAAGAATATCTAGCTCAGAAAATAAGTATTCACCAGAATAATTTATTTTTATACACGCATAAATCATATATATATGATCAAAATGTGATTACCTTGGCTTCCCAGAAGTAAACATCTGTGTGGCAGAGGGAGGTGAAGAGGATCTTGAGACGAACCTCCATGGCCTGTGGTGGTGCCACTTCCACTTCTTCTATCACTAGTGGCTTTCCAGCTTCCCATGCCACAGCAGCTGCAATGGCCATTCATCAAATAATTAATTGGCAAAGAGAAAAACAACATATACATAAATAGGATGCAGCTTTGACACTGCTAAAACATAAAACTGCCTGCTTGGGGAAAGCTAAAAAGTATGACTACTGTTAAGAACAAAGAAGGAATGCCCTCAAATTTATACTAAAACATTGGACAAACCTGGCTTGTTTGGACTTCATACTGAAATTGCAATGTAAAGCCTAAACTTAGAGAAACTTTATTTACAAACTACAAATGTATCATCCCAAACAAGACGTAAATAGAAAATGGATGTTCACATTCAGTCAATTCCGGCACCTGCTTCAAACTTCTTAAGTAGCCCTGTTCCTAATGGCAACTGTTTTTCCTTGTTATTATCTTGTGTCAAACACACAGGAGTTCAATTTGTATAAGACAATCAAAAGCAAAACATGTTGCTGTATTGATTATTATTTTTGGTACACAAATAGTATATCCTATTCCAAACAATTCTAGTTTTTGGGAATGACAAAAGATCATGGCGCATCCTAAAACTAGAAACGGCTCAAGATTTAGCAATTAAGCAGAGCCCTTTAAAACAAAGAAAAAGTGACCACCCAACAAGGGACATAGAGTTGAGATCATCATAACAATTGGTATATTAAAACAACAAAGAAATGGAAAGAAACCCATTGAACAATCACATGACTAAAACAAGGAAACAACAAGAAGATCAACAACAAAGAATGTCAGAAAAAATGAAAAGGTAGTACCTTTGCAACGTATGACTTGACCAGCAGTGGTTGAAGACATGTTTTTTTACTTTTCTTCACACTCTCTTGACTTTGATGTTTGATCACTGTCTGAATTCGTTGTGGAGAGATGGGTATGCTCTATGAGGGTATATATAGCGTTTAGAACACAGAGGGTTCCCATATTTGCCTTCCAGTAAGGTTCCAACTCCGGGATTCAAAACCATGATGTGGTACCGCTGGTTTTCAAAAGCGAGCAACAAACAGCTCCTTTGTATGTTTACTTTTCTTTACAAACTTGTTTATTACTTTCTAGCATCTGGTTTTCTTGATTCCCAGCATCTGGTTTTCTCTACAAATAAATAATACTAAAGAAATTTCAACAAATTGGCTTGTAATTTTTGTAAGAGAAAATTTATTGGCCCAGACTAGTAATGAGTTGTAATAGCTGACATAGTTTTTTGTTTCTAAAAAAAAAAAAAAAAAAAAAGAAAGAAAGGTGACCTGGTTTGTCAATAAATATTTAAAATTTAAAATTTCGGCTCAGCTTGGCCAACCCAGCCCATTTAATTAAAGAGAACATCAATTTTTACTCCCAGCCCATCGGTTTGTCATCATATATTTTAAACAATTACCAATCAATTGTTGTTTGGAGTAAATACTATACTATATAGTATGCGCTTGAATATTACTTATTTTTGTTAAAAATTAAAAATAATAAAAAAATAATTTTTTTCTGTTTGCTAGAGTATTATGCACTGTTCATTGGCCTAAAATCACTGTTTATGGCCAATAAACAGTGCACAAAGAGCTGGACTTAAAATAAATAAATAAAAAAAACAAAACAAAAGAAAACGCAGCAAACGCTCACCCAAAAACGTTGGATCCAAACAAATTGGTTTGAAATTGAACCAATTACTGGGTTTGGAATGCTAAAGAAATTTCAACAAATTGGGCTAGTAGTTTTTGTAAGAGAAAATTTATAGGCCCAGCCCAGACTATTGTGGTGTGGTGCTGTGCAAGAAAAGGCCTAATATATTATTTTTATAAAACTAAAAAGGCCTAATTTTTTTTTAATGTAAGAAAAAAAAAAGGCCTAATTAATCCGTCACAGTGTCAATTGTTGTTGAGCCTCTATTTACCATGCTTGACCTCAAACTTATTTAACATTTTTAATCTTGACATACTTGTTCATAAGTTTTAAAAGTTAACAATTCAAAATCACTAAAGTTGGGTTTTGGATACTTGAATTTGGATTTTGAATCAATGAATTTGAAATGTTTTGATTCCAAATCTTTAAATTTGAAAATTCCTTATTTGGATGCAATTTATACTAATGAAGTTTCTTTTTTTAATTTTTATTGAAAACTAACTTGTAACCCTATGCATATGCATAGATACACTTAAAAATATACAATAAGATGTATAATATAATTTAAATATTGTTGATAGTCATTTTTATATTTTGTTAACTTTTTAAAAAAAATTTGTAAAGATATTATTATGTATAAAATGTAAATTATCCTTTTTTTTTAATTATTATGAAGCACATTTTTTTTAACGATTCATATATTCTAGATTCTTTGATTTTTAAACTTAATAACTCATTTGGATGAATATTTATGATGTGATCCCACATTTGATTCAAAAATTAAGAAATAAAACTCTTAAAAATAAATAATTTAGGATATATGGCGCAAAATTGGAACTCTAAATTAGAACTCTAATTTGGAATTCTAATTTGAGTTTCTCTCAGTTTCACCTATTATTATTATTATTATTATTATTATTATTATTATATATATATATATATTTGATAATAGTGGTCAAGCGATTTAAACTTTGAATGTCTCCATTAAAAATACACAAGATGTCAATTAAAATATATGACTCTTGGCTATAAATAGCATGATTTAGATAGTTTGATATTTATTCTATCATTTGTGGTGAATAAAGTACTCTTAATAGTTGTATTAAAAGTACAAAGGTTAACCCAACGAAAATAATCAGATGGATGACAAATTTTAGCTTTATCAATTATTATTATTATTATTATTATTATTATTATTATTATTATTATTATTATTTTATAACAATGCATGTATAGAAATTTAGTTCTTAAATTTTGCTAATAATTTTTTATTTGATAATATGATTTGGGTGGATGAAATTACAATTTTTGTAAAGAAAATAATCTTAATAGATTATCAACAACAAATTTTTATCCTAATTGGTCCAAGTAATCATTGTTAAGTTTTATTAATTTTTTTAGTTGCATTTTTTGGTGTTTTGGATTGTAAGCAGAAAAAATAAGGTTTGAGAAAGTTTGTTTAAAACTAAAAGAATAATTTTCAAATTTTATATTGATGAGAATGCAAATTGGCATATATTTCTCTCTTAATGCTTAGTCTTTTACACTTATTTGGTGCCTAAATATACTCATTATTCTTATATTTTGATTTAGGGTGCAAATGGAGGCATTAAGTGTAAAACGTAGCTGATTGGGAGATTTTGGACAGCTTTGACATCTCTTCGTAATCTCGGCATAACTCTCTCATCTGAGCTCCGATTGAGATGATTCAAGATGCTATGGAACGCTAAGACAAAGATCTACAACTTTCATGTTTTGAGTTTTGAGAGATACGGGCCGCATCAAGGTCGAAATTGGGCTTGAAGTTGCTGCACCTGCACTGTTGACGTTCTGGAATGTTCCTTTGCCTACAATTCTAATTTGTAATCTGATGCGATTTATTTATGGAAGCTTCCAGATCTGATGCACGAAAATTCCAACTGAAAAACACCACTTTCCTAGTTATATTAGGGCTTTGTTTTATTTTTAATATTTTTCCTTACTTAGTCAGATTTGAATATTATTATTTAGAATATTTTTAGGAGATTTTGTAGGCTTGGGAAAGGGGAAATTAAAGTGAAAAAGAGGGAGGAGAAATCAGAATTACACACACACCTCTCTCTCTCTCCCCTCTTCTCTAATTTTCTCTTTTGAGTTTTCTGTCATGGCCCTGCGTGGCTAAACTTTTATACTTGGTTGAAGGAAACTGAAGCCCCGGAATCAATAAAACTGTGAGATCTAATTTGTTTTTAATGTTCGATCTATGCTTTGAATATTGGATGTTCTTCTATGCCTATTTTCATGATTGTCTTGTTTAATTACTAGGAGGCCTACTAGTTAATTATTCGTTGCAATCTACTGCTAGGTTAGATATCAAATCCGTAATTGTTTGATCTCTCTAATTTGTGAAGCAACCAAGATTTAATGATTTGCTGCGTCAGAAATTATTAGATCTTAGGAAGAACGCACGACTAAATTAAATACAACCGCTTGTGCTTGTGTTGTTTAGCTTCATCGATCTCTCTAATTATTAAGGCTGCTACTAGATTAAACCTTTAGCGCTTGTCTTGGGTTGTTTAGTAGTTAGGGTTAATTAGATCGCTTGTTTTCTAATTAACTATAATTAAGGAGAGATAGGAAAATAATTCCAACGGTGAATATTCAAAGTGTGAATTGATATATATTTGCATCAATGATCAGTTGTAAAATTCCGATGGTGGATGTTGACTTAGACCAAGATTTGTTCTTTTGATTGATTTCGATATTTTAATTTGAATTATTCCCTAGTTGTTTTTCTTAAAATTGTTTTTATTATACTCAAACCCCCCTCCTTGTTCACGTGGCATAAAACTAGGCTAGATACTCTCCGTGGGAACGATCCTTACTCACACTACTACATATATTTTTAGGAGTATAGGTTTTATTTTTGGTTGCCTGCGACAGCACACCATATATTCTTTTTAATGATTCACAAAATGTTATAAATAACTTTTATTAAAAAATGAATATTTTCGTTAACTTACCTTATGAATTTATGAGAAAATTTGTTTTATTTTCATTTTGGTATGGCAAAATTTATATTTGTGATTTATGATTGTTCCTATATTACATTTATGATTGTTCTTAAAATAAATGAAAATATGATTACGAGATACATTACTTATTATTAAATTAGTTTAAATTGTAAATTTTTTTTAATAAAACCACCATAAAAATTGTAGGGGTAAAAGGCCCAACACCAGATCCTGGGCTGTGGGCCTGTCCGAGGAGACCTGTACATCCGAGAACAACATCTCTTGAAGAATTTGCCCGGCCTGATTCGATGCTGAAGTCTGAATCCCGTGGAAGAAAGTCTGGTTCGAGGAAACTTCCTGCTCGGATTGTTAAAAAGGTGTCCTAGATGGATGCACCAACCTCAATCTTAGCTCTCCCAAAGAATCCCCCGATTTGTGTTGACCATAAGGACAGATGGCGAAAATCAGATATTAAGCAAAAGGCTGCTGCCACCGCATTTATGGCCCTGCAGCTAACATCATGGCCGCATTAATGAGAAAAGACCCCTGAACAGTGATCTCCATCCTTTACAGCTGCCCCAGGAAGGCTCAAGATGGGGGCGGATGGGACAAGTATCAAGAAAAAGCCCACGTAATAGAAGAGGGCATATAAATAGAAGAAAAGAGAACAAAAGAGAGGATCCAGAAAAAAGGGAGAAAGGAGAGAGAAAGAAAGAAAGAGAAAAGCCCACACAATATCTGTATGAACATGCTCCTCGGATAGTGCCGAGAAGAATATTGTATCCCTTATCCATCTTATCAATACAAATCTGGTCATAATCATACTTGGGCTTTCAACTCATACGTGTCCAATCAAGTGTTCTTCAACCCACTCTCTTTATAAATTCATTGTTAGGATATTATATACGGTCTGGGCCTCTAGTTATTCTGTGGATAGGCCCAATCCCCAAATTTGTGTCCTTACAATTGGCGCCATCTGTGGGAAGATTACTATTGTACCTGTGTGTTATAGCTTGAACCATGGTTAGATCAGACAAAGCGGAGTCATATGATTCTCAGCATATTGACCACTTTTTGCTTCTTGAACGCCAGAGAGATCGTGAAGGGAGCATGCACACAAACCGTACGGCGAGGAGTCGACGCCGGAATGATGGTGGCGAGTCTCATGAGGCCATGCAACGTAAAATCGATCACCTCAAGAGGAAGTTGCGTCATGCGCAGAGGAGACGCAGTCCGTCTAGCAGTCCATCCGTCACGGATGATTCTTACGTTGATGCTGAGGATGCTAATTATAGACCCCGCTCCAGGACACCTCCAAGCGAGTCCTTCTCCTACGAGGAAAAGCATCACCTTGACCGCAGGAGCAGAAACACGTACTCGAGGGGTATCGGGAGTGATGCCATGACAAGGGCACTCAATCAAATCTCCAGATCGCCCTTTACGCGCAGCATCGAGGGAGGAGGCCTTTCTCGGCATTTTACTCAGCCTACCTTCACTACATGCAACGGACGAACTGATCCCGTGGAGCATGTGAGCCATTTCAACCAGAAAATGGCCGTCCATTCTCGGAACGAAACTCGCATGTGCAAAGTGTTCCCTTCCAGTCTGGGGCCTGTGGCCATGAGATGGTTCGATGGCCTCGCGGCAAATTCTATCGGATCCTTTCGGGCGCTCACTAGAGCCTTCTGCTCCCGGTTTGTGACGAACACCAGGGTCCCCCGTCCATTGGATTCCTTGCTGTCCATGTCCATGCGGGAGGGAGAGACGCTCAAAACATACTCAGACAGGTACTGGGAGATGTTTAACGAGATCGAAGGGAGTTTCGATGATGTCGCTGTGAGAACGTTCAAGGTCGGCCTGCCAACCGAGCACGACCTGAGGAAGTCTCTGACCAAGAAGCCAATGAGGAGCGTGCGCCGACTAATGGATCGCATAGACAAGTACAAACGGGTCGAGGAAGACCAGTTGCTTGGAAAGGGAAAGGCTAAGGTTATCCCTCAGGAGAGGAGGGATTTCAGGTCGGACAGGTACAGCAATAGCAGGCCACGGAGGGACTACGGTGGGCAGTCCGGGTCGGCTGTATCGCAAGAGGTCCATGCCGTGTTCCGAGAGCCAATTCACCAAATCCTGGAGAAAATTCAGAACGAGCCATACTTCAGGTGGCCGAACAAGATGGGGGGAGACCCCATGAAGCACAACCAGAGCCTTTATTACCAGTATCATCAAGAGCGAGGGCACACCACTGAGGATTGCAGGACGTTGAAGGGCCATTTGGAACAACTTGCGAGGGAAGGAAAGCTGCAGCAGTTCATTTACCGGCCAAATAACCAGGGAGATCATGTTAGGCCAGAGGCTTCGGGGACCGCCTCATCAAGACCCCCCTTGGGCACAATTAACGTTATCTTCGAGGCCCCCAGAAGAACTGGATCCTGCCCCTCCAGAGTGATGTCCATTTCTAGGACATCCGCTGAGGGTGACAATCAAGAGACAAAACGGGCAAGAATGGAGGCCCGACCAGCCTTGAGCTTCTCGGACGAGGATAAGGTGGGGACAATACAGCCTCATGACGACGCTTTGGTCATCACCCTCAGAATAGGGGGGTACGACGTGAGGAGGGTGATGGTTGATCAAGGGAGCGGAGCCGAGATCATGTACCCAGACCTGTACAGGGGACTGGGCTTACGACCTGAAGACCTGACCACGTATGATTCGCCCTTAGTCAGCTTTGATGGCAAGACCGTCATCCCCAAGGGTCAAATAAGGCTGCCCGTACAAGTAGGGTCTGAGGTAGTCGAAGTTGACTTCATCGTAGTGGATGCATACTCCCCCTACACGGCCATCGTAGCCAGACCTTGGCTCCATGCTATGGGGGCCGTTTCTTCGACCTTGCACCTAAATGTTAAATTTCCGTCCGGAGGACGAGTAGAAGAGATCGTAGGAAGCCAACCTATGGCAAGGCAATGCCTTATAACTGCCATTTCACATCAGCATGATGCCGAGCTAACAACCACCTCGGTCGGACATTCGTAGCAATCAACGCTCCCGGTTCCCCCCAGAGCCGAGGATCCGTCCGAGGATTAATGTGAAGGGTTAGAGAGAGTTGCCATCGGAGAGGATCCAGATAAGTTTTTCCAAGTAGGGAATCAGCTACCCTCTCGGGAAAAGGAAGAGCTGTTGTCTTTCCTTAGGAGAAACGTGGACGTGTTTGCCTGGAATTCTTACGAGGTCCCAGGAGTAGATCCCGGGTTCATCTGTCACCACCTTAATGTGAGCCCAACTGCCCTCCCCAAAAGGCAGCCACCTCGGTGCTCATCTAGGGAACATTCTGACGCTGTCAAGGATGAGGTGAACAAACTCAAGCAGGCAGGGGCTATCAGAGAAATCTTTTATCCAGAATGGCTGGCTAACACAGTGGTGGTGAAGAAGAAGAGCGGGAAATGGCGTGTATGTGTGGACTTTACGGACTTAAACAGAGCCTATCCAAAAGACCATTTCCCTATGCCACGGATTGATCAACTAGTGGATGCAACCGTAGGGCATCCACGAATGAGTTTCTTGGACGCCTTCCAAGGGTACCACCAGATTCCCTTGGCCCTGGATGATCAAGAGAAAACGGCCTTCGTGACTCCCATTGGGAACTATCATTACAAGGTGATGCCATTTGGTCTGAAGAATGCAGGCTCCACCTACTAGAGAATGATGACCAAAATGTTTAAACCACTACTGGGGACATGCATTGAGATTTACATTGATGACATGGTAGTCAAGAGCAAGCTGGAGTCCGACCATGTCGGAGACCTTGAGAACATCTTTGAGATCTTGAGGAAACACAAACTGCGTCTCAACGCTTCGAAGTGCTCTTTCGGCGTGGGATCAGGAAAGTTCCTGGGATATATGGTCACTCATCGGGGAATCGAGGTGAATCCCGATCAAATAAGGGCGATTAACAGTATGCAGCCTCCTCGGAACCCAAAAGAAGTACAGAAGTTGACCGGGATGACTACCGCTCTCAACCGATTCATCTCTAAATCCGCAGAGAAGTGTCGGCCCTTCTTCTAGCTGCTGAATAAATGGAAGGGATTTGAGTGGAATGAAGAGTGTGTTCTACCTTTTCAACAGCTGAAAGAATACCTAACCCGGCCACCCATCATGTCTAGCCCTACAACGGACGAGGTCCTATTTGCCTATATTGCGGTGGCTACCCATGCTGTGAGTCTAGTACTTGTACGAGTCGACAATGGCGTCCAGAAGCCTGTCTACTATGTGAGTAAATCTCTTCATGAGGCCGAGGTCCGCTATCTGCCACTCGAGAAGGCTATCTTTGTGATAATTCATGCCACTCGTAAACTCCCTCATTACTTCCAATCACATACGGTTGTGGTCCTCACCCAACTCCCACTCAGATCACTGTTACAGAGTGCAGACTATACGGGAAGGATTGCTAAATGGGGTACCATGCTGGGGACTTTCAATATAAAGTACATGCCTCGCATTTCGATCAAGGGGCAGATACTCGCCGATCTGGTGGCCGAGTTCGCTGAGCCCGTGTTGGAAGGAATAACTGGGGCAATGCCCATGGATGGAAATTCAGTTGGCCTCGTCTCTGTGCAAGATTCCGAGTCCTGGAAATTATATGTGGACGGTGCAGCCAATCAAAGAGGTTCAGGAGTGGGGCTAGTTTTAATATCTCTCGAGGACATTGTCATTGAAAAATCCCTCAGACTAAACTTCTCGGCTACTAATAACGAGGCTGAATACGAAGCATTGCTGATCGGAGTGACTATGGTCAAAAGAATGGGGGGAAACATTCTAGAAGTATTCTCGGACTCAGCTTTGGTCGTCGGCCAAGTTCGAGGAGAATTGGAAGCTCGCAATGAAAGAATGCAGAAATACCTGAAGCAGGTCAAACAGCTACAATCACGATTCGAGTCATTCAGTTTGCAATATGTTCCTCGGAATGGGAACACGCACGTAGACTCCTTAGCTACTCTTGCAACCACCTCGGCTCAGGGGCTACCCCGGCTTATCCTAGTAGAAGATGTACAGAGGCATTCGGAGGAGATTGAAGGGCCTAGCATTTGTCAAGCTAGGGTAGGGTCAAGCTAGATGGACCCTATGATGACTTATCTCCGAAATGATATCTTGCCGGTAGACAAGGTTGAAGCCGACAAGGTGAGGAGAAAAGCTCCTCGGTTCTGGCTATCAGGGGATAACAAGCTATACAAACGTTCTTTTTCCGGACCTTATTTGTTATGCGTGCACCCTGATGCCACGGAGTTGCTTCTCGAAGAGCTACATGAAGGGATTTACGGCAGTCACACTGGAGGAATGTCCCTGGCACACAGGGCCTTAACTCAAGGGTACTGGTGGCCAAACATGCAAAGGGAATCACAGGCATATGTAAAAAAGTGTGATCAGTGCCAGAGGTTTGCCCCGAATATACATCAACCGGGAGGAGTTCTGAATCCTCTGTCAAGCCCATGGCCTTTCGCTCAGTGGGGCATAGACATTGTTGGTCCTTTTCCTAAGGCAGTCGAGAGTAAGAAATACTTGGTCGTTGCAACAGACTACTTCACCAAGTGGGTTGAAGCCGAACCGTTAGCAAACATCAAGGATGTAGATGTCCAGAAGTTTGTATGGAAAAATATCGTTATACGATTCGGGGTATCACATACTCTCATCTCGGACAACGGCCTTCAGTTTGACAATAAAGCATTCAGAAAATTCTGCTGTGAACTAGGCATTACCAACAGGTACTCCACCCCTGCATACCCTCAGGGAAATGGCCAAGCTGAAGCAGTAAATAAAGTCATAGTAAGCGGTCTTAAGAAAAGGTTGGACGATGCCAAAGGAAGTGGATGGAAGAATTACCACATGTACTCTGGACTTACAGGACAACTCCTCGGAGATCTATCGAAGAGACCCCCTTTGCCATGACGTATGGTGCTGAGGCTGTCATCCCCATAGAGACTGGGTTCCCCACACTTAGAACCAGTTCGTTCACCTTGGCCAACAATGACGAACAGCTAAGGGGCAATCTGGATTTAATCGCCGAGCGTAGAGAAAACGCTGCGGTTCAATTAGCCTATTATCAGCATAAGCTCAAGTAGAGTTATGATGCCAACGTCAAATTGAGACCACTAGCACCTAGAGATTTGGTTTTGCGAAAAGTCGTGGGCACCGCGAAGAATCCGGCCTGGGGAAAGCTGGGACCTAACTGGGAAGGCCCCTATCGTATTTTATCAGAAGCTGGAATAGGAGCCTTTTATCTAGAAGATTTAGATGAAAAGGCTGTACCACACCCCTGGAATGTAAATAACCTGAAAAGGTACTATTACTAATGAAAGTTTCCATTCCCTTATGAAAGTTTCTTATACGGCTTATCCAATCAGTATTAAACAGAACCTTGGTCGTGCCTGGTCCCTCGGACCACACACCTTGGGTAAATTAATACTACTAAGTGTTAAACAGAACCTTGGTCAGGTCTGGCCCCTCGGACCACCTACCTTGGGTAAATTAACACCACTAAGTATTAAACAGAACCTTGGTCGTGCCTGGTCCCTCGGACCACACACCTTGGGTAAATTAATACTACTAAGTGTTAAACAGAACCTTGGTCAGGCCTGGCCCCTCGGACCACCTACCTTGGGTAAATTAACACCACTCAGTATTAAACATAACCTTGGTCGTGCTCGGTCCCTTGGACCACACACCTTGAGTAAATTAATACTACTAAGTGTTAAACAGAACCTTGGTCAGGCCTGGCCCCTCGGACCACCTACATTGGGTAAATTAACACCACTCAGTATTAAACAGAACCTTGGTCGTGCCTGGTCCCTCAGACCACATACCTTGGGTAAATTGATACTACTAAGTGTTAAACAGAACCTTGGTCAGGCCTGGCCCCTCGGACCACCTACCTTAGGTAAATTAACACCACTAAGTATTAAACAGAACCTTGGTCGTGCCAGGTCCCTCGGACCACACACCTTGGGTAAATTAATACTACTAAGTGTTAAACAGAACCTTGGTCAGGCCTGGCCCCTCGGACCACCTACCTTGGGTAAATTAACACCACTCAGTATTAAACATAACATTGGTCGTGCCTGGTCCCTCGGACCACACACCTTGGGTAAATTAATACTACTAAGTATTAAACAGAGCCCTGGTCGTGCCTGGTCCCTCGGACCACACACCTCGGGTAAATTAAGACTCATAAGTGCTAAACAGAACCTTAGTCATGGCTGGCCCATCGGACCACCTACCTTGGGTAAATTAGCACTCCTCTACATTAATCTAAAGTATCATCTTGGACCCCAAACGTTCCAGATCCCTTGGCTCATTCGTTCAAAACTATAACACCATTTCAAGCTTGTAACTACATATTGCACTCTTCGAGTTAGTCTTCTCACTCAATTTTATTGTTTCTAACGAGTCAGTCATGGGTCATGTCTGTTTGAATTCGTCCATATTTGCTAAGACAAGATCGAATTAACTGAATTGATTTCAATATAAACGTTAAGGTTTTCTTGTTATTAACCGCGGAATGCTATTGTCCTACCCACGATAACCTCTTCATTACATGTAAGTAGAGATTTGATTCTACCACGACAATATTCTGTGGACTTAAACTTTTTGCAAGTTTAGAAACTTCAAAGTGAAGTAGACAGATTAGTGAAATTGGAAACAAAGCAGGCGAGCAAAACATTCTCATTAAATAGAAAGTTGGGGTACATGAGTCTGTTATCAAAAACAACTATTACATTAACAAGAAAGAAAAAGAAACAACGAATAACTGCAAGTACGGAAGCCAAAGCCTCAAGCCTAGTCAGTCTAAGGAGGAGTTGCGCCAGGCAAGCTCGGCTCGGCCGCCGAAGTAGCTGCTTCATCGGCCCTTTCTTGATCCACAGTCACAGAAGTGGCCTTCGGAGCGGCTCGCTCTTGGGGAGCACTTTGTACCTCTTGAGTCTCATGGGAGGCCTCAAAAGGAATGAGTTCTTGGTTCGTTTGCTCCGGGGCTCGAGGTGGCGGAGGAGCAGGATCAGCCGGGTTTTCCCAATATCTGGGTGGAAATAGATCCTCCCCGGCTGCCTGAGATCCGAATCTGCAGGGACTCCAGCCGAGTTCAAGGCCTCTTGCCAAGAAACTTGGCAGTATTCCCTGCATACTTCGGCGACCTCCTCCGCGAGCCTCTTTTCGGTCTCTTCTATGCCGCGAATGTACTCGGCTTCTTTCGCGGCCTCAGCAGCCTTCAACGCCTCACGGGCCTCCTTTTCAGCCTTCTCGGCCCTCTCAGCTCGAGCGTTGTACTCCAAGACCAGGCTCCTCTCAGTGGCCAGCTCTATTTCAGTCATATGCAGCCTTTTCCGCTGGTCTTCGGCCTGATCTTGGGCGCTTTTTAGCCCGGCTTCCGCACTCTTCCTCCCTCTTTCTTCAATAGTTAGCTTCTTGGCTAACTCCATCTTCTGGTGTTTCAGCTCCCCCAGACTTTTCTCCACCTCCTTGTGAGATTGGGTCTCGGCCCTGGCCAAATTACGGGCGTCCCTAACCCAATCCTCTGCCACGTATACTTGCTAGGTGAGCTGCGCGGAAAGAGAGACAAAATTACGTTAGCACAGAGATGAGATTGCAATTACACAGTTCAAACGTAAATAAATCCTAAGTATACAGGAATGAGGAAGAACTCACAATGGCTAAGTCCCTCTTCATGGACATAAAGAGGTCGGCCTACCTCCAGGACCTCACCGTGTCCATGTCTCGGGGTAGGAGCAAGGGGCGTTCCAGGGCCTCGGCAATATAGGCCGAGTGGCCGTCTTGGAATTCCCGAATTGAGGCGGTGACAGGGATGGGAGCCCCATCCAGGTCCAACCGCGGAGCCCATGTAGATTGTTGTTGAATTTCCCGGGAATGAGGGTCGCTTCTGTGCCTGGACGGGGAAGCCCTGCGGTCGTCTCTCCCCCCCTTTTGCTGGTTTGCACCTTTTTGCTGTGGGGGGGACACTTCACCCTCCTCGACGTCTATATCTACAACCTTCCTCTTCCTCTTCAAGTCTGGGATGGGAAGAAGGCCGGTCGTAGCGGGAGGAGGAGGAGGAGGAGGAGGAGGCAGCTGATCAACACCCTTCTCTTTAGGGGCATCCTTGGAAGATGACCCTGCGTTTCGCCCTGCCACGAGGGCCTTCAGTCCCTTCCTCTGCTGCAATGGCATCTCGTCCTCGTCCTCGGAGGTTTCGGAACCTTGAGGGGCAACAGGTTGGGTTTGGACTTCTTCTTCTTCTTCGAATCGGAATTGGTCTATCTCCATATCCAATGATGGCCGAGACGAGGCAGATTCTTCCCTTTGAATGCTTGGTTAAGGAGCAACTTGTTGGAGTGGCCAGGGAACAGGGGGAAGGTCCTTATTCGCTAAAAAGCCTGGCCGAGAAACGTCTATCTGTCGAAGTCTTTTGTCCCCTGCCCGGATAGAGTTCCCGATTTCTTGGAAGCTATCTGATATTGGAGTGAAGTCCAATATCAGATGAACGGCGCGTAGCTGGCCGTCTGAATGGGCGAACACCTCCGAGCGCAGTAGGCGATTTAGGTCGTGCACGTTCACGAGACTGAGCTTGGGGGAGACGAACTGTCTATCTGTAATGACAATCAAAAGGAAAAACACAAAATCAGTCATCACACTTCTAAGGCCAAACGTATATACATTAAAATAAAGTGAAATCTAAACTGCAAACCCTACAATTATCTTAATCTAATCCTAGAGTCACCGACCTGGCTCCCCCTCAGTGGTCGGACAATGGAAGCCGTCATGCCACGCCCCCGAGACGATGACGTAATCGTCCTTCATGCCCTTGTTGGATTTTAGGAGGCACGATATCATTCTCACGACCGGAGATCGGGACTTCAAGTAGTACCCCCCCTCCTTCAGGGAATGACATTCGTACATGTGTACGACGTCGTGCCAGGTGAGTCATAAACCCATCATTTCATTAAGGGCGTCTACACACCCCAGAACCCTAAACATATTGGCGGCACATTGGTGTGGACAGAGTCTGTGATTCCTAAGGTACTCCCTAGTGACGTTACCCATAGGAATGGACATTCCCCCCTCTAAAAAGGAGATCACAGGGATAACCACCTCCCCGGTCCTCCTAAAGGTTAAAATGTTCTCCGGTGGACAGTAACGGAGGTTAACCCTCTCGGGAATATTGTACTTCGCCTTAAAACACTCTATGGCTACGGGAGTATCGACTAAGTTTTTAAACCTACCCATATGGATATCTAAAAGGACGCTATGGGATTCCCCTAAAAGCAGAAATGGAGAAAAAGAAAGAGGCTGAGGTGCTTGGCCGGGATGGAATGAACAAAGGAGCCAAATACTTACGAAAGAAGATGGTATTTCAAGTTCGGAAATCCCTAAAGCACCTAGGGGTCTTTGTAAAAATCTCCTCGGAATGCCTAAAACAGTGAAACGTGTATCGGTAAGGTGCTTTGGAATACTGGAATACTTAGACGAATGCAAAGTGAAGAAAATCGCTTTCTCACGACCTTTTATATATATAGTAGGTGAAAGTGGGGGGATCTATCTCGCTCAAAATTTCATAGAGAAATCCCAACTGCACGATTTACCTCCAGCCGTTGATCATGGAGACAGAACGCCACCTAGAGCAATAAAGGATGCGCTACAACTTCCAAAGCGTCTTTGGAAAGTGGAAATCTCGCGAAACGGCGCATCCACGTGGATTTGTTGGGGCACTTGATGGGTTTCAGCCCTGCAGAAATCAAAGTCCCACCTTTCTCCTCGGATAAAAAGAGAAAACCGGAACTTTGAGGGGCTATTGTAGGGGTAAAAGGCCCAACACCAGATCCTGGGCCGTGGGCCTGTTCGAGGAGACCTGTACATCCGAGAACAACATCTCTTGAAGAATTTGCCCGGCCTGATTCGATGCTGAAGTGTGAATCCCGTGGAAGAAAGCCTGGTCCGAGGAAACTTCCTGCTCGGATTGTTAAAAAGGTGTCCTAGATTGATGCACCAACCTCAATCTTAGCTCTCCCAAAGAATCCCCCGATTTGTGTTGACCATAAGGACAGATGGCGAAAATCAGATATTAAGCAAAAGGCTGCTGCCACCGCATTTATGGCCCTGCAGCTAACATCATGGCCGCATTAATGAGAAAAGACCCCTGAACAGTGACCTCCATCCTTTACAGCTGCCCCAGGAAGGCTCAAGATGGGGGCGGATGGGACAAGTATCAAGAAAAAACCCACGTAATGGAAGAGGGCATATAAATAGAAGAAAAGAGAACAAAAGGGAGGATCCAGAAAAAAGGGAGAAAGGAGAGAGAAAGAAAGAAAGAGAAAAGCCCACACAATATCTGTATGAACATGCTCCTCGGATAGTGCCGAGAAGAATATTGTATCCCTTATCCATCTTATCAATACAAATCTGGTCATAATCATACTTGGGCTTTCAACCCATACGTGTCCAATCAAGTGTTCTTCAACCCACTCTCTTTATAAATTCATTGTTAGGATATTATATACGGTCTGGGCCTCCAGTTATTCTGTGGATAGGCCCAATCCCCAAATTTGTGTCCTTACAAAAATAATTATCACGCGCAAAGCGCAGGTTTGCGGCTAGTTTTCTAAACTCTAAGTCCTTTGATTCTTTAAACTATCCAAGCAAAATATTTAGATTTTAACCACCTTAATCCAAATTTATAAGCTTAAACAAATAAGAAATGACTGGGAATGTGTCCCTTTCTCCACCTTGACACATACCATGTCACTGTCTCACTGACATAACTAATAAACATATTGCTTAACAATCAACATAGGAAAGAAACAAAGATGAGATGTAGATGATTTCTTTGTAAAAAATTTCTGTGAGCCACAAGCATTTGAGATCTTGGATAAGATAAGGAACCTGAAAATTAGTTTCCACTCAAAAAACCGAATTTTAAAAAGTTTTGGACATATATGTCAAGTTCTTGCCTCCCATTCCCCATGTACCATTTTTTCTCATTTATCTCTTTCTTTTCTTTTATACTTAAATTTATTTATACCTTCCACGTATTTTGTCATACTAATACACTTCAACACACACACTCTCCAAAAGAGCATACGCATGGAGGCAAGTGCAGAGGTTAATCAGCGCATTGCTAGGATCACAGCTCATCTCCACCCTTCAAATCTTCAGGTCTGTCTTAGTGGTGTTACACTTAAAGAAGTCTTACTTGTGTAACTAAGCCATGGTGATCATCAATGTTGCATGAGATTATTCTTTTCATCCATCATGTTATTATGATTTTGGCTAATGCCAAGGTTGCATCAAGTACTTGATAATAAACGAGAAGCCTCTATTGATTAAATTATATCTAAATCGAAATGCTCTCAATCTAATGAGCCCTTCAATTCAAATAATTGCTCTTCCTTACTATTGTGTATACTGATAGCCACCATGGCTAATAATGAAAATCATCTCTGATAATTTTCTTCTTGCTGACCTCATTTATTGTGCATTCATTTCTACGTACTTTCTGTATCAAAATCTAGTTATCTATATGATGCATAATCTTCAACAAAATTAAAATTGTGGTTCCTTTCATGCCTTCTGATGTTTGGAAACGTAATTGATGTGTTATGTGGATTATATGTAACAAAAGATGGAGGAAAATTCTAGTTTGAGGGCAGCAAATTGCCGAGCAAAAGGTGGGGCACCTGGGTTCAAAGTTGCAATCTTGGGTGCTGCTGGGGGCATTGGCCAACCTCTTGCCATGTTGATGAAGATAAATCCTCTAGTCTCGGTTCTTCATCTCTATGATGTTGTCAACTCGCCTGGTGTCACAGCTGATATTAGTCACATGGACACTGGTGCTGTGGTAATATTTCATTATCATTGCAATTAAATATTCTTCTTTTATGTTGTTTCCCCTCCCTCTTATGCTGCAACCTTTTGTTACAATCAATAGTAAAATTGATTATTTTCTTGAAACTTTAATATTTACCTGATATTAAAACAATGAAATTTCGATTTCAACCATTTTTTTAAACTCTATTTCTAAGTTGGGGTTTTCAATCAAGGATCAATCGCATGAAAAATTTGGTGCATATTTAAAATGCAGAACTAGAAAGAGTTGACCTATATGGACTTGGAAAGTAAATGTTATCTATGGTTTCTAGGTGCGTGGTTTCTTAGGACAGCCACAGCTTGAGAGTGCTCTTACTGGCATGGACCTTGTAATCATACCTGCTGGTGTGCCAAGGAAGCCTGGAATGACAAGGGATGACCTTTTCAACATCAATGCTGGAATTGTCAAGACCCTCTGTGAAGGCATTGCAAAGTGCTGCCCCAATGCTATTGTCAACTTGATCAGCAATCCAGTGAATTCCACTGTTCCAATTGCAGCTGAGGTTTTCAAGAAATCTGGCACTTACGACCCAAAGCGACTTCTGGGAGTTACAACGCTCGATGTTGTGCGAGCAAATACTTTTGTGGTATGTAACAATAGCTAGATATTTTTTATTTGTGCTCTACACAGTAAGGATTCTGTTAATTCTCATTTGACTTTAATATCTCGATTTTTTGTTCGTTAATAAAAATGACAATTGTCCAACAATAAATATCCTTCAATTGCAAATATTAGGCAAACATCAGGTAGTTTTATGAAGTAATCAAGTAAGACTGCTCCAAATGTGCGACACATATGCGTAAAGTAATATATAAGTTAAGTATATCATGGATCCAATATGCAATGCTATTGAATATTGATTCTCTCTTCTTCGTCCCCTTTAGTGACAAGATGATCCATAGCATTACCTCTGCATTCCCATGCAAGATAATTCTCCATATTATTGTGGTGCTTGTTTCGAAATGTTGAGTAAATTCTAATTGTGGATCCTCCAATACGTTGTTCATGATTTTCTATTCTTAAAAATCAAGTACAGAATCTCTTCTTAAATTGCCAGTCATAAATAATCATATCAGAATTTTAAGTCTTTCTTGTGATTCACTCTCATAGTTTTATTTTGATATTGATAACATGAGAATACATTTCCTTAGTAATCATTTGCAATTGATTGTATGACATAAGAAAATTCCTACATCATTTAATGCACATCTTCAACAATGGATTGCAAGATTTAAAAAAGAAAAAAAAAAAAAAAAAGGATGAATTCTGCCAGATCATGATAAATAATGGTAGTGCACTAGTGCTTGCAGAGTGCCAAGTAAAAGCATATATGTTTAATTGATTTATGCTTTATTTTTTGATAATAAGCAGTATTTTATGCCATCAAATGATTTTTTACAGGCAGAGGTGCTGGGGCTTGATCCTAGGGAAGTTGATGTTCCCGTTGTTGGAGGTCATTCAGGAGTGACAATTTTGCCTCTTCTGTCACAGGTCTTGTAGAAATGAATTTTCAACTTCATCAATTTCAGATTTGTTAATCCAGCCATCTAAGTAATTCATGTTATAATGTAATCAAAATTGTGAAATTAAGAAAATAAACAAAAAATTTTCAGGTTAAGCCTCCCTGCACTTTAACCAAAGAAGAATCTGAATACCTTACAAATCGCATTCAAAATGGTGGGACAGAAGTTGTTGAGGTAATGTCACTCAGTGCCTTTCATATAATGCGAATCAAATTGGAAAATGAAATATGATCAGATTATCATTGGAGATTCAAATGTTTTCTTGTATTCCTTGCTCACGTATCCACTGGCTAATGTCTTCTTTAATGCAACTGGAAAGGCAAAGTTTTGGCATACAATTTCATGCAAGCATGTACCTCTATCAAATTGGTTATTTATCAGGCCCAAGCAATACATATGCAAAATCATCACTCACATTTTAATAGGATATTTTGAAATGTTGGTGGAAGCTTATTGCTCTTAAGTGAATTAAGTTCAGAGAGGAAGAGGAAATAGGTAATACTTATAACTGGGGGTTGAGGTGGGGGGGGGGGGGGGGGGGTGGGGTGAGAGGAGGAGAAGAGCAAATGGTGATGAATTCATAGGGCTACCTATTGCAGACTGTCTTTTGTACTTTATTGATGAAATCTTTGACTTTAACCTAGACAGAGTTAGAAGCTACGAAACTTCTGAACCATAAAATATCTTTATGGGTTATGGTTACAAGATTTTGGACAATTTCCTACAAAATAATTAATATTTCTTCATTTGGCTAGCAATGAGACTGTAATCTTGACGTATACTTTTATTTAATTCCTTCTCTAGTTAGCTGGTATATTTGCTTCAGTCATCTGATACACTGATACGCCTATTGACCAGAGGCAAGATGCCTAGACAAATTGCACCATAGGACCAAAAACCAACCTAGTTTGCACTTTTCTGATACCAGATTTTCTCAAAAAAATTGTACTCTCTCTCTCTCTAGGTTAATTCTGCTTTAATCTATTTTCACTACTTCTGCATTTGCTAATATCAATTAATTAAATCATAGTTTATATGGTTTTTTCATGTTACGTAGGCGAAAGCTGGGGCTGGTTCTGCAACGCTGTCAATGGTAATATTTTGTTCATTTTGTGACCTTCTAGACATAGAGCTTCAAATATTTATTCGAGCAAATAAGGAAAACTAATATCAGCAAGTACACTGTATAGGCATACGCGTCCGTTAAATTTGCAGATGCATGCCTTCGAGGTTTGAGAGGAGATGCAGGTGTTGTGGAATGTGCCTTTGTAGCTTCTCAGGTGCCTTGTTCAAGCTGAATTTTTCTATATTAATGATCTTGAATTTTTATTTGAATTCCAAAACTCATTTACAAAGCATGCCATTTTTTGCCAAAATGTTGATAATAGGTGACAGAACTTCCTTTCTTTGCATCCAAGGTACGACTTGGTCGTACTGGAGCTGAAGAGATTTACCAACTGGGACCTCTAAATGAGTATGAGAGGTATGATGATATGCATTTATTACCACTACATGATTATTTTCTCTATTGGAAACTGAGTATAAAGCAAGACAAAATATAATCTACTTTCCTCATGATTCTTTTGATAGAGTTGGATTGGAGAAAGCAAAGAAAGAGTTAGCTGGAAGCATCCAAAAGGGTATTTCCTTTATTTGGAAATAACTGCTGAGAAGATGCTAATCACAATCTTATCATCTCCTCAAAGGCTCTGTATAATTTTTGTTTACTATCTCAAATTTCCTCAGTCTTGGTAAACTCCTATTGTATCCTGAACCAGTTGGAAATTTCCCTCAAACTATCTTTCGATCCCTTATCTCTTGGGTTGAGCTGCAGCAATTTAACTAAGGGATGTTCAGGGCATTTCATGGACTCTGCATAGGTTTGGTTGCCTTAACATGCAAACAATGCAATACCATCTGATAATCTTTCTTGCGGAACTAGAGTGTGCTTGCTTTAGAAAAGTATAGAAAACGTATAATGTGTAGTCATCCAAAAGACATTACGGGTGTGGTTCCCAGAACACCCTCAAACAAATTAGGCATCAGAGCAAGAGCAATATCATTTGTCAAAAATATGAAGACATTACAATACAAGGTATTGTTCTGTTAGTGAGGACAAGTCTTTATTTTCAATAATATGGAGAGGATTCCATTGTAGAGCGTACGTTTTTGGTATATTATAATAGTTATTAAAATGTAATAAAAATTGTTTTCCAAAAAAAAAAAAAATGAAATAAGAATTAGTATTACAAGTGATACAAAGAGCTAGAATGACAACTATTTCTATTCATTTTTTTGGTAATAACTAATAACGCAGGAATAGAAAATTGAATCAATGTTTAGATAGTGAAATCACATCATATTTTAGTCAAATTTCTTAAAATACATTTTTAAGAAATAGATTTACACTTCTATAGAGAGTTCTGCTTAAAATATTAAGTATAAATTGAAAAAAAAAATTATATAGTTAGTATTATTTTTATAATTAATCAACTCTTAAGGAATAACTATTACATTACAGAATTCATTGCTATCATTACTGTGTACTAAACGTGCCATTTTTTTTTCTTTTTCTTTTTTTTTTCCTCTCTCTAGTCCTAAGTCGTGTTGTCAAATGCTACGGTGCATCTTATTGTTGCATTAATTTCATGAATTGACAGAAGTCTTATAGGACTATAACAAAATGAAGATTGCCACAATATATAATTCTCTAGAAAAAAGAGCCGATGTTCTGCCATCCTCACTGAAAAGGATATGGAGAAGTCACACTATCATAAGGCAAGTAGACAGTCTTTATCACGCGAATTTGTACAGTTAATAATAGCACCTCTTTTTAATTCATCACATATATTACCAAAAAAAAAAAAAAAGCAGAAGAAAAAAGAGGATTTCTTCTATACACTTTGCTCTGGTAACTTTAATCGAAATTAAATCCCTTCAACAATTTACAAGGTGAGGGGGTTGGAGGGAGGGTGAATAATAGGGGTCTTAGACATTGTCACATTCCCCGCAGCCACATTTGGTGCCACTGTATCCTCCACAATAACAGGGTTAACTTGCATGACTCTCTCTGGCACAATCTTCTCACCATCGACCTTTGCCAAAACTTCAAAATGCATTCTCACATTCTCTGGCTTTGTCCTCCACGCTGGAAAACCCTCAAAATCAATCCCATCTCCTTCTTTCAACTTCTTCTCAACCCCAAAACCTATCTTTAGAAATGTCTGAGCTGACACGTCTGCCTTCAACAACTTGAAGGAACCTTTCTTGTTAGCCTTAGGACCCAGCACCGAAGAGAGCAGTGTCTCAAAACCAAGCAAGTTTGAGTTTGAGCCATTGACTGAAGGAAGAGGCCAAATTGTGGAGAACTGACTTGGCGTCAAAAGTGTGGTGGCATCTTCTTGAAGATCAATGGTGGAGAGGGCCTTTGATGTTGAGGATAACTCCACAAGCCCTGGTGCAAGGCGCTTAAGCTTCAGCCTGTTGGTGGAAGAGGGTGAAGATGAGGTTGGGGCTGTGAGTGAGGTAGGACCAACAATGCGAAGTGAGAGGAGTGAAGCACCTTGAGTACGGGAAGCATGGCGGAGCTGTTCAGCCAAGGTTAATAGACCAGATGCAAATCCATTATGGGATCGGTTTAAGGGGAGTGGGAATTCAAGTGGGTGGCGTAGGCTAACTGATCTGGCACCCTTGACAGTAACAACAGCACCATCTGCTAACATCACTTTCTTCAAGACACCAGCATCCACATCATGCTGCACAATCAAGATAACAACAAAATGAAAGACGAAATTTCAAAGATCACAGCAGTGGCCCTCTTATCAGATCCTAAAATGAACACCCAGTGGGTTTGTTACCCTATGACCATGGTGTTAAAGGAAAACCACTTATAAACAATTGGATGTCAACCTAAAGATACTAACTCAAAACCAGTATGTCTTCCCTTTGATAGTCGTTTTTCCTTTCTTTTTTTTTTTTTCATCTGAAAATTTTAATATTGTGTGTGTACAGTTTATACAGTTTCTCAAGTATTAGAATATTTCAAAGGTTTTGCTCCATGAAATCATTAATATCCAAAATCTCAAACAATAGACATTACAATCCCCTAGACAATTTACATGCCAGCAACTCAGAAAATCTTGGATGGAAATTAGATTCATATAGCAAATACTCACAACTGGTATGAATTTCTACACACCAACACACAACAGTCTGTTTCAATTCCATTTACTTGGGTATATCAAACCCACTTGCAAGACTCAAAATATGAGCTGAACAAGTTTGAGCAAACGTTTGATTTACATTTGTGGACACATAAAATCTCTACATTATCCACAAACTCTAAACAAAGATAAAGCTTATTAGTTACTAGTTACTAGTTACTACTATCCCATTCCACCCACATGTTTATATAATCCATTGGATTGCCTCAAGGCCATAAATATCGAATCATTTAACATCAAATTTTCATATAAATTCAAAAAATTCACCAAAATCCACGCCCAAAAAACCTACAAACCAGCCCAAATATGATTCATCTAATTCAAGCAAACAACAAATGCACAGATTGAGACAAAACATAATAGGAAACAAAAAATAAAAAAACTCACTGGAAGAGAGATGCGCATATCTTTGGCATCCTGAATCCAAAGCTCCATGGGTCCAGCCAACTGAAACGGAGCTAGAACCGGCAAGCTGGGATCCGATTTGCCCTTCTCAACCAACCCATTGTCCACTCGGAAAATAGGCAAATCCACATATTCCCAGCGGTTAACATCCTCCAAAAGCTTGAAGGGAAGGACCTTATTGTCGATTTCCACATCGAATTCATACGCCACTGAATGCCCCACTTGGGCATCCCTCAGATCAAACCCTGACACCTTGAAATCATCCGCTTGAAACCCTAATCCTTTCACTATCGCTTCCTTCAGATCCTATACATTAAAAATTTACAATAATCAATCTTCCCTGTTGGCTAGCTGAGATTTTTTTTTTTTTTTTTTTTTTGGTTTTCAATCGAGTTCTTCACAGTTAACAGCGTTTGGTTAACGAGAAAACGAAGAAAAATAAATTTTAAATGTAACAATTGAAACCAGATCATTCCCCAGAAACCCCAAATCATGAACCAGGAAATTTTATTCCCAAAATTTCTTCTGCCAACAAAAATACAATAATCAATATCTTATTTCATTAAAATGGTCAAATTCAGGATTTTGAAGCTTCCCTGATTGCTAGATGAAGGTTTTGAATCGAATGCTTAACAATTGGCCAAGTTTAGTTAACGAGAAAATATAAATTTTAAATCTAACAACTGAAACCAAATAAAAAAAAAAATCGCTAATTATGAATCAGAAAAAAATATATATATAATTTTCCCAAATTTTATTTTCCTCTTAATTTTCTGAGCAACCAAACAGGAAAACCAAAACCCTAAGAACAGAAACAAAAACTGAATTTGCAATAGAAAAACTAAGAAACTTACAGAGATGGCTTTGGGGTAGGGAGGATTGAAATCTGAGGAAGAAGAAGAGGAAAACAGAGGCGAAGACGACGACGTTTGAATCGCGATGAGGAAAAATAATAAGAACGCGGATTTGCATTGCAGAGAGACAGGTTTTGGAGCCATTGGGTTGATTTTGATTTTGATTTTGATTATGGATTTTGATTTGAACAATACAAAAGAAAAGAGGTTGTTTTTAATGTGTGGGTTAATTTGGGAAAGTTTGGTATAGAAAAAAATGAGTGGTGGAGGAAGATTCTGGGAGTGGTGACTTGGAGGGTTTGGACCAATGGGAGAGGAGGAAGTGATCTGGGGAGGAATTTGATTGGTTGGGATTTGTTGGCGTTAACAGATTTGTGACGTGGAAGCAAGTCAATGCGGTCTCGGTGCTTGAATATAGGGAAGAAGAAAAAATAGGATATAAATAATAATTTTTAAAAAATTAAAAACGTCGCCGTTTTGGAGTTTTGATTTTTGTAAGAGAAATTTTAGAAAGTTTTTGGTTTGGTTTGAAAAATATCATTGGCGTCGCCCGGGTTCGAACCGGAGACCTTCAGTGTGTTAGACTGACGTGATAACCAACTACACCACGACACCACTTTTGTTGCTTTGGCTGGAATAAAATTATTTCTTGGTGTCATTCCCACACAATTAGAACTGCACGTTATCATTATGTTGTCGTCTTTGCTAAAAAAGAAAAAAGTTTATATTATGTTATCTCAAAAAAAAAAAAAAAAAAGTGTATATTATGCTTTTGTTTTTCACCATCAATTATGCATTTCTCTCTTCAATCAATAGAAACTCAATCAGGCTTTCCTACACACGTCGGGTGAGTTTTTTTTTTTTTTTTTTTAAGTAGTACAAATCATTTGCACTGGACAGTCTGGACCAAATGGACTGGATTGAAAAAATAACTAGCATAATTGCTTCCTTATTGAGTCTCTAGGCACCAGAGAAAGTAAACATTCATTTTATTATTATTATTATTATTATTATTATTATTATTATTAACTTTTCAGAAATTTGTGTTTCTATAGTCATTGTAATGGATATACCAATTATATGTAGGGTGGTCCGTCTGCTTTACCTTTGGGAAGCAATCCTTATGGCTTTGCCAGCCAGAGTGATTTTGATTGTGATCAAAATACATCTAAGAAAATCCCTCCCCTATAATAATCATTTACGTGAATCTAGAGGTTTGCAACAATACAAGTGCAGTATGAGAAAAGAGAAGCCATCTGATTTGCTTAGAAGGATTTGTATGTGCCGATTGTGGTGCACCTGAACTTCGAAAAATTATACACTCCTAATGGTGGAATATGTTAGGCCTTGTTTGGTTAGTATTTTTTCATCACTCAATTTTTGTCACTCAGTTTTCGTCACTCATCACTCATCACTCAAAATATCCCACTTTTTCACTACTCACTGTTTGGACACTATTTTCACTTCACATAACTCAAATATTTAGGACCCACTCTTGATCACCAAGTCAGAGCTTCTGTTAGTCTACCCGCGAACCCATTTCCTTCCCTCATTTCCCCTCTACCCCTTCAACAGAGTGCCTCTCCCAAAACCCATAAAAATTTCCAGAAACTATTTCCAAAAGCTACCCGCGAACCCATAAAAATTTCCTAGTTTGCTCCCTCGCCTCGTCAGTACCGTCACCATTTCAGAAGCTACTTCTGTTTCTGTTTCTCCTTCTCCTCCTTCAGGTTTGTGACGTTTTTCTTATCTTATGCTGTGTTGCCACTAAAAAGTTCCCTCTTTTCCCCCATTTTGCCCTGCCCCTTACTATGTTTTCTCTCTTAGTTGCTTCACTTTTTTGTGTGTGAGTGCCTCATTTCTTTTCTTACATCTTCTCCATTTTATTGGTTTTTGAACTGAATGCTGACCTGGGGTATGTCTTATTTTCTTCATTTTTTGTTTTGTTTTTCTAAATGGGTGTCTTTATTTTCTATGATTGAAATATTAAGGGTTGCGAAATATTCATTTGAAATGGCTAATTTGAGTTTACACTTTAATTTTGCCAGGAATTTGTTAAGTGTGATTTCAAAATACTTGGTTAGGTTCGCTAATGACTTTTTGGTAGAGTATTGAATAAGGTAATAATCTTGGAGAGGAAATTTGATTTGTGTTAATTTCAAAATCTTAATTGTGTCTCCACAATCTTTGTTTAATAGTAAAAGGGAAAGATGATTCGGTTTGGATGAAAATTTTTACTTAGAACGGTAATCACTGGTTTAAAGGTGTTGTGGGACTTACTTTGATGGATAGAAATTAGAAAGTTGTGTGGGTAAAGCTTGACTAAACAAAGAGCTCTATCCGAGTTCTTGGCTGCTGGACTAGAGTGGAATTGGAACACAATGGGATCTTTTGATGAGCCTGAATCTGGTGTGAGGCGGCTTGTGCATCTTTCTGATTCAGTAAATTGCATGCTTGATGTGCTGTAATTCTATTGGAGAAATTGTATTGCACTTGTGTCAAATGAACTTTTTGGATGTTGAGATTGGATATGTGAGGACATTGCACCTAGGAACATGTCCATGTGTTTTTAGGTGGTAAGTTCAGAGGAAAAATTGTGATTATAGGATTTGGGTTGCAGGTTTGGATTTATTTTTTCTTTTTATTGTCTATTTTATATTTTTCCTTACATCATATGGGACTCCACTCGAATAGGTAGTCTCCATAAATTATAAAGATCACTATTTTGAATAGTCTTTAACATTCTTACTCCAAGCAAGCCATTCAGCAACAACACTTTGCACCAAGTCAACTTCTGACGAAACTATTCCATTTGAATCCTAGCATTCCTATCAAGCCAAACATGGTAGATGACAACACTCCAAACCTGCCTTCTCATTCCCCCCCTTATTCCTTAAAAGAGACCTGACTTCATTCCTAACTTGAAACCAAGCAACCCAAATAGACCTAGCTCTAGCAAAATAGACCCAACTCTAGATATTTTGATGGTTTATTCAGCTGGATATTAGACTTGTGAACGTATCTATTAGTCTAATTTGAGCACCTTGTCTTAATCAGTGGATGACACATCTATTCTTTTTTCTTTTTTCTTTTTTGTTATACTCTTCTGCAGTGGAATGTCTTCTGCCACTACTTATGAGTCCACTTCTAACGGCCATATGTGTGATATGTATCGGTGTGTGGAAAGGACCTCCCTATCTATCCGTAATTTTGGTAGGCGGTTCTATGGATGTCAGCATTGGTCGCCGATTAGTATTACGTGATTCTTTTTATTTGTTTTTCTAGTTATTATCATGAAGACTGTTATAGCTTTTATATATTATATTCATTCTTTAGCCCCATGCAAAACATTTATTGTGTCTTTCAATGTTGTATGCAGGACTCCAATCAGGCATGTAAGTTCTTCAAATGGTTGGACAAAAACACATGCCCACGTGGTCGTGCAACAGCACCACTTGTCCGTGAAAGGTTTACGAGATATAAGGCCGAGACAACGGCTGCAAGAAATGAAAGGGATGAGGCTTATGCAATGGAAGCAGAAGTACGGGAGCAGTTAAGGATAGCAAAGTGCAAGGTTGAAAAAACTAAGCTCGCACTCCGGATTGCTGAAGACAAGGTCTACAAGTATAGGGTAGCTTTAGTTTTGTTATGGACTGTAGTTGGGGTTTATTTTGTATTCTCTACTGTTTTGGGGGGCCATGGCCATACACAACTACGTCTGCCATGACCCATTTACGATCACCTGTGTTATGTACGTTACTGATCATGTGTATTATGCATTTCTTTTTTTGTTTTTTTTCTTTTTTTATGGTAAACTACTTTATGCATTTCATAGCATGCAATTAAGTAATGTGAAATTTCCTTATAGTAGTGACAATATTTTTTGATATCTGATGGTCCAAGCCTTTCACAAAAGACTAAAACTACTTGTAACCATATCACATACATAATTATCTACATGTAATCATATCACATACACAATATATGGTCCTTGAAAAATACTCCATTGTGAAAAGGTATTACATATAAAATGCATATAAACATGTCCACCTGCATATACATTACCAATATATATTACATACACCTACTTTAAAATTGCCAAAAAGAATTACATCAAAAATGTCAATAAGTTATTGACATTAGCCATTACATGTAAGCATGCCCATAGTTAATTTAAATTTACAAAAAAATGCATCATAATGTCCAAAAGAATGCATCATGTATTATGCTAAGTGACTTCTAGTCACGGTACCTAGACCTATACAAAAGTCTCAAGAAAAAGTAATAGGAATGGGTACTAGCTCTATACAAGTCTCAACAAAAAAGGTGAATCCTTAGACATGCCAACCATCAACGTCGACGTCGCACGTACTCCTCCCACATGCGGTCAGTCATATCATCCCTGAATTCACCCATTGCTCTCTTCGACGCATTAGACATCTCCCTCACATGCCTCCTTTCGGCACTTGCACTTGACTCAGGAGAAGTCTCATTATTTCCAGTTTGCATATCATCCCTATCAGCGTCAAGGTTCTCCCACGTGTTAAATAGTATATCTCTTCGATTATTGATGCGTATAAAATTATGTAATGCACAACACGCAGAAACAACCAAACGCTGACGATATTGCTTATACTTCGCCATGTTGCTCAAGATGGGAAAGCGAGCCCTCAAGACTCCAAAAGCTCTCTCAATCACCATGCGCAATAAAGACTGTCTATAGTTAAACAACTCTTTCCCCGATTTTGGTTGCCTAGTACTCCTTCTCTTGAATTCTTGGGCATGATATCGGGTGGCCTTATGTGGTGGAAGAAACAATGCACCAATGGGGTACCCCGAATCAACCAAGTAATAGGAACCTACAACAATAGCATATCTAAATCAGTAATAATTTCAACAATATCTTTAAACCATACTTTTAGAGTCCAACAAAGTTCATGTCCCATAATGACAACTTGTAAATAGAACCACAAGTCCAATACTTCAAACATTCCACATTATGAACCACTACTTTTTGCATGTTGACCAAACAAATAAAGTCAGAGCACAACTCAATGGTCAAGTCAGTAAATGTAAAAGTTCATTTCTTTTTTGATTAGTATGTCAGCAGACTTAGCATTGTGTTGCAGCAGCTGCACTGCAGTGCAGCAGATGGTGCACCAGCTGCCACACCAATGCAGCCGAAGCTGCAACATAATGCAGCAGATGGTGCACTATTTGCCACACCAGTGCAGTAGATGGTGCACCAGCCACCACCCCAGTGCAGCCTAAGCTACACTGCAGTGCAGCTGATGGTGCACCAACTACCACACCAGTGCAGCCCAAGCTGCAACACAGTGCAGCAGATGGTGCACCAGCTGCCACACCAGTGCAACCTAAGCTGCACTGCAGTGCAGCATATGGTGCACCAATTGCCATACCAGTGCAGCAGTGCACCGCCACACCAATGCAGCCCAAGCTGCAACACAGTGCAGTAGATGGTGCACCAGCTGCCACACCAGTGCAGCCCAAGTTGCATTGCAGTGCTCAAGGGCACAACTTGGTCACAGAAACAGAGGACTAGCTATTGCTTGCTTATAGCAGTGAAAATTTAAAGGCTGCAATACATATGAGGTAGAATTTCAGTTAGAGACGCATACCCTCCAGTGGCCATGGGAAGCCATGCTTCAGGTCTTTAATAGCTTCTTCAAATACCCTGGAGTCGTTGGCACTTCCCTCCCAACCACCATGGACATATGTAAACCGCATGTCATGGTCACATGCACACATGACATTGGTTGTAACAGTGCTCTTGCGACTCCTATGAGGCTGGAGTCGTACCGCTAAAGGCCGAGCACTAATATGTGTTCCGTCGATAGCTCCTTCTCTATAATGAATAGTGCCGATTAGTTGAAATACTATATAGTAATGTGTGAACAACCATTTTGGAAGAACCAATATTATGAAATCATTTACCTCAAACCAAGGGTCATACTTGTTGTTCCCCTCCAAATGCTCTGGAAGGCCTACCACATTCGGATCAGGCTTGATTAAATGTTTGCCATATGTGTGGACAACCTGCAACACCCTAGGAAACTTGCGATCCACAGTTTCAGTGGAATGCTGAAATTTATCTGCCACAGGCCGCATCCGAGTATTGTGGCCGACGATGTACAAGAATATGGCCACTGCCTCCTGCACATCAACACGCCCCTGCCCATCCTTCAAGTACCCATAATGTTTTAGCTCATCAACCAAGTGATAGAATAGATTTAGTGTCATGCGGAACATGTCATGACAATTGGTAGGATTGCCATCTCTCACTTCAACCATATAATCGCTTCCACTCAAAATGCTAGTACGTTGTGGACACTTGTCATAATGTAGTTGGAAATATGCCACCATCTCGCCAATAAGTGGAAATACAAACCAAAACTCCCCCTCCTCGCTGTCATACTCTGAGTCTGTGTCTGCACCAGTGGTCATATCATCCTCACAGTCACTGATATCCATGTCATCATCATTGAAACTAGTGTCCATGTCATCACCATAACCACCAATGTCCATGTCATCATCATCGGAGTTAAAATAAGCATCATCAAAATCATACTGCCAGAAAGGATCACTGGGGGAGACCATTATACCTATACCCTGCAAAAACCAAAGCATTAGAACCAAAGATATTGCAATTTATAAACGGACAAATTAATATAAAGTACTAAGGGAATTGCAATAATGTTAGTTGAACTCACCTTACAATGTAAGTAACATGAACTACAAAACAAATATTAAAAAAATATATAATACTATAAAAAAACACCAACTACATAACAAAGTCTGGTGCACTAATTTAAGTAACATCAAATTCATGGGCATAGTTCACAGCACTTTAACATTACAATAAAACTACAATAAATAAAGTGTTCAACTAAATAAGAGAAATAAAACTAAACATCGAACATTGTCTACGCACACACACATAAAGTCCTTAAATAGTACTTAAAAACTAAAGCAAGTGATTCACATCGAAATCACATAACAAAATATCACAAAAGCAATCCCCATTAATTATCTGGCTGCTGAGCATGGCGCTCCATCCACCTCCTCCTCTTACGCTCTAGCATGCCTATGAACAACACCCTTTTCTCTTTCTTTTAGAGAGCCTCACCAATGTTAACATAGGTTTAATCATCAAGATCTTCATATTGGTTCAGCACTTCTAAAGCTCTCCCAAGCGAGCAAGGATCGCCATTACCGATAGATGGTGCAACATGATTAGAGGTACCAGTAGACTTTCCCTTTCTGTTGGAAAACCTTTCCCTTGCCAAGGCAGTGTACTCTTGAAGAGTCATGGTCATCTCACTAGCCCTATCATTCTTCTTGGCAACCTTCTTGCCCTTGGTAGTAGGCTCTTCCATGGGACGTTTGTCCGCCCGTTGGGTTTGCTCATCAACAGTGGGATCGTCTTGGGTTTAGCCCTCCATGTTGAGATTGTAGCAATCATCATCATCCAACTGGGTACGACGTGCCTTACGTTCCTCATTGGCAAGTTCCTCCTCTAGGACACGCTCTTCATTACTATCTGGGGCTGGCGTGTTTGAGGAAATTTGAAGGGAACCGATTGCAGTATTAGGGGCAAAAAGTTGCTTCAGCTTGTCATAATTAGGACACCCTTTCTTCCGTAATGCAGCTGCCTTAGAATCCTCCTAAAATGACAATATATACATAAAAATTCTACTAATATGAAATGGAAAATTACAAACAAATATGCAAAGAATTAGGATAGTAAATATAACATACCGCAATCACGTTAGCCCACACCTCCTTAGAAGCAGTAACCGTTTGGGTTGTCTCATCCCACCCTAACCCGAAATGCCTCAAAAGCTGGCCTCACTTTCTCTGTTTTTGCCTAAGCCTATTATACTTATCTTTCACTTGCTTAGGGAGGAAAGTCTTCCCAGTTTGCTCATTTAGGGCTTTGGCAATTGATAGCCAAGTTTTAGCCTTAAAGACACCATGTTCCATATTCCCCTTTTGTTGTTCATTGACCATAATGTCAATGAAAATTTGTTCAATGTGGGGAGGCCACAATTTCTCGTCAGCATCCTGAGTTTCTTGTGCCATCTAATACAAATTTCCCAACGCAATTGCATATGTTAATATATATGTATATTAATAGTTTTATGAATAGGCCACTTGAATCTCTAACCAACCACTCAACTTAAGTGAAGAAGACAAGAAAACCTATTTAGGAAGCAATTTATTTCATAATTCTTCAAGTGCCAGTTTCACTCTCAACTGCAGTACTAAGATGTAAAGAAATCAAAGGAAATGATACTACCTACTGCTAGTGAAAAACCACATATTTCTCTTCAAGGCAAAATGGTAAACTTAAATATAAGACTCACAAACAACCCCATGAATATAAAATCACATATAAGAATGAAAGGTTTCTAATAACATATGTAAGCTTCTAAAAACAATAGACATAACAAAATATCCATAATGAGACAGTGATGACTTGTAGCTCAACTAAGTCTTTTACACATATTTATACACATACAGTGATGACTTTGTAGAAGTATTTGTATTTTAGCCTTGTGCTAATATGAGTAGTGTATGAAATGGTAAGCTTATAAAAAAAGGAATATGCAAAAGGAAGCTACATCACAGTTATTGTGACAACAAAAGGAGGACTATGCAAAGTTACTATTTTGATCCTAATTTCGAACTCAAAAGCCTTTGATATAGCTGCATTTGCTCTGTACAAAATCCAATTAGAATTTGTGAAGACAAAACCTCATCAAGCATCAAAAGCAAAACTACAAAATCAAAGTGGCAGAGAATGCAAATCTTTTCATAATCATTCAGCACCATAAACTTAAAGATCTAAAGGGGTGTCAAGATTAGCATGGAAGACCATGCTTTGATCATTATGTTTTCAAATAAGTAAAAATTATGGACATTTTGACAAAAAAGGCTATCATAAAAATTCCGGGGTTAGCATGGAAGACCAAAAACCCAAATCAAAAACCCACTTTCACATCTAACAAAAAACCCAAATCAGACCATGGACATGGAAAATGGAGAGGGAGAGAGAGAGAGAGATATATATATATATATATATATATATATATTGCACCTGGGAAATATATATTGCACCTGCGAGAGGGAGAGAGAGGTATGGACACGATGACAGAGAGGTAGACTCGCCGGTGAAGATTCAAGCCCGGTTCAGTGTTCAATCACGCAGTGTTCTTCTTCGGTGCTTCGAACACGGATTGTGGTGCCATGGAGCTAGCTCGCTGGGGATGAATGGCGAAGTGAAAATGAGAAAAGGCTGAGAGAGGGAAGTGAGAAGAGGGAAAATTTTCAACAAAAAATTTTGGGAGAAATGAAGTGGAATAGGGGAAGCTTCAACGGTCATAACCAGCCTGAAATGGACGTGACAATGCACTGTCGAAGGGGCCCACAATCTCAGCTAATTTACAGGCTTGCCACTAAGTGACCGGTTTTGAGTTGTGAAAACAACATAAATGAGTTTTCAATTTTACTCACTAATACTCATTTTTTTGAGTAACTGAGTCATGAAACTGGTGATATAAAATTAATCCAAACAAGCTAAGACCTGCCGTGGGACCCACATAATTTGGATGATGAAAACTAAAAACTGAGTGATATCACTCAAAATTCACTGCATCCAAACAAGCTCTTACTTGTCCATCATTCTATTAAAAGGCTTTCACATGTTTAAAATTGAGTCGGTTGTTGATAATAAAAATTTCTTGAACCTCAGTATTCTTATGTGCATTTAATGCTCCGGTGTTCATCATAAACTTGGTGTACATATATCAAAGGTAAGCTGTCCAGGCTTGTATTGAGCATTATCTGATTCAATGTTGCGAAAATATTTATTCATGTTCACAGTAGTTGGTTCTAAATTAAAGCCTGAGGCTAGGCATTAGGAACTTTGATGCGTGTGGCTCAAAATCTCGTTCAGAGTCTCAATGTAAAATAACATTTTATTAAAGACAGAAGGACCCTGCAACTTCCAGTATTTTGATGTGTAAAATGACAGGACTGAAAACAATAGGTTAGCAAATAAAATGAAAGGAGAATAGATTTAAAGAGGAAAATTAGAATAACAATGAGTGAGATAGAGACATAACAGAACCAGTGAAGACGAGAGAATCTCAAGCAATCTGAATATAACTATAAGCTATGAATTCCGAATAATCTCATTACCCTTTAAATATCCTACACGAGGGAATTGTTGTCAAAACCTTAAACAAGATCAAAAATAAGGCCTATGATATAATAGAATCATAAGCCTTTGATTCTATTATAAGAAATTTCACTGAAATGTCTAACTAGTCCATGGCTGCAGCAGCTTCATACATATGTTTGTATGTCTGTATGAATAAAAACGCAAGTAATCTACCATCCCTTGAAGTTTCGAGTAGGTGAGACATATTCCCTTCAAATTTAGCAAGTAAAAGATACCTAAGAAAACCCCTGACTGAGCATTACCTCTTTCTGACTTTTAGCTAGTTCCATCTCCAGGATTGCAATTGCTTTTTCTGATGCCTGGTAACACCGCACTTGCTCAGCAATTCTTTGGCGGATGCTATTCAATATTTCAACCATTAGAGACAGTTTCTTCTCAGCATTTGCAACAGCTTCTCCCGACACACTGGCAACTTGAATAGATGTTCCCATTTTGCCACCACGAGGCTAACTTCCTCCACCGCTCATTGTTCCAGATGTTTCAAAAAGAGCACCCTCAAGTGTTACCATACGTCGAAATTCTTTGTTTCCACTGTATGCAATATGTGTAGCCTGAAAATGGAAAATAGAAGCTACTTAAAAATTTGCCAGACCCAAGTCAACATGAATGTGAAATCTCCAATAAACCATATAAACTTCCAAGATCTACTTGCACCAATATGGCAATATTGGTTATTTTATTCTCAATATGATGGAAACCACCCACAGACGGAACTTGAGGATTTAACCTCATCAAGAGACCAATGCAAATTAGGCATTAATGATAATTCCTTTTGGTATAAACAGATTTACGTTTCTGATACAATGTATGGCAGGGCTAAGATGCCCAAGGCCTTAAAATATGATTTCTTGTATCTTAGAATATGTTTGCTTACATTGTGACATATTCCACTTAAGATTCTATCAGCAGTAAAACATCTAAAATTTCTTTCTCATTTGTCTTGGATTCCAGTTGAAAAGGATCTGTCACAAGGTAGATTGCGCAAAATTTTCTTTAGGAAAGTGCGCATGTGCACACAGACAATAAGAAATTAAAAAGTTATAAGCTGACAACTTTAGTTACTCCAATGCAACTAATCCAGATAAACCAAGCACAAGCAGCTAAAACCAACTTATTAGCCACAATGCCAAATTATCAAAACGCCACCTTGCTTTTAGAAACAAGTGAGCAAACTTAACACTGCATTTTTTTTTTTACAATTTTGAACCAGAAGAATAATCCAATGATTTAGAAAGACACTGGAAACTGCCCAGTCAAGATCCTTAACTACACAGTGTTTCCCAGTGCAGCAAAGAAAGCAAGTTTCATTCTTTCATCCTGAACTTTTAATTAAATAAAAAAGATGCGGAACTCCCTCTGGAGTGCTTATCTTCTCCTTCAACTTGCTTCTCCTGCAAGGGGAATTTAAAATTATAAAATAAAAAATAAAGTAGTCATAGTTTTATGAGTCCTCTTAAATTAATGGGAGTCTACCATATATGAAGGAAAAAGATTTATACACACACACTACTGTATGCCGTATGGCATTAAATATCAATGTGGCCACCAAATCTGAATTCTCGTTTTCTAAATTTATTGACTCCTCCTTCCTGTTAAGTAAGTTGTGATATTAAATGCTTAATTCAGATTTTACCTATCATAAAAAAAAGTTGTGATATTAACATTTCAAAACCCCTTTGACTGCTGCAAGTTTTGGTTGCACATCACCAAAAATGTTGACCAAAAACTTTTGCAACCCAAACCCAAATGAGCAACCCCATAGATCCTACAATATGTAAAGATTTGCTTTGTTATCTACATTGTCTCTTCTTACTATTTCAAACCAGCTAGTAGATTCAATGGGAACAATCTATACTATCATAATTTTAAACTAGAGAGGATCTACAAACTGGAGATATCAAACCTGCTCTCATTAAGAGATTCTAGCCTTAGACACAAGGAAAAGAACTTTAACAGGTGTCAAAAATTTGACAAAATGCTATTTTGGGGAATGAACAAAAAATATTTATTTCAATAAAGTGGAGCACAAAGTGACAACATATTTGCTGGTAGCAGGGAGCATCAAAGATGTAGCAATAGGTAACCAAGTTTTTTGGCAAGTAACAGGAAAGTAAATTCATATAATAAAAATAAAAATAAAAACCCCAGATTGATAATGACAGCATCAGCTGGAAGGATACATGTTCACATCTTAATGAAGAACACTGAGCTATTTTAGAGGCTGGCTCCCCATAAACAGCCCATTTGCAAGTTATACCTACCATCCTTAACTTTCAATTTTTCAGCTAACTAACAAGAATTATGCCTCCAATTAGCATTAGCACTAACACAAGTAATAGACAAAGTGCATCATTAAAAATAGGTTATTGATGTAGCAAGCAGGAATAAGAGGGTAAACTTTCACTAAGTTAAGACGCAAACTGTACTCACTGCTTATATGCTTCATCAATTTTTTCGACATATTTGTTGGTGCCAATTATATCCTCAAGATATTCAAGAAAACCTTCATCATGGGGTCCCTGAGCTTTTGGCTTCATAAGTGAAATCTGCTCAACTTCATGTGCATCTTTCCCCTTCACAAGTGTATATTTAGTTCAGTTTTCTGGTTAAGGGCTAAATAGAAGAAATTACTGTATCTGCCCAGTGGAGTTTGCTGGGCTTAATAATTTTGCCCAATATGGGCTATACTAGTCAGGAAGTTTGGATATTATAGCAGTAAATTATATTATTTTGTATATAGTTCAGCTTTTATATATTTGTGAGGATAGAGAGATTCATCTCAATCATGGTGGCTTGAAAAATGTGCAAGGTGATACTTTGAGGGGCAAGTCATAACATCATGAGGTAAAACTTTTCTTTTGTTTGGGAGCCACTAAAACTTCATCGAAAATCATGACCAATGATGTTGATTGGTGACAGTAGTTTTAGATTAATATGGTGTAAAGATGACTAAAAGTTCTCACAGTATACCACTGTGCAAAGACTCAAGAATCAAGAGGAATATTCTTCAAACTTAGAATGTACACACACATTAACACAAGAAAAAAGAAAAGAAAAGAAAAGAAAACTATTAACCAAAATATAAAAAACGAGTTTCTCCGATAGTTTGGATCATTTCACTAACAAAGTATGAACTAGGAGCATTGTATTGTGCCTAATATTTTTAGTGATTCCAATTCATTCAACACAGAAAGACATAGTTTATTCAGCCAAAGAAGAAGGCAAGGATTAAAAGAAATGGACACCATGAGAGTGCTGAGCTGGAACAAAAAAATATACCTCTAGCCTTGAATGTAGAGAACATCAGCTCCTGCCCTAAAGGGCTGTGGCATGCATTGGCTAAATTAGATACCACCACCCCTGCAGACTGTCAGATTTACTCCATAAAATGAAAGAGAACGACAGCATGCCACTTCATAGCAGCAATAGTTACGAGAAGAATCTACATATTAAAGAATAATCAATAGCAATTTCAGTTCTCTCTCATGGTAAAAATGATCAGCATGCATGTTCAATAAGGTTTTTTCGCTAAAAGGAAGGAAAAACCAGCTCAATGCAGTACATAAAATGAAAGAGAATGAAAGTATGCCACTTCACAGCAGTAGTTACAAGAAAAAACTACATATCAAAGAATAATCAATAGTAATTTCAGTTGTCCCACTGTTAAAATGACCAGCATAAAAACCAACTGAATTCAGTACATAAAATGAAAGAGAACAGTATGCCACTTCATAGCAGCCGTAGTTACAAGAAAAAACTACATACCAAAGACTAATCACTGGTAATTTCAGTTGTCTCTCATTTACCTATAAAAAAAATTTTCAGTTGTCTCTCATGGTTAAACTGGCCAGCAGGCATGTCCAATAAGGTTTTCTTACTAAAAGGAAGGAAAATAAGCCCTTGATTTTGGCTGGTACTCTTACAAGTATTGCTAGCAACTTCTTCAGCCACATATTATTCAGCCCTTGATTTTGGCTGGCACCACCCATCAACCTTCTCACTCACAATCACCATACTTATTATTCAGCTTTGTCACCGGCACCAGCCTACTGCGCCATAATTTCATTTCTCATCTTTCAGCCTGTCCAACTATAACAGCCATTACAACAAATTAGCAATATATACAAGTTATCAGGAGAAGTGGACCATAAATTTCAAATATAGATGACATTCATAGTAACATAGTAAACAAGCAAAGTGAGGGGGGTAAAACATAGGGATGGTCGGTTCTAGTGAACAACATTGACCACCTAGTTGCTTTTGAAAACATATAGAATGGAACATCAACCTTGCCCTATTCTATAAAAGAAATTGTTATCACAGGAAGGATTTCATCTAACAAAAGAGGATGCAAAATAGTGTTACCTTTCCAAGTGTTGATTCCAAAAATCTGGTTGGACGAATCCACAATAACTGGTTAAGAAAAAAGAAGTTGCACATTGTTGCTACCGAGAGCTGTCACCTCAAACCACTATACCCAATTTAGGGTTAATTCACTTTAGCACCCTGCTAAAGCCAGAACCTGAATTTGCAACCGTGAAGCCATAGACAGGAAGCACTGGGAGCAGAAGTTCAAGTTCTCTGCTGAGTAATTAAGCTTCTGCCTGACAAGCAACTTCGGATATTTCTTGCTTCGAGATATTAACAGATTTCTCAGAGTTTGCAACACTTTGGCCTTCATTGATTAAGCCACTTATATTGGATGCTGGAACCCATCCAAATCTAATCATACTTTCCAGAGCCTTTGCTGCATTGTCCATATTTCCCACCTTGTAAAAACCACAGATTAGAGCTCTACATGTAGGAAGATTTAGTGTAAGTCCTTGCTCTCCAGCTACATCAAGTAACTTCAACACTTCAGAAAAATTTTCCTTTTTGCATAGGGAATCTATTAGTGCATCATATATTTCACTGTCCAAGACCATACCCTTGACTAATACATCATCTACCAACTTTAAGGTTTTCATCAAATTACCTTCCTTGCAATAAGCATCACCTATCAAGCCATATATCATTTCATTGGGCTCAATTCCCCTTGCCACAATCTCCTCAAAAAGAGCAAACATCTTATTTCTTTTCCCCATGTTGTTGTAACCACAGAAAAGTGAAGTGTAAGTCACAATATTTGGCATGATATTCTTTTTCTGCATCTCCAGAAAGTGCTGCTCAGCTTCCTTCACTAATCCTGCCTTGCAGTAAGAATCAATCAGAATTGTGTAGGTCACATGATCTGGGGTCACATCCTTATCGATCATGTATCCAAACAACTGGTTAGCTTCCACCAATTTCCCAGACTTGCAGAAGCTATCAATCAAAGCATTGAAAGAAGACGTGGAAGCAAAGCCCTTCTGCACCATCTCATGTGATAAGGTAAGGGCCTTCTCCATGTCTCCTGCTTTGCAGCACCCATTGACAAGGGCAGAATAGATGAAACAATCAGGTGGAATCCCCTTTGATGGCATTTCATCCAATAATCGAAACGCCTCCATTAAATTTCCAGATTTGCAGTACCCATCTATAACTGTAGCATAGGTCACACCATTAGGAGCCAAGCCCTTTCCTGAGATTCCATCAAACAGTTCCCTAGCTCTCTCAATAGCACCCAACTTGCAAAGTCCATTAATCAAGGTATTATAAGTAACAATGTTTGGAGTAATGCCTTTCTGGCACATCTCTTCATGGACTTGAAAAGCTTTGTCTAAATCACCTTGCTTACAGAAGCTGGAAATGAGAGAGCTGTAAGTAAAAACATCAGGCACCAGAGACTTGTCAAGGAGTTCAGAGAAAACCTCCATTGCTTCCTGAGTTTTTCCGTTCTTACAGAGACCATGGATGAGGACGCTATAACTTTGGACATCAGGAATGACCCCTCGTTCAAGCATACATCTAAATGCTGAAAAGGCTTCTGTTATGTTCCCCTCTTTACAGTGCCCATCAATCAGGGCTGTATAGATTACATCATTAGGCACTATTCCACAATCTAGCATTTCCCTGAAATACCTGTCTGCTAATTGCATTTCCCCTGCCTTACAATATCCATTGATGAAAGCCCCATAAGTATATTCATTAGGCTTCAATCCCCTCTCAATCATTTCAACTAAGAAAGTCTTTGCATCTTCCATCCTTTTGGCCTTGCAAAGCCCAATTATAAGAGAATTATAGCAAAAAGCATCAGGCAGAACCCCATTTTCTCTCATTCCTTTCAAAATCCTTATTGCCTCATCAAATCTACTTTCTTGGACGTGACCTTTAATTAGAGTTGAGTACAAAATTGCATTTGGTTTCAAACCCCCAGCAATCATTTGCTCCAGAACACTATTAGCCCGTTGCAGATCACCACAATGGCATAGACCATTTATTATAACACCATAAGTGGATATAGTGGGTTCCAATTTCCTCTTCTTCATCTCAAGAAGTAGGTCATAAACCTTTTCCAATTTTTTCTCTTGATAATACCTATCAATTAGAGGGGTAAAAGTCTGGGTATCAGGTGTTATCCCAATCGCAATCATCTCCTTCAAGATAGTTCTGGCCTTCTCCACGTCACCAACCTTACAGAACCCACTGACAAGCACATTATATGTCACCAAGTTTAACTTTATTCCATGGGCAACCATCTCATCCTTGATTCTCAAGGCCTCTTCTACTTTACCTTCTTTCATGAGACCATTAACCAAAGCAGTGTAGGTAAAAAGATCAGGACGTAGACCCACATTGAACATCTCTTCCAATACCAACTTTGCTTCTTCCAACCTTTTCTGTCTGCATAACCCATCAACAAGCGTAGAGTAAGTATAATTATCCGGGACCAACCCCTTTCCAGCCATCGACTTCTTCAGCTCAAAAGCTTCGTCAACAGCCCCACTTCTGCACAACCCTCCAATTACTACATTGTAGGTAACCATATTAGGACGACAACCCTTCTCCTCCATCTCAAAAAGCACCCTTCTAGCCCCCTCCACATTCCTAACTTTAAAAAGCGCATTGATCACATTAGTGTAAGTATAAACATCGGGACTTATCTTAGCTTCTAACATCCCATCATAAACCTTCCAAAACAACTCCATCCCATTGCACTTAACTAAATCCTTTAACAAAGAATTACAACACAACAAACGAGGCAGAAAGCCACCATTTTTAGCTTCCAAAAACACAGTAACAGCCTCATTCAAAAAACCCATCTTCCTATAGACATCAACCAAAATCTCAATCACCATAACATCACATTTAGACTCGCCACAGTCTACACGACACCTAAGAATAGAATCAAGAATTTCCAAAACTGGCTTCTGGGTCATCACCATTCGCTCTAAAACGCCACTAGCATGTGCATAAAGCCTCAAATTACACAGAGAAACAGCCAGAATCGAAAAAGAATACAAATTCTGAGGACCTCCACCCATTTGAGAAGTGGACCAGTCAAAGAAATGAAGGAGGCGTTTGGGGTTAGATACCTTGTTCTGAAGAAGAACGGAGCGAACAACTTCTGGGTTCAGCTTCTTTGGTATGTCCGAGGATTCGATGAGGCGCTGCCAGTTCATTTGCTTGAGCATGGCCGAGATTTCGTTGACGGTGTCTTCGTTTTGTTTTGTTGAGGTCTGTGACTGTGAGTGTGAGAAAGTGCAAAAGTTTAAGGATTTTGGATCAAAAACATGATGTCTTCGTTTTGCTTTTGCGAGAACATGTCGATTTCGGAGTGCCAATGTTAAACCCATTGTTTTTCTTTTCCGATCAGCAAGAGACAGAGAGTCAAGAGTGTAGAAATATATTAAAGCCTAACCAAAATAAAATGGAAATATATTAATGAGTTTCACCTCTAAAAAGGGTTTTATTTTTATTTTTGAGAAGAAGGTATAATTTCGTTTTGTAAGCCAAAATGTCAAATGCAAAATTATTTCTTGATAATAGCTAGAATTTTTTTTTAATGAAATACTTTAATTTGTAGTTGCAAGTTGCAATTATGGCTGTCATGTGTAAATGTTTTTAATTTTAGGAAATTATTAAAAAAAAAAACACTAATGTTTTTAATTTTAGGAAATTATTAAAAAAAAATACACTAATCTACATTTTAAATAACTACATCTTCTTTTACTTTTTCTTTTCTTTTATAATTGAGAAAATATTATTAAGAAGGGTTTTTTTAATAATAATTGAGATTTTTTTTTTTTGAAAAAGATTTTTTTTATAATTGAGATAATATTATTAAGAAGGGCCCAAGCTCCAAAGAGGGCAAAAACAAGGAGGAACTGGTCCATCATTTTCCTTGCAAAAGACTCACTTGAAAATGGGAGAGATGGGATGAGTTTCACAAGTTAAAGAAAAAATGTCCAACGGGCTAGAAGGTGTGCAAGCTCATTTGTAGATCTGTAACTAAACAAAAATTTTGCAACAGAAAAGCAAGGAATTAGGTTGCAAATATCAGCAGCAATGGGAGAAATTTCCCGAGGAGGATCAGACTCGGAGCAAACAGTAGAAGCAATAACAACCTTGATAGCAGTGGAAATGGCAAGGAGATTTTTTACAGCTACTTCAATTCTACAAGGATATTCTCTTTGGATGATAACTCTTATGACATTCATCGCGTCTATGGGTCAGTGGGAAATAGAAGGACTTAATTACATACCCGAGTCAATCAAATATTTAATTGAACAATCTTATTGCTAATCTGATAGCTTCTAAGTTACTTTAGTGCTATTATTTACTTGCCAATGGCTAGTATTAGTATGAAAGAGAAATATTATGTACCAAATATTTTCACAATAAATTATAAGTAATTAGTTGTTGTTGAGGCTCATTTTTTGAGAGTCCAATAAGAAGAAGAAGCCCAGCAACATCAGCAGAAAAGAGTTAGAAAGTGGATAAAAAGCTCATTAAATCCAAGCGGCAGGAATAATGGATTGTAGGTCCATAAAGCAAATAAATGGACCTTGAAGAAGTAAATGGGTCTAAAAAGGCCCGAAAATAGAGAAATAGCAAACTATGAGCAGCAGATGTAAAAAAAAAAAAGTGAAAATGGGTCACGCCTGTTATGGCAGGCCCGAAATAAAGTAAGTACAGGGCAATAAGAAAATCTATAAGCCTTAAGGATGAAGTGTAGAGTAGTTGGGCCGAGGAAGCCCAATGAATTAGTAAAGGCTTATGGAAAGCACGGAATTAGAAGTCAAGGACACCCAAAAGAGAGTAAATGGGACACAGGACCCGCAGGCAAACATGCAAAAAGGCCTAGTGGGCCTATTAGGACATTAAAAGAGAAAACAGACAGCAAGCCCAAAGAGGCCTAATGGCCCTGAGTCAATATCGTCACGACAGAAACGGTAGAACAATACAGCAGGAAGCAACAGCAAGGATTAAAACACGGAAAGATGCAAGTAAGTTAAAGCCCATAATCGGGCAAAAGCCCAGACCCTAAACAGCAAGTCAATAAAAAAATTAGAGAAACAACCCACGCCACAAGAAGGTAGAGACAAACGGTAGGATAAGCAGACAGACGTTCAGATCGCGGCAAACGCATGAGCAGCGGGCAGATTTTGGATGGACATGAAAGTGAAGGACGCGCAAAACCCAAATCCCACCAGCCTGTACCCAGTCAATACAAGAAGAGGTGGGTCATGAGTTAGAGGTAAGGGAGGCGTGGTCTGGCGGTGGGGAGAGGAGAAAACATATTTTGAGGTTCTTGCTCAGGCTCCTTTTGGAGGGGGTGTTCTGCTGGGACGATATGCCACCCGAAAGAAGCAAAGTTGAGTTGGAACCACAGGGTGCATGCCATGAGAAACGGAGAGTGAGAGTACGCACATCGTGACAGGTAAGAATGTCACGGCAAGCAAACAAATAAAATAGTTTGTCCTCGCCTAGTGATGTGGAATGGCGCGGCCAACGCAGGTAAGTGGCGCTGGCTACGCACCTGACCAATTAGTAATGGTCGGCAAGGACACACACACCAGTCAAAAGCAGTTAGAGGGTAAAAAGGTAAAAGCCAAACCACGGCAGACATTATATAAGGACAATTATATAAGGACACTCACTGTGCACAAGAGGGGCAAGATTGGCCTAGGAGAGAATAACACTAACTAAAAAAAAAAGATTAAAGAGAAAGGTTTAGAAAACAAAGAAAAGAAAAAGAGAGAGAACAAGATTACAGATATGCACTAAATAGGTTGTTTCCTTCTCTCCCTCTCAAATCCACGCTCTCTGCTATCAGCAACCTGAGCACGAGTTATTTAGGACCGTTTCCTCAAAACCATTAATCTCTCATCTGAAGAAATTACTCGCATTGAGGAAATGTTATTTCCTTCTTAGCTTAGATCCCTTAACATATCACGGCAAACCAACATTTATTATGATTTTACAAGCTCACTGTTATTTTTTTTTTCTTTCCTTTGTATTTATCTTTCCGCATTCATCTTTGCTGTTATTTCACTGAGATATATACTCCTTGCAATACTCCTCGCAATGCCTCATTATTTAAATATAGCAGACGAATCTTTTTGTCATCTACGTTATGTTTGCCTGCTCTAATCATCTTAAGTAGACCTGCCTGCCATGAGCACATAATTTAAATCACGATAAAACGGGGCGTGGCTTGCGCACAAGCCGAACCAAGGTGAGTTGCAATTGGACCGGTCCCAACTCTTTGATCCAGAATATTTCGGACCTAGCATGGCAGGAGGTAATCCAGTCCAACGTTGTATAAAAAAAAGCCCACCACAGTTATTATTAGTTCAAATTTGAATCTACCACTGAGATTACTTTTTTGTCCTAGCAATAACAATCAGTAACAATCTGTCACTTACGATTTGTCATGAAAATGTTGTTAAACATACACATATAAAGCTATAATCAAAGTCTCTTTTCAAGTTGAGCTCAAACTACTCATAAATTAGCTTAGTTGATCTACAACAACATTAAGTTGAGGATAGAATCTTGTATCCATATAACAATGTTGAGCTACCCCGGGTTTTGTAATTCATTCAACACCTCCTAATGTTTCAAAGAAACAATCTAAGGTTTACCCTCCTCAATTAGAATTTATCCCCAAAAAAAAAAAGTGTTGGGCCTAGGATACTTGGGTTCACCAGAGCAACAAAAACTGCATTTTGGGCCCAATTCCTAGTTTCATAGGAATAGTAGATTACTGTCGTTAGAACTTTTCTAGCTCACAACATAGGAGAGAGGAACTCATTCAACACAAACAAATACACGAAACAAGCTTTACAGTCACAGACACTCACTGTTGAACTTGAACCAAAACAAAAACCATGTACACTGGGGTTAGCCGAAGGCTATGTCAGATACGAAGACAGTTACATACGGTTTCGTCGTCCCATGAGGGGCCAAGTGAGACCTTGAAGAGAAGGATTGCTGGGTTACAGAGGACGAGGAAAAGCAAGAAGAACCTTAAGATAAAGAAGGACCAGTTCATTGTCGAAGTTCCCGAGTCCAAATCCTACCTCGACACCGCTTCTTTGCCCATGATTCTCACTGTTGTAGGTGTTGGCCTCTTCGCTAAGCTTCTCATGATGGTACTCTCTCTTCTCTTCTCTTCACTTCTATTCTATTCTATTCTCCATTTCTTTTCATTTTCCACAACACCCATTTCTCCTTTTTTTTTTTCCTTTCTATATCAAGCTAATTAAAGATTGCTTCTTGTTGATATTCATATCGATTTTGATGATGGACATCTTTGTTGAAACTTTTTTGAATGTGGGCACTTTTTTTTTCGTATATAAGAAAGGTGCATTGCATCGATTAGAAAAATCGGAATTTTGTTGTGAAGATTTTATTTTTTTCATTTTCCACAACCCCCATTTGTCATTTTTTCTTCTTCTTTCTATATGGACTAATTGAAGCTTGTTTCTGATTGATTTTCAAATTAATTTTTGATGGCCATTGTGTGTGTTTTTTTTTTCTCATAAAAAAGTCATTTTTGAATGTGGGTACTGATTATTTATTATTTATTTTTGTATATAAGAAGGGTGCATCAATTAAAAAAAAAAAATTGAAACTTTGTTGTGGAGGTTTCATTTTTTATTTTTTTTTATGAATCAGAGAATTGATATTAATGAAACACATAATTTTACAAAGACGCAGTGGCGAGCTGCATACACAGAAACAGACACACTCAACTAGTCATGATTTAGCCTAAACATTACAAAGATAAAAGTTAAAAACTCCAGATCATGGCAGAACAGATAAGGGGATACCCGAGACCCCATGAACAATTTCTTTCTTGGTTCTGATATGTCTTCCATAAACCCTGATATTCCTATGTTTCCAAATGTGATATTATACAAGGCAACCTCAGATGCAAGATTGCACAACACTTCCATGAATCTGTTAAGTGTTGCCTCTAAGGTTTTGAACGCCCCATTCAACTACATATTTTCAGCAGCATTCAGGTCTTGTAACAAGACACCATCCCATGATTTATTTCCAAATTCTGTCAGTAAATGATCACTCAAAGAATAATGGCTTCTGCTTTCCATATAACTTCTACAAAATACACAGCACGTCCCTCCCCTTATAGCCCCACTTGAGGAGTCTAACTCTTGTTGTCAAACTGTTTCTAAACACAAGCCAACTGATTAAGGCATACTTTGGTATGGCTAATTTGGACCATACTAGCTTTCACCAGTTGACCTCTGGCTGCTTGGACTTGATTGTATCCCATGTTTGAGCACAATTAAAATTACCTGGTTTAGAAATACTCCAAAAAGCTTGATCTTTATCCCCAAACTTCACAAGACATAGCTTACTCTAGATGGACACAAGAGCATCTGATCAAGCAGATTTCTAGCAACAATCCTGCCTACCAGCATAGCAGAAACTTTAGCATCCATAGTACAAGCAGAATCATATATGACTCTGAAACCATATTTGGCAAACAGAACTCCATCCAACTGCCACCAGTCATGCCAACCTGATATGAGTCTACCAGCTCTTATTACAATTTTCAGATAAGTTCTAGCAAGGTTTCATAATTTTAATAATTTTCTCCAACCCCAAGTGCTTTACTGAGGAACCTTAACAATCTAGAAACTCTTACCTTTCAAGATATTAGTATGCACCCATACCACCCACAAGGAACCTGCTTTTACAAACAGATTTTAGATATGTTTTATAATGGTTGCCTTATTCCACTCAAACCTCTTTGGACCCAAGCTCTATTTGCATTTTGGAACACACAAAATCCCAATAAATGTTAATACCCTATAGCACCATAATCTTATCTTGGCCCTTCCATAGAAACTTATTAAATTTCTGTTTTATACTCTTAATGACTTTTTAAGAAATATAAACACACTAGCCTAGAAAAATGGGATACTATAGAGTACTAATTGCAGTAGTTGTAGTCTACTTGCAAATGGGAGCTTTTTACAATTCCAAGCATTTATCTTGGCAGTGATTTTCTCATTTAATGGCTTACAATCCTGAACCTGAGTACTCAACTTGCCTGATACTAGAGAAGCACCCAAATACCTCACTTCCTAACTTACTCTCTTTGAAAATTTAACCATCAACAATCTGTTTTCTGGTAAAGGGAGAAGTGCCTGAACCAAAAACTTCACTTTTCCTCACTTATATTTTTAAAAAAAACCTTTCGCTTTTCCTCACATCAGCATTCAAACCTAACATATTTTTGAATTCCACCAACGCTCCTTTTATTACTTGAATAGATGGAAGATCAGTGAAAACTATCAAATCATCTGTAAAACAAAGTTGGGTCAATTGTAAGCATGTTGGCATATATGTTTGATAAAATAGCAGATGCTTTGTTTTTGGTTTGATGCTTCCATTGTAGCTTTGCCTAGGAAATTTTAGTTTAAGGAGCGGTTAATGTGACCATTTTTTAAAATAAAATGGTGCACCAAATGAAAGGTTGGATTTTTGTTGTGGAGGTTTCATGTTGGCATCTTATGTTTGATAAAATACAAGATGCTGTACTTTTGCATAGGCAGTTTTAGTCTATAGACTGGTTAACGTGATTTGAAACTTATATGGTGTGGTGGCAGTACGATGATTCAAAGTCGCAAGAACTGATAGAGCGAAAAATAAAGAATGCACCTGATGGGCAAGGCACGGTTAGAATGCTGAGTCATGAGGAGTGGGAAGAAATTCGAGAAGTGAGGCCTAGAACTCCCTTTGAATCCAAGCTCGCTCGTCCTAATGCACAAATTAGAACTGGGGAACGACTGCGCAAGGTCAGGCTCTTCATCCTTTTATATCTTCTCTACTCTTCTTTCCTGCTTGGTTATTTTGTGGAGAACATTGCTTATGGACATAGGCTATGACTCTAGAGTGTTTTCCTGTTCAATGTAATGCTTTATGAGGTTTTTTAATCCTCTAATCTATACAGGTCAAAACTGCTCCCACTAAGTTATAACTAACGCTATATATTTATCTGCTTATGCATTTTTTTTTTTTTTGGACTTAATAGACTAAGAGTTTCATATGTCATATGCTTTTTTATTCATTTGTTTAAGACACTCATTACTGTTCCTTTGATAAAATTCAAATACTATTTTTATCTTTTTTGGTTTGGGAGGGAGGAGGGCTGAAAAACCAAATATCTTCATTCACCCTATTTTTGCTGAAGTTGAATTATATCTTTGCTATCGAGTGCTGCTTAAATGATGTTGATCTTCAATGTTAATGTTTTCTTTAAAATTGGATTGCAATGGTTATAAATAAACAACAATGTATTTTCAATTTCATGTTAATTATACAGTCCTTATTGGTCATTAAGTAGCTTGATGGATGAAGAAATTGGTTTGGTCATTTTAATCTCTGGTTTATTTTAAGGAATTGGGAATGTTTTAAATGATTATCAGAATGTTCTTCTCTTATGTCTTATCTCATTCATTCTCTTGGTTTTATTACATATACCCAGTTTTTTACTCCTATCCTATAAAATCCCTAGCTTAATTATTCAGAATGCTCTATACTCATCGTTTTGAATTTTATCATTGTTATTACATGACTGCCAAATTGTTTTAACACTCATATCGCAATGTTGTTATATTTGCTTTGGAGTGTTGATTAGAAAATTTTGTAGTTCATGGTAGACATTGCAAATGACCCGGTAATGTGTTTGGATGAGCTTATTATTATTTGCAATAATCAAGTAAATTTTTCTTAACAACAAGCTGGGAAAACCAGCAACAGCATCCAACAGGGGCCTCAAATTACAACAGAACCAGCAACACACTCAGGTCAAAAGACCAACAACCAGAAGTACAATAGTTAAACCCCTCACCCTCACCGAAGTCAAAGACCAATAAATCCATAATTACAAATACTCAGGAAAAGCACAATTCCGAACACCCTGAACACAACACTCGGGAAAAGCACCCAACACAGCCTTTAAGACCTACGTTGATAATTTACAGTGTTGACTGCATCATGTTATTTCGCTTGGGAGCTTCTAGTTTCAACAGAGTCAATGCCGTACAAGCAAGCCTCTAACATAAAGCAAAAAATGATTATGTTAATTCATGAAACTTATCTGCATGCTGTTTGTGGGGTCTCATGGCAAATGGACTGTTGTGGTCTGGTTTCCCTTTGAGAGATTTTCTTTTTGAAGGATTCTGCATGATCAAGCAAACTTTAGACCATTTAATGTGGTGGTGTTTTTTTTTTCTTCTTGAAATGATACATAACAAAATAATTCTCCATTGACTTGAATAAAATTTCAATGTGCTTATGCATGTCACTGGGTCATCTCTTTTGTTTACCTCTCATGAAGAAAATATGCTTTCCCCTTATGGTGGTGACACAAATATGATAGTGCCGATGTATGATGTTGTTTGCTTGTTTTGTGCAGGAGGATTTGAAGGACTGGACCATTGATGTGCTCACGGATGCACTCACCCGAGTTGAAGAAACTGCTAGACAGAGTTCCAAGTGACTCAAGACTTTGAAGCCTGGTGTACATGATGATACACACTGTAAAGAGTGTAAGACTGCAAATGTGTTGCCATTTCATTAAATTAGTTAGCTCTATAAATGGCATCTGTAACTAACTCTTGAGAATTAGTCAGTCGATAAGGCTTTTGTTTTTTTGTTTCCCAATTATCAATCACATTTTTTGGTTGATTGTGTTGAGAAAGGAAGGAGACAACTGCTGTTCATAGAATAGGCTTCACATAAATTATCAAATTTAAATTAATTTTTTTTAAAAAAAGGTACCACTAGAGTAATCTACTAGTACCCAAAAAATAAAAAGAAAAAAAATAAAATAAACCATGGTTAATAGCACGACAAAGCCAATTTTCCGTAAAAATAGATCTACCTTTTCTGTTCTTTTTTTAATGGGCTTCAAAATTTAGACATAATCATAAGAGTTCTAATTATATACTTTATGTAGATCTCACAATTTGATCGAGTGAGCATGACTTACTAATCTGGTAGTAATTTAAAAAAAAAAATTTATTTATATATGACTTCTTTACTACATATCTAGTAGCATTTCACTAAACTTATTATATTGAAAAGTTAGAGAAACTATATATTAGTGCACGTTTATTCAGACGAAGCACAACAGAGGCATTATGCATACTTTCTTTTTCACGGCGTTTGCTCAGTGACAGTGATCCACACACACACACGCACACAAATATATATATATATATATATATATATATATATATATATATATCAAGCTCAATAGGTTCACAGGTCATATTTTTTTTTTTTTTTTTAAAAAGGGTTTGGAATTGAACTGAACTGGGTCAACATGGACCAAGGGCCTATGAAAGAACACACCTCATTGGCTTGGTCTCATCATGATTTCATTTTGTTTTCTAAGATCACAATCATAAGCTCAACATATAAAAAATACAATGGGCTTCGCTATCTTCACTCAATAAAATATAATATGGGTTGGGCTTAAAACTATAATGGGCCACTTTCCATTTCATAGCTTTTGGATTCATGCCTTATTTGCAGTTTAAGCCTTAGTTTCTTTTATAAAAAAAATGTAGGGGAAAAACAGAAGAAGCTACCGCCTAAAAACAAAATGAAACTCCCTTCAAAAATAAAATGAACCATGAATTTGATAGCCCTACCTCTTGAATTGCTCTCATGTAGGGGTATTCATTTGTTTATACAAAGTTACACGCCAATGTCGCCAAGGCATTATACCAATCAATTTACGCTTATAATTATCATTAACCATAAACGAATTAGGCACAAAAGCGAAAGCTGTTGTAACTTATAACTTATATAACACATCAACACATTCAAAAATAGATAACTATTTGATATATGCAAACTCATACAGAACTAAATAAAGAATTGATTCCATGACAACCAGGTAAATAATTACTCATGACATGGAACCATTAGCTAAGGAACGCCACCAAAACCAAATGCATCATCAGGTAGCTTTTTCACAGATTGCAAAACTACCTGGGTTAATTGTAATTATCAGTTTTGTAGATCCCAACAAGTCGATCGGCCAATTCAAACATGTTTTTTCGAAGACTGCAGGTGGCATAAAAGATAAGAACACCAAGATCAGTAGAAGTAAATATATCAGTAACTAGCAATAAACCCCAGGGAGCATTCAACCTACATTATGATTATAAGTTGGGCATCCTTTGTTCGGTCCTTCACATAATGCCCCACAATAGAGACATTTTTGAAGTCGCACACCATATGGACCAATGTAAGTGAATGAAGATCAAAAGAAAAAGAAGACGAAACAATTTAAGAGGGGTGGGGATTATAATCAAGGATTCAGGAAAGTGCCCAGTGCAGCATCAATTTCATCCATTACATAAAGGGGGGTTGGCTTGTATTGATGAAGTGCGCAAACAAGAGCTAAAGAACTCAAGGTCTGAAAGCAGTAAAAGGAACATCATTATAGGTTACTCAACTGTCAACATAATTCAGGGATTCTATAGACAGGCATGCTTATTGTTCAGATAATGGTTTCTATAGAAGGGTTAAAGTCAACAATGTTCAAAGATAACCTTTTCACCACCCGATAAATTTGCAATATTCTTCCAGCTCTTCCTTGGTAGTCGGACACTGAAAACAACACCTTCAGAGAAAGGATCCAAAGAGTCCACTGGCTCAAGTTCTGCATCACCTCCAAGTGTAATCATCTATGGCAAGTCCATTAGAGGGACAAAAGTACAATCATTACTTGTAAATGCATATAATACAAGAAAAAAAAAAGGAAAGAAGCATGAAAGTTGAAACAAGAAGTATCAAATATGAAAAGCCCCAACTGATTGCAAATGAAGGAGCATAGAAAAGAATTTTGCTAATTGAAAGTGGAGTTCTTCAATGGCAGAAGATCTAGCAACAGGGTACAAATGGTACTAGTTATATTTCTTGCAATTCAAACTGTTTAATGTACATTAAAGACACCAAAGAGTAAAAAATGGACAACAGAATTTATAATCCAGCTAAGACTTGTGGGGAGTGATCCATTCACAAACCTGATACATCTCCTTCAGCTTCAAAGATATTGCATTGAATCCTGCCATGAACTCATTTAACCTGTTATTGTACCATATCCAGTTGAGTGAAAACTAAAAAATTGTGCAGAAGGATAAAAAGAACATAAATCAGACAAAAAAAAAAAAAAAAAAAAATTAAAGATAGATATGCACGCCTCTTCTTCCTCCATTCATCACACTATCTCTTTATGTCATCACGCTGTTGAGTGACCTTGTTTAGTTCCTCAACTTGTCCATTATATAATGATACCTTTGTCTGATATCTATTAATCATAGTATGAAAAATTTAGCGGAGGGCCCTGAAGAATTCAACTCAAGTTGATAAACATTTTAAAGAATGGAGAAAGTCATACTCTGGGATAGAATCAAGCCTGAAGCTTTTCAAGGTCCACTAAGTCTTTCTGAATTCTGCAACCAGTACACAATGTTAAGCATGCTTTAAGATCATAAAGACCCCTTGCTTCTTAAGACTTCCACAAAAAGGACATACTGTTCCATATGCTTTATAAGAGCAGTTTGCAAGTCATCAAGCCTTTTTTTGTACCTTCGCCTTCAATTGCAACTCCTTGTATGCCTTTTTCATGTCTGGTAATTTGTATTCAGCGTCAACCTGTGCCATCACAGAGATTGTAAGCAAGATGTCAGGAAACATGAGCAAACAAAAAAAAAAAAAAAAAAAAAAAGGAAACGAGAAAGATGCAAGAATTAGCACAGTACCTCTGATTCCCGTAACTCATCCACAGTGTTTTTCACTTTGTCGTAATTGGATTTTGCATTGTCTAATGCATCTTTATGCTCATCGATCAGCTATACAAGGTGAAGAAGAAATTAGATCATATAGCAGTATGAAAAAATCTTTTTTCTTGTGGATTTTTATTAATAATAAATAATGAAAAAAAAAAAACCTCGTGTCTTTTTATAATTCTCTTGAATGGTAAAAGCTTGCTGCTCTATTTCTTTGAAAATGTCTCATAATTTTTATAGCAGTATGAAGAAATTAGATCATATAGCAGCATGAAAAAATCTTTTTTCTTGTGGATTTTTATTAATAATAAATAATGAAAAAAAAAAACCTCGTGTCTTTTTATAATTCTCTTGAATGGTAAAAGCTATCTGCTCAATTTCTTTGAAAATGTCTCGTAATTTTTCCTTTTCCTCAACAAGTCTTTCTTTCTCCTTCTTTGACTCCTCAATCCCTTTAGTCAACTTCTTCTTCATTTTTTGGCCAGTCTCTATTTGGACTCTATGGTGGTTGATATCTGTGCTATTTTTATCAATATCCTGACAGTTGGTAGCATGAATTAGTAGCAACACTCCATTGTAGCTAGTAACTTGGATGTTTGATTGTTTCATGGTGTTTCACATAATTACAGATTGGATATTATTGACCTTTAACTTCTGTGCTTTCAATCTTTCACCACCAGCATTTTCTATATTATTCTGAAGCTCCAAAGCCTAAAGCAGAGACAATTAAGCATAAATCAAACTGAGATATTAAAATAAAGGTTATATATTGTTCATGTTATACAAGATAAATGGAATAAGAAACACAGCAGGTTAGTAGGAATGCCAGGTCATAAACCACCTACCATGAAGCCATTGGACTAAATTCTGTTCTTTAAGTAAATGTAATGATTGACATGCAACATGCAAAGACAACAAAACATAATAGAGTTCATCACCCACCTTCTCTTTCAGCTCTTTCTACCCTTGTATAAGTTTATCAATCTCCTTTTCTTCTGTAGAAATTATTTTCTTGAGCTCCTCCAACCTATCAAGCTCATCCTTCCTTGGTTGTGATGCAGCCTCCAGCGAATCAAGTTGTTTCTCAATATAACTATGTTGTGAATTCAAACTGTCAATCTGTTGAACAATAGTTCCCAGTGCATCATATTCCCTTCAAATTTAGCAACTAAAAGGTTCCTTAGAAAACCCCTGACTGAGCATTACCTCTTTCTGACTTTTAGCTAATTCCATCTCCAGGATTGCAATTGCTTTTTCTGATGCCTGGTAACACCACACTGCCTCAGCAATTCTTTGGCGGATGCTATTCAATTTTTCAACCATTATAGACAGTTCCTTCTCAGCATTGGCAACAGCGTCTCCTGACACACTAGAAGCTCAAATAGATGTCCCCATTTTGCCACCATGAGTCTTACTTCCTCCACCACTCATTGTACCAGATGTTTCAAAAAGAGCACCGTCAAGTGTTACCACACGTTGAAATTCTTTGTTTCCACTGTATGCAATACGTGTTGCCTGAAAATTGGAAAATAGAAGCTATTTAAAAATTTGCCAGACCCAAGTCAACATGAATGTGAAATCTCCAATAAACCATTTAAACTTCCAAGTTCTACTTGCACCAATATTGGTTATTTTACCCTCAATAAGATGGAAACCACGCACAGACAGAACTTGAGGATTTAACCTCATCAAGGGATCAATGCAAATTAGGCATTAATGATAATTCCTTTCGGTATAAACAGATTTACGTTTCTAATACAATGTATGGCAGGGTTAAGATGCCCAATGCCTTAAAAAATGATTTCTTATCTCTTAGAATATGTTTGCTTACATTGTGTCATATTCCACTTAAGATTCTATCAGCAGTAAAGCATCTAAAATTTCCTTCTCATTTGTCTTGGATTCCAGTTGAAAAGGATTTGTCACAAGATAGATTGCACAAAATTTTCTTTAGGAAAGTGCGTGCGCGCACACACACACAAGCAAGAAGAAACTAAAAACTTATAAACTGACAACTTTAGTTACTCCATGGCAACTATTCCAGATAAACCTAGCACAAGCTGCCAAAATGAACTTTTTAGGCACAATACCAAACTATCAAAACCAACTTGCTTTTAGAAACAAGTTAGCAATACTTTAACACTGCATTTTTTACAATTTTGAAACAGAAGAATAATCCAATGATTTATAAAGAAACTAGAAACTACCCGGTCAAGATCCTTAGCTACAACAGTGTTTCCCAGTGCTGCAAAGAAAGCAAGTTTCATTCTTTCATCCTGAACTTTAATTAAATCGAAAAGACGCAGAACTCCCTCTGGAGTGCTTATCTTCTCCTTCAACTTGGGTAAAAATTCAACTTGCTTCTCTTGCAAGAGGAATTAAAATTATAAAATAAATAATAAAGTAGTCATAGTTTTACGAGTCCTCTTCAATTAATGTAAGTCTACCGTATATGAAGGAAAAAGATACACACACACATACGCTACTGTATGGCATTAATTATTAAGTGGCCACCAAATCTGAATTATCATTTTCTAAATTTATTGACTCCAGAATCCTATTAAGTAAGTTGTGATATTAAAATTTCAAAACCCCTTTGACTGCTGCAAGTTTTGGTTGCACATCACCAAAAAGTTAACCAAAAAAATTTTTGCAACCTGAACCCAAATGAGCAATCCTATAGATCCTACAATATGTAAAGATTTGCTTTGTTTTCTACATTGTCCCTTCTTGCTATTTCAAAACCAGCTAGCAGATTCAATGGGAACAATCTATATTGTCATAAAATTAAAGCTAGAGTGATTTACAAACTGGAGATATCAAACTCATGCACAGAGATTCAGCCAACTTTTGGCCTAAAAGATTCAAAGAATGTGTCACAAGTTCTGACAATTTTCGGTCAAGTTTCCTAGGATCAAACAAATAAACCAGTCGACCTTCCAACTTATAAGTAAACAAGGTCTTTCAGGTGCTCAAAATTCCTACTTATAAGTAAACAAGGTCTTTCAGATACTCAAAACATTAAAGTAACTGTTTGGACAGTAATGTGAAATTGGTACCAATATCATGAAAGTTGCAACACCAAGATTCTCCCTCCAAAGTAGCTCAACGCATGCTTGTGCTGCACTTGTTGTTTCCACTACAATATATAATCAAGTCCAGGGCAAGCCGTTGATATAGCAACATCATATTTAGCTGCAGATAGGAAATCACAAAAATTAATAGACAAACTTTATTTGAAAATTAAAAATATATATGGGATTTGATATCATACTATTTGGTAAAGAAAATGATGAGTTCATCAATGCATTAAACACGGCAATAATTGGAAAGGGTTGGTAAAGTAATAAAGCCGAACAAAATTTCACAAACATCAAACACAAATCTCAACTCATATAAATCACCTGTATTGTTCTGTATAACTAGGACAAGAACTGTTGTGGAAAAGCAGGTATAAGAAAAGGCACAATTACAAGTCACAAAAATTGGACTTTTGTCATTGTTAATCTTGAAAAGATGGCTAGAAAACAAAGATTATAAACTAATAACAAAGCAGAAGACTTACCCTCAATAGCACCAAGATCACCCATTCTTCCATATATTCCCTCAATTCAGTTGGACTCCTTAGCCTGCAAGTTTGCTTTCAGAACTGATCCCTGACTCTTCTCAGTATCCAAAATAGACTTAAGTTCTGCAACCTTCTGTCTTGCAGCTTGTTCAATAGGAATCAGTGCATCTTGTTCTTTGATGCATTCCTGCAATAAGGGTCAAGTACTATCATCATATTTCCTAATGGCAAAGCAACAAGTGAACTTGAAATTCAAATTAATTATGATGAAAACACAAACTTGTTCCACTTTACGAGCTCCCAATACTTCAAGCTTCTTCTTTTCTATATCAGTTTGAATATCTGCAATGCTTGCAGTTTTTGTTTTTAATTTTCCCAATATAACATCCTCCTGCTTTTGAGCATCTTCAAACGCTGCACGACCAGCTTCATGCTGAAACAGTAACCATCACTTTCAGCCAACTATATTTTAATCTCTGCTACACAATTCATATTATGGGACCTTTTACTTCAAACACTGTCAATCTACCCAAGAAATGAATTGCTTGACAAAAAATGAAGTGCTTAATACAATTTTTTTCATTTATATGTGAGAAAGAAAAATAAGGGGACACTAACAAGTAGCTAATGCTCTCATCCCTTAAAATTAATTAAAAAGATACTATCAAAGTACCAAAACTCACCTTTTCACTCAAAAGGTTGCTTTCGGTACATGTAACTTCAAGTTTTCCCTTATGTTTAATCAGTTGCTTTTCTCAAGGTTCTAGTTCAGCACGAACTTTTGCAAGCTCAGCACGATATCTCTTAGTTTCAACTGCTTATTGACCAATCAGGGGTGAGTAACATTTTCAATAATTAGCTACAGATGCCCATGTCTGCTAGGCGTGAGACAATATTACACTAATTATTTGAAGGGGGATTACCTCTTCAACAAAATGGTATCAATTTCCCAACCAACAAAAATATTACAGACAATACCAAGAATAAACAAAATAAACATAAGCATGCATCCACACCAATGTCACAAAAAACACTTCTTGGTTTCTCATTGGTTCTCCCCATGGAATTGGGTGATTTTTTTTGTATTTTTTTAACAAGGAGCGATTTATGCATTAAAAAAGAATCAAAGGTGCCTAAGACCTATAGTTCAACTAGCACTTCCTTTTCCCATAATAATGGGATGGAAGGTGAGGACGTAGGTCTAAGACCACTAGGTGCATGTGTAACTTAACAATCAACAAAGGAAAAAAGAAATTAAAGGCCTAATATATATGCATAAAGCCAGGAAGAGTTCAATATAGATGATACATTGATTTTAGGCCACGTGCGGGGGGGGGGGGGGGGGTGGGGGGGGGAAGGCATACAGAATAACACCAACTTGAAATGTGTTGAAAATGTCAAGGGCAGAAACTTTACACATGTTCAGGCACGGGCAAAGTTAATTTCAAAATCCTTTAATAGTAAAGTTCTTAATCCCATCTGAAAATGATATTGAAGATTTCTTTAAAATTGACCAAATCAAACGTCCAAATTCAATTAGAAAATAAATTAAGAATTTTCCAAAAACAGTTGTAAAGGAATACTAAGTTATGCCATACATATTAGAGCCATATAAATCATGTATATCATAGCACAAGCTCTGAATATCAGAACTCCATGATATGTTATTTGGGCATCCTTTACAATGTTATTACATCTACCACCGGGGATGGCACCATATTTATAAAAATAAAAATCCAACTTGAGAATACTTCTGCGCATGTTATTACAATGTTATTTCCTCACTTCTGCGCATTTAAACCACAACAACATGAACCCAAAAACACAAAACAAAACAAATAAACCCAATGCAGTTTCGATCATAGCTCTATAAGTATCCATGTCACAATTAAAAGCCAAAATCTTACATAATTTTCATTAACAAAAACAGGAGCCTTATTTACTCACATCTCTGCGCATTTAAACCACGACAACAGAAACCCCCAACACAAAGCAAATAAACCCAATGCACTGCCTATCATAGCTATACAAGTATCCCATCCATGTCACAATTTATAGCCAAAATGTTACATAATTATCATTAACAAAAGCATCAAAAACTCATGAACTTTATTAACTCTCAAATACACATTTTTTTTCTTTGGACCCAAAAAATTTACTAATCTTGCTAACCAAAAAAAAAAAAAAAAAACCATCTTACCTGCTTAGCTTGCTTCCCGAATACAAAGAGTATTGCATCAATCACATTGCTTTTCCCACTGCCGTTCGGTCCAACAACTGCTGAAAAGCTCTAATTATCCCAAACAAAACCAAAAAAATATTTCAAACTCTAATGAAATTTTGAATCTTTACAAAAAAGTTCCTCTGAATTTTTTATTTTCTCGGCATCCAAACAGGGGAAGTGGGAACGGTAACCTTGTGATTGAGTGAGTGAGAGAGAGAAGTGGGTTTGAAATCAGATAAGAGGGTATATTTGGCATTTCACTTACGCATATCAGGTCTCGTCTCGTCTGGGCTTATAAATTTTATCTTATAAAATTTACATTACAACGAAACCCCAATTCAATTTGTTGAAATTTCCTTCCTTTTAGCATTCCAAATCAATCGCAAACCCACTTACGCATATACATACATTGTGTATCAAAATCAAAAGAGTATGTGGCTCAGTCTCATTAATCAAAAAATTTCTAGGAACAGACTCTTTACATTAATTGACAATAGATCCCTATCTAAAATAAAAAAAAAAAAAAAAAATTACTATAAACAATACGTCATGAGTCATAACATATTGACATGGTTGCTCTCTAATAAACTCTAAACAAAATATCTAATTACAAGAAAATTGGTGAATTGCAAAAGGCCAAAATTAGTGTCAATCCATATCTCTTCTTCCTTGCCTGCTCCTGCTGCTGCTTGCTCCTTCATTGCTCTCTCATGTGTTGAGTGTTGACCACAACAAAAGCCAGGCAGAGTTGATCTTCATTACCAACTCTAAAAGACCAAATTTGGATCACTTGCTTAAGCTTTCTGCCAAGATCATTTTTTTCCACCACCTCATTCCAAGATTTTATCAGCACATAGCATGAGCTTTTCTTCCCTGACTCCTTGGGCATGTCCCATTGCCTCAAAACTATTTTATTTACCTTGCCGGAGGCCTCCATGAATGGGACTTCCATTGCTTGTTGTTGATCCAGATATTCCCTTTCTGCCTCCCTCAAGAAACTGCCATTGATTTGGCTTAAAGGCATGGACAACCGAGCGTTATGTCGGTTTAGGTCAGTCTTAGTGAGAGGCTTTTGAATGACCAAAACCAGTTGGGTTCCACCCATTGTGTCCATCATATTCTGGAAATTTTGAGGCAGTTTTGGTGATGGGTTTGAGCGTGGAAGGGCTGGGTTCAATTTGGGCTTCTTTGGCGGCTTTTCTTCAATTTGGTCTTCCTTGGTGGCTATGCCAGTGGGTTGAGAAAACCTCTTCCTTTTGACGTTCAAATTTGGCAATTGGTAACGGGTATGAGGCTTGGAAGAACCAACACTCGATCTTTTTCTTTGGAAGGAGCCCCAGGTGGGTTTGAAACGATATTGAAGTTTCTTCTCTTCTGAAGTCAGTGGCAGAGACTGATTTTCAGGGTGGAATTGAATCAAGTTCTTCAAAACTCTAAGAGTGAGCAAGTCTAAGTCTAGTTGTTCATCTCTGGTGCACTCTCTTTTGAGTTTATCAAATGACTCACACTCACAAAGTGAACTGGGAGTCACCATGGTTTTGATGATCAATTCTCTGTGAGTTACAGAGAGATAGAACAAGAAGCAAAAAACAGAGACGAGAAAGAGACTCCAAATTCAATTCTTATCGTTGAATTGGCCTCCAAGAATCTTAATTTCTGTTTCTACACTCAGAAAAGGAAAGCAATTCTGGGCTACAAAGTGGGTTTTCTCTGTGAGTTTCAGAGATAAAACTAGAAACAGAGAGAGAGAGGGGGTTTGTTCTTGGGTATGGAAATGTGAGTGTTTTTTTTTTTTTTTTTTGGAGCAATGTGTGTATTTGTATTTATATTAATTAAAAACATTGTAATATATCCTTCTCTGAGTGGGAGAATAAAAGCAGAGTCGGTCTCTACTTCTCCCTCTCCGACTCTGAGTCGGAGAGACCAAAACAGAGGGATTTGTATTTGTATTATTCAAAAATAACGGCTAGTTGGGAACTATAACATTATTATTTTCTTCGTTCCCTATTTTACCCCTATCTTCTTACATTTATTTCTCATACCTGCCCTCTCTGGTCAGCCAAAAAAAACAAAGCCACGCAATTCACCCTACCAACACAAATCAAATGACAATTTTGCCCTCAAACCCCCGCCAGCCACTTTCTACCACATCGGAATATTTATTTATTTATTTATTTTATTTTGTTAGATGTAAGATCATTTTTTTTTTCCTTTCCTGTTAGTTACTATCTTTGATTAGATTAAATATTCATATTTTGGAATGTGTTTTCCTTGCAATTTTACATACTCGGCAATGGCATGGGGAGAGTAAGGACTAAGGATTGGGGGTGACAGTGACACTGCATTGAGGTATATCTTTGTATTAGTGGTTTGATGATCTTTTTATTAGCTTTAATGTTCTCTAAAAATTTCCACACTTCATATTTTGAAAATGAAAGCTTTTGGAATCGTCTGCTCCATCTTGGACAACCTTAAATTTTTTTCAGGTTTCTTTAATTTTCATCTGTTCACACTTCACACTGATGTGAAATTCTTAGTAGCTGTACTGCAAATATTGTTTATTGTTTTTTTCAAAAAGTTTTCATAAAAGCTAGAAAAACAGGTCAGAACTACTTGAACATGCAAGAAAACTGGAGATTGATGATATTGCTATAGTGGGACCAGCAGGTTCTGCAGAAAATTTTCTTCATAGGAAGATTGATTGCAAGGATTAAGTTTGGTATCTTTTTTTTTTTTTTCTTTACTTGATTGGATTTAATGCTAGCTCTTCCACTAGGAACTACTTGGACACAGAAACCCATCTCATAGCAATTTTGAGATTGTACATGAATTTGCTGAAATCTGTCTTTGGCTACCAAAAAGCCTTTTTTGCACAGTACAATTTCCGGAGGTCTGAAATCTAGCCTGTCTTTGATACTGAGAACTTCTCAAGAACATAAATTTGGTTAATGAATGGAGAGATGATAAAAAGTAGAGTGAAATTCATTGGTGCAATTAATTGGTTGGGTTTCTATGATTTCATGGTGATGAATATATATATACACACACACATTAACTGTTAGTGACAATAATGGCACCTAAGAAAAACACATCAATCCACAGTTTTTTTTTTTTAAATCAATGGGTTTGTAAAAACTGTTAATTGCATAAAATTTTATTTATCAAGAAAAAATAATGATTGTCTTAGGGTTGATTCTTATTTGGCAAATGCTACTCATAAATCTTGCTCAGAACTCAGAAAGTCGTATGACATGCTTCTTATTCAAAGTTTCAGCTGAATATTGAGTATAGAATTATTACAATGGCTTGACATTGCCAATGGTTACGTTACTTGTTTGGTTTAACCCTAAATTCAATTTAAATTATATATACTTCCATTCATGTGTACCTTATCTTCTTCTGTCATTTTGCCCATCATAACTGCTACCCCTGTCCATCTAAATCTAGGTTTCATTTTATTTTATGCTGAGAAGTGTTTATTTGATTTTGATCCACTCAGTTGTCTAAGTTCTGTAATATAATTTTGTTGTGAACTTGGTTCTTCAAAAACAATTAGTTTTATATCTCAAATGTGACTTACCCGTCTATACTGTAACTTCTTTGTGTAGTGATGCCTGAGAAATTTATGCAAAAAAAACTTATCAACTTCATTGAAAAGCGACTCAAGTCAGAAAGGCTGCTTCTGTAAGCTTCAACCATATGCACAATTATAATGTTTACAAATTTTGGTTTTTACTCTGAAGCAACACTTGTATGTTGATTCTTTGTTTATAGAACCATAGAGGATCTTACCCACTTTTCCTTCCCTTTGCTCAATAAACCTCCTAATAATCTACTTTCATCTCTTAACTCCTAATAGCTGGTAAATTTAGGAATGTAAGTATGATTTGGTTAACATTTTGGAATTAGTTTTCTTGCTTTAAGAAACAAATTGGTAATTACTGTTCCAAGATATTAACCATGCTGTAATATAACTGTTGAGGCCTTGGGGAAGCTTTATTCGTGCACTTTTGGCTTCAATGTCTAAAATAGGTGACAATATCTGGACCATATAGTCTTGGGCTTGAATGAGTAAATGTATTAAACTATTACTTAAAAAATGAAATATGTCTATTAATTTTTGACTATTTATACTTAACTTAGTGCTAATTTCTTTTTGGCTTTGTTGTGGTTTAGATTTGGACAAGCACATTGCAACAAACTATTGAAATAGACAGAAAGTTAGAAATAGTTTTGTAAGTGATGTTGTAGAGACTTATGGCTTGAAATGGCTAAAAGATTTAGGTCCTGCATCTTTTGAAATAAGCGTGACAAAAGTATGATTTAACTTAGTAAGCAATCTCTACCACTACGGAATATTTCTTTATTTTATTTTGTTGCACATAATTAATTCCCTCCTTGTTGATAATCTTAATCTCCCATTCAGACAAAAAAGGACAGGGAAGCCATTTAGACCTGGAGCCTTGATGGTTTGCATGGACTTGATGTTATCGACCACCTATTCTGCAATAGAAAGTAGACAGCTCAACATTCTCAATCTCATCATTGCACTGCTGAAAGAAACCTTCAAATCCTCTAGCCAAGAAGGATTGGATGAGGTAAATAGCTATCTAAAATTGGCTAAGAAGTATTCCTCAATCTCTTTGGATCATTTATCCACTAGTTATCCAAGTTTATCGTATCAATGTTGTTGGACTTTCTTTGAATAATTGTGAATAAATGAAATTTTTGTATTTCTGTCACCTTCTTGAAGCGAAAGTTCTCTAGATTTTTGTGTTGATTCTCAATCATAACTGCATTCTCTGGAGTAGAATCATTAGCTTGGTAGAGTTCTAGAAGCCGGAGCAATTCTTGTTTTTTAGATTGACACCACCAAAAGCTCCTTTGTTACAATTCCTATGAATTTCCCCTTAACTTGTCCAACTTTCTCATAAATTGAAAATATATTGATCCATTGACACTCACATCCCACAAACTTCTAATTACATCATCACTCCTTTCATCTCTCAACCAAGTAGCCTGGTCTTGATCTTCTCCCTAATTTTATATTAGAATTTAGTATAATTGGGTTGTGGTCATTTTGTGGTTGACAAGTGCATCATCCCCCCTGGTAACACACTGCCTTATATAGCCTCCATCTTATGCTGGAAATTTCTCCCTTTTATTAATCCAAGTATGCCTAATTCCAATAAAACCCAGATTTATTCTTACATGAACTCTTTGAGACCTCTTCTTGAGGAAGAGCCAGCCTTGCATCCATACTTTTTCTTCTCTTACAAGACAATTGAAATCCCCACAGCAAACTCAAGGGCCTTGAAATGCATTCACTGAGCTTGAAATGATCTTCCAGAATCTCTCTTTCCTGGCAAAATAGGAAGACCCATACAACTTCCTTTTTCCATAAAAAGCTAGACCACCATCTCCACACCATCTCTACCACTAGTTGGTACACAATGACAATCCACATAACCTAAGGTCATCGATTTTATTAATCTTATCCTTTCCCACCATAGTCTCAAATAAGAAAATAATGTATGGGTCATGGTCCCTCATGAAGACTATTAACCCTCACCATCTAGGCATTACCAATTCCTTAACAACTCCACATGAATGCTTGCATTGCACATACTCTAAAACACAAAGAAAAAACTAGGAGGAAAATAAAGGGTCACCAGCTGACTCTGATCCATCAAATCCCCACTAAGAATGAAATCTTGTAGCCATTATACCATAGTTTAGATTGAAACAAAAGCATGACCTGGTAAGGTAGTTGGGCAGTGATCAAGCAATGCCGGGTGGAGAATGACAATAGAAACATACTAATGACCAGTTCTAGGAGAACAAGCTTGAGTTGCATCTAGACACATGAGGCAGAGGAGGAATCCAAATAACTGGGTGGGGATCAAAGCATTATGCAGAGTGGAGCTTGTGATCAGCTTGGGAAAAGCTCAGCTGCACCCTTTCGTTAGGTGCTTTGGTTTACAACTTTAAGTTTCCTTGAAGGCCTGAAGCACTTTTTTGTACATTCAACTGTTTGAAAGTAATCTATTCATTATAGTTTAAATTTTTTTTGTTTTTTTTTGTTTTATATATTCATTTTATAATTGTATGAAGATTTGCAGATTTTAGTAGAATCTGTAGACAACTTCATATGCAGGTATTTGGTGCATGCCAATGGAATCTATGCCGGCTATTCCCTTCTTTCAACCATCATTGTAGCCATGCCTCGCCCCGCTCCACGATTGTTTTCAAAACCTTAACTAATTGTACTTAGAATCATCATAAAAGCAAGAATTAAATCTTTAATTCTGGCTGCTGGAGACACAACCGTTACTTGAAGTGCAGCTTGTGGGTCTTTAGGTGCATTTTGTCATAAGGCCATAACATTTTATAGCCCCGAAATTCGTTGTAGTGGCTTGCTATGCAGTGCTTTGAATCATTTCCTTATATGAACTTTTCAGTAGATATGTTTACCTGTGGCTAACCCCAGCAAGGACATTGACAATTCTGCCTTCCAAGGCTGACCACAATTGTGTTCTTACAGTACATGTATCTAACGTGACGTCCTGCTCATACCATATATATATATATATATATGCTTGATGGCCATTAGCGGTGCTGTTTGTAATCTTGCTAGTTTTGTGTATGCATTATGTTACTTGTTTTTGCTACTCATATGTAAGAAGTTTTCATTTTCAGGTTCCAGATTTTTAAAGTTTTGATAATTATCATTGCTATAGAATTCACTCTTTCGAAGAGAAATCAATGAGATATGGTCAAATATTGTGCTTTAGGACCTGCATTAGCATTACCAAACCGATGCAAGTTCATCAAGTCTGAGTGATTTTTAGTACAGGTTAACCAGAAGCCACTATTAGATTTTACCATCATTGGTTCCCTGAAAGCATGAGACGAGCCCATTCACATGAGTATTTGTGTCATGGTGATGCAAGTGTAATGTAGTATAATGAACAGGTAAAGTTGGCCAACCAATAACCATATTTGATTATTATATGAAATGGACAGCTACCAGTGGACCTTAAGTCACTTACGAAAGTTTTAGCGAAATTGTAGTGTATCATTGCCGTTGGTCATCAACAAATTATTGATCAACCAAAAAATTAAAAAAAAAGAGTTTATTGTGAGAACATAAATAAATAAATATTAAGACTTTAACACTTCGTTCAGAAGTTTATAAAGGAAAGAAAATATTGTGTTTGGAAGAAAGGACACAAATAGTTTTCTTCTAAATTAAAAAATAACAAGACAAATACAATTAGTGTGTGTTTGGTAAAAATTAAAAAGCCAGCTTATTTTACTATTCAGCTTATTTTTGCTATTATTTATGGGTTTCACTGTATTTTTTAGTACTATTTATAGGTTTCATGGTACTATTTCAGTTAATTTTTACCTTTATCTATAGTACTTTGAGCCAAAAAATTTCAATTTTAGCAAAATAATCGAATCCCAAACAGACTCAAATCTTTTTTTTTTTTTTTTTGAAGATGAACCCAACAGTTTCCTTAAATACAGCCATGAATATTTAACATATTTCCAGCTTTCCTCCACTTATAATCACTGGCTTTTATTTGATATTCATCCAATAGATGATAAAGAAATACTTTGTTGGCAACTAATTAGACCTTGATTAAGGTTCACTCTACATGTCAAATTTCCACTCCATGAAAACTGGAAAGGTAGCTGGTAATTGAAGATTCTGAACCTGACAACACACTTTGCTTTCTTAAAGTCTTAATCAATAATTAAAACTAAAAAATCTACATCACCGACCACAACTATGACATGATAATTAAGTTCAAGCAGCCAAATAAAGTCAAAAAAAAAAAAGGGGAGTGGTGGAATTCAATATCAAGCTTATATGCCATTGAATGCAAGACTGAAGGAGTGAGACAGACTTTTTTTTTTTTTTTTTTTCCTTTTTTTCTGTTTTTGAGAAAGTGAGACAGACTTGGGATTGATGTTTATTTCTATTACTCCTTATTTTTTTAGATCCAAATTTTAGAATATAGTTTCACATAATTAAATCATTGGAGTTCTACGGACTGTTTGGTGTGATAAGATTCCTCCACAACTTTTTGATTTAAGTCTCCTCCAATTCTTCGTTGTGCAGTAATATTGGTTTTATAGTACTAATTGGAGGTAATTTTTTTTACTAATCCCTCTTTCAAATTAATTTGTGCATTGGGTTTGGGTAGAAACTATAATTTAACAAAACTGGACTTAAACCCAATACATTTAAATTTTTAGATTAAGTCAAATATTAAAAAAAAAAAAAATGGTAGAAGGGGCGACCTGAGTTGGCGTCTTTCACCTGAGCATGACCATAGTGACACTCTACTTGCTGAACTCGGACCTATATGTTCCTAATTTAACATTAAGTAATGTTCCTATATATTATTTTAACCTCTCAATAATATTCTTCCTAAGGTTTTATTTCCCCAATTAATTATAATAGCAAGTGTTCATTAGTGGATTAGAATATTAACGTGTGAAAGATATGATTAGTTTCCCACATTGGATAATGACTACAAAGGTAATGAAAATAAAAATGACCTAAATAGAAATATGTAAGGTTATATTAGGAATTATAATAAAAATTATAGGATTAAAACAATGATTAATGTGTGTGTATATATATATATATATATATATATTTATTTTTTATCATTATTATTATTTGGAATCATACACCATCATAATAAAATTTCATTAGATATTGTCAAAATCCAACCAGTATAATGTTACAAATAAATAACCGATATAAGATATTAACTAAGTAATTTCATATATTGATTCTAAAAAAAAGTAATTTCTTCAATGTTTTGGTTGTATTTAAAGCAAGGATAAACAAAATACAAGATATATATATATATATATATATATTCTAATATTATTATAATATGAATTTGGTTAATTTTTTCATTCTATTTAAAATATTTTATATACAAAGAACAGACATTTTTTTTCTTTGCAACACATTTAATTGACATGGAGACCTAATCATCTAGTTCATGGAAAAATGTTTAAAAGTGAAAGAAAAAAAAATACAAGAACTTATGTATATTAGACTTTAGAATTGTGGGCTAATTTTATGCCATGTTTCCACTTAATTTTTTAATCTTTGAGCAAAGTGAGTTAATGAGTGCAAAATAGTAAGAGTCTAATATTAATAAACTATAAAATAAAAATAAAAAACCAATCATATCCACTCAATATAAATCACCAAAAAAACAAATATCAATACATGCTCTTTTTTATTAAAAATTAGAAGAAAAAAAAGAAAAAGATCATAAGTAGTATTAAATTTAGGCAACAATTTTAACATGTGACTAATTACATTTAATTTTTTAAAATTTAAAATTTAATTAATTATTTATATTTTTATGATAAAAAAATATGTTTAATTTTAAATGTATCCATGCATATGCATGAGTTACACGCTACACGCTAGTATAATATGTATAATTGTGATCAATATTGGATTGGCCCATTATTCTACCCTCATCCCTCTATTATAAAAAATTGTTTAGTACTTCCAAAGTATAGTGATGTCCTCTCACGTGAATGGTAGATTAAACCAAGAATTTAATAAATAGAACCCTCAATTATGTGAAAGAAATAAAGAATGTACCACATCCCGTAATCTACACCTCAATTATGTGAAAGAAATTAAGAGTGTAGGTAGGGACTAATTAAGCCACAATACGATTTCATATCTATGATTGCAAAGCCTTTTATGCGGCCACATTTTATTGAATGCTTGTTTGATTTTTGAGGCCTTGTGGACGGAGACCCTAAAGAGCATAATTTAAATGAGAGGATCCAAACTTTTTGTCCCAGCTTCTAGATGGCCGCCCTACAATATTACAGTCGGTGCTAGCATCCATGCCAATATTTCTCTCTTTCTTCGTTGTTAGTTGAATGTATTATCCAGTATTATTACTGTATTTGTACTTTACTTGAGCCTCTCTTCTCCTCTACATGCTTGTTAGTAATTTTCAAATAATTTGGCACCCATTTCTTTTGTTTTGAAAATAACAGTTTTTTTGGGGCCACCTAAATGAGATGCCTCCATGTAATAATCTAATGCGTGTGGGACAAAAGGACTACACACATTCGAGGGAATAGTTAAATACTCAAAAAGGTTTGAATACTCTCATTTGTTAAAAAAAAAAAAAAATCGTTTTGTAAATTTTTAGTCCTCTTGACTCTTGAGTCTTGTCACCACTTGCAAAGCTAAATATTTTAATTCCCCTCTATAAGTGGAGGAATTTTGAGAGAAATGAAATATAATGGTTGGAGAATCTTTCCAATTTCCAGCTTTGTATTTAAAGAGATTGTGTAGTATTACTTTAATCTTATAAGATTTGGCAGGTATAGAATACATAAAATAATAATAATGTGTACCATAGAATGACCCCTAGTATTATAAGTATTAAAACCCAATTCCTTAACTGTTATTTCCCACCCAAAAGTAAAAGAAGATATAAGAAATTTTATACTATATTATCTCTTAAATACTTCTATATTTGTCACTCATCTAAATGGTTTTGTCCTCATGTTATGACAGCTTTTGCTGCTTACCCTACACAGATTATTATTATTATTTTTTTTGGTAAAAACCCTACACAGATTATTAGTCAAACAAAGAAAATGATCTCGAGAACCAATGACTTGTAATTTAGGTGTAACATCGAATTTCATATTTTCAATACTAAAGTCTCTTACTTGGATATCAATTTAGAAAGCACCAATGCACTTCCAAAATTGAATTAATTCCTAAAACAGTCCAGTCCACTTGTGCTTTAATATTTGATAGAAATTAAAATGACCATTGTCCTTATTATTTTAATAAAGAAGATATATCTGTTAGTGCAACAAGCCGGCCAATATTGTAGAATTAAAAAGAAAAAAAAGTATCATAGGAAGATGATAAATATAAAAATGAACACAATAAAAACATAGCAGCTTACTGCTTATCTGCATTATTAAGAAGCTAGCAAATCCTCATTGGTCAAAGTTTTATTTTATTTATGGGAGAAGTTAACAAATGACATTTGTGGAGGGGTGAGCTCCCTTAAAAGTTACTGTCCGCTTTGGGTTTAGGTGTGACCCTCACGGCTTTGTCCCACATCGAGAAACTATGCCTCCCACTTTTGACTTATAAGCGCTGGGCCTAAGTGGAGGTGTACCATCGTGTAATGTGGAGGGGTGAACTCCCTTAGAAGTTATTGCCCGCTTTATGTGCAATATAAGTAAGAGTGTAGTACAAGTATGTGTGCTATACAAGTAATCTAGGTGGGCTTAAAACCCACAACACTAAAACACGTTAATAGCCCCTCTCAAACTCAAGGTGGGTCTGAGACCAATTTGAGTTTGTCAACCAAAGCACGAAGATCTTTGGAGGAGACTGAGAAGAGCTTGAGAGCACTGAATGACACTTTGGTTGTCACAATAAAGAGGAGTAGCAAAGGATGTGGCCATAAAGGTTTGTTTCTTGCTTCACAAAGAAATCAAAGAAGAACCAAGGAGAAAGCAATAACTAGTGGTGGACCTGCGATCAGTGGGATCTCCAGCCTAATCAGCATCAGAAAATGCACGGAGAACAAGAGGAGACTAAGTTGAGTAGAAAAGGCCATGGAAGAGAGTGCCCTTCAAGTATCAAAGAATGCGTAGAATAGCAGCATAGTGAGTCGATCGTGGAGCAGACAGATACTGGCTCACTTGATGAACAACATAGGAGATGTCTTGACGAGTAACAGTGAGATAAACTAGGCTGCCAACTAATCTTTTGTAAAGAGAAGGATTAGACAATGGTTCTCCCCCCCCTTCCCCCCCCCGATGGAGTCAGATGCGTATTAAGTTTAACTGGAGTGTCAACAGTCTTGCTATCAGTGAGTTCAGCTCAAGACAAAAGTTCAGAAGCATACTTGACTTGAGTAATATAAAGACCATCGTGGAATGAGTGATTTCAAGATCCAAGAAATAGCTGAGATATCCAAGATTTTTCATCTTAAACTACTGACTGAGAAAATTTTTGAGCTCTTGAATGCCATTGAGGTCATCACCAATTATGATCATATCATCCACATATAGGAGAAGCAAAATGGTGCCTTTGTCAGTGCGACGAAGAAATAAGGCAAAATCATAAGGACTGCCAGTGTAACCTAAGTGAAAAATGGTGGAGTTGAACTTGGCAAACCAAGCTCGTGGAGCTTGTTTTAAGGCCATAAAGTGCACGTCGAAGGCAACAAACCTTGTTTGATTCAACAGAGAGACCATGAGGAGGTTGCATATAAACTTCTTCACTCAAATTCCTATTAAGGAAGACATTTTTAACATCCATCTGAAAAATGTCCCATTTACTAGTAGCAGCAACAGTTAAGAGGGAACGAATGGATGAGATATGAGCAACCGGAGTAAAGGTCTCTTCATAATCAATCTCATACTCCCGTGTAAAACTTTTTGCAATAAGACGAGCCTTATAACGCTCAATGGACCCATCAGAGCGAGTCTTGATCTTGTAGATCCACTTACAACCAACCACAGACTGTCTAGGAAGGAGGGTAACCAAATCCCAAGTATGGTTTTTGGATAATGCATCAAGTTTCTCTTTCATCACAATCTGTCATAAAGGGTTAATGGAGGCCTCACGATAGGTGTGAGGCTCATGGAGAGGCTCATGGAGTGTAGTAAGGGCAGTGTAACAATGATAGTCAAGTAAATGCGTAAGAATGGATCTTACCCAGGTTGAGTGACGAGGTGGAATGTCTTGTAGAAGATCTTCAGGCGGAGCAGGAGCAGGGGACCTAGGCTCAAAGTGGGGTAGCTCGTCATCAACCTGTTCATCTTCTAACTGTCCAAAAGAAGCATAAAAAATATATGGAGGTTGGATAGAGAAGTCCAAAGGAGGATTAAGAGTATTTGTAGAAGGAACATGAGACTCGTCTGGAAAGATTTCTTAAACAGCGGAGGTAGTCAGGGAAGAGTGAAAGTAAGAGAGTTCAACAAACAAGCGGTGTTCCCAGAGGACAACATTACGGAAAACACAGAGACGATGAGAAACAGGATCATAACACCGATACGTCTTTTGAGTTTCACCATAGCCAAGGAAACAACAAAGTCTAGATCGAGGTTAAATTTTGTTGTGCTCATGAGGCTGAAAAAGAACGAAACAAGCAGATCTGAAGTAGCGAAGGCGATGATCGTCAAGGGATGACCCAAAAAGGCGCTTATATGGAGTTTGATTGTGGATGATAGTGCTCAGAATGCGATTAATAGCATGAAAAGCAGCTTCACCCCAAAGTGGGGCAAGAACTTTGGCAGAAAGAAGAAGAGCACGAATAGTGTCAAGAATACGACGAAGTTTTCGTTCAACTAGACCATTTTGCTGAGAGGTACTTGGACAAGTTAGATGATGTATAGTGTCATAGGAATACAACAGAGCTTGAAAAGCATATTGAGTATTTTCAAGAGCATTATCAGATCGAAAAATTTTCATACGTTTGGAGATTTGTGTTTCAACCATTTTTGCAAAGTTATTGTAGATTGGTAAAATTTCAGAACGAGATTTCATAAGAAAAATCCAACTATAACGAGAATAATTATCAATAAAAACAACAAAATATTGAGATCCACCAATACTAGCAACAAGAGAAGGTCCCCAAATATCAGAATAAATTAACTCAAAAATACTATTAGAGATAGATTCACTGTTCTAGAAAGGCAATGCTGGCTGTTTTCCTAACTGGCATGAAGTACAATCAAAATTGTCTTTAGACACAGAACCTAACAAACCTTTAAAAGCTAACTATTATACCCAAGAAGAGGGTGCATGAACAAGACGAGAATGCCAAAGTACGAGAGAAGGTAAGAGAGAAACCGCAGAAACCGCAGCAACTGCAGCAACAACAGAAACAGGAGCAATTGGTGGAAGATAAAGATTATCCACGGGAAACATACGCCTAACTCTAGGATCGGTCCCAAGCTCCTATCCCGTCCTCGAATCCTGCACAGTTCACCCAAAATAGTAAAAAATAAGGCGATATCCTAGTTCAGCTAATTGTTCCACGGAGCATAAATTATAGGATAGGTCAGGTACATGGAAGACCCTAGGAACAGAGAGGTTAGAGATCGAAACAAAACCTAGACTATTTCCATACATGGTGGAACCATTGGCTATATGAAAATTAAGAGGATATGGTGCAGGTCAAGTTTGGAGAATAAGGATGAGTAGGGTGTCATGTGATTGCAACAGGCAGAATCACAAAGCCAAGTATGAGACTTACCGGGTAAAACTGAGAGAGCAATGGAAAGAGATGCATTACCAACCATACAAACAGCCTGAGCTATGATGTCTTGTAGTTTAGTAGAGGAGAGGTTAATAGTGGATCCAGAAGACTGGGACTCAGCTGAAATGGAAGGCATTGGCAGAGTATACTCAGTATTAGCAACAATAGTAGTAAATTTGTTGCGACGTTAACAAGTCTCAATGGTGTGGCCAGGACGCTTGCAATAGTTGTAGAACTTTTTGTTGGTCTTTGTAATGATTGCTAGTGCCAGAGGAATCAAACCCTGATTACAGAGGTTGCTCTATGGGTGGAGTAGAAGGAGCAATAGCCAGAACATTAAGCTTATTTTGGGCTTAAAGGGTTGCAAGACGAGCTTTTTCTCCAACCAACTTGTTTACAGCAGTATCAAGAGAGGGAGGAGGACTGTGATTAAGAAGCTAACCTCAGATGGGCTCATAGTCCTTGTGAAGTGACATCAGGAATTCATAGAGACGAAATTCATCTTTAACTGTAGCATATTGCTAAGCATCCTTTGAGCATGTCCAAGTTGGATTCGAAAGGTCAATTTGGTCTCAAATGAAGTGAAGCTGATCATAGTAGTCATTGATGGATTGCCCTAGTTCTTCCTTGAGTTGATGCAATTCAACCACTAACTGATATTTCATGGATCCGTGAGTAGTGAAGTATCTTTTGGCCAACATATCCCATGCCGATTTTGCATCATCAAAGCTGCCAACAGATTGGAGATGGAGGAAATGGAAGTGTTTCGAATCCATGTGAGGATCATGTGGTTGTGACTATCCCATTCAATCATACGACTGAGGAAGGCAACATCATCTTCACTTGCCCCTTTGACAAGAATAGTGATTGCACCAATACAATATTGCTAGAGCATACGACCCTTAAGAAAATTACGCATAGCTTGAGACCAAGATAAGTAATTTTTATTCCTTTCTAATATAGTATTGATGGAGAGAGGAAGAAAAATATCATTTTTATCCATTTAGAGACACAATATGCAAAAATAGGCTGCAAAAATGAAATCTACGAGAAAAACTAGGTAAGGAGAATCTAGATTGCAAAAAGTCAACGGTCCACTCGGTCAACGATCAGAAGTGATGACGTCAGCAGATGACTGGATGCTGACGTAAGCTAGGGATGATGTCGCACTGCTGACATCACGGGTGACATCAGCTTGGAGCAGTTAACGGCGCATGGGGGGCGTGAGTTGCAGTGTAGAACCTTTAAGCAATGCATGTGGGCATGTGCGGTCTCCGATGGCTTCAAGGCTTCCACGAGTGTGTAGATCGGCTCAAGACGATCTTAGTGGTACCTGCAAAAAATTAATTGGAGCAATATTCGCGGCGGTGATGAAAAGAGCAGTGTTCTTTGCGATGTGGAACTTCTCAATAGCGGCGGTTGCAGGTCCGGAACTCAAGGACAATGGCTGGAAGATGTCGGAGGTTCAACAGTGAAAGGCTGTGGTGGCTGTTGTGATGACAAAAGCGATGTTGAGAATGAAGTAACACCAATAAAGACAAGACTGCTAAGAAAAGGTCAGAACAGTGGCTCTGATACCATGTTAGAAATACCAAATTCAATAGTATTGTATTTCCCAGTAAAAGAATATACATAAGTGCCTTTATATCGGAGGCTGATATGTGCAGTATAAGTAAGAGTGTAGTACAAGTAAACGTGTAGTACAAGTATGTGTGTTATACAAGTAATTTAGGTAGGCCTAAAGCCCACAACACTAAAACACGTTAACAATGATATATTTTTATAAAACTTTTATAAAAAAAAAAGTAATTGATTTTTTTGACATTATTTTATATTTTCTATAAAAGTGGTTTTAAAACTTTTCTAAAATAATCTATTAACAAATGTCTTAAAAGCACATGTTAACTTTTTAAGTAAAAAATGAACACCATCACATCAAATCAACTAGTTAAGGAATCTATATCATTGTACAGCCTAGTGTTTCCCTATACGTCCAAAAACAAATTCTCACTCATAGGGAACAAGCTAGCAACATCAAGTTTTCCAACTTGATTATCTGTAATGTTTTGTTTTATGTTTTATGTTTTATGTTTATGTTTTATGTTTTTGTATTTATTTTCAAGAGAATCTCAATGTTGTCCAACTAAGGAGGAGAATTCCACTAATATCAAAGTCATAGCAAAGATTGTTATCTTTAGGTGGGGACTCTAAGATGATATGAACAAGGTTTTGAAACCCGAACCAGGCCAGGCCGGGCGGTCCGACTGGAAAAACAGGGAACCAGACTGAAATCCGGTTTTTTAAGCTAGAGAATCGAGTATACTTGAGTTTTCAGAAAACTAGACGAACCGGGGTTCAATCGAAAAAACCGGATGAACCGTAGGCCAGTTCAACCGGTCATGGAATAGGAAAAAATTAAAAAAAAATGCGGTTGCCAAGATTCGAACTTGAGTTGTCACACCTTATAAACATGACTAAAGCCTTGACCAACAAACCAAGTGCTCTTCTTGGGAGTTAATATGCAATATTATTAAATTTATATTAAATTTACATGATTTATAGTTTCTAAACTTCAATGTCATCTTTCTCAACATATTAAATATTACTAAATTAACTTTTTATTTAAGAATAATACCTATGCAATTTATGAATTTATTTTAAAAGTCATTTTTAGTTAATTGAAATGATTTCTTTCAAAGGATTATTATAAAAATTTCTTTTTATACTTATTTATGTTGTACTATTTTTTATTAACCTTATAATGTACTGTTTTATGTATTTTGTTTCAATTTTTAAGATATTTTTAGTAAATTGTGCTAATATTTACAAATTTAATATATTTATTTATATTTAAATAATTATTAAATTAATTATGACATCATCACGGTTCGATCCCAGTTCAACCTCGGTTCGACCTTAAAAATCTTGAATCTCTCTCTTTTACGGTTTAATGAACAGTTTGGGTTTGAAAACCATGGATATGAAATGCCTTTCTCAATGCAATTGATACTGCTTAAACATTGTATATTAAATAAGACCTCCAATGACACCAAATACTCTCATTTTCACACCCTTATGATAATATTACATGTTTTCAAGACTATCAATTCTTTTAGTCATTATCAAATACCAACTCAATTATATTTTTGCTCAACACGGTTGTGACCCTAGTTCTCAATTTAATGTAGTTGATTATTAGTGGTATTAGCATTGGTCTATAAGGTAGGGTGCAACTGTTGCCTCTTGTGAGTATTAGAATATCAATCATTTGTTTAGAGTTAGCCAGAGTAACTTACACACTACGACAGCCATATTAGAAAAACAAGTGAAAAAATTAAATAATTGCATAGAAATTTTGGCACAAAGGCATCTTTGAGCATATCGGACAAGAATGTCAATTACTTGATTTCAAGGCTAACTTATTTTAATTCTTAAATGTCCTTGATTATTTTGTAGGCACTTTGACTAAACCCAAAATTGTTCTAAAATTTTTATTCTGTCCTTATGCTATAGTGGAAAAAAAAAAAAACCTTACTCTCATTTCATTACTTCCCAAATATACAATATGGTGTGGCTGATACCAAATTAATTGAATTAATTGCTTTTTATTTTTTCAAGTTTTTTAGTAACCAATGCTCTTGTACCTCTCAATTGTGTAATGGGCTTTCTCCTAATTACTTCACATTATTTTCCTTAGTTACTCCTAATCTAAAAGTAATTAGATGTCAGAAATTCCCTTGTCACAATTTGTCACTGGTCACACATATCAGCTTCATGAACCATCATCATCAGTGAGTGCTGAGATTTAAATGCTCCCCAAAACTATACAACAATTTGAAGGAGGAGGAGGTGGAGAATGCAGTTGCCTGTGAATTATAGTTCAGATTTGACCATTAAAAACCTAGGTAGCAGTAAAATCTTGAAACCAGATGCATTCAAGTACATTTTGATTCCATAATGGCTATTGCATACTTAATGCAAGTTTGTGTGTGACATGAGTGAGTGCATATTTCAAAAAGACGTGTAGAATATAGGAAAGTTACAATTATTGTCAAGCAAACTGTTACAAAGTTTAATAGTAATACATTGGGAAAGGGGCACCAGAATTTTCAAGATGCCTCTAAAACAGGACAAAGAAACTACTAAAACAAAGGTCAGTTGTCTACACACCTAAAAAAACACATTCCCTCTTCAAACACTTCAGGAAAGAATGGGACATAACACTGGTTCAGTTGAATGCTTCAACATCCATCCCTCAAAAAAAGCTCAAACAAGATGTCAGATCACTATTTTGAAACAGGTTGGGAATCAAACATGGTCAGGAAGTTAACCATGCAAAAATTGGACTAAAAAAACCCGTCTGTAAAATGGACCTCACAGCAAACAAGCTTAATATGATGGTCTAAGATGGTAGAGCATAACAGGCCTTGTAAGCAGTAACTTTTGAAAAAAGATAGACTTGGACTGATTGTATGTTGAAGGTTTATTCCTAGTATTCTGAAGCTTCCAGCAGCAATATAAAACTTGGAAAGATATTCTTCTATAAATATAGAGAGCTGAAATTGCAACTTCTTTTCACATGAACAATTTGAAAGCTGAGCGTAGATTCCTCACAAGATCCTTCACAGTCATGCAAAATTCTTCATCCATCTGACAATATGAAGAAGGCTTTAATAGGAAGAACTTCAAATATACATTCCCCAAGAAAGAAAATATTGTGCATGTGTGTCAGTTGGGCTTCATTTATTAAAATTATTTCATAGAAAAGACATAAGGAGACGAGTCACACACAGAAAAATAGTATTGAATTTACATTTTAGAGAAGCTGATGTACTTTCTAGATTCTCAATCAAGGTTCAAAAGTCCTAGATTTATTTCATAGAGGAAGTAAAGAAACAACCTGAGCGATAATAGTGATATCAAGAGCAGAACTCCCAAATGTCATGACACTGCTATTGATGACTGTTAGGTGGAGCTTTTCAATTTCAGTGACTGATTTCTCTAGCAGTCCTTTCCTTTTCTCACAGTGAATTCTTATAAGGACATTTTTGTCACAGTATCTTGCTTCAATTTCTGGCAGTGGCTCATCAAGTGGGTCACTGGAGGAGTTTTTATCTGAAGTAGAGTTGTCACCATCAGTGAAGAGTTGGGATTTCTTTACAAAGACCACTGATTCCATGTTTTTCTTTTTAGTCTGTTCCTCGAGTGTCTTCACTCGCTCTTGCAGTTGTTTCAGGTACTTGATAGCATCTCCAAGAACAGAAGCCTTGTCCATCTGTCAATGGCATAAAATATGATTGTAGATTGAAAATTATTTAACAGAAAACACTTATGCTTGAATAATGTACCAGTCTTTCACCTTTTTTTGATACTCTATAAACTATGAATTGCTTGAACACAAATACAATTAAAACTGAGACTAGTGAAAAATAGGACTAGTAAGATTTAACAAAAATATAAGAATGTGTGAGAGAGTTTAGTACAAAGAAATATTAAAGATAATACAAGCGTTTCAAAAAGGACCACAAATAATTTAGTGAATATAGATAATGCGGTGGGTGCAATTTAAGAGATAGTATACTAGTATAGTTCATTTTCAGCTTAGTAAAGTACTCATATTTTTTATAGAAAGCTAAGGAAAAAAACAAAATAATGGATCATAAACAAAAAGCCTAATGATCCAAGAACTAAGAAAATGTGATTGCAATATAATTTGATACCTTCTTAAGGCCAGGAACTATAGCAGATAAAGCTATGAACCGCTGGCTGAGCTTCTCTCGCCTCTTCCTTTCTGCTATAATATGATCTTGTGTTTGAGAAAGTCTAGTGCTTGTGCTTAACCTCTTAGCTCCCTGGCAGGCCTTATAGACATAATTTTGGTTCCCAAAGGTACCTTGAGCAGTCAAAATTTCAGTAGGAATGGTATCCATGCTTTGGGGACATGCTGCCTCCTCTTTAGGCTTTAAAATATTCATTTGATTCATGTAGTTTTCATTGGCAAAGGATAGAATGTTTGGAGAAGAAGCAACTTGCAGAGTTGAAACATGATCAAGTTTGGATGGTGAACTCCAGCTGTTGGCTTTGTGCTGTTTCATGGGTCTATCAATTTCATTATGTGAAGTTTCCATGGCATTTTTATAGTTGAAGTTTGGGTGTGCGAAAGAGCATTGTAAATTCTCTCCAAATGTGGCTGTTATTGGCAGTATGCCGAGTTCATCAAGAGAGTTCATTTGCCATTGATTGATGAACCTAGGATCCTCCACACCCTGCAATTTTGATAGTTTCATCTGTCAATGTCTTATACTCAAATCACAAATCATACATTTCATAAACCAAGAAGAACAATGATGTTGTTCCAAACAAAATCTAGTAACAATATCCTTCTTCACAGCATAAAGCTCTCATCAGTTTCAGTTGTCCTAATATTTCATCATGCTCTTATTAATTATCACCATGTGTGAAATTCAAAAACTTTATGCTAAGTGATTTTATACAGTTTTAGATTATCACTATCCAAAGCCAGTGAACTCTTATCTCAATTTGCATCTCTCCTCTCTGTAAGTGTTAGGTGGAGGGTGAGGTTGTGTATTCAAGGCCCACTGGGTGCATGTGTAACTTACCAAGAAAAATAAATCACTATCTGAGATAATACCACAAAATATATATACTAATCTTTGTCTTGAGGACAATCATGGTTGCAGAAGCATATTAATTACCACCTACCAGTTCAGATAAACCTCTTATGGATGAAATCTCCATCAGAACTCCTTTATAGATCAAAAGAGCTCAAGGGAGGAGGATCCTGCATGAAAGGTCAACAAAAAAGATTACTTGGGTGTTAAATTTAGACAAAGATGATATAGTTTTCATAAATTTTTCATGCAAAAGTGTGGCAAAGTACATAGCAAATAAGAAAGCTCACCCTTTAGTAATGACCAAAAGTTTCCTTTTTCCAAGTTCTCACTAGAGGATAGAGATTGTCTACTTCCTCAACATTTATAGCTCTCACTTGTTACAGTTGCACTTTCTCTCTCACGGGTTGTTAATGTGAATTGGCCCCCATCTTTTAATAATAAAACTAATAATGAATGATTGAATGTAAAACGGCTATAGAGTATTAGACATTCTAAATTTCTAATACTACATTACTTATTGTTAATTGAGATTATAGAAAGGGGAAAAAATCACTTATTGTATCCTAGGTGGGTCACTTGAAGCTGACAAAATTAGTACTCGTAAGCAAGTCACCTTTGTTGTTTTGTGGACTTTTTGGAGGGAGCTTCACCAACTAGCCGTTGAAATTTCATTCAAGGTTTTTGCTTATGATTCACAATAATCTTAAACATGTGGCCCCTCAAAAAGTCTCAATCACCAACCCAACTCCAACCCTTAAAAAAAAAAAAAAATTATCCTCTTAAAAAAAAAATTATCCTCTTACTTTCATAATCAAAGCCAAAAGATTACAATAATCCAACACAGAATTGTGACTAATGACCAAAACAGTTTAAGCCCATGTGAATTTAGACATGTCATTGAAGTATGATTGATATATGTGGACTTATAAAAGAAGCTTATATCACATTCATAATTGGTTTTACTCCAAACTTTTCTTTGACTTTCCAATTGTTTTGAGCCAATATACTAGTGACACGTGCCCAATTTAAGAACCGCCAAACCGACCCATAAAGTGGTCGGCTCATGATTAAACCGGATGATCCGTGATACAATAGAGTCATGAAAAGTTGGACATAGTTACTACCATATGATTAAAAAAAAAAAAAAAAAAAAAGGTTTAAAAGGGAACAGTGACATATATTCTTTTGAAACCAATCCTAGAAACTTGGAATCAAAGGTCAATGACAAAAATAGTTACTACTATATGCTAAAAGTTGTTGAGGTTGCTGATTCCAGAATATCAATGGTCGAGGCCAGGTTTGAAAATGCTGGTTACAAATAGTTGCTATGTTATCGGTGTGTGTCGGTGCCAATACCAATTGTACATTACCCACTTGACTAGAGAAGGGTTGGCAATTGACACAGTCGGCAGAGTGTGAAATGGCACACATTTTCATTTCCAATTTCTAAAATAGATGAGTATTGAATTTTTTTTGACATCAAGCCACAGAGCATGTATTGTAGAACCAGAAATACTTGGATTTATTAATTTGGACACCATTGGTGAAGAATACTAGTAAAAAAAGTCAATTTAATTTGTCTACAATCTACAAGCCTACAATTGAAACTATTTGCATACCTGCATAGCTAGATTATTGATTATTGAGAGTTAAAGAGGTCTAGCAAGCGAGCTTAATTGGAAGTCATTCTCTCATGCAAAATAGGTACCAGAGCAGACCGCCCAGGTCAACAGTATTAGTTTTGTGGAGCAGTGTACATCTTGTAAATTGTATAATGATCAGCACGTTTAGGCCTTGGATTAATTTCTGGCATCAAGTTGTAATAACTCATTATTGGTTAGCTACTAGGAAAATACTTGTCCTGCTTTTGAGGATATAAATAAGGCATTTGATTTTAAACATAAGACTAGGAAAAAGATTATATATCAAACTGCATACTAAGTGATGGGTAACTAGACCCCTCTCAGCAACCGTGTGTGTTGTTTTTAGATGTGTATGAAAGTGTGGAAAATGTAGTTGACTTTACTCATTTGTATAAGGGAAAAACCTGTTCGAAACAGTTTGCGCAAATATACACAGTTCAAAACAACTGAAAACATGAATCGTGACTCAAAAGTATGTCACGTTTTTAGTTGTTTTTTGGGCAATGGTTTGCACACAATGTGTTTGGTAAACACTGTCTTTTGTATAATCACTTCTAATAACTTATAAACTTATGGTTAAGTGATTAAATTCTTTAAATAACTTTTAAAACGATCAATAATTTAACATGATATCAGAGTCAAACTTCGTTATGGGTGTCAAACAAACGTTTCTAGCAAGTAAAGAAGATTATCATGTGTATACAACCATCTAAAGTCACACATGCTTGCCTACTGGATCTAGACTCCACGGCATCTTGCAGCCACCATGGCTCTGTGCTGTATCAAAATCCAACAACCAAGCAAGCCGTGACTTAATAATCAGATTTGCGCAAATCCAACCTTCGCCTGATGAAACAAACACCACAGACGTGCTCTACGACCTCCCGCGACCAAAACCCAGAAATCCGGTCACCCGAAGCCTTACCACGCGCCTCCACGGGCTACAGTTGTCACCTGAAAATCTCCCACGCGCCGCCATATATTCCTGACTTCCAGATCGTCTTATGGGCACACGCGCCAACCTATCGGCCTTGTCGTCTGCCGATCTGTTAAGGAAAAAAATCTAGTACTCATCCGTTTTGGCACGCGCGCTCACGCGCCTTCTGGAGTCTTGCGATCGGATCCACGCGCTTGTAACAGAAGCACGCGCCGGTGATATCTGTCACACGACAGCCTCGTGCCGAAAATCTCTGGTGATGTCATCATGACGTCATCCGATGACGTCATCAGCCACGCAAGCACGACCACGCCAGCACTATCCTAGTCAGTGCCACGTCATATGATGACGTCAGCGTCTCTCATCCAATCCGTGACCCGACCCGGAAACCCGGAATCGACCCGGACTGTATACCCGTTGACTTTCTTAATCGTTGACTTTGACCAGATTTTTCACTTTGACTTTGCGTTGACTTTTGACCAAAAGTCAAAATTTCCGAAACAGCCTATCTTACTCAGTTTATCGTGTAGATTCCAATTTTGGACTCCGTTTCTTCATTTGAAGCTCTAAAATTGGTCAATTGGCACATTGTTCATTGTGGTTTCTTCATAGGCATTTTTCAAGGCATCTTCAAAGGATCTTCTCATGTTTATCGAACCTCAAGCCTTCATCGAGCTTTCGCCTTGAGTTTGAGAGAGGGTGTTAGAGATATATTAGACATATTAGCTCAATGTAATTGACCCAAAGCTAGTTCTACTTGTACTAGTAGTCTAGGGCTTAGTTGCCTATATATACTCATGTTAGAGTTCATTATAACACAGGTTTTTGTACTACACTCCTACATAATAAAGATGTAACCCTTAAGGGATTCCTCCGTGGATGTAGGCCTACAAGGCTGAACAACCCTCGTGTTCTCGGTGTTCCTATTCTATGCTTCCTCTTCTGCATTCACTCTAGCATATACAACATGGTATAACACATCGCGTTACTAATAATACATTTAACATGATATCAGAGCAAAAAATCCTGAGTTTGATCCCTGGTTTTACTCTACCTCCCATTGAAAATGTTAAAATTCCCACTTGTTGGGCCCCCACTTATTGAGAGGAAGTTTAAGCCCACAAGTGAGGGAGAGTGTTAGACTTATGGTTAAATAATTAAATTCACCATTTCCTAATAGTTTAAACTTTTGGGACAATTGGTAACTTAACAATAACCAACCATTTAGAACTAGAATATTGTTTGGGACAATGATATGTTTACATTTTTTTTTTTTTTTTGAGAAACGAATATGTTTGCAGTTTATATACACTATTTATGTAAAGTGTACACATTTGCATGAATAGTATAATGTGTACAATGTTGCACACATTTGTTTAGTCTACAATGTAAAATGTACACGTGAACATAAAAACATAATTTCCCTATTGTTTTAACTTTTAAATCCATTAAGGCCTTATCTGTTTAGACAATCTTCCCTCGATCCGGGAATATGTGAAGTGTTTAGACAATTTCCCCTCAGTCTTGGAATATGTGAAGCCCAAAGGAGTTGTTTGTACGTTTTTAGTAGTGCTTAGCCCTTCAAGACAACTACCTTGCTCAAGGGTACATAATTATTTTTGGCTAGCTTTTTTTAAGACAGTAAATGAACCAAACTATTTATAAATAACTTGAGCTCGGCTAAAAAAAATATTTATGTTCATTTGTTTGACAGAGAATCCAAACTCAAACCCAAGTTTAGGATTATTTATTAAATGAGCCCAGCTCAAACCTAATCCACCAAGGCTATCTTAGAATTCTTCTAATAGAAAATTCATTTTTAGGATTAATACTTAACTCTAATAGAATTTTTTTTCATTTTTAGGATTAATACTTAACTCAAATAGAATTTTAGTTGGAAAAGAAAAGTTAATATCAACAATAAAGTTATTGTGCTTATCTAAAAAATTGATAAGAAGTGATAAAGTAATAGAGAAGAAGTCAATAAGAACAAACAAATTGTTGTTTTTATCTAAAAACTTACTGAAATTTGGTAAAGCCACTTGACACAACAAAACTTATTGAAATTTGGTAGAGCCACTTGGCATAACCACAACTTCTAGCCCAACTTTTATTATATAATTAGTATATGATATGATTTAGCAATTCTTTTTACATACAATGTTCTTATCATATATAGTAATATAAATGAGAACTATAAAACAATTATTTTAATGTAGAATAAGTACTTATAACTCTAATATGTGTACTACAAAAAAAATATTTATAATTTTTTAAAAATGTATATTTATAGTATTTGATATATTTCAAATCCTTGTTGATGTATTCCATCTTTCTTTTCTTCAATAAATATTTTTAGTTTGAACTTTTTGGCCTATTAGTTTAAAATATACATAAGTTGTAAAACCAAGGTCTAAATGGGTAACTTTAAATTCAGCAAAAAAAAAAAAAAAGGGTAACTTTCAAAATTAAATGAATAGGCTTGATTTTTTAATACTTGACTCATTTATAACCCTCGATTCTTTAAGATTAATCAGTTATTCCTGGCTAGAACATTCACAATAAACTATTCAAACCTCACTTTTTCAAAATTAGTGAGTAATACTCATTTTTAGGATTCCATGAGCTCGCCACCCAATCATAAAAAAATTTCTTATTATATTTCATTAACCGGAACTCTATTTGTTGGATTCAAGCCAATTGTGGTCGATTGACCAGGCAAGTGGCCATTTGTGGCAGCTAGTGACGTCAGATTCATTGGATTTACGTTGGAATTGTGGCCATTATGGCAGTGAAGGGTGTTAGGTTTGAGGATTTATACCGATTTTTCTGCGGGTTTGGATAATTTGCTGGATTTGATAATAAAAAAAAATATAAAAATAGTTAAATAATATATATATATATATATCAGAAGCTGAGAGAAAGTTGATTTATACCATTACACTATTTTGCCATGTATAAGAAAAAGCCCAATTACACTTTTAACACGCATAGAGTTTAAAGATTCAAAAGTTCGCACATTACATTGTTTGATTATTAAAAAATAGGCACGCGTCAAAAAACAAAATCCAAAACACCCAACCGAAAGAAATTGTTAATGTCTTCTGCTATATCCCATTCAGTCAAAGTTCAATAAATTCAATCAAAACTGTTCGTGCCCATATATATATATAAAAGTAGAAACTTAATGCGGAAAAACATGGAGTTCTACCATGTGGCGCATACTTTGAAAATAGAATTGAACTACTCTTAAGTTACAAGGTAAGAACAAAAAAATAGGAACTTTTTGTTTCTTTGGTTCAATGTTTCAAAACTTTTCCTATTAAAGAATAAAGATTGTTTTAAGACTCTTTCTTTCTTTAGTTTAATGTTTCAAGATAAACCAGCCTCTTGCACTTCTACTCTTTTTTATATAGCTCGCAACCCTTCATGCTATCTTCTCTCGAATACATTCTGACTAAGAATGATGTCATTTATCTTCAACTTTTCATTGACATCTACCTAGCTCCAACTTTGTCATCCATTCTGATCCTAACCCATATGAGTTAGCTATAATCAAGAAAGAGAGCTTACTTTTTTTTTTTTTTTTTTTTTTGAGTGATGACAGATTATGGTTTTGATGTTGAGGTCAAATGTGGGTTATGTGATTGCTTTTGGTATTTGGGTGTTTGGTGTGGGTGCAGCTAGGGGGGGGGGGGGGGGGTGTCGTGGGGGGGCTGGGGCTAGGGGCAGCCCCCTGGGTTTTCAAGTTTTCTATTAAGAGCACTGAAAAAATCGTATAATATCTGTAAATATGTTGTAAATATACCCACCAGGCCCCCTAGGATTTTGAGGGAAACAAAACAAAAGATTACAACTAGTTTTGTTAATCTCTCTTTTGAAATTTATTTGGGTCTCCCTCAAATTCTAGTGCTGCTTCAAAAAAAGCCCGAACAAAATTAATACAAAAAAAAAAACATTTGGCCCATTGATTAGCCCAAAACTCCTCCAAATTCTAATAGCAAAACCATCTTTAACAAGTTCCCAAATTAACAATATTCCAAGGACTCTCTTGACAACTCTCCGCAGTTCTCCGAGTCCCATGCTCAACTCCATCATTGGTGTCGCCTTATCAGAATGAAGTGGTACTGCTATCTCCCTTCAGCTCTATGCCTCTATCTATTTATGTTTGAGATTACTATTTTCTTTTGCGAGTTGTCTCCAGGTATGGCCGAATGTGTATGTCAATGACAAACCAAAACAAAAGAAAGACTGAAAACGCTGTGTAATATTTTGATAATCATATATGTACAACTTGCATATTAAGTCTTTTGACAATATTTTTTTTTTCATTATCATAGAGTGTTTTGTTACTGTTATTTTTTTGTTTTTGTTTTATTTTTTTATGAGCTATTCCATAACCGTGTAAAAAATAAAAATTGTCATAAAATTACAGCCAAATCTTTACTATATAAAATCCTATCACATGTCTTAAAAATACAACTATTTAATTTCTAAATCCACATATGAATATCTTCTCGAAAAAATTTAGCCTTTTAGACTTTGTAAATTACGGGTCTGTTTGAGATCTACTTATTTTGCTAAAATTGAAAATTTTTTATTGAAAGTATTGTAGATAAAAGTAAAAGTTAGTTGAAATAGTACAATGAGACCCATGAATAATACCAAAAAGTACAGTGAGGTCCATAAATAGTTGCAAAGATAAGCTAAATAGTAAAATAAGTTGGCAAAGTTAATCGTGTCAAATGGATACTACATATTAGTACTTTGGGACCTGTGAGTTGCGTAATTGCAATAAAATAGAAGCATATAGTCCCATAGATGCAAAAATAGATAGATAGGGACACAACCTTACAATGCAAGTCACTTTTTTTTTTTTTTCATTAAAAAACACTGCAATGCAAGTCACTTTTCCCCCCCTTCTTTCAGGTTTTAAACTCTAGAAAATTACCAAAATTGTCTCATTTCAGACCAGTTTAGCTACTACTACTTTGTTGGGTTATTAGTCAAACTGGTCGAGCCAGCCCATATATGATCTAAAGCATTACCGAGTATAAATGTTTTCGATAATCTTTAATTTCTATTTAGGAAAATATTAAACATACTATAAATTTTACTATGAAAGGTTAATAAACTGGCGTGGGGCAATGTAAGTGATTCGCGAACTTCAATAACATAGTAAATTAATATCAGAATTGTTTTTTTTAATTCATGACACATTAATTTGTAAGAGTTATGTTGTACAATTTATAATATTTCTAGCACCACTCTTTTACTTATGTGTGCATCAAAAATCTAGTCTCATTCAAGTAACCAACCATATCCTTTAGTCTCATATCAACCGGAATCCACCTATTTTGTACTAATTTTTCCTTTAATAGGTAACAAATATTAGCGACAGAAGAATGCTCGAGTACAAATCTTTTTTTTTTTGGGGGGGGGGGGGGATAAAATTCAATTTAATCCATTTATTTTTATATTAATGATCAAATCATATACTATATAATAAAATTTTGGCTTAGAAGCCGTGATTGCGCCAAGTGCTACTCTCACTAAGTAGTAAATTTTTTTTTTTTTTTTTAAAACCCCACATTTTGGCTAAGGGATAAGAATTAACAATAATTTATAAAAAAAAAATTAAGTTCTAATCAAACTAAAAAGTCTATCATTAAAAATTTATAATCTTAAATCCACACAACTCATGTTTTTGTTTTTGTTCTTTTTCCTGAAATATAATAAAATTTGAGTTTAGAAGCTGTGGTTGGGCCAAGTGGCTACTCTCACTAATTAATAAATTAATTTTATTAAAAAAAAACCCACGTTTTGACTAAAGGATAAGATTTAACAATAATTTTAAAAAATATTTAACAATAATTTAAAACAAATTTAAATTCTATTCAAACTAAAAGTTTATTAGAAAAAATTTCTAAACTTAAATCCTACAAAACCTACATTTTTTGTTTTTGTTTTTTTTTTTTTCCTCAAGTATAATAAAAGTTGGGCTTAGAAGCCATAGTTGAGTCAAGTGACTACTCTCACTAATTAGTAAATTAATTTTATTAAAAATAAATAAAAATTGTCCACATTTTGACTAAGGGATAAGATTTAACAATAATTAAAAAAAATTAAATTATATTCAAACTAGAAGTCTATTATCAAAATTTTCTAAACTTAAATCCTACACAACCGATGTTTTTATTTTTTTTCCTCAAGTTGCATGATTTAATAATAATTCAAAACAAATTGATATTCTATTCAAACTAAAGGTCTATTATAAAAAAAAAAAATTCTAAACTTAAATCCTATACAACTCACACTTTTTTTTCCTTGAGTTGTATCTTATTAAATGAATATTTTATTAGTATATTAAGCTACAAAGTTCTTGACTAAGGATAAGACTTAACTATAATTTAATATAGATAAAGATTTATCATCTAAGTTTTAGAAATTTAAATTCTACTCCAATTAAAAGTCTATTATCAAAATTTTCAAAACTTATATATTTTCAGCAATGGTTTTTCATGGTTGCGCCAAGTGGCTACTTTCACTAATTATTAAATTAATTATATATTTTTTGTTATGATATATTTCCTCAATTAAGGGATAATATTTAACAACTATTTAAATTAGGTAAAATTTTATCATTTAAATTTCAACAAATTTAAATTCTATTCAAGCTAAAAGTCATTTATAAAAAATTTATAAACTTAAATCACACACAAAACCCCATGTCTTCTTTCTTTAAAAAAAAAAAAAAAAAAAAAGAACTCACGTTTTGACTAAGGGATAAAATTTAACAATAATCATGTTTTCTTATTTTGTTTTTTCCCCCCTCAAGTTGCATGATTTAACAATAATTTAAAAAAAAGTTAAGTTCTATTCAAACTAAAAGTCTATTATAAAAAATTTCTAAACTTAAATACCCACGCTTTTGTTTTTGTTTTTTTTTTTCCTCAAATTGTATCTTATTAAATTAATATTTTATTAAGATATGCTACAAAACTCTTGACTAAGGGATAAGATATAACAATAATTTAATTGAAAAAGTTTAGCTACAAAATTGGTTGTAACCTAAGGCTAAAGCTTTCTTTAAAAATTACTACATATTTTGAAAATCAAACCGTTAGATTGCATGTTATTTATGCTCTTGATACAAATGTCAAATTTTATACCAATTGGATATTATTTACTATATGATCTATAAGCTTATATTTTATGTATAATTTCAAACTAAAAAAACTTGAAATTTAAACAATTTATTGATGGCAGCGCTATTGATTTTTAATTTTCTAGAAATTTTGCAACTATGGAGGATATAAGAAGAAAATGTAATCAAATTAATAGTGAATTTATCAAAATTCACCTCCAATAAAAAGATATTCATTTCTATTTTTTTAGGTATAATTATATAACTAAACTTCATCCAAATTTAATTTAGATAAAACTTTATCATCTAAGTTTTAGAAATTTAAATTCTTCTCCGACTAAAATTCTATTATTAAAATTTCCAGAACTTATATATATATATATATATATATATATATTTATATATTCAGCCATGGTTTTTCGATACAATCTCTCTTAACTAATAAGTTATCCCTAAAATTAAATCTCATATAATACACTCCACGTTGTTGTATTTTTTTTTTTTTTCAAAATGCAACTTACTCTTATGTTTTAATCTAATAAATTCATCTTATTTATTATTCTCTGCTTCTGAATTTGCACGTAGGATATAAAGCTAAAGAAAGTTTACTATAAAGTAGCAAAATAATAGACACCCATTTAAGTTAATTCTTTGTTTACTTAGGTAAGTTTTTATTTATTTTTTTATATTCTCAAATTTTGAACTCTTTTGTGTATATTTTGATTTTTGGTTTTGATATTGTATTTAATTTGTGTGTGATGATTTTTTCAATTAGACTATCACTAGAAAAAGTCGATATTGAGGAACTATTTTATTCATTATTGTTTGTACTGACTAGGGTATAAATTATACATAACTCAAATAGGAATGATCAAACTCATTCCATATCTTATATTAAGATAACACAAGCACAAAGAGAATTTTAATATATAAAAACAGATAAACACTTAGAAGGACTAAACTCTAAACAATTAGAACTTAAAGTAATTTTTTAATGGTTTAGTTTTAATCACTATTTATTACTATGTAAAAAATAAATAGTAATAATAATTTATTATTACTTGTAGGAGTATTGGGTCAGGAATTCCTTATCCACGTACACGTTGGGCCTAGAGCCCAAGCCGAGAACTAATGTTTGTTCGAAGATAGGTAAACTTTGCCAAGGGAGTCTGTGTTGATAGATAAATAAGTTAAATTTAAATGTAGTGACCGAGAAAGTAGTGCCGAGGACGAATGTCACCTCGGATAACCAAAGCCGAGGTCCATTTTGGTGGTCTGCCATTCAGAAGAACACTTTAGAGAGTTCAATTGAAATAGATAAGTATTGCAGAAATGAATAGCAGGTGAGGATCCTGAGATATCAAAGGGGAAAGCTGCTACCACCGCATTGAATGCTCTGCAGCTAATCTTCTGGCCACATTAATGTGGAGGTGATATTTGAACATTGGTTTTTAGCCTTACAGCTATTATGTGAAGACTTCCAGAAGGGACTGATGGGACAAGGTCAACACCAACCATCAAACCTTCACGTGGAGAGCAATGAGAGGAGAAAAAGAGAGTATAAAAGGAAGAAAAGACTCAGAGGGAGAGGGGGAGAAAAAAAAGACTGTAAGAGGAATGAATCAAGTCTGTAACCATCTTGCACATCAATATACTGAAACAATTCTCCTTGGACTGAGTTAATTACATTTTGTAACGATCTAAGGAAAAGCGCTAGCCACATTTGCGCTATACCTTAAAAGGACTAGTTACAATTGAGACTCTTTGTAGTAGTTAATAAAGCCCAGATCTACCTAGTAAATACCCGATGTGAGACTCATCACACACCCACACACATCACATAATCAATCAAATTAGGGTATCACAATCTCCCCCTCTTAAATCCCTAACGTCCTCGTTAGGGCCCATTTTGTGGGGTAATGTCTCTGAACCCACACGGGATTACCGGGCCGGCTCTAGTATCATATGTGTCAACCCAAGGAAAAGCGCTAGCCACATCTGTGCTATACCTCAAAAGGACTAGTTACAATTGAGGCTCCTTGTAGTTGTTAATAAAACCTAAATTTACCAAGTAAATACCTGATGTTGGACTCATCACACACCCACACACATCACACAATCAATCAAATTGGGGTATCACAATTGATTGATTGTGTGATGTGTGTGGGTGTGTGATGAGTCCCACATCGGGTATTTACTGGGTAGATCTGAGCTTTATTAACAAATACAAGGAGTCTCAATTGCGACTAGTCCTTTTGAAGTATAGCGCAGATGTGGCTAGCGTTTTTCCTTGGGTCATGATAGTGTTGGTATCAGAGCTCTAGGTTATGATTTTGTAGACAATTAGGGCTTACAATATTTTTATAAGATGTGAAGGAATAGGCTTGAATTACTATTCATAGGCAAAAAGTAGTTTTGGGAGTTTGATAATTGTTAGAAGCTATATGCTTACATTCTTAGAATATTATAATAGTAAAGGGTTTAGCATATCTTGTATATCATGACTTTTCTCGTGATCTATTTGACTTTAAGGTATTGTTTGTTTGGTTATAGGAAAATGCCACCTCGCAATTCTACCCCCTCTGATCCTGAACCAAAATCTGAGAGCCTTGAAGGTGTTTTAAGTGCTATCAGAAGTCTTGCTAAGGCAGTGGAGAAGCACGTTAGTACTAGTTGAACAGTTAAGCCTAAAGGTGCTGAGATTGAAGGATGTACTATTGAGCAATTCAGGAAATTGGGTCCTTCTTCATTTTTGGGCAACCTTGAGCCTACAAAAGCAGAATCCTGGATAATGCAAATGGAGAAATTTTTTGATGTGATTGGTTGTACTAAAGTGCAAAAAGTCTCTTTTGCTTCTTTTATGCTGAAGGGGGAAGCAAAGCATTGGTGGAGATCCACCAAAAAGACCTTGCCACTTGAGGAAGATGAGATCTTGACTTGGAGTATTTTCCTTGAGGCCTTTTACGAAAAGTATTTTCCAGAAAGTGTACGGGATGAGAAAGAAGTGGAGTTTATGGAGCTCATTCAAGGGAATAAAATAGTGTTACAGTATGAGGCTAAATTTACTGAGTTGTCTCGATTTGGCCCTCACATGGTGGCTGATGATGTTAGAAAGGCTAAGAAATTTCAGAGGTGACTACGACCAAGTATCAGAACTAGGATGGCAGCCTTACGATTGAAGTCATATTCAGAGGTTGTGGAGACTGCAAAGGTTGTTGAGAAGGAGTGTGAAGACTATTAGAGGATTAGGAGCCAGAATAACAAAAGGCCTAAGACGGAATGGTTTGATAGAGGGAATGAACACAATAAGCCATTTAAGAAGAAGACTACAGTAGAACCAGAGACTAAAATGGTGTAACAGGTAATAGAGGTTTGTCAGAAGTGTGGTAAAAAGCATAAGGAGGTTTGCTATCGTGAAAGTGAGGCTTGTTTTAAGTGTGGTCAAATGGGTCATCGTATCAAAGATTGCCTTGCCTTGAAGAGTGAGTTGATGGCTAAGCCTACTAATTTGAAACAAAGGCCAAAAGACCAAGGACGTGTGTTTGCTATTACTGAGCAAGATGCTAAGGCATCCAAGTTAGTGGTAACAGGTACCATTCCCATATTTTCTCATACTGCACGAGTTCTTATTGATCCTGGTTCTACTCATTCCTTTGTATCTTGTGCTTATATGAAATATGCTGATTGTATGCCTGAATTGTTGGACTTTGAACTTTCTGTTTCTACTCCTTTGGGTGAAACTATGGTTGCTGAGTTTATATGTAAGTCTTGTGTGATTAAGATTGGAGGAAATGAGTTGTTTGCTGATTTGATTCTCTTAGAAATTCAAGAATTTGATGCAATATTAGGCATGGATTAGTTAGCAGCTTATCATGCTAATGTTGACTGTTACATGGAGGAAGTGGTGTTTTGTATTCCAAGTAAACTTGAATTTGTATTTCATGGGTCAAGAGAGAGCCTCATGCCTAATATTATTTCTGCCATTCATGCTAATAAGTTACTTAAAAAGGGTTGTAAAGGTTATCTTGCATATGTGGTGGATAACTGGATGGAAGGGATTAAGATTGATGACATTCCTATTGTGAGGGACTTTGTTGATGTATTTCCTGAAGATCTCCCTGGATTACCGTTTGATAGGGAGATAGAATTTGCCATTGACTTAGTGCCAGGAATTGAACCTATTTCTATGGCACCATATCGCATGGCACATGCAGAGTTGAAGGAGCTTAAATTGCAATTGCAAGAGCTTTTAGAAAAGGGATTTATTCGACCTAATGTATCACCTTAAGGTGCTCCTGTTCTTTTTGTAAAGAAAAAGGATGGGTTTAGGAGATTATGCATTGACTATAGGCAGTTGAATAAGGTCACTGTGAGGAACAAATATCCTTTACCTAGGATTGATGATTTGTTTGATCAACTACAAGGTGCTAAAGTCTTTTCGAAGATTGACCTTAGATCAAGTTACCATTAACTCAAGATTAAGCAAGAAGATATACCTAAGACTACCTTCTGTACTCGTTACGGACACTACGAGTTTTTGATGATGCCGTTTGGATTAACTAATGCCCCTGCCGCCTTCATGGATTTAATGAACCGTGTGTTCAAGCCTTATTTGAATCGGTTCGTTATTGTTTTTATTGATAATATTTTAGTATATTCTAAAACTCAGGAGGAGCATGTGGAACATTTGAGGATGGTGTTGCAGGTCTTGAGGAAGCAAAAATTATATGCCAAGTTTAAGAAGTGTGAGTTTTGGTTAGATGAAGTAATGTTTTTGGGACATGTAATATCTAAGGATGGCATTTTTGTGGATCCTAAAAAGGTGGAAGTTGTGGTAAATTGGCCTAGACCAACAAATGTATCTGAAGTTCGTAGTTTCTTGGGTTTTGCAGGTTACTATAGGTATAGCAGGTCCCTTGACTAGGTTGACCCAAAAGAATGCTAAATTCTTGTGGAAAGATGAATGTGAAAAAAGCTTCCAAGAATTGAAAGACCGGTTGGTGTCTGCACCAGTTTTGACATTGCCAATGGGTTCAGGAGGATTTATAATTTACAGTGATGCTTCACAGAAAGGTCTTGGTTGTGTACTTACGCAGCATGGAAAGGTGATAGCATATGCTTCTAGGCAGCTAAAAAGCTATGAACAGAATTACCCTACTCATGACTTGGAGTTAGCAGCAGTGGTCTTTGCATTAAAGATATGGAGGCACTACTTATATAAGGAGACATGTGAGATTTACACTGACCATAAAAGTTCGAAATATTTGTTCTCTCAAAAAGAATTGAATATGCGGCAAAGGAGATGGATTGAGTTGTTGAAAGATTATGATTGTACAATACGTTATCACCCAGGCAAAGCAAATGTGGTGGCTGATGCCTTGAGTAGAAAATCCTCTGGTAGGATGGCAAGTAAAATTTTGAGGAAAAGACTTTTTTTTTGAAGAGTTGAAAGAGATTAATGTGGAGCTCTAATTTAAGGAGCCAAGGGTACTTCTTGCTCATTTTCAAGTGCAGCCTACCTTAGTTGAAAAGGTGAAGATTGCTTAAAGATCTGATTCTAATTTGGTAAAGATTATGGAAGAGGTAAAAGAAGGTAATCAAGTTGAGTTTGAAATTCATGGTGATGGTGTTTTACGATTTAGAAATCGATTGTGTGTTCCCAATAATGTTGAATTAAAAAGGGAAATTATGGAAGAGGCTCATAGATCTACATACACTGTTCACCTAGGTAGCACCAAAATGTCTCGAGATCTTAGAGAAGTGTATTGGTGGAATAATATGAAAAGAGAGATTATAGATTTTGTATCCTGGTGTTTAATTTGTTAGCAAGTTAAAGTTGAACATCAAAGGCCTGCTTGATTACTTCAGCCTCTCAGTATCTCGGAGTGGAAGTGGGAACATATTTCCATGGGCTTTGTGTTTGGATTGCCTAAGTCAGTTAAGAGTCATGATGCTATATGGGTAATAGTGGATAGATTGACCAAGTCTTCTCATTTTCTACCAATCAAGACAACATTTTCATTGATAGATTGGCTCAATTATATGTTATGGAAATAGTGAGATTACATGGAGTTCCTATCTTTATAGTCTCTGATAGAGACCCTCGTTTCACCTCTAAGTTTCGGAACAGTTTACACAAGGCTATGGGAATGAAGTTAGATTTTAGTATAGCTTTTCATCCTCAAATTGATGGGCAGTCAAAAAGAACTATACAGACACTTGAAGACATGCTAAGAGCCTGTGTGTTAGACTTGAAAGGTAGTTGGGAGACTCACTTGCCTTTAATTGAGTTTGCTTATAATAACAGTTACCATTCCAGCATAGAAATGGCTCCTTTTGAGGCATTGTATGGCTGGAAGTGTAGGTCACCTATTTGTTGGAATGACGTGGGTGAAAGGAAGTTGCTTGGTTCAGAACTAGTTCAATTGACTACGGAGAAGATTCAGTTGATTCGTGAAAGACTCCTAGCTGCTCAAAGTAGGCAAAAGAGTTATGCAGATAATAGAAGGTGAGACTTAGAGTTTCAAGTTGGGGATCATGTATTCTTAAAGGTGTCTCCATCAAAGGGTGTGATGAGGTTTGGGAAGAAAGCCAAATTAAGTCAAAGGTATATTGGTCCTTTTGAGACCTTGGATAGAGTGGACATTGTATCTTACAAGTTGGCATTGCCCCCAGCTTTGTCACATATTCATAATGTATTCTACGTATCAGTGTTACAAAATACATGCTTGATCCATCACATGCTTTGGAATATGAGCCAATCATTGTTAGAGAGGACTTGTCTTATGAGGAGCAACCGGTGCAGATTCTTGATAGGAAGAATCAAGTGCTACGTTCAAGGAATATATCTTTGGTGAAAGTGTTATGGAGAAATCATACAGTTCAAGAAGCAACATGGGAAAAAGAAGAAGACATGAAAGAAAAATACCCCTATCTATTCTCTAATTGAGGTTCATCAATTTTAGAGGACTAAACTTTTTTTTAAGAGGGGAAGAGTGTAATACCCCACATACTTTATTTGAGGTTATTATTAAATTTTCTTTTAAATATAATTGATGGGCTGTAGATATTCTTTTTATTAGTAACTGCAGCCCGCTACCTCACTAAGCCCACATCTCTAATACAAACTACAGGGTAGAGGAAGAGATAATTAGGGTTTTCATAGTAAGGGTTTTATCAAGGAGGCTAAGAGGTGTTTTTCCTTGGAGTTTAGAGCACATACAATTGAAGAGGCAATTAGATTGTTCAAGGTATGATTTCTCACCATTAGAAATAAAGAATTAGGGAGTTAGAATTTTATCATGGAAAACATTAGTGATGTGTAGATTGTTGAATTGATAATTTTTTTAGATTACTATTTTACACTATTCTGAATCTTAGATTGCCACTGTTCAGACCCTAGAACAAAAGCTAAAATTGTCAAATTAATGTATAAGGCTAAAGGAACTTTTGGGCTGCTGATTTTTATACTGTGACATCAATTCTAGCTTGTTGGAGAACTTGCACCCAACCCCACCCATGTGCCATTAGTAAACTTTCACTTTTTGTCAAAGCCAAGTTCTTTGATGGATGGGTAAATAGCTTTAATAGACTAGGTATTGACTATTTCCCAATTCCAAGTTCACTTTTTGTCAAAGCCAAGTCCAACACGTCTACAATTCTTTAAAAGAATAATGACAATCTTGTTTCTTTTATCTAAATTCCAATTTCATCCCAAAATGCTTTGATATTAAATACACTAGGGTCAATGATATAAAGTCCATGAACAAGTCATAATAGTTTTGGCCCACGGTTTTCATTGGGATATATATTAAATCCTAGGTTTGCTCATAGTGTGTATTCAGAACAAGTTATTATAGAGCCTAATTCGTGTTTAAGGTTTTACTTTTGTTTAGGACATATAATAAAATCCTAAGGTTTTGGCTGCTGGCTCTAAGTTTTGGTAAATTCAAGGAATCATATTTTTGGGTAGAGATGCTTTGCATTAGTGTTATCTTTTAGTTCAGCAAAGTATAATTTTAGTGAGTCAATTTGTATAGTTCTATAAGTTTTATATTTTGTAGAAGATATTAAGTATATTTCTGTGATTGATTATAGGTCCTATTTAAGAGTATTTGAGACTATTTGAAGGGTGTTTCAGCTGGACTTTTAGATTGATTCAAGTGTTGTAAGTAATTATGCATAATAAGCACATTTTTGTTCATTAGGTTTCTAGAAGTTAAAGGTTTTCAAAGGTTATGTTTTGAGCTTATGTTTTTTTTTTTTTTTTTTAAGTTTATCAAAAGCATATTTTATACCATTGAAAGAGGAATTTTGACTTTTAAATGATGTTTTAAAGAGAAACTTCGAATTTAAATGACATTTTAAGTGTTCAAATCTCATTTAAAAGAAGATTTTTAAACTAAACTATTTTCCGAAAATAATTGAGTTTCAAAGTAAGTTTTCTAAAAGGTTCTTGTTCTTAAATTTGTTAAAAACCAAGTGATTCTAAATTCATATTCCTATTCTCCAAATGGTATTTAAAATGTTTCTTTTAGCAAATTGAAATTTCAGATTTACTCAAGAATTATAATATATTTGTATAAATTCCTCAATTAATATTTGTTCCCTAAGGGAGTCAAGCATCCTTTGATTTATGTTTCAATTTGATACTGTGATATTCGATATGCTTTTGTTGTTGGAATAATTGTTAATATTAAGAAAATTATTCTATTTTGTATATATATGTTGTTTTGTGATATGTGACTTAAAATGAGTGTTTTTTTTAGAATTGATCAGATATATGTGTAAATCCGCTCACTGGATTGTATGTGAGAATATGTGTTGATCCTTCAACAGTAGGGGTTAGATATTGGTATCCGCTCACAGGATTGTATGTGAGAATATGTGATGTGTATATGTGACACTGTGCCCTGATCAATTATATGTATGTGTTTTCTAATAATTGTGAGATGTGATTACATATGCATTAAGTGATTCATTATATGTTTTGGAATAATTATTTTTGATATCATTGAATGAGTTTGTGAAAAATCAAAAATACTCGTGCTTTGCTTGACTCTATTCCGTTGTGTATTCTGTATAATTACTTACTAGATGTGTGGCTCACTCCATCAATTAATATTTTCAGATTAAAGTGTAGTTGGAGATATAAAACCTTTGGATCACTTCGTAAGGTGCAAGGTAGAGCGTGGAAGTTGTAGGCTATTTCAATATTACTTGAATACTTATAGAATTTCAGTTACCTTTATCTTGTAATTCATTTTTTTTATAGTGGAGATTATTTCCAATTTGTGGAGTTTAAATTGTTGTAAGAGGTTTTTAAGAGTACTTGGTTCTTTGGAGTTTTAATTTATTTTGGATAAATTATGTTTATTGAGTTATATAAGTTCAGCAAGTTAGTCATGCATCTAAATTCATGTTCCATAGATTTGGGTTGTGGCAATGTTGGTATTAGAGCCAACTCGGTAACCCCATGTGGGCTCGGAGACACTACCCCACAAAGTGGGCCTTAACGAGGACGTTAGGGATTTAAGTGGGGGAGATTGTGATGCCCCAATTTGATTGATTGATTGTGTAATGTGTGTGGGTGTGTGATGAGGCCCACATCGGGTATTTACTGGGTTGATCTGGGCTTTATTAACAACTACAAGGAGCCTCAATAGCAACTAGTCCTTCTGAGGTATTGCACAGATATGGCTAGCGCTTTTCCTTGGGTTGTTACACATTTTCTTTAAAATAAACCTGTTCAATCTTTTATTCATTTGTGGGCTTGAATCTATTATACTTATTTTCAATACATTATAGCCCAGTTTTCCCAACCTACTCTTTACAAATTTATTGTTTTAAGATTTTTGAGCCTAAGTCTATACTCTTGGTGGACTGGAAATCCGAATTGCGACCTTACACCCAATGAGGTCTAGAGGTTAACAAGGATGACCGCTGCTTTAAATCGATTCATATCCCAGTCAGCAGACAGGTGTAGGCCTTTCTTTCAGTTGCTAAATAGGTGGAAGGAATTTGAGTGGACTGAGGAGTGTGTCTTGGCCTTCCAGCAGTTGAAGGAATATCTTTCTCAACCACCAATCATGTGTAGGGCCGAGGTGGACGAGGTGTTGTTTGCCTATATTGCAGTGGCCGCTCATGCGATGAGCTTGGTATTTGCCTATACTCTTGGTGGATTGGAAATCCGAATTGCGACCTTGCACCCAATGAGGTCCAGAGGTTAACAAGGATGACTGCTGCTTTAAATCGATTCATATCCCAGTCAGCAGACAGGTGTAGGCCTTTCTTTCAGTTGCTAAATAGGTGGAAGGGATTTGAGTGAACCGAGGAGTGTGTCTTGGCCTTCCAGCAGTTGAAGGAATATCTTTCTCAACCACCAATCATGTGTAAGCCCGAGGTGGACGAGGTGTTGTTTGCCTATATTGCAGTGGCCGCTCATGCGATGAGCTTGGTATTGATAAGGGTGGACAGTGGTGTACAGAGGCCAGTTTATTATGTGAGCAAGTCACTACATAAGGCCGAGGTTCGATACTTACCACTTGAGAAAGCCATTTTGGCAGTGGTGCACGTCACTCGTAAGCTTCCCCATTATTTCCAATCACACACAGTTATTGTCCTAACCTAACTCCCACTCAAGTCCCTGCTTCGAAGTGCCAACTATACAGGAAGGATTACAAAGTGGGGAACGATGCTAGGAGCTTTTGATATCAAGTACATGTCTCGCACCTCCGTCAAGGGTCAGGTCCTCGCCGACCTAATGGCCGAGTTTGCTAAAACCCCAGCAGAAGAAGAGATGGAGAAGCAAAACATGGATAGAAATTTAGTTGGTGTAATCTCTGTACAAGAAAATTTGTCTTGGAGAGTTTATGTTGATGGCGCTTCGAACCTCAAAGGATCTGGGGTGGGGCTAGTTCTAGTGTTTCCTGAGAGGATCACAATTGAAAAGTCCTTGAAACTAGGCTTCTCGGCCACAAAAAATGAACCTGAGTACGAAGCACTACTAGTTGGAATGACCATGGTTCAAAAGATGGATGGAAAGACAATGGAAATATTCTCGGATTCAAGACTGGTGGTAGGTTAAGTTCGAGGAGAGTTAGAAGCTAGAGATCCTAGAATGCAGGATTTTAAGCCAGATTAGACATTTACAGTTTGGGTTTGAGTCCTTTAATTTATTGCAAATCCTTAGAAGCAGAAATACACATGCGGACTCACTTACAACATTAGCAACCTCCTCGGAACAAAGTTTGCCTAGAATGATTCTTGTAGAAGATCTTGCTAAACCTTTTGGGTTGAGAAGAGAGGTGGTCTCTATTTATCAGATAAGGGTAGGTCCTAGTTGGATGGACTCTATTGTACTATTCCTTAAAGAAGATATCCTGCCTAAGAATAAGTCCGAGGCGGACAAGATACAGAGGAAGGCTCCTCGGTTTTGGCTGTCCAAGGATAAAAAATTATATAAAATATCCTTTTCTGGCCTGTATCTGTTGTGCATACACCCTGAAGCAGTTGAGATACTTTTGGAAGAGTTACATGAAAGAATTTGTGGAAGCCATACAGGAGGAAGGTCTTTATCTCACAGGGCCCTCACTTAGGGGTATTGGTGGCCCAACATGCAAAGAGAAGCACAAGAGTACATGAAGAAGTGTAATCAGTGCCAGAGATTTGCACCAAACATCCATCAGCCAAGAGGAGTCCTTAATTCTCTGTCCAGCCCTTGGCTTTTTACTCAGTGGGGCTTGGACATTGTAGGTCCCTTCCTCAAAGCAGCAAGGAGTAAGAAGTATTTATTGGTCATCACAAATTATTTCACTAAATGGGTTGAAGCTGAACTACCGGCAAATATAAGGGATGTAGATGCCAAGGAGTTTGTCTGGAAAAACATTGTCACTTGATTTGGAGTCCCGCACACCCTCATATCAGATAATGGACTTCAATTTGACAGTAAATCTTTCAGGAGGTACTACTACGAATTAAGAGTAATTAACAAGTATTCCACTCCAGCTTATCCACGAGGGAATGGATAAGCCGAGGCTGTAAATAAGGTCATAGTGAGTGGGCTTAAGAAGAGGTTGGATGATACCAAAGGAAGATGGGTAGAGGAGCTGCCACACGTCCTTTGGACATACCAGATTACACCTCGAAGGTCCACTGGGGAAACCCTTTTTTCAATAACTTATGGGGCCAAGGCTGTTATTCCTCTGGAAATTGGATTCCCTACGTTGAGAATGAGCTCTTTCGCTTCGAGTAGCAACAATGACTTATTGGAGAAGATTTTGGACTTAATTGAAGAGCGAAAAGAAAACACTATCAATATAAGCTTAAGTAGGGGTATGATGCCAACGTAAAATTAAGGCCACTGGCGCCTGGTGATTTGGTGTTGAGAAAGGTTGTGGGTTCTGCAAAGAACCCGGCCTAGGGAAAATTGGGGCCCAGCTGGGAAGGACCGTATCGTATTACATCTGTAGTAGGAATAGGTGCATACCGTCTAGAAGATCTAGAAGAAAGGGCTGTACCACGCCCTTGGAATGTAAATAACTTGAGAAGATATTATTATTAATAAGAATATGCTTTACCATGTTTGGGTTGGTTATCTTGCATGTCAGATATTATTTATCCAAGTATTAAACAGACTTTTGGTCATGCTTGGCTCCTCGGACCACATACCTTGGAAAAATTGATGTCCTTTTACTGTTTCTCCAAGTATTAAATAGAATCTTAGCTATGCTTGGATCCTCGGACCACATGCTTTGGAAAAATTAATACTTCATATCATTTATCTAAGTATTAAACAACACCTTAGCTATGCCTGGATCCTTGGACCACATGTTTTGGAAAAATTAGTACTTCATGACATTTATCTAAGTGTTGAACAGAACCTTAACTATGCCTGGCTCTTCAAACCATATGCTTTGAAAAAATTAACATCCCGTGACATCTATCAAAGTACCAAATAGAACCTTGGTTATGCCTGGATCCTCGGACCACATACCTTGGAAAAATTAATATCTTTTTGACATCTATCCAAGTGTTAAACAGAACCTTAGTTATGCTTGGCTCTTCGGACCACATGCTTTGGGAAAATTAATACTTCATGTCATCTATCTAAATATTAAACAACACCTTAAACTGGCCCCTCGGACCACATGCTTTAGGAAAATTAATACTCTATGACATTTAACTAAATGTCAAACAGACCCTAGGTAATGCTTGGTTTCTTGGATCACATACCCTGAGAAAATTGATATCTTCCCGCCATTATTCTAAGTAATAAACAACGCATTAGTGTTGTTTGACTCTTCGGATCGTGTACTTTGAATGAATTAATACTTTCTGGCATTTTTTCCAAACATAAAGGTGACTAAGTGCTTCTTACTGATTGCTTGAATGTCAAAAATAATTAATTATTCTAAGTAGCGAAAAACTTTGTCATAATAGACAAGCTTAAATGGATGCTCATGAGCATCACTTAAGACATTTATAAGCGTATTTATATCTGTTTCAAGATTGATTATCTTTTTAGTTCTTAGGACTTACTGATAAGTAATGGAAGAAGTAATTTCTAAACTTGTATGCATATCACATTAGCTCATATAGTTTTTGAAGTTTAGTTTATGCTTTGCCGAGGTGAAACACTTAGTAGAATTAATTCGGCTTACTGCTAACCACATGAAGTAGAATAAGTTTTCTACTAAGTTTGCATATTAACAAGATTAATTGTATCTCATTATCAATTTTTCTTAGTGTTAGGCAAACATAGAAGTCATCCCAATATCAGTATCAGAATCAAAGAAGAAAAGAAAATGTTCAAAGTTTTCATTACTTAAAGCCTCAAAAAGAGGCAGGTCAGGTACAAAGTTACCATATCCATTACAAACTTTGAAAGTAAAAATAAACATCTAAAAAAAATGCATCAGAAACTATTTTTTCTTTATTACAATTTTGTCCTTGGGAGGTGCATGAACAGGCTGGGTAGAAGTAGCATCAAAGACCTCAGGGCCTTTGCTTACTAGGTCAGCCTTGGTAAAGAGAGGAAGGGTGGTCAGAACAATCTCCATCTTTTGTGAGACTTCCTTCTCTGTTGGGGGACCCTGGTGGTAGTTAAAGGCTTCATTGCATTAGAGGCTACTCTTTAGGCAGCATGCCCCCTCAGTGGGTTTGTCCGAAGAAGGTAAGACATTAGCCACGGTGTCCTTACCCACTTCTACCACCTTGGAATCAATCTTCGAACCAGAAGGGATAGATTCTTGGATGGGAGGGGGGCAGAACACATTCTCTGCCCTCCTGAGTATAGATGAAGCCTCAACTCCAACTTGGTTGAGTGCTTCGCTCCATACTTGGGAGCAATATGTCCTACACATCCCAGACACCTCAGCCCTAAGGGCTTCTTCGGTCTCTGCCACACTAAGATCGTATCCGTCCTGCTCGGCTTGATCCCGAGCCTTCTCGACCAGTACCCTTGCAATCTCGGCCTCCTTCAATCTTTTTTTCAGAGCAAGGATTTGGGCTCTAAAGGCGGCCAGCTAGTCCTCAGCATTACGCAAAAGCATCCTTTGGCCTTTTGCTTGCTTTTCTACACTGTCAAGGGCTGCAGCTGCACTCTTTCTCTCCCTTTCCTCTTCTAGCATCTTCTTCTTAAGCTCTTGAATGTTCCTCTCAGCTGCGTTAAGGGAGTTTGTGGCGGAAATGCGCCTTCCCTCTTCTTCCTTCATCTGCCGGTGGCAGAAGTTAGTTATCTCCTCCACCATGAAGGAAGCCTGAACAGCCTACCAAAAAAAAAAAAATAATAATAATAATAATAAAAAAAAAACAAAAAAACAAAAAACAAAAAACAAAAAACAAAAAACAAAAAACAAAAAACAAAAAACAAAAAACAAAAAACAAAAAACAAAAAACAACAACATTAACAAGAGAGAAGGAAAAAGAGCATACCATCGCTAGATATCTTTTAAGGCTGAGGAAGACCTCGTGCCTCCTCATGGACCGGAGCTCGGCCCTATCCTCAGGGAGCAGAAGAACCTACTCCATCACATCGACAACGTAACCGGAGTTGCCTCCTTGATAGTCCCTTATGGAGGCACTAGCCTGCATGGGGGCCCCTTCTAGCATAAGGGCAGCCAGCCAGGCAATGGGCTTAACTTGAGGGTCATTTCTCCTCTCAGTGCCCTTCTGCCCTAGCTTGGCCTGTTTGGTCGCCCTCTGGGCCTCGTCCTCTTAGAAGGGTGGGTTTTGCTAACTTCCACCACCTCCTTCCCCTTGGATTCTCTCTTCCGCTTTAGGTCAATCGGTTTTAATCAGAGGGGAGGAACTGGTGGAGGAATGGGGAGTCTGGTTTGAGCTCCCTTCCCAGGAGCTTTCCCCCCTGGTTGGGACTCTAGCAACTCTTGCAAGTTGGACCTTTGTTTGCGCTAATTCCTATGTTGTCTGGAGTGGGAACAACGCCTTGATGTTGGGTGGACTAGGCTGGAGAAGAATGGTCAAAATCACCAGGAAAAACTTCAGGAGAAAAAATCTAATTGAAGATGTCAAATTCGTCCTCGGAATCAGACACTTCTACCACTTTTTGCTGCTCTTCTTTCTTTTCCTTTATGGGGACCGGATGAGAAGAAGTCTCTTCCTCGGCTTGGCACTATGGAAGCGAGGCTATCTTGGGTACGCCCTCTAGGATGGGTTGAGTGAGGAGGGTGCCTTCTGGAATCAAAACGCCTTCGGGAAGAAGAAAACTGGGGACGTCTACGCTTATCCGACGCAGATGGGGGTTTTTAGCCCTTATAACACACTTGGATGCTTGGAAGTTGGACGAGATCGGCGTATACCCCAATATCAGGTGAGCCATTCGCAGTTGACCATCCGTGCTCACAAACTCCTCAACTTTCAAGATTTTTTCTAAACTATCTTTGTTGACCAAACTGAAGTTCGGCTCTGCAGTGTGTTTATCTGCAAATCCAACAAAGAAACAAAGAATTGTTAGAGTCAGAAATGTCACAAATACAAGGAAAAGAGTTAATGGAAGGAAATTCTCCTAAAGCCTAAGACTCCACCTGGTTTCCCCTCTCTAGTCGGGCAAGGGAGGCCATCGTGCCACTCCCCTAACACGATTAAAAAGTCTTTTTTCAACCCCTTGTTGGATTCGGGGAGGCATTGAATAAGCCTAACCTCAAGGTATCTTGACTTCAAGTAGTACCCTTACCCCTTTAGGTGGTGAAGGTTGTAGACCCAGTTGACATCGTGATGGGTCAGACCTAAACCCATTCTTTCATTAAGGTCATATATGGAGCCTAGAATCCTAAACATATTTGGGGCACCCTGAGTGGGTGCCAACCTATGAGCTCTAAGGTAGTCTCTCATGACTGTACCTATAGGGATCCTCATCCCTCCTTCTATAAAGGCGATCATTGGGATAATTACTTCTCCCTCCTGCCTTTTTTCATGCCATTCACCTTCTTTGCAATATCTAATCTCTACTCCTAGAGGAATCCTATATTGAGCTTTAAAGTTTTCTATGGCCTCCTCAGAGTTTACCAAATGCTTAAATCTACCCATTTTTAGAAGAGTTTGGAGGGGTGTAAGAAGATTGAGAAGAAAAATAGAGCCGAGGAGAGGAAAAATACAAAGAACAGAAAATAATATGGAAAAGGAAAGTTTAAGGACTTATGAAGACTTACAGAAGTAAAGAAGGTCTCCTTGGACAAGCTTTTGGTATTTGTAAGGACATGAGTAAAAAGGAGTGCTGACAGGTTCGATGTATGTGCACTAGAACTAGATGAATGCTAAAATGAGGTGGGAAATTGATTTAAGTGGTATTTATATCGAAAAGACAGCCAAGAGCGGGAAAATTCTCGCCCGTGGCCCAGCAGAATTCTTAGCCGTTTGATTTGCATCACGTTGTAGAACGTGGGAGACAGGGAGCCGTAAGAATTTAATTAAAACGTGTCTCGAGCGCCACAGCGTAAGGAGCGTGTCTTGAGTAGTTGAAAAGGCGTCTTCATAAGCAGAGGTGAACCGAAATGGGCATAGAGCAAGTACAGTGACATCGAAATCCTCCTTTCTTCCCGATGATCCAGAAAGAAGTATCTCGAGAGGCTATTGTAGGAGCATTGGGCCAAGAATTCCTTATCCACGTATACGTTGGGCCTAGAGCCCAAGCCAAGGACTAAGGTTTGTTCGAGGATAGGTAAACTCTGCCAAGGGAGTCTGTGTTGATAGATAAATAAGTTAGTTTTGAACGTAGTGACCTAGGAAGTAGTGCTGAGGACGAATGTCACCTCATATAACCAAAGCTGAGGTCCGTTTTGGTGGTTTGCCATTCAGGAGAACACTCCAGAGAGTTCAGTTGAAACAAGTATTGCAGAAACGTATAGCAGGTGAGGATCTTGAGATATTAAAAGAGAAAGCTGCTACCACCGCATTAAATGCTCTACAGCTAATCTTCTGGCCGCATTAATGTCGAGGTGATATCTGAACAATAGTTTTTAGCCTTAAAACTATTATGTGAAGACTTCCGGAATGGATTAATAGAACAAGTATCAACACCAACCATCAAACTTGCACGTGGAGAGTAATGGGAGGAGAAAAAGAGAGTATAAAAGGAAGAAAAGACTCAGAGGGAGAGGGGGAGAAAAAAAAGACTGTAAGAGGAGAGAATCAAGTTTGTAACCATCTTGCACATCAATATACTGAAACAATTCTTCTCGGACTGAGCCGAGGACATTTTCCTTAAAATAAACCTGTTCAATCTTTTATTCATTTGTGGGCTTGAATCTGTTATACTTATTTTAAATCGTTATAGCCCAGTTTTTCCAACCTACTCTCTACAAATTTATTTTTTTGGACTTTTTGGGCTTAAGTCTATACTCTTGGTGGACTGGATATCCGAATTGCGACCTTACATTACTATTTATTTAATGATTTAGTTTTAATTATTTCAAATTTTTTTTGCTTAAATATGAATCTTCATCCAGCTGTGCATCACACGGGAATAACACTAGTTAGTCTTTAAGGTTTAATTTCAATCAATTTAATCCTTCACTTTGTTAAGATGAGTCAGTTTAGTCTTTCTGTCCAAAATTGATAACCGATAAAGCCATTTAAACTATTTTAAGAAAAATTAATAATATTTATTTAAAAACATTATTTATTAAGTAACACATCAGAATGGTTTAGAAAAAAAAAAAATTCATATTATTTTTTACATAAAAAAATATAGAATGTTCAAACAATATTGTTTGCTAACAAATTTGGATAAAAGGACTATATTGACTAATTTTTATAAAGTGATAGACTAAAATTAAGAAAAATTAAATAATAATGAATAATTGGACAATTGAAATAAAAGTGAAGAGCTTCCTCAAAAGAAATAAAAGTGAAGAGGAATATTAACTTTGTTTTTTAATGGAAGAATGAGAGAAGTAGATAAAATTTAGCTAAGCATAAATGAGGACGTCTCATGCATGTCCACAATTGCTTAAGGTCACCACTGCTTAAAAGTTAAATCACAAATGCTCGGTCGCTACTGGTGGAAACCCATGCATAGATCGTTCGTAAGAAGGGATTGAAAATCACTTATTTGCAATCGTTACTAGTATTTTGTAGAATCTTATCTCCTACACTACTTAATAGCTTCCTACCTACACTTTTTCAAACTATATCAAATGCCCTAAAGTGCTGCTTAATTCACAAACGCTCGGTCACTATTGGTAAAACCAAAACATCACGAGCACTAGCATTGACGTTTAAAACCTCTAAATTGCTATTTTACACCCAAACATGCCTATAATTGCCCGGATTATTATTGCTAATACTTTTTAATTAGCAATTGTGAACAGTAAATTGTATATTTAAGAACTATTGTAGCCGAGTTTGTAAAATAATATATATTATTTTATTGCCTCCCTCTTTCTCTTTTTCTTTATTTAATGACTTTTTTTCTCACTTTTTTTTAAATATTATTTTATTATGTAGTTATATTATTTTAATGTGTTGTATGTTAAAAAATAAACTTGGATGTTAAGTGTATTATAAAGTGAGATAGTATAATAGACAAAAATAACTTTTTAGATGATAAAATAACAATTTTTATGCAAACCTGAATGTATATTTACAAAGGTTAATATTTTGTAGCATCTATCTAGAATATGCTTGCCTCCGACAACCTAGGCTGTTTGGTTGTATAAGAAATATATGATATAAATTTTGATAAACACGACTGATCCCCAATGAAGAATCTTCCCATAATGGAAATGGTAAGATACCGATTCATTTAAAAGACACTGTCACATATATTTTTTTGATGAATTTTTTTTTTTTGGATGATTGATTAGAGGGTGTGCCTAGGAAGTCTTGGCTTTTTCATTAAAATAGATACTGATTCAATTAATATATATATATATATATATAGGATAATTATAAGTAGATATTATTTTATTTGAATAAAAAAAACTTATAACTTATACGTGTGATAATACTCATGACAGCACAACAGAGCCTTGCATCATGCATGTGCTGCTAGAGGAAGCATTCAAAATTAAGACATTATTATTTAAGACATGCACTATTGATTACTGTCCATATCAACCTTGCATTAGCATAAATAAAAAAAAAGCATGGCAAAATTTGCTACTAAACTTGCTTATCTGGATTTTAGTTAACTCAACTGATAAAATCTTTTATGGTTAAATAAGAGATTTAGGGTTCAATCTCTGCCTACATAAAAAATTGATTAGTGTCTTGATTTGATGATAAAGAACTATTATCAGAAGCAGTCTCCATCAAAAACTGATTAGTGTCTTGATCTGATGATAAAGAACTATTATCAGGAGCAGACGCTAGTTAAAACTCTTAAAAAAAAAAAAAAAAAACTATAAGTTGAAACTCTCTTAAATTTTTTTTTTTAAAAATTACTGTACATATCATTATCAACCTCCAAAGATTGCTGCCTTCTACTTTCATGCGTGCTTCATTGTAGAGTTTCTATTGCAAAATTTCAACTTCAACTCTCGTACAAACGTGATATATATGCCTGAAAATAAGATCTGTCAAAAGGTTAAGTAGGTTTTGTGCTCTGCATTAATTGTCACACATGTATCAGGTATGTTTATAATTTCTCTCGTTGTGACTTGTAAGAGGAATGATGCGTATATCTAATACATGAGATATTTATTTCTCTAAACAATAAATATCTCATATATTCGCTCTATCAAGCCCCTCACATGTTATAAGTCACATACTAGTATTGTGAGACCCACAACTTTGAGAGTCTCACTCTATACAGTGAGGACGGTTAATACCATCTCCTCCAGTAAGACTACCTTGGCTTTTGAAAATACTCTCTCTCATAAGAACATAATAAATTGTACATAAAAATTTAATTATCAGGCCTCCTAGATTTTTAAAAAGTGTACCACATTAATGTAAACCAAATGTGTGGACAAGGACCCCTAATCTCATCTAAGTGGATTACTAAGATGATTTCCATGGATGCCCCTCGGACCTCAGGAACGAGCATTGGATAGCCACGAAACGAGCACCCGTTGATCTGGGGGATGAGCAGTAACCATAGAAGGCACATAAAGTTAAAATATCACAGAGAGAAGAGAGTAAACTTGGCACGGGTTACGAGGAGGGTAAAAGTAGAAGAGAGTAGAAGCTATCTCCTCCGTATTAAATGTAAGACAACTACTCCTTTGGCTGCATTAATGAGGAAAAGACCATAAATAGTAGTAGCACAGCTCAAATTGCAGGGCAGAAACTTACCAATATGTTCTAAATGGGACAGAAATTCTAAAAATGCAATCTCAACCCTCCAAGTATAGGATGAAGATAATCTTGGTGTAAATATAAAAGGAAAATGAAGGTCCTTATAGGAGGGGATCCAAAAAAAGAAAAGAAAAAAGAGAGATTTGTGAAGGAGAGAAAGCAAAACCATAAATAAAAAAGATCTTCCTCGGGTTGGACTGAGGATCCCTTTTTATTCATAATTGAGTGTTCCTAGTATTTTATTTGGCATTTCTTCTCATTGTGATTAACTTTAGTTCATTACGTAGTCAATATCCTACCCATTCTCTAACAAATTCATTGTGGTGGGCTCATTGGACCACTGTCTGGTCATTCTTGAGCCATAGATCTGTTTGCGCCCTTACACCAAATATATCATTTTTTTTTTCCATTTATTATTCGTGCATCATAAAAAGTTAATCTATAGGCCTCCTAAGGTATATATTCTTAAAAAAAAAAAACAAAGATAATATGTAAACGAGCAATGAATACTTTCTGCATAAAGATCAAGACTAACTACAAATTGAATTACTCTTTATAAAGTAAGTTATATATACAAACCTCAATTCTAACTTCTAAAAGACGAAAATGCAAGTCGGATAAAGATCCCCCATTAATTGGAGGTCATTAATTTAAGAGAAATGCTATAGTCACAATATTTTCGTAACAAATTTTAAGTGACGGGTTTTTATTGGTGGGGCAAAAAAGTAATTTTTGATAAATTTAAATTATGACCAATAATAACTAACCACCTATGATATGCTGTGAAAATGTTGTAAACGTAGTATTTATTTTAAGTTAAATCTTCTCGCTTCTCTTTTTATGTGGCAAAAAACTTATTTATAAAATAAAAAAGAAAATGAAGAAATAGAATATGAAAAAAAAGACAATGAAATGAAAGGAATAGAGATTGAATTCTATTTGTTTAGTATTTAAGATGAATTGTGGAGTCAAGGACTTTATAGTTAAATTGGCACTACTCCATACACAAAGTGTTTAGGGGTCTAAGGGGAAAAAAGTTCAGACTTTGAAGTTAACAACATATTATAATTATCTCTAAAAAAAAGAATTGATTAAATTCACAATTTTCTAATATAATAAACTTTTGAGATAATCTATATTTTATCATTTATCTCTTTCTTATTAATATTGAAATCACCTCATTATAGATGACAAAATAGAATTGTCACCCCCGCTTCCGAAGACAAGATGAGACGAGATGGACACCCTTAATCCAACCCCCACCTCGCAGTCTAGTTAACGTTTAAGAGCATTCACAGTGGTGGTGCTAAAAAATTCAGCAGCTCAAAAAATTACTTTATTTATTTTAGTACCTCACTTTACAATATATCTAACATCAAAGATTCCAGATTTTTTACCACTTCATTTAAATATTCATTCTTTATTTTTTTTTAATCTTTCTTTATTCTTGTGACTTGCAAGAGCAATAGCAACCACCACCAATCATCATCCAATGCCAGCCACCCAGCAAACCCACACCCAATGCCAGCCACCACCATTGGTAAAAAAACAAAAACAAAAAAGCATAAAACAAGAAGATAACAATTTGATAGCACGCACAACCCACCACCACTACAACCTATGCCAGCACCCATAACCCACCTCCACCACCCCTACAAACAGTGCCAGTACTGCAACCCACAACCCACCGTCACAATCGCAACCTGATTTCAACCTAAAATCAAATTTCAACCCACAACCAAATCTCAACCTAAACCCACGGACCAATGCATCCACCCTAACGCCCACCATCGCCTGCAACTAACAACCCACTAGCAACAGTCGACCCACAAAAACTACAAAACCTAGCAACCCAAAACACCAACACTTGCCCACACCATTGCTAATCTAAATCTCCATAGCACGCCCACATCGTCACCAATCTTAGTTGTCCTGATTTTGAGTTAGAGGAGGCAGGTAAAAGAGGAAGAGAAGAAGACAGAGAAGAGAAAAAGGAAAAAAAAAAAAGAAAAGAAAAGAAAAGAAAGGGAAGAGAAGAAGAGAGAGAATAAAAAAAAAAAAAATATATATATATATATATATATTTATAACTTTGAAACTACAATAAAATGCCAAAGATGAAAACTGTAGCTTGGTTGCTAATATAGCACCATCAATGTTGCTTCCTTTTTTGTGTTTCATTTAAGCCATTTGAGCATCATCAACATCGTAGAGTCCACCAGTTTTTTATTTTTTATTTTTTAAACAATACCAAAAAAAGAAAAAAAAAAATTGTCTTTTACCGTTAGAGAAACGAGAGGATATAAATAAGAAAGTCTTGTTTTTATTTTTATTTTTTTAAAGCATCTTTTATTGTCTTTGTCTTTTCTCATCATTAGGGGGGGGGGGGGGGGGAAAGCAAAGGAAAATATTCTTTTATATATATATATACCTGCATGCAAATTCATTCAGTTCTACTACTCAAAAAAGTTCATGGTAAAAATGAACTAAAATTAATTAATATAGACAGTATCCAAATAAACATCTCTTTATTGCTTTTACTTACATCTTGAATGCAAAATTAGATTTTACGTCTCCACAAAGCTTGTTTTAATGGTGGGTTCCAATTAACTTAATTGGTAAAGTTTCTGATAGTTGAATAAGAGATTGGGGGTTCAATCCCCGCCTACACCAAAAATCAATTAATGTCTAGATCTGATGTTAATGAGCTATCATTGGGAGCGGACGACATAGATTGAAACTCTAAAAAAAAAAATTGTTTTAATGAAGCCAGCCTTTCTATAATATATATATATATATATATATATATAGACCATAACGTTTTTAGAAAATCTATTAAAGTATTGTCAACCATATATATTATATACACACACAGCTTCTAATTCTAATGCCTAGACATAAGATAGAAGGAATGATGTAGAATAAGAATACCTTCTCAATAAAAAAGGTAGAATAAGAATGAATAAGGTTTAAAAGCAGCAGCTAACCTGGGCTGTAAAATTGAAGCTCAAAATATTTGGCAACGTCCATACTTGAAAATTGAAATGATCGATCATTGAATCATCACTACATAAATTGAAGGGTCTAGACAATAAGATGGAAGGGTATATATCTATATATATGTAAAAAAGAGTTCGTTTCTTGCACGTGCTTATAATTGCTTAGCCAAGTGATCGGCCAAATGTACCAAACATTCTACTAGAGAAACACCGAACATTTAAATGAACCTAACCTTCCTTTTCAACTTTCTAGCTAGTTAGCTAATGGCTGGTGCATGTTTCTCAACTGCCTATCTATTACTTCTGCTCCACCTAAAGAACTCCACTGACACTATTCTCGTTAGTAATTCATTGGTTCAATTTATCTAAAGAAAAAGTTAATACATACTCTAACTTCATTGGTTTAAAAAATATATTCTTTTTTAAAAAAGAGAAAAAAATAATTTTTTTGACAATCTTTTATATTTCTCATAAAAATGCTATAACATTTTTTCTAAAATAAGTTAACAAATGTCTGTAGGACACTTATTAACCATACCCTTTAATGTGTCTTCTTTCCATTTATTTTTTTCTTTTCAATAATATTATGGACACAATGATTCTCATGCTCATTTCACAACTTATTACTTTTTACGATTTTAAGTAATTGACAAAAAGTTATGAGCTTTTTGTCTATATAGACAGAAAATAATCTACTACATAACCAGAATCGCAGAAGTCAATAGATCGTGAAATTTTATGTCCAGTTAGGCATATTTTTAGAATTATTCTATCCCTTCCCTTTTTATAGATATTAAATTACCATTTTAATTAATTAAAAAAGAAAAGTAAGGAACATTTATAGCACACGATTTTGGGAAAATTGAGAAGAAAATAGGGAAGGGCTGATAATGTAAAAGAAAAATGCTAGGACCAACAAATTGTCAGAGTTCGTGTCCACAAATTTCCGTAATATCCAGGGCATAGCGGTGATTTTCTTTTTGTGGGGGTGTTGGGCTTTTTCTACTGAATGAAAATGTTTTTTGGACAGAAAATTAGTTGGGCCTCAGACGTGAAAATCAGTTTCAAGGATTCCGTAAACTTGAACTGCCACAAAAAAGGGTTGGCCATAATTTTTGCAAGGTCTTTGTTGGGCCATCAGAAATGTTGAAGCTTCACCAATTTTGGGCATGATAACCTAAATGGGCTTGTGCAGCGGAACCACACACACATATATATATATATATATATATATATAATCACCAAATATATAATTGCTCTTTATTTTTAGACTAAGTCACAAATTTATTTTTGGTGTTAATGAGAATTAAACCTTAGATCTTTTGTTTAACTATAAAAATTTTTACTAGTTGAGTTAACTGGAACTCATGAAATATATACTCTATTTAAAACTAACTTAATAAATGAAAAATAAAATTAGTATTCATATAGTATTATAACAAAAAAAACTAAAGAAAATAAAAAATACAAAAAAAAAAAACTGTTTGACTTTGATATATCTAAATAGAAGTCAAAATTCTACTTTATCATTAAATTAATCTATTATTAATTATGTACTAAATTTTGCTATAATTTCCCTTTTGATATGCAAGATAAAGAGTTTATTAGAATATTATCTTTCATTTTCTATTTTTGTGAAATATCAAGCTTCATTTTGTTGCAAATATGATTTTTATAATATTCATAATTGAAAATACTTGTTTCATGGTTGCAATGAAAGTTTTTTTCTTTTCTTTTTTGAGAATCAATGCAAGAAATTTTTATTATGAAGGCAGAAAAGTACTGTCAAGGATTACATAATCCGTTACATCCCTATGGATGTCTTCAATCCAAATTTGTGGTTCATACAAGAATTTCGCTAGCTTGGCAAGCTTGTCAGCCACTCTATTTCCATTCCGCCTAACATGAGAAAAGGACGCACTTCTCAAACTTTTAGCTAGCCAACGTGAGTCATCAACGATGTGGCCAAAAGCTGTCATGCAAGTTGAGTACGATATAAGGTGCCTGTAAATGATCTCGGAATCGACCTCGAAAACTACATCTTGGAGGCCAAGCTCGATGGAGAAGGAGATAGCTTTCCTGCAAGCCAGTGCTTCCACGTCCTCTACTGTGGATGGTAGCGGAATACGCTCTGACAGCGCTGCGAGCACCATACCTTCAGAGTCTCTTATCACCACTCCAATGCTTGCTGAGCCCGTGTTTTGGAAAATCGCTCCATCACAGTTGGCTTTGTATTGAGTTGGTGAAGGAGCAACCAATGCGTTGGGTGGTCCACCATTCTTTGCTTCAATGGGATGTCTTGGACTGGATGAAATTCTTGTAGCCGTTCCACATCGTTAGTATATATCTTCTCTAAAGGCACCGTGACAGCTCCCACCCTCTATGCATTCCTATTATGCCATATACTCCAGGCGATGTATGCAAATGTCTCTGCCAAATGCGGTGATTTTAGAGCAAAAATTCCTTGACACAAGTCACGAAAGCATACCAATTTTCAGCCAAAAAAGGACGACACCGCACCAGCTCCCACCACACTTTTTTCACCTCAATGCAGTCCCAAAGGGCATGGATTGTATCCTCTGTTTCACAGCCACAGCGGTCACAAAGAGAGTTCACTGTGATGTTCCTCTTCATTAAATTCAATTTTGTTAGAAGAGAATCAATTGCCGCTCGCCAAAGGTAGTGCCTTATTTTGTTTGGTAGATTTAATGACCAAATATCTACCCAAAACTGCTTGTTGTCTGCTGAGTTTGACGGGCTAGGTGCTTTCACTTCTGCTTCTTTTGAGAGGAGCTGATATGCTGATTTGGTGGTATAAACACCATTGCTCGTTGCTGTCCAGATGAGTTTATCTTCACTTGCGTGGAACTCAGGGCTAAGCCGAGAATAGCAGCCGCTTCATGGAGCACAAATTCATTCAGTATTCGTTCTTCAATCCATCTCCCATTTTCTTCATCAATGAGGGCACACACCCTTCCATTATTGGGCAAGTTTTTTTGTGGTGAAACCACCCGGCTTGAGTGCAAATCTGGCAGCCATTTATCACCACGAATCAAGACTGACCTCCCATCCCCTATTCTCCATCTTGACCCCAACCTCACAACCCTACAAGCATTGAGAATGCTTTGCCAAGCATAGGAGCCCTTCCCTTTCACTTCCTCATCCAGGATAGAACAATTGGGAAAGTATTTTGATTTAAAGACCTTATAGAAGAGAGAGTCTTTTTTATGAAGCAATCGCCATACTTGTTTCCCCAACATTGCTAAATTAAAATTTTCAACATCATTAAAACCTAGCCCCCCTTGGCACTTCGGCTTACACAAGTTCTTCCAAGCCACCCAATGTGTTTTCCTACCTTCCCCTTTATAGCCCCACCAAAACTTTCTAATTAGAGATTCAATATCTTTACATAAACTCTTTGGAAGTTTGAAACATGCCATTGTGAAAGTGGGCATCGCTTGGAGGACCGCTTTGATGAGTACTTCCCTTCCCTCTTGCGATAAGAGACGTTCTTTCCAACCTTGCATTTTGTGCCAAATCCTTTCTCAAATGTAACTGAAACTTTTCTTCTTTGCTCTACCCATAAAGGAAGGTAATCCAAGGTATTTTTCATAATTTGTAGTGGCTCCCACTCCAAGCAGATTTTTAATTTCTTGTTGCACATGAGGATCAGTGTTTGGGCTGAAAAATAGTTGAGATTTTCCTTGGTTAATTTTCTGCCCCGAAGATACTTCATATTTGTGCAAAATATCAAGGATGGAGCTGCATTCTTGTGTGGTTGCCCGACAAAATAGCACACTATCGTCTGCAAAGAACAAATGGGTGACCTTTGGACCTACATTACAAAGAGAGACTCCTTTTATAGTGCCTGCAAGTTCAGCTTGTTTAATAAGTGAGTGTAATCCTTCTGCACATAAAAGAAACAAGTAAGGTGAGAGGGGGTCCCCTTGATGGAGCCCTCTGTTAGGTGTGAAGTGTCCATGTGGTTCTCCATTAACCAAAACAGAAAAAGAGACTGATCGGATACAAGAGTTGATAAGGGATATCCACCTATTTGCAAACCCCAACTTCTCCATTAGGCTTTCTAAAAAAACCCACTCCACCCTATCGTATGCTTTGCTCATATCAAGCTTTAAGGTCATGAGCCCTTATTTCCCTTTTCTCTTATTTTTTAAATGTTGTAGCGTTTCAAAGGCTACAAGAATGTTGTCCATAATCAGTTTGTCCGACATGAATGCACTTTGTGACTCCGAAACCAACTTGGGTATAATTTTTTTGAGTCTATTGGCTATGGTTTTGGACACAATTTTGTATAGGACATTACAAAGGCTTATGGGTCTGAAGTCAGTAGGTTTTTCAGGGTTTTTTGATTTTGGTATGAGTGAGATGAAGGTGTGGTTAAGATGTTCTGGCATGAATAAGTACAAGTACAACCACTCTATACACAAATTGGTAGGCTATTAATCTTCTAGTCCTCACTAGTCATTGGCACAATTTAAAAATATTTAACAATTTTGTAAAATCTAGATGTTGAACTACATTATGTTAATAATGATGCAGTTCCTTTTTCAACAAGAGTTTTTCATGATTTGTGAATTCTTACGGATAAATTTATTTATGAACAGACAAATACTATTATAAGCTGCTCCATTATAAGTCAACTAAACCGAATGAGCAACTCAATTATATGTTCACTAAACCGATGATTGGATTTTTGTAATTGAGAATCTATTATAATATAAAAATATCTAAACAATAATGATGGTCAATTGTAAAATTATCTTACTTACGGTAAGGGGAAAAAATCCAAATAATCCTTTAGGTGGTGGGGCTAGATAACATGGTAGCACCCAAATTCTAAAGTCTTAAACTTTTAAGGGCTAGTTTCAAATAAGCCAATTAAATGGAATTGCCACTTATTTTATTTTTTTAAAAAAATCTTCATGAAATAATTCTTTATTGAAAAACTTTGAAATTATATTCAGCAAAAAAAGAAAGAAAAATTACACGGTTTTGATCCTAGTTGCACTCTAGAAAAAAAAAAAAAGTATATCGCTTTGATCCTAGATACAATCTTAGAATTGAAAAGCACATTATTTTGGTTTCTAGTTACAAACTAAAAATTAAAAAAAAAAAGTACATTGTTTTGATTTCTAGTTACAATCTAGGGACAATGTAAAATTACATTAATAAGAAATTAGTCTACAAAGTCAAAATCTAAGTTTGGAGGTTAGGTTATGAAATGATAATGTGTTAGCCACCCACTCCACCCGACCTAAAGATCAGTATTTGTGAAATTAAAGGTCATATCATGTTATGCACTAGTCCAATCATGTTATCATACTATAGATAATAAAGGATTAAATGTGCTCATCTTGTGATTTTTTCAAAAAATTAAAATCTAATCCAATATGCACACTCATAATATAATACGCATGGACATTCTAATCAACCCATTTCAAAAAATATCGTGATTTCATGTAATTGACTATAATAAGAATTAAATTGGGTTTAAAGATATAGTTGTGTCCACTACCCCTTCCAAGTGATTTAATGGTGAATTTTCATCACCATATCATTTCACAATCGCAAAATTGTAAGTTTGGTTGTTTGATCTCCAATTACATTTCATGAAATAAATATTGAGGTCATAATGATTGAAACAATAGTTCATGGGTCTCAATTGGACAACCAGATTAAAAGATATCCTGAAAACAAGTTTTAATGGTAACATGCACTTGCATGAACTAAGTCCTGACCACACGTAATTATGAACACTTAATTCTAATTGGACTAATTTTGGTCCAATTTAAATTAAATGATATGTCATAACACTATTGGTTGAGGATAGGGTTTATGGTAAGCTTGCATGCACCAAATTTAATCCAAAGACAAAGCATTAGTTGATTCCTTGAAAAATTGGTGAAAGTCAATCAATTAAATAATTAATTGATTAGTTTGATATATTGAAATTGATTTGTTGAGCTTGAGGACCAAGAAAGTCTAACAAATAATTCAAAATTTGAAAGGAATCGAATGTCAATTGAATTGGGAAAGAACTAGACCAAGAAAGGAAAAGATTTGGAGATCTCTGGACCAAGTGCCAATCGATTTTCCTTTGAAAAATATGAATTTCCCTTAATCCCACATCAATTGAAGCTCATTCTAAACCCTTCAACATCTAGTGTAAATACCCTATCCATCAACTATTCAAGGACCCCAAAATCTTAGAGCTTCCTAGAAAACTGAGATTTCTCTCCCTCTTGAGATGTTGCCTAGCTTGGAGTGTTTAGAGTGCTTGGAGTGTTGTGCATGAAGGTAAGGTTTCTAAACCTACTCTTTATTTTTATGCCCTAGGTTTTTAGATTCAAACATGTTTAGTTTCTAGGTTTTTCACATGTTCTTGTTTGTTAGCATGTTAGATCTAGGATGTTCATAACCTTGCATGAATTAGAGTTTTTCAATTTCAATAATATGTTCACATACCCTTAGAATTAGGGTTTTGTCAATTGCAATAACATGTTCACACGCTCTTAGAATTAAGGTTTGACATTCTAAGTAACATGTTCATATGCTCTTAGATTAAGGTTTGTCACACATCATACACATATTAACCATGCTTATTAATGCTTGTTTCAATCTCTACAATCACTAGTTCTTGGATGATATAAATTGTTTGAATGATACAATATGATAATTTTCCACCATAGTCTAAAAGACTGGTTTCATAAGGTAGGTTGGGTGCCTAACACCTTCCCAATCTTGTAATCTAGCTTTTGAACTTAGATAAAAGGTTAGTAGATTGGACTTATCCTTGTAATTTTCTCTTTCTAGATTGTAACTAGGAATCAAATCGATGTACTTTTGTTTTAGATTGTATCTAGGATAAAATCTAGGTAATTTTCTAGTTATTGTAAAAGAGATGTACATTTTCAGTTCATCAATAGGAATGATGCACTTTTCAATTTAATTTTCTTATTTTTCCAATTAAATAAGTGGCAACTCATTGTAAAATTCTTGACCCAGACGGGATATTAAAAATAGTAGAACTTCTCCACTGTCTCTCGAGAGGTAATAGCACGACTTCACCCATTCGCGTGAGACATGACCAAAACCCTAATTCTTTTAGGTTTAGGCTGGGGCGCAGTCTCTCACAATAAGCAACTTAATGTCTCTCTCAAAAAAGTTCCCTAAAAATTTTTGCATAATTAATTTATGTTGGAAATTTCAAAATTGGAGTTTGACCCCAACCTTAGAAAAGTTGTTAAATAAATAAATAAATATATATATATATATATATATAAAAGTATAGTGGATGCTTATATTTGTAGAAGAGAATGGATTGGAGAACTTGAATTTCCTCGCACCTATCATCTACTTGCTGACCATTAATTCATTTATGCAATATTTTCCACTGTGCGACATAATTTTCATGTAATTAAGGCCAGAGGTTCATGTTAAAGACATTTGTCAAGAACTTAAGGCTCATTATTGAATAGAATATATTATGTGAATGTGCTTTTAATGACATGATTAAATTAGTGATAATATTGGCTTTAAGCCAAATTCCTAGAGATCAATGCTCACCACACACTAGTGATGAGATGTAGTGTTAGGTTCATTTGACGACCGTCTCTCATGTAACTGTGTAGAGATTTTTCATCAATATCAAAATCAACAAGAATTTGACCTATTGACATCTTTTGTTTTTAAAATGGGTGACTTGTTGACCATTAATCCATTATGCAATATTTTCCACCATGTGACTATATTCTTTTAAATATAGTTGTATTTTTAAACAAAGTAAGACAGTTATGTTAGGGTCATATTTTATGCAATTGGCTAATCTTTTGACAAAATGCACTTTACTTGTAATTGGGTAAATCTAAGATAGGTTTAATACATCAAGAAATATGTTGTTCAAGGCATATCAAGTGTTCGTATTAAAAGTCATGAAGATTGGTCCATGAAACAGATGAAAAAAAACTGTTCATTAAGTCTCGATAGATAGCTTGACAAATGCCTGCTATCAAGACTTAATGTGAAGCTCGATAGATAGCTCGATCTATTGAGATTTACAATTTTCAGTTTTCTAGATCTGAAAGTCGGCCTAGGCTTTTGTATTTGTTTAGGGTTTCTTTTCTCACAACCCTAGACATATAAAAAACTTATTTTGAAAGCCGTCAAGACACTAACACAGAGACCTAAAGACTTATTTTCTCTGTGAGAGGCTACTGCGTTTGTACACCATAGAATTTTGTAATCAATTGCTTCCTGATCTTCATTGTTGATAAAGTGAAGAACTTTGCAGCCAACAATATCTGTTCAAGTTGCTGGAGTTAGTCACGTACTAGGATCTGTGCAAATAGTTAGTCACAAATTGGAGATTTGTGTATCTGATCTTTATAAAGTGCCCATCGAGATAAGGATGCGCAGTGGTCACTTGTCACACATCATAAAATTCCATTAAAGTTAGCAAAAATGTTTTACAAAGCAAATCATGAAAGGTAAATTCACAAATAAAGCACAAGATAGCTCCATGTTTTACGGGTATACCACAAGATGCCGTGTATAATTTGCCCTCCAGAAACGAAATAAATGATCATTTAAAGTAATTTTATGAGATTGGTAAATAAAAACTAAAAAGGTGGAGTTTGTATATTTTTCAGCCTAATAGGCTATTTAACACTCAAATATTCAAAACTAACCAGTCACATTTTGAATGTTCATTTGACCAGATCATTTGACTTTCAAGTTTTAAGGGACTAGAAAATAAAAAGGTGGAGTTAATATATCTTTCAGCCTAATATTTTTTTATAGGAAATTATTTATCCCTCAAATATGTGAAAGTGACCATGTCATAAACTTTTGAGTTTACTCAGTTGACGACATTATTATTCATATGTTTGTGATTATAGTGTATTGTTTTTATTTTATTTTTGTTTTATTTTTTTAAATTTAATACCAAAACAAGTTTACATTAAAAGCAAAACAATTACGATAAGCAAGTACATAAGAAACACTTAGTCTTTGTTATTTTTTTGAGAAGAAGAAACATGTTAGGTTCTAAGAAATTAGGAACTAATGTATTAGAACTTCATTTTGTAATGTTGGCAAACCATGATCAAAACGGTTTTAGTCTTGTTTAGACTTGCTCAAAGTATGAGATTTTTATGTAAAGTTGGAATCAAGTTACTGCAGAAGTCATTGTGCAAATCTACCAAGCTCGATCAATCGAGAATTAGACTCGACCGATCGAAAGTTGTGCAGATTGTTTTTTTTGCAGAATTTCCAACTTAGCCCAAGCCCGTTTGACGTGTAGGGTTTTATGTTTTGCCCTAAATATAAAAGGGAAAACCCTAGCCATGTTTTTAGAGTTTTGAATGTTGTGTGTGTGAATCTTATTTGTGAGATCTAGAGGTGTTTACCTTGACATACACTTAGGGTTTCCAAACTTAAGATTAATGTCAAGAGCTTGGTAATCATCCAGTTGCATAATCAAGAACTTCAAGATATACAAGCAGGTGTGCTTGTGCTTTGCTGAGAATTCAAGGAAAGAAGTAGTCCGTGGACTCGGAGCTGTCACGTGGTCGTGGTAGTAAGTTTCCTACTAGAGGTAGCAATAGGATGTTAGTGGTCTAAGTCACTATTGTGTAAACTTCAATTCTTTCATAGTGAATTACGGTTTTACCTTGAGGATAGCTAGGTTAAATCCTCTCCAGGTTTTTACCGGTTTGGTTTTCCTAGGTTATCATATCGTGTGTTATTTATTTTTCGCACTTTTGCATGATATGATATATTTGTGTTAACCTAGAATTGCTTAATTTACCTAAGTTAATCACTTGGCTAAATATCTAGGTTAATGTTTGGGTTTAAGGGGTCTAAACTTCTTACAAGTGGTATCAGAGCGGGTAGCTTTTTGTGTAGATCTTTTGATCTTAAAGCTGATCCTTGACCCCTGTTGTCATGGATTTTCTTAAAATCTTCTCTTTAGTTTGCCACATTGTCTACTTGGTGTGCTTGTCTATTATCATTTTTGCTAAATCTTTTCTTGAGTATCTTGGTATAATTACTTATGATGACAATTACTTGTGCTATACTGCTTTAACGGCCTTAAGGGCACGTGATTCTTGTCTTTGGTATTTGGATAGTGGTTGTTCCAGGCACACGACAGGAAATAAAGCTTTGTTCAAGACACTCTTTGAATGAAAGATTGGGACAGTCACGTTTAGAGACGGAAGCAAATCTGTGATCAGAGGCATTGACACTGTGGATATTCCAGGATTACTAGTCTTTGAAGATGTTTGGTATGTTGATGGACTAAAGGCTAACTTACTCAGCATAAGTCAGATTTGTGACAATGGACTGAATGTTCTCTTCACTAAGCATGAATGTGAGATACTTGATGGATGAGGTGACTGCATGTGTATTGGTGTGAGGACAGCTGACAACTGTTATGGTATCACTCCAAGTATAAGTAACAAATGCTTCAGCGCTAATATCAATCAAGTTGACTTATGGCATCAAAGGTTGGGACATGCTAGTCTCAAGCAATTAGAGAAGATTTCTAAATGTGATGCAGTTATTGGGTTGCCCATGTTTGAGAAGATAGAAAAATACATCTGTGGACCATGTTAGATGGGTAAACAAGTGAAGTCCAAACATCTGTCTGTAACTGATGTTCAAACTACAAGACCTCTGGAGTTGTTACACATTGATCTCATGTGTCCTGCCAGAGTTCAGAGTTTGGGTGGAAAGAAGTACATTCTAGTAGTTGTGGATGATTTTACCAGATATACATGGGTTGTACTTTTGAAAGATAAAGCTGAAGCCCTTGAAAAAATGATACATTTGTGCAAAAAGTTGCAAGTTGAAAAAGGAACTGTGATAGCCAGAATTAGAAGTGACCATGGAAGAGAGTTTGAGAACACAAAATTGGCTACGTTTTGCAATAATCAAGGCACACATCAGGAATTCTCTTCACCCAAAACACCACAGCAGAATGGAATAGTGGAATGGAAGAATAGGGTTGTACAAGAGATGGCTCGTGTCATGCTCCATAACAAGAAGATGCGTAAATCCTCATGGGGAGAAGCAGTTAACACTGCATGTCACACACTCAATCGGGTGTATTTTAGACCTGGCTCCAAGCAAACTCCTTATGAACTTTGGAGAGGAAAGAAGCTTGTTGTCAAATATTTTAGAATATTTGGTAGTGACTGCTACATTCTACGTGATAGAGAGAACTTGGAGAAGTTTGATGCTAAGAGTGACAAGGGTTATTTTCTGGGATACTCTTCCACCAGTAGAGCATACAGAGTGTACAATCTGAGAACTAAAACAGTTATGGAGTCTTCCAATGTTGTGCTCAATGATGAATTAAATTCAGAAGGTCATTCAGAAAATGCATCTCCAGTTCAAGAAAAGATTATGGAAGTTGATGATTCACTACCTGAGAATTACGTGGGAAAGCATACAGAGGAAGAGTTGATGTTATTGAATGATACAGCCTCTGTACCATCAAGTTCAGAACCATCTACACTAGTTCATGAAGCTCAACAAGAACAGAGAGAGTTTCATAGTTCATCAGAACAGAAAGGTACCTCTACATCATTGGTCAAAGGTCCGTCCCCTAGAGTTAAGCTAAATCATCCTGCTACTAATAAATTGGGGAGTTTGAATGATAATATGAGGTTAAGATCCAAAGCTTTAAATGTGATTACTCACTCATGCTATTTATCCCAATTTGAACCGAAAAAGGTGGATAAAGCTCTACAAGATGCTGATTGGGTTAATTCTATGCATGACGAACTTCATCAGTTTGTTCGGAATGATGTATGGGAATTAGTTCCTAGACCAAAGGGAGCCAATGTTATCAGAACTAAGTGGATATTCAAGAACAAGTCAGATGAACATGGAACTGTTATCAGAAATAAATCTAGACTTGTTGCTTAAGGGTACACACAAGTAGAAGGGATTGATTTTGATGAGATCTTTGCACCAGTAGCAAGATTAGAATCCATTCGGATACTTTTGGCCATAGCAAGTCATATGAATTTCAAGCTGTATCAAATGGATGTTAAGAGTGCCTTCTTAAATGGCATGTTGCAAGAAGAGGTATATGTTGAACAGCTAAAAGGTTTTGTTAATCCTCATAGGCCGAATGATGTTTACAAGCTGAAGAGAGCCCTCTATGGTTTGAAACAAGCTCCACGGGCTTGGTATGATAGGTTAACTGCATATCTCACAAACCATGGTTTTAAAAGGGGATTTGCTGACACCACTCTCTTCATACGAAAGGATAAGAATCATTTTGTAGTTGCTCAAGTTTATGTTGATGATATTGTTTTTGGTGCTACTAATGATTCTTTTGCTCAATCTTTTGCAGGTGAAATGAAGGCCATGTTTGAAATGAGTATGGTTGGTGAACTAACTTATTTCTTGGGATTGCAGGTGAAGCAAACAGATTCTGGAATTTACATCAACCAAACTAAGTATGCATGAAACTTGGTCAAGAGATTTGGACTAGACAAGACTGCACATGCTAGGACACCAGTGGTTGCTAATGTAAAACTGACAAATGATCCATCAGGTGAGTCTGTTGATGTTACATTATACAGAAACATGATTGATTGTCTTTTGTATTTAATTGCTAGTCGGGCTAATATTGCTTTTCATGTGGGTGTTTGCTCTAGATTTCAATCTAATCTTAAGGTTTCTCATTTAAATGTTGTTAAAAGGATTATAAAATATGTTAGTGGAACTTGTGATTATGGATTATTTTATAGCAAAGCGTCGAATCTCTCTCTTGCTGGATTTTCTAATTCTGATTGGGCTGGTAATGCTGATGACAAAAAAAGCACCACTGGTGGGTGTTTTTATGTAGGAGCCAATCTTGTTGCTTCGATGAGTAAGAAGCAAAATTCTGTTTCTTTGTCTACTGCAGAGGCAAAATATATTGCTGCTGAAAATTGTTGCTCACAGCTTCTTTGGATGAAAAAACTTTTGAGTGATTATGGCATATCACAAGACACCATGGTTGTTTATTGTGATAATTCTAGTGCTATTGATATCTCTAAGAATCCTGTTCAACATTCTAAGACTAAACACATTGAGATTAGATATCATTTCATTAGGGATCTTGTTGAAAGGAAGATTGTTGCTCTTGAGTATATTCCTATTGAACGTCAGAATGCTGACATTTTCACCAAACCACTTGATAGAAGTAAATTTGAGACTCTTCGTTAAGTTATTGGTGTGATTCTTTGTCATTAGTCATTCTTGACTTTCTTGGTCCTTGTTCTTCATTGTTCTATCTCTTGTGACCATTTTTTTTAGGATTTGCATTGCATAACGTTCATGCATTTCATTCTAGGTTTTTTTTATTTTAAAAAAAAGGTAACAAGAATGGGTTTGGTAATATGTGTTTTGCAGTATTTTTCTTGAATTTGAAGACAAGGTTGATCAATCTATTTTTACATAACATGTTTATGTACCTTGTTTAGCTTGGATGAGCTTATTTTATTGCACTTTACTAGTTTGAGCTTTGTATTGCATGTTGTGCGGGAAGATGTTTCTGGTTTTTGGTCACATGATCTTGATCTCGATGTCATGTGTCTTTGATTGATGGACTTGAACTTTTTGTGAAATGCATAAATAACCATCTCACCATTGTTTATTAGCCAATCATGAACACCTTAGTGCATATCGTAAGATTTTGTGCTCGAGAAAGTGTAGCACATGCACAAAAAGAATATAAGGTGTAGCCTCGGTTAAAATGTTAAAATTGGTGTGTACATTATTGGGCTATAATAATTTCACAATTCAAATAAAATTGGTGTGTATATTATCCCAACTATTTTAATAAGTTTCTGATCAATTGAAATTGGTGTATATATTATGAGGCAAATCAAGAAACTTACATGATTGCAAGCTTTTATTTTAGGAGATGTGAGAGTTATATGATGTAACTCTTTAAGTGATAATCTCTTTCAAATTCATGTGATGAATTTTGTAGAAATTGTGATTGATTTCTATTCACATATCACCTCACATGTTTCTCAAGCTTTTGCTAGTTGCACACACTACACAAGTTACTCTTTGCTAAACTTTGTACATGTTACTGTGTGAGTTTTTGGCCTAACCAACCAAGTTTGATAATTTCTTGAAAATTGATGCATTGTTTTTGACATTATGTATGACCCTGGAACATTGACCACTTGAAGAAGTACCACCACTAGATGTAACAGGCGATTGTATTCATTTTTGAAAGCAATAAAAGAATTATTCAGTCAATGAATTAATGTAAAAAAGAAAAAGAAAAAAGAAAAAAAGAAAAAAGAGAGAGGATGGAAAAATCCCTCAAAAGGGAATAGGCTAAAAAATTGGCTAAGTAACAACATTCTGCTTACACAGATGTAAGTTACTGACGAATCCCTCAAAAGGGAATAAGCTAGAAAATTGGCTTAGTAATAAGATTCCGCTTAGACGGACGTAAGTTACTGACGAATCCCTCAAAAGGGAATAAGCCAAAAAATTGGCTAAGTAACAAGATTCCGCTTAGACGGATGTAAGTTATTAATGAATCCCTCAAAAAGGAATGAGCCAAAAAAAAATTGGCCAAGTAACAAGATTTTGCTTAGACAAATGTAAATTACTGACGAATCCATTAAAAGGGAATGAGCCAAAAAAATTGGCTAAGTAACAAGATTCTATTTAGACGGATGTAAGTTACTGACGAATCCCTCGAAAGGGAGTAAGCCAAAAAAAATTGGATAAGTAACAAGACTCTACCTAAGTGGATGTAGGTTACTGACAAATCTCTCAAGGAGCAAAATTGGCTAAACAGGACTCCTCCCGGGTGGGAGCAAGTCACTGACGGGTTTCTACCCTTCAACAAAGATACAAGCCACAAACAACAAATTTAATTAAGTATACAGCACTAAAGCAGAAGAGATGATTAAAAGAACAAGGCAAGCAGAGGTCATGCAAAAAGAAAGTACAAACAAGTAAGTACAAGATTATATATTAATAAAAAGCCCAAAAACTATGGGCACCCATCATTGTTCCAAGATTGAAGTTAAAAAGCCCATAAACGCTGGGCTAGAAACATTATAGAATGAAAGCAATGTGCTGGAATTAGAATTAAAGCTACATCATGCATCCAAAAACAGAAAATGAAAATAAAAATAAATAGGTTCAAGCGTCGGCAGCCGAGTCGTCCTCAGGTGGGGCAAAGGAGCACTCTCGGGGGCGTCGCCTATAAGGGCCGTGGACTGAGAGGCCTCGTCAGCAGCCATTTCTTTGTCCACCTTTTCAAGATTGAGGTTCTCCAGATCCACTCCAGATGGGTGCTTGACAAAGTATCTTCTCAGGAGTTCAAATCCCTTGAAGTACTAACTAAAGAGCGCAGTGTTGTACTCTTCAGTTTGCTAGAAAGCCTTAACGGCCTTAGTAGCAATGGTCTTAAGTTTCTCCCTTGACACCATGAGCTATTCATCCTTTTCCATCATCAGCAGCCATTCAGCCTTGAGATCTTCCCCCATAACCTTAAGTTTCTCCTTCACAAAGTTGGCCTCGTCCATAGCGGCAATCAAATCTTTTTTTAGCTTCGAATTCTCCGCCTCCAAGGCCTCCACCCTGAATACCGCAGACGTGACCTTGGCCTCTTGAGTGAGGTACTCTGAGGTGATATAGAGGCTCTCCCCTAGCACCTGAAAAAAAGAAGCAAGATCTCAAGACAAAAAAAAGGGGGGAGGGGGGGAGAGATAGCACAAGTACACTACCTGGATGAGCTTGTGGAGATGACGACCTATAATCTCATTAGGAGAAGCACCTGAGAAAACCTTCATCTCCTCAATAGTGAAGGCGCCCTGTGCCCGGACCTGCGCAACCCCAACATCGTCCCAAACACTGGACAATCCAGAGTTAGCCTTCTCCTTCAACTTGTCCTTAGTACGCTGCCTCTTACTCAGGAGAGGAATAAGAGGAATTTCTTCAACTGATATCATAGGGGAGGTTGTCCTCATCGCCTCAGCGCCAGGGGTCACAGGAGTAGCTGAAGTAACAGAGGCACCCTTGTCCATCACCCGAACATTTTTTGCCCCAAGATTGGAGAGGGGCTCGTTATTCTTAGCCCTCATTTGGGCGTACATTCTTTGATTAGTTTTTGTGTCATTCTTGCAGGAGGAAAAAATTTGTTAAAAAAAAAAATTACGTAGGCAAGGAAATTGTCACTGGCGAGCTTAACACTTACTCTTCTTTTCCTTAATCTCAATAGTGCGCAGGACAAAGGCAAACAGATCAGAACCAAGGCAATAAAAAGCAAGAGTCTGCGGATCCATAAGATCGTCAAAATCCTCGATTGATCTCGCATACTCAATGGCTTTCTTAACACGCTCCTTGTACCTGCTTTTGAGGCTAGGCCATCTCTTAACTGCACGAGACAATAAATGGAAGGGTTAGCGATGATGAAGTAAGCTGAAAGAGTGAAAATTAAGGGACTAAAAGAAATAATGATGCACTTAAGTTCGGGGTTCCCCACCGACGAAGCAACCTTGGGAGATCACCCCAAACTTTGCCTGAAGGGGTCTCCTAGTCATCCCCGGACACAAAAAAGAGCCGAGACTTCCAGTATCTGAATGACGAAGGCAGATCCCGGATGATCCTAGTCCTCCTCTCCCAGGGCACCAGTTCATAATACCCGTGCTCTTTAGACTCCTTTAAATGGTACGGGTAGACGAGCTCATTCACTTTGATCATATCTTCGTCGGTAGCAGCCAGCCATATCCCCATACAGCTGACCACAATCCTCCACGAATTGGGCATAAGTTACCCGGGAGTAATAACAAAACGACCTAAGAGCGCTATAATAAATGGGTGGACGGGAAACCTAAGTCCACTAAAAAAGGTAGCCTTGTAAAAGTAGACCTTCCCAGGGACCAAGTGGCAAGCCCATTCCTCCTTTCGGGGTAGACGAACTCTAACCCTATCTGGAAACTGGAACTGATCCCTAAACCTGGAAAGTGTATCTCTGTCTAAACTACACACCTCTTCAAGGATATAAAAAGCCATAACTTCTCGAGGGGTTGAGACGACGGTATCTCCCCCCACTGGGTCGCCGTTAGAAGACAACCCAGTCTCGAGCTCACTAGATCTAACCTCAGACATTCTCTCCCTTTCACTCACAAGCTTTCAAACCAATTGATCGACTGACTTAGAACACGGAATAACTCACCCAACGTAACACCTAAACGACTACCCTAAAAAATAAAATTCCCTACCAAAAAGGAGGAAAGCACGGGAAGTATCTAAGGAAGCCCCCAAGCGGGCAAACAAGAAAGAAATCTAGGGGCACACTGCCCTAACCTTCGAGCCACTGACCATGAAAAATAAAAGACAGAGGGAAAAAGATGAATACTAAAAACCCCCAAAAACCAAAAACAAACACAAAAAAGAGAGAAAATCAGGAATTTGCCATAATTTACATCTACGCAAAACAAAATGAAACAGAAAGATGGAAGGAAAACATACCTTAAAAGGAAAAAAATGAAGCAAGCTCAGCCACGATACGCACCGGCTCGGAGGATAATCACAGAGAAAGAGTGGAGAAGGAAAGACTTAGAGCAATGATTAGAAGTTGGAGAAAGTGAAAGGGAAAGGGAAAGTGGGAAGAGGAGAAGTTTTAAAACCAAGAGTCACAGAAGTGGAACATTAATTCCACTAATTAGAACAAGCCACGTGGCCATGATGGGTGTGGCGTCGCCACCGCGCATTAAATGTGGAGTGGAATCCCAGAATCCATGTCCAGGTCAGAAAACCTTTCACCTAAACAGAAGATAGGTACTAAAAACCCAAATAATGCAGTTATGGTCAATATGTTGTACATATAGACCTTTCTCTTTTATTCTCTTCACAAATTCATAAATTTTATTATAAAAATTAAAGTGCCATAAGTTGCATTCTAACTTTATGTGTTTTTCTAAATGTAGGCCAAAAAGGGCATTGCTTAGCTATGTTAATAGTGGCATAAGTAAAAACAGTTCATTGTTGACAATTTGATATAAAAAAAAAAAAAAAAAAACTAGCCATGAAAAAAAAAAACTTATTAAATATATTAGGACATATGTGGATATTGTTAGAGACATATGTTATGTCTATTGGCTAATCATTTGACAAAACACATTTTACTTGTAATTGGGTAGATATAGGATGTGTTTATTACTTCAAGGAACAAGAGTTCAAGTTTAATATTGAAGCCATGCAGATCTATCCAAGAAACAAGTGCAGAAGTACTGTTCATTAAAGCTCGATAGATAGCTCAATAGATCCATATCCATCAAAGTTTAATGCTAATGCTGATGCTCGAAAATAGCTCGACAGAAGCTATATCTATCAAGAATTACGAAATTTAGATTTTCAGATCTGATTTCACGCATATCCATGTGTATTTGTGTAGGGTTTCTTTTCTCACAACTCTAGACATATATAAGGATTATTTTAAGGGCTGTCAAAGGTGATGCAAAGGGATGCAACTCAATGCAAATTGATTGTGCATGCAAATTGTGACCAGAGACAAAATTTGCCCCAGTTCATCATATTCCCTGCAGGAGCTGTTGCGTCTTTGCGCCAAGGGTTTTGTAACCAAGGAGCTTCTTGATCTTTATCAGTGGATGAACTAAAGAACTTTACAGCCAACATCTTCCTCAAATTGGTGTGTTAGTCACGTACTTGGATTCGTGCAATAATTGGTTAGTCATGTACTGGGAGTTGTGCATTGAAAAGAGAGATTGTCACTACATTACAAGTCCAACTAGGTATTGGGGTGAAGGTTCAATTGTAGATTGGTATTAGGTACCGGGATTTCTTTTACTTGTAACCGCTTGTTTTGATAATAGTGGATTCTCGGGAGTGGTGACCCTAAATTCACCCGGCAGGGTTGATGAGAATCAACAAGCATTCAAGGATTCATTGCAAGTTCTAGTTGGGCCTATTACTAGAGCAAGATCTAAGAAGATCAAAGAAGCACTTAATGGGCTGATTCAAGGGATTTGGGCTGATTCTAGCGTAGGGCATTCCAAGTTGGGCCCAAAGGAAGATGAAGGAAAAATAAATTTAATTCAAACTATTGAGGGTTAGTCTGGCTTAATTGGGTGCTATTTATGGCGTGGCGTGGAATAATGGCTGATTGACTTTCCAGCTTCATATCAGTTAATAGATATTTTTCCTAATCTGGATCTTCTAATTTAAGACCAGATCTGCTTTAATTTTAGGCTTTTATTATTTAGAACATTTTTTTATAGTTATTTTCCTATTTTGGATCTGCTAATTTCAGACCAAATCAGCTTTTATTTAGGGTTTTATTATTTAGTACGTTTTTTTATATATATTTTCTATATTCAGTCATGTCTTAGAAATAGTATGCACTCATTGTAATAGAGAGGAATTATTGAATAAAAATCAGAAAAATGTGAGGCTTTGCTCTTCTCTTTGGTTTTTAAAGAACTGTAAACTTATCAAGGATTTTCTTCCTTGTGGCGTTCAAACTTTATACCTTCGGTTCATGATTCCATTATAATCATTAGGTCGAGGTCTATCACTTATACCTTTGGTTCGCGTTTCTCTTATAAACATTGGGTCAGGGTTTCTATCAAAATCTGAATTTTATCTTTCTTGGGCAAATATTCCAATATTGTTTGTTGGGTCTCAAAGCGCGTCGATTGGGGTTCGCATCAGGGGTTTTGCCTCGGTAGTTTTCCCCATTTGTAAACAAATCACCTATGTCAAATATATTTTCTGCTGCATTTAGTATAATTGGTGATTTGTTTATGCTACCACACTTATTGCATGTAATTGAATCTAATTAATTTCACTTTACTGTGTGATCTATTGACCCTTATTTGTCATGGATAGAGGATAGTTTCTTATTATACCTCCTTTATTTAATGGCACTAACTATGTATACTAGAAAGTACGCATGAGAGCTTTCTTCTAGTTTTTAGATGAGAAGGTGTGGCAAGCTGTGGAGATTGGCTAGACTAAGGCAAAAGAAGCACTGGCTGATTGGGATGATGCCAAGATCAAATGGTAAACTTCAACAGTAGAGCATTGAATGCTCTATTTAGTGACGTCACCAATGAGGAGTTCAAGAAGATATCCTCTTTTGAAATTGCTAAGGAAGCATGGACTATCCTCTAGACAACCTATGAAGGGAGTAAGGCTGTTAAGGATTCAAAACTTCAAAGGCTTACTACGAGCTTTGAAGAGATTAAGATGGAGGAGGATGAGTCATTTGATGAGTTCTATTCCAAGCGAAAGGACATAGTCAACTCAGCCTTCAATCTTTGGGAAACTATTCCCGAACCTAAGGTTGTAAGGAAGGTGCTAAGGTCTCTGCCTAAGAGATTTTATGCCAAAATCACTACCATTGAGGAATCAAAGGATATTGACTCTATTCTTCTGACAAAGTTGATTGGCAACCTACGAACCTATGAATTGGGTTTGAATAGAAGTGGGAAAGGAAGCAAAAGCAAGAGCATGGCACTAAAAGCCAAAAGCAATGATATCGATGAGTCATCTGTTGATGAAGATTCTAAGATGAAATCCTACATCACTAGGCAATTCAAGAAGTTTATGAAGAATGCCAATGCAAAAGGATTTGACAAGGACCAAAAGCAATCTAGTTCTTCACAATTCAAGAGCCAAGATAGAGGGAAGAAGGATGCTAAGGAAGGCGGTCAGTACACTATTCCCTCCGGACCAAAGTGCTTCGGATGTCAAGATTTTGGACATATGAAACAAGAATGTCCTACATATCTCAAGACTTTTGGGAAAAGCAAGGCCATTGCTGCTACCTTAAGTGACATCGAGCCTGATGATGAGTCAGATGACAATGATTACGAGGGAATTTTGAATGCCTTCACTGCTACAGTGAATCCTATTGAGGGGATTGTTAAAGAGGTAGATGAAGAAGAGGACTTGGTGGAATCTAAGTTTGAGAAAATAGATGAACAATATGACATCCATACAGCTTATGCTAAGTCGTACAAGGTTTTCGAGAAGTATGAGAAACTTTACAGGCTGGTCACCAAGAAGCTGAGTGATGTAGAGCTAGATCAAGAGGAGCTCTCTACCAACGTTGATGAAGCCAATCAAACCATTGGAGCTTTGCGGTTCAAGAACAACTTCCTTGCTAAAAATACAAAGAAGCTTGAAGCAGAACTATTATAGGTTAGAGCTCAACTGGAGAGGACTTCTAGTGCAAAGCTCGATGAAATGCTTAGCTTTCAGAAATCTACTTCTGATAGAACCTGTTTGGGGTATGATTTCTCTTCTCCAAATATTGCCTCTTCTAGTCCTACTATGTTTGTCTCACATGCTAATAATGTTAATTCTGAGAATAATGAAACTAAAACTGAAATAGCTAGTGAGAATGTAGACAAGGGAAAATCTATTCTAGGAGCACCCCCTAAGGTTGAAAAGAAAGAGACTAGAAACCTAGGACTAAGAAGGTTAATAATAAATAGTCTTAACCGAAGACGCCGCATCTCTGTCATCACTGTGGAGCTTCAAGGCATACTCGTCCAAATTGCTACAAGTGGTTAGCCACTCAACAAGTAACAGTATGATCTCGTCCGGAAACAAGAATTAGTTTCCATCATCTTTTGCTCCTCTTGGAGATCTTTTTAAGGCCCTTATGTTCCTTTCGAACATGAATGGTTTTAACTCTTCTCCCTCACCATCAGATCAAAAGTTCGCTCAAAGGAAAGGTTCTTCCCAGGTGTGGAAGGAAAAAGGCTCTAAGTAATTTAGTCACTTTTTTTTCTTTCTCTTTCTCCTCTTATGGTTTTTGCATTACTTGTGTGTTTTGCTTTCTTGTTTTTGAGTCAGTTTAGTTTTTTGCTTTGCTTTGTTATTTGTTTTCAATGTTTACTTTATTTTGTTCTTCATAAAAATTAAAAAAAAAATTTGAAAAATCATAAAAATACAAAAACAGTGTGTTTTGTGTACATTGGATGGTCATTGAAACAAAGTTTTCTAAACTTTGAATCTTTTGTAACTTAGATGAGCATCTCAATGCACAACTAAGCAAGTGAGTTTTGGGGCTCGTGTTTGTGATCAGTAAGATTAAGTAATCTCTTGTACTTAACACTCATATCATTCTTTTTGATGGGAAGGACTAAAAAATCCTAAGAGAAAGGCATAAGTAACCATCTCATCACTAAAGCCCTCCAATTATGTATAACATTTGTGTTCTTCGGCATAGCAAAATTGTGGTGTTTGTGGCTTAACATAATTGAGTATTTCTTCTCTCTATTATATGCCCATGCATGATATGCTCAAAAAGAAAAAGAAAAAAATAAGCAAAGAATATAAAAGCAAAAAGAATCAGAATGCTTTTAAATATGGTTGCAAGCGTGCTTCTAGGAGATGTGGGAGTTATAGGATGTACCTTGAAGGTGATAGTCCCTATTAAGCAGTTATGATTGTGTGTGAGTTAAATTTATTTTCTCATATCTCAAATCGTCTTAACATGAGACTTTTATGCACTCTTGCTATGTTTTCACACACAACACACAAATTCTTTTCTACTTTTGATACATGTCCAGGTACAATGTGATTTGGCCATCACAAGGAATAAATGTGTTATTGTAAGCTCACTAAACTATCTTAACTTGTTTTTAAAATATAAAATTGGTTAGACTTGTTTAGTGTGTGTTTTGGATCTATAAATGCTTTGCATTGTTTTTGTTGAGAGATGTTTTTGGGAGCTTAACATGTTGATTGGATCTATGTTTGAGTAGCTTGCTTGTTTGCATTTATCTCTTTGTGTTTTTTCTCTCTTTGAAAAACTCTTTTTTATTAAGCTCGACAACTTCTCGACAGATCCTCGACAAATTCCTATCTATCGAGCCCCTTGGACTTCTTTTCTCGACAGATCTTATGGCATATTCGATCCATTGAGCTTTCTAGACTTTGTCTCGATAGCTTCTCGATCCATCGAGAAACTTTTTGTCTAGTAGATAGAATCTCGACAGAATCTCGATCCATCGAGAAACTTTTACCGTCGACAGATTCTCAACAGCACCTCGACAGATTCATATCTGCCAAGATTTTCATTCACCCCTTTCTTGATTTGAACTTTATCAAGAAAAGCTTTGATTGAAAAAGATTTTATTTTTTAGAAAGATTTGATAGTGGATACTTGAAAGTTTTTGAAATTGATATTTAAAATATTGAGACTTTGAAACTTTGAGATTTTGAATTGAAATTGAAATCTAAGATCTTGAGATTTAGAATTTTGGAAAACTAGTTTGGGCTACACGTGCAAGGCACGTGCTAGCCAATGTGTTGAATAGTGATATAAGATCAAGTGTAGAACTTATTATAGTTTCACCCACAATATAAATCCCACATCTACAATAAATTCCAATTGAAGAAGACACATATATTATCTATCATGAAATAATGAAAAAAAATTATTATATGTATAAATATTGATCTTTCTCTTCACTCTTTATACTTCTAATTCTGTTTCTGGTCCACACTTCTTACTCTACCAAAGGTTTAGGCTCTCAAGTATCCATTGTCTTAAGTCATAAAACCTTCATAAGTTGACATCGCCATAACACACAAGGTGACCACCTACTTAGGAATGAATGTTGTTTACTGCACCATACATACAATACAAATTAACAAACAAAATTCTTTTATGTAACATAAGAAAGAACAAAATCAAGTAATCGGTTGTATCTACTATCTAGCAAGACAAACTACTAAAATAGAATCAGATCAATGTTAGTGTATAGCAAAAATTTTGAAAAGTAACGTATTAACATCTATTTGCAAATTTTAAATAAAAGTCTGAAAAAATACTCTTGTTCAAGATACATGATGCTCACCATGAATCAAAATGACGAAAATATAACATGTATAGCTGGACCAAATCCTTTTTATAAAGCACTGAAAAATAGAATCCCTAGGACCAAACTGCAAACAATGACCAAGAGATCATGAGGTTCCTAATTAGTAAGCACCCAAGAATCTATCCCAAGTATTCAAAGCAATTACAACAAACAACAACGTTTTCATGATTTTAGGATTCTTACTGTCACTATCCAGTTTACATTACGTACAATGAGGCTTTAGAGAATTTGATTGAACAATAAAAATCTGAGCAAAATATTTATTTTTGAACAGTAACCCAAAACTCTTGGTAATGTTAGAGACAATCATTACAATGAAACTAAATTGTTGATAGTAAAGTATATTTCTAAAGAACTTGCAATACTTTAGAGGGCAGTCTAAACCAATTCCCTATAATTTATATTAAAGAACTTGCAATACTTCAGAAGGAAGTCTAAACCAATTCCCTATAATTTATATTAAAGAACTTGCAATACTTAAGAAGGAAGTCTAAACCAATTCCCTATAATTCCCTATTTTAAAAAAGCATAATTTTAAGGCTGTAATGTTTTCAGTGTTGTTGAGCCTAAATTGAGAAAATGGCTGAAAAATTTACTCTACAATAACATAATGGCTAGTCTATATATAAAAAGAGTCAATAGGCTCATGAACAGTAATTTTGGTTTAGTGAGTTGTCTTTTTCCTTCTTTTTTTTCCCTTCAAGTTCACCAACGTGGTTTGAACTTTTTTTTTATTTATTAATTAAATGATCTTTATATGTTTACTTTCTACTTTGTAATGTAAGCTTGCATTGTATACACACAAAAAGTGGCAAATATTATATACATTTGCACCCAAAAAAAAAAAAAAAAGTACATATTTTGCAAATGTGTACAACATTTGCCAATTTTTACGTGTTTACAACATAAATTTACCCCAAACTTGTCAACGTGCTAATAATAGCCTTGTGACACTTGATCTTGACCAAAATGTTTCCTCTTTCCTTTAGATCTAATTTTTCCACCATGTTCTATAATGAGTTACATACAATCATTGTAGAACTCCTAATCATAAATTGAGGCAAGTTTTCAAGAACTCCATAGAACTCCAATTTATGGTTTTCTTCCACGCTATCTATGTGGGAGAGTGCAGCATCAAGTACACAATTCAATGTAAACATTCGTTTCTAGTCTAGCAAAAAAAAAAAGAAAAAGAAAAAAAAGGTAAATAATCTTCAGTTGCATTATTTCCATTTAAAACAGAATTTGGATGCATGTTTGATTCAACAACTTAGGGAAAATAAAATTAATAGGAGTTTCTTTGAATATATTATGTTGACCATATGACTATAAATAGAATCTATATAAGATTCCAAAGAAATTATTATGCATTTACATCTTAATATAAAGGATAAACAAAAACCTTGAGATAGAAGACAATAGCTCATTATCTTTGTCTAAGTCCACCACATCACCATTCTCATCCAGCAGAACAATATGAACTACAAAATAGAAACGTAGAAAACTCATCAAATTTCCCCCACAAGTAAAATAGTAGTACAAATACAGCATCAGTTTGTCACTAAGTCGTTAAAATTGAAACACTAAGCAACACAAATTAATAAATCAGAGAGAACTTTAAAAAAGAGTATCAAGAACTCTCATTTTAACCTTCATGTTTGTGTATTGAATTGATGTCAATTGCATTGAAAACTATACATAAAATTAAACAGCAAAATTATATCGGGGGAAGGAAAAGAATTGACACAAACACATGTCAGGAGACTACCTAGATGTTCATGGCCTTTGTGTTGGACTTATGTTGTTCATGGCTTTTTAGACAGTAAAAGTTTCTAAACTTTCACACTATTACATTCCCCAAAATTCACCAAATTTGGCACACTAATCTAACTGCAAAATGCATGTTTTCAAACCCCGATAACTTGTTTAAAATTTAAAAAACTAACAAAATCAAAATTATTCACATTAAAAAAAACTTTTGTGTAAACTCTATAAAAATAAGCAAATTTAAGAAAAATAGAGAGATTTATTGTGCACAACATCCCTAAGAAACTCGTGCCCCCAGGAAGTTACAACTAAAAATTATAAAAATTAAGGCCCCAAAAAAGAAATCTCATTTAACCAAGCATAACATAATATTTAACTTATCCAACTAACATACTACATATATAGCAGTACATTGATTATCAAAAAAATATAGTAGTACATTCTTTTGGAGCTAAAAAACAACATAAGAAAGAACAAAAAAGAAAAAACACTTCAATGCAGTAATTATATTAAGCTAATTACAACCAAAAAAAAAAAAAAAAAGAAGGAAAAAATAAACAATAAACAAAGAGTCATATGTAACCCCTGCTTAATCAAGTTTAGCTACAAATATGGAAAAAAAATTGCAAGCACTTGCAATGAATGAAGAAGTTGTTAAGGTGTTCTTCCCATATGAATAATGGTGTCAACAAAGTTCCCAAATCTGTTGGATTGAAATAACCAACGAAAATAAAATAGAATAGAATACCATAGAAACATCTTAGTAAAAATAACATAATTATCAATGGTATAAATAAAACTACCATTCCATCTACAAAAAAGACTTTGACAATGCAAAAAACTACCATTCCATTGGATTTTGAGTTGAGCAATAGTTGCATTGCCACTTGCCAGAATTGTTGTCATTATTAGAAAGATTAGGATGTCAAAGAAGTGCCGATAATCTAAATTTATTGCAAATCTACATGGAAAAGTCATTAATTTAGTCCTCATCACATATACCCCCAAACCGCAATTCATTCCCAACATGTTCACTGATATATTTAAAAGGAAAACAAAGATTGACCTAAAAAAACCAATAAAAATTAAACTAACTAAATATAGCAACCAATATAATATGAAGCTCCAAAGAATGTCAAGATACTATCTTCCCACTAAAAGAACCAATGCAAAATATGAATGATATTGCAACTCCAAAAACATACTTTCAAAATGCTAAACTGCATAAAACACATGTAACACCTTAACTACCACTGTTTATATGGTTTATTATCAAAATTCAGACCAACTTAATACAACAACCAACATAATATAAAGCTCAAAAGAACTTGAAGATAGTATCTTTCCCTCTAAAAAGCAGAAATATGATGCAAAATATTGGCATACATCCACCAATATCAGAAGCCCAATCAAATTCCCACAATAGGCTTACATTACAAGTTTACAAATATACCAAAGAAATACCTCTACTTATTGATTCTAATGCAAAGGAAGCTGAATAACAATTTAGAATCCAAAATAAGCAACTGGGTATTCACCTAAACTTCATTAAGAAGCACAATATAAGAAAAAGAAAGAAACTTGGTGGACCTGCGGAGAATTGAACAACTTGGATTTTTTTTTTTTGAGAAACAAAAACCTGGACTTTAAAAAGGAAAAAAGTGCGAGACCAACCACAACAGATTAATAGCTTTCCTGATATTTAGTTTTCTAAAAAGGACTCATTCATTAACTTAAAATTAGAAGCCTTTTAATGCAGCACCTACCAAAATGAATACTCATGGCAGTCTCAATTTTTAATCAATCCTATATTCCCAAAATAAGGCTACATTGAACAGAGTGACAATCTAACAGAGGCAAATGAAAAGATGGGGGAAAAAAAAAAGACATCAACAAAGAGAGATGTAAGCAACAATCTACCTAAAAAACCCTATCTCTATAACTGAAATTTAGCAACCAACATTAGGAAAGAATTTTAGCTGGATTCAAAATTGGAATCACATAAATTATAGCACTTGCAAAACATGTTGATATAAGAGTCTTAGGATGCTCGGACTATCTTATGACAAAAATTAGAATTGAATGAAAAAGATGGCATAAAGAAATTGAAACAAATCCTCCAACAATGACAAAACCATAAGCTAAATAATTTGCTTTATACAAATGGAAATTCGAAATGAACATAAATCAAGTATTCCATTGCAATGAACATCATTAACTTCTTCAACAAATTTTAACACCTTTAAAACAAAAGCAACCAAATTTTTAACAGTTATCAACTTTAATTTAAAAGAAACAAAATTTTTAACAATTATCAAGGACAAAACATATATCTAACCCAAAGAAACAAAAGCAAAAATCATTAAAAAAATTAAAAAAAAAAAACGTACATAGATCTGCCAGTGCACCCTACCCAAATTTGCTTTATCTACACAAAATCCTCCACTCTAAGAACGCTCGCTTGTAAAAAGTCCCAGACATTTGATGGAGGCCAACATTGAAAAAACCCTTTGTAACGACCCCACCCCAAATGTGTAGATATTGTCCGCTTTGGGGCCCATACCCCCTCACGGTTTTGTTTTCCCCCAAAGCACACAGCAGTGGGAGAAAAGGCCTCTACACATTAAAGGGAAGTCATTCCTTATAAACACATTCTCATGTGCTTCCCTAGGCGATGTGGGATTCCATGGAATGCAAGACCCTCCTTTTTGGGTCACTACAATCCACCCCCCCTTACGGGCACACGCGTCCTCGCGTGTGGGGCCCACACTTCCGGCTAGGGCATGGCTCTGATACCATCAGTAACGACCCCACCCCAAATGTGTAGATATTGTCCGCTTTGGGGCCCATACCCCCTCACGGTTTTGTTTTCCCCCAAAGCACACAGCAGTGGGAGAAAAGGCCTCTACACATTAAAGGGAAGTCATTCCTTATAAACACATTCTCATGTGCTTCCCTAGGCGATGTGGGATTCCATGGAATGCAAGACCCTCCTTTTTGGGTCACTACAATCTAATGTAACACCCGTCTCATTTAAATTTAATTTAATTGCTTATAGAGAGTGGATTTGATAAATTTCTTAATTTATTTTTGGAGGAAAATAATTATTTTATATTGTGATTTTTGCTATGATAATAATATTAATATTAATGGGTTTAGTGGGAATATGTGTGGGTCTTAGAAGTTTTTTTAGTGTAGTGGGCTTCTGAATTTTCAGCCCAACTGAAATTAGCCTTATCATGGAATAGGCTTCTAAACTTTCAGCCCAAGTGCAACAGCTTTATAATGAAATAAAATTAGGGTTTCTCAAAAACAAAAGAAGAAGAGGCCGTGCACTTCACCTGGGCAGCCAGCAACCTTATTTTGGTATTGAGGTAAACCTCCTTTATAGATTAAAGTATTGTTTTTCGTTGGACACCTTTTTGGATTTAGAGGAAACGTTGGTCTCTTGCTAGTTCAATTTTTTTTTTAAGTTATTATAATGGTTGCATAGGATTGGAGTTTGATTACTGGAAGTTTCATAGGCATCCTTATATATATCAACATATGTATACACTAATATGTAGATAGTAAAGAAACTAAAGCTCTTTCATATTAGAACGTTGAGAAAATTTGACTAAAGGGAAATTGTAGTTTCACGTGGTTGGCCGAAAAGGAGAATGGTTATATTTGAATGTTTTGGGTGGTTTTCATAATATGGATGTATATATATATATCATAGATTAGGGTTGCGGCATGTGAATATGAATTTATATAAGGCTAATGTATATAAGGCTAATGTACATAAGGCTACTGAAACTATGATATGCGGATTGGATATGTGAAGGCTAATGTATATAAGGCTAATGTATATAAGGCTACTGAAACTATGATATGCGGATTGGATATGTGAAGGCTAATGTATATAAGGCTTGCACTACTTGGATATATATAGGTATATTTTGTTAGTTTAGGGTTTGACCGAATTGAAAAGGTTTGCAATTGTGGGCAGCTTTACATTTAAATATATGAGTATTTTAGATGTTAGTTTAGGGAATGCTTTACTATTATTTTAATCTAGAATAGGTTTGGAGTTATATTAGAAAGACAAGTTAAATTTTATCTTGCCAAATCTTCATAGTGGTTGAGGAATTGTTTTATCAAGAGGACTTTGTGGTTATTAAAGAACCTGCCCTTATTGAACTGTTTAATTATTATTTAGGTTCTAGTTGACGTTGTTTCGAGCAATTGAAGTGAAGCTTGGTTTAGCCGCTAGAGGTAAGTAGACTTCAACACATGACGTCTCTCAAGACGTATATATTTATATATATATATATATATAATTGTGGTAAAAATATATTTATATATATATACATACACATAATTGCAAAAGTGAAGTTTCAAAGACTTATACCATTGTTAGTGCTTTATACATACTCAAACTCTATTATTTATTGTATATTATTGTGAAACTGTATATGTCAAGAGTGTTTCAAATGGTCAACTAGACAGTCTGCAACCTTTGCCAACACAGGGTTAAGTGTTGGTCTTCGGCCGAAGTAGTGTTAGTGTGGTGTGGTGCAGTGTTATTGTTGCTCTTCGGAGCTAGTGTTGCCTCTTTGAGGTTAGTGTTATTGTTCCCATGGGAAATCACCCACCGAGTGTTTAGCAGCTTTTGTCTATGTGTGACTAATATTTTTCATATTGAATTACTGTTTATTTGCTACTATTCTTTTAGGTGAAAAAGTGTTTATTTTCAAAATAAAGTGTTTCTACCTATTTGGTGCATATTGGCATATTAATGTGGTTATTATTGTATTAATGTTTACAGCGTTATAGTGATATATTTTATTTTAACAGCTTTATGGAATAAATTATATTACAGTTTAAACTAATTGTAATTGTATTGTGAGGACTATATTTTGTCAATGATATTATCGTTTTGTTTTGGAAGACATCCTCATGTTTGTAGTCTCTTATTGAGCCTCTAGCTCACCCCCCTTTTTCCATCCTTTCAGATTAGAGTTATGGAGTGTCTTTTGGTGGTAGATCAGTGGAGCCTTAGATTGATGACTGCGTTTGGAGCTTGGATAGTTGCTGAGTTGTTTTAGTAAAATTGTTTCAGGACTATGAGATTATTTTTTTTGGAACTATTTTGAGATGTTATTTGGGGATTTTACATACAAGAATATTATTGTTGTTTTGTTTTTATGGATATTTAAGGAAATCCGTTGATGAAATAAGAAGTTTATTTGAGGTTTTAATTACGCTCTGTTCCATTATATTAGTGTTGATTATTTCTACGATAGGTTATGCATCTAAATCCTTCTTAAGGGTTTGGGGTGTTACAGTTATGGTATCAGAGCATAGGTTTATGATTCTGTAGACTTATAGGTTTGATCTTAAGACTATTTTGGAACAAGAGTGTGATTACAAGGAATTTTAGTGTTAGAATTAGTTGACCTTTCATAGTGATTTTATATTTTGTTTTGTTTTGTTTATTATTCTAGAGTGTGTAGGAATGATTGTTGTACTATCTATGTGTTTGGTTTTAACCCTCTGAAATATTTGAAACATTTATTTGTGATATCTTATTGTATTGCTTAGAGAGATGGCACCACCTAGGAGGAACCCAGAGAACAGTCAACCGAATGCTGGGGGACCTACTAATCTCCAGGCTATTATCGAAGCCATTGGGGGCTTAACCAATATAGTGCAACATCAAGTTGGAGCCACCAATCCGACTAGTGCTTTGGAGAAGTTTAGGAAGCTTGATCCTCCTACTTTCAAGGGTACAAAGGATCCAATTGAGGCTGACAACTGGCTTAAGGAGATAGAAAGGCTCTTTAGAGCAATGGAAGTTAGTGATGAGCAACGAGTTGTCCTTGCTGTTTTTGTACTGAAAGGTGATGCATTGGAATGGTGGGAGTCCACGGAGAGGACACAGGGAAGAGAAGTTATGACTTGGCAGCATTTTGTTGAGCTCTTTCGTAAGAGGTATTTTCCTGATAGTTTGATGGTGCAAAAGGAAGCTGAGTTCATTCGCATAGCACAAGGTACTCAATCAGTGTATGAGTATGAGCGGAAATTTGCTGAGTTATCCCGCTTTGCTCCACACATGGTTGACACGGAAGCAAGGAAGGCCAGGCATTTTGAAAGAGGTTTAAGGGAGGAAATTCAGGGACCGGTTTCCATGTTCAAATTGGAAACATACGCAGAAGTGGTGGATCGAGCTCTAATAGCAGAGAGAAATTGCAATCGTTCCTCAAGGGCCAATGATCAAGAGAGGAAGCCAACCCAGAGTCATTTTCTTAAGGGGAAGTCTAGTGGAAGCTCATTCAAGAAGCAAGGGGTGCCTAATTCAAATAAGAAGACATACAAAACTTGTCCAAGATGTGGAAAGGCTCATAGTGGAACATGTTATTTGGAGTCAAGGGCGTGTTTTAAATGTGGCAAGACTGGACACTTCATCAAGGATTGTCCAGATATGCGAGCTGAACAAACTACAAATCCAAATGGGAGCCAACAGAGACCTAAGGTTCAGGGTCGAGTTTTTGCTTTGACTAAACAGGATGCCGAGGCCTCCCCATCAGTGGTTTCAGGTACACTTCTTGTTTCCAGTCAGCATGCACAAGTGTTATTTGATTCTGGTTCAACCCATTCTTTCATCTCACGTAGACTTGCACAAAGGCTAAACATGGAACCTGAGAGTTTAAATTATGAATTGTGTGTTGCTACACCTTTTGGACAACAAATGATTACCCATAAAGTGTACAAGTTTGTAATGTTTTAGTCTCTGGGAGGGAATTAAAAGCAGATCTTATGTTGCTTGATATGTTTGAGTTTGATGTGATTCTAGGGATGGATTGGTTATCTACTTTTCATGCTTCCATAGAGTGTTTTGGGAAGAAGGTAGTATTTAAAATTCCTGGGGAGCCAGAATTCTTCTTCGAGGGAGATCGTGTGGTGAAACCACCTGTATTGGTGTCAGTGATGCAGGCAAGGCGATTGCTAAGGAAGGGATGTGAAGGGTTCCTTGTTTGTGCTTTGAAGGGTGATAAAGTAGAGTTAAAAGTTGAAGACATCCCAGTGGTGAAAGAGTTCCCAGATGTGTTCTCTGAGGACTTACCTGGACTACCCCCTGACAGAGAGGTTGAGTTCTCTATTGACCTAGTACCTGGCACCGGCCCAATTTCCAAAGCACCTTATAGAATGGCCCCTACAGAGCTCAATGAGTTGAAGGAGCAATTGCAAGACTTGCTTGATAAAGGCTTTATTCGGCCTAGTGCTTCTCCTTGGGGTGCTCCGGTGTTGTTTGTTAAGAAGAAGGATGGTAGTATGCGATTGTGCATTGACTATAGGGAGTTGAACAAGGTAACCATCAGAAACAAATACCCTTTGCCACGAATTGATGATTTGTTTGATCAGCTTCAGGGTGCTCAAGTCTTCTCTAAAATTGACTTGAGATCTGGTTATCATCAGTTGAGGGTTAAGGAGGATGACATACCAAAGACAGCTTTTCGAACTAGGTATGGTCATTATGAGTTCTTAGTGATGCCTTTTGGTCTAACTAATGCTCCTGCTGTTTTTATGGATTTGATGAATAGGGTATTCCATGAGTACTTGGATCGGTTTGTCATTGTTTTCATTGATGACATCTTGGCTTACTCCAAAAGCCAAGAAGAGCATGAGGAACACTTGAGAATGGTGTTGCAGATTTTAAGAGACAAGAAGTTGTATGCTAAATTGAAGAAGTGTGAGTTCTGGTTGAATCAAGTGGTATTCTTAGGTCATGTGATCTCTAGAGATGGAATTACAGTGGATCCTAGTAAGATTGAAGCTGTAGTTAATTGGGCTGCCCCTACTAATGTAAGTGAGGTAAGAAGTTTTTTGGGCCTTGCAGGTTATTATAGAAGATTTGTGGAAGGATTTTCTAGGATTGCAACTCCTCTGACTCGATTAACTCGAAAACATGCAAAGTTTGAGTGGACAGAGGAATGTGAAAGAAGTTTTCAGGAGTTGAAGCAACGGTTGGTTTCTGCACCAGTATTGACTATTCCATCTGGTTCAGGTGGTTTTGTGATATATAGTGATGCATCTCATAAGGGTCTTGGTTGTGTTCTGATGCAACATGGGAAGGTGGTTGCTTATGCCTCTCGACAACTAAAGAATTATGAGCAGAATTATCCAACTCATGATTTGGAACTCGCAGCAGTGGTTTTTGCATTGAAGATTTGGAGGCATTACTTGTATGGTGAGAAATGTGAAATATACACTGACCATAAAAGTTTGAAGTACATATACACTCAGAAAGAATTAAATTTGAGGCAAAGGAGATGGCTAGAATTGATTAAAGACTATGATTGTTCCATAAATTACCATCCTGGTAAAGCCAATGTGGTGGCTGATGCGCTTAGTCGAAAGTCATATAGTTTCTCAGCTGCTTTATTAACTACTCAGAAGCATATTGTTGTTGATCTTCAGAAACTTGGAGTAGACATAGTGACTGGAGACTCCCAATCCTACCTGGCAAGTTTAAGTGTACAACCCACCCTAATTGATAAGATCAAAGCTGCTCAGAGTGGTGACCCTCAATTGTTTAAGATCATGGAACAAGTACGTGGTGGAAGTAGATTTGATTTTAGTATCTCTGATGATGGTGTTTTGAGGTTTGGTAATAGGCTTTGTGTGCCTAATGATTCATTGATTAAAAGAGAGATATTGGAGGAAGCACATCGTTCGCCTTATACAATGCATCCGGGTAGTACCAAGATGTATCATGACCTTCGAGAAGTTTATTGGTGGATTAACATGAAAAGAGAAATTGCTCAATTTGTGGAACAATGCTTGATTTGCCAGCAAGTCAAAGTGGAGCATCAGAGGCCATCAGGGTTGTTACAACCTTTACCTATTCCTGAGAGGAAGTGGGAGAATATCACCATGGACTTTGTGTGTGGATTACCGAGATCACCTAAGAATCATGATGCTATTTGGGTGGTGGTGGATAGGTTGACTAAATCTGCCCACTTCATTCCAATTAGAATGAACTACTCTCTTGACAAACTAGCTGAACTTTATATAAATGAGATTGTGAGATTGCATGGAGTGCCAGCTTCTATTGTATCTGATAGAGATTCGAGGTTCACTTCAGGGTTTTGGGATAGTTTGCAAAAGGCCTTGGGTACTAAGTTGAACTTTAGTACTGCTTGCCACCCTCAAACGGATGGACAGTCCGAGAGAACTATCCAAACTTTGGAGGACATGTTGAGAGCTTGTGTCTTGGATTTCAAGGGGAGTTGGGATGACTATTTGACTTTGGTGGAGTTCGCTTACAACAATAGTTATCACTCCAGTATTAGGATGGCACCTTATGAGGCTTTGTATGGGAGAAAGTGTAGATCCCCAGTTTGTTGGGATGAGGTTGGAGAGAGGAGAATCTTGGGTCCTGAGATTGTTCAAAGGACCAGTGAAAAGATTGATGTGATTCGGGAAAGGTTGCGTGCAGCTCAGAGTAGACAGAAAAGTTATGCTGATCCACGGAGAAGAGAAGTGGAATTTGAAGTTGGAGACATGGTTTTCATTCGAGTGTCACCTATGAAAGGAGTTATGAGGTTTGGCAAGAAGGGTAAGTTAAGCCCTAGGTACGTGGGGCCCTTTGAAGTTTTGGAGAGAGTTGGTTCTGTTGCTTACCGGCTTGCTTTACCACCGACCTTGTCAAGGTTACATAACGTTTTTCATGTATCCATGTTGAGGAGGTATGTTCCCGATCCTTCTCATATCTTGAGTTATGAGCCACTTCAAGTCAAAGAGAACTTATCCTACGAGGAAGTCCCGATTCAGATTTTAGATCGTAAAGAGCAAGTGTTACGTAATAAGACTATACATTTGGTTAAAGTATTATGGAGGAACCACTCCATAGAAGAAGCTTCTTGGGAGCGTAAAGACGAAATGCAATCCAAGTATCCCCAGCTTTTTCTGCAGTGAGGTATGTTTTGAATTTTCGAGGACGAAAATTTTATAAGAGGGGGAGAATGTAACACCCGTCTCATTTAAATTTAATTTAATTGCTTATAGAGAGTGGATTTGATAAATTTCTTAATTTATTTTTGGAGGAAAATAATTATTTTATATTGTGATTTTTGCTATGATAATAATATTAATATTAATGGGTTTAGTGGGAATATGTGTGGGTCTTAGAAGTTTTTTTAGTGTAGTGGGCTTCTGAATTTTCAGCCCAACTGAAATTAGCCTTATCATGGAATAGGCTTCTAAACTTTCAGCCCAAGTGCAACAGCTTTATAATGAAATAAAATTAGGGTTTCTCAAAAACAAAAGAAGAAGAGGCCGTGCACTTCACCTGGGCAGCCAGCAACCTTATTTTGGTATTGAGGTAAACCTCCTTTATAGATTAAAGTATTGTTTTTCGTTGGACACCTTTTTGGATTTAGAGGAAACGTTGGTCTCTTGCTAGTTCAATTTTTTTTTTAAGTTATTATAATGGTTGCATAGGATTGGAGTTTGATTACTGGAAGTTTCATAGGCATCCTTATATATATCAACATATGTATACACTAATATGTAGATAGTAAAGAAACTAAAGCTCTTTCATATTAGAACGTTGAGAAAATTTGACTAAAGGGAAATTGTAGTTTCACGTGGTTGGCCGAAAAGGAGAATGGTTATATTTGAATGTTTTGGGTGGTTTTCATAATATGGATGTATATATATATATCATAGATTAGGGTTGCGGCATGTGAATATGAATTTATATAAGGCTAATGTATATAAGGCTAATGTACATAAGGCTACTGAAACTATGATATGCGGATTGGATATGTGAAGGCTAATGTATATAAGGCTAATGTATATAAGGCTACTGAAACTATGATATGCGGATTGGATATGTGAAGGCTAATGTATATAAGGCTTGCACTACTTGGATATATATAGGTATATTTTGTTAGTTTAGGGTTTGACCGAATTGAAAAGGTTTGCAATTGTGGGCAGCTTTACATTTAAATATATGAGTATTTTAGATGTTAGTTTAGGGAATGCTTTACTATTATTTTAATCTAGAATAGGTTTGGAGTTATATTAGAAAGACAAGTTAAATTTTATCTTGCCAAATCTTCATAGTGGTTGAGGAATTGTTTTATCAAGAGGACTTTGTGGTTATTAAAGAACCTGCCCTTATTGAATTGTTTAATTATTATTTAGGTTCTAGTTGACGTTGTTTCGAGCAATTGAAGTGAAGCTTGGTTTAGCCGCTAGAGGTAAGTAGACTTCAACACATGACGTCTCTCAAGACGTATATATTTATATATATATATATAATTGTGGTAAAAATATATTTATATATATATACATACACATAATTGCAAAAGTGAAGTTTCAAAGACTTATACCATTGTTAGTGCTTTATACATACTCAAACTCTATTATTTATTGTATATTATTGTGAAACTGTATATGTCAAGAGTGTTTCAAATGGTCAACTAGACAGTCTGCAACCTTTGCCAACACAGGGTTAAGTGTTGGTCTTCGGCCGAAGTAGTGTTAGTGTGGTGTGGTGCAGTGTTATTGTTGCTCTTCGGAGCTAGTGTTGCCTCTTTGAGGTTAGTGTTATTGTTCCCATGGGAAATCACCCACCGAGTGTTTAGCAGCTTTTGTCTATGTGTGACTAATATTTTTCATATTGAATTACTGTTTATTTGCTACTATTCTTTTAGGTGAAAAAGTGTTTATTTTCAAAATAAAGTGTTTCTACCTATTTGGTGCATATTGGCATATTAATGTGGTTATTATTGTATTAATGTTTACAGCGTTATAGTGATATATTTTATTTTAACAGCTTTATGGAATAAATTATATTACAGTTTAAACTAATTGTAATTGTATTGTGAGGACTATATTTTGTCAATGATATTATCGTTTTGTTTTGGAAGACATCCTCATGTTTGTAGTCTCTTATTGAGCCTCTAGCTCACCCCCCTTTTTCCATCCTTTCAGATTAGAGTTATGGAGTGTCTTTTGGTGGTAGATCAGTGGAGCCTTAGATTGATGACTGCGTTTGGAGCTTGGATAGTTGCTGAGTTGTTTTAGTAAAATTGTTTCAGGACTATGAGATTATTTTTTTTGGAACTATTTTGAGATGTTATTTGGGGATTTTACATACAAGAATATTATTGTTGTTTTGTTTTTATGGATATTTAAGGAAATCCGTTGATGAAATAAGAAGTTTATTTGAGGTTTTAATTACGCTCTGTTCCATTATATTAGTGTTGATTATTTCTACGACAGGTTATGCATCTAAATCCTTCTTAAGGGTTTGGGGTGTTACACCCTTTCCATTATTTCTCAGCCTTTTCCGCTTCTTCTCTAAGTGGGTTTGTAGATGTCTTCGATCGTGTCCTGCTTTTCCTTACCATTCAGCCTTAATCAAAACCAACAACCCAAATACCTAAATAAAAACAATCAACCCAAAAAAAAAAACCTAAATCATATTTAAAACCAATTTTCGTTGTTTAAAAATACCTGTATTGGTAGTGTTTCTAACAATATATGACAGTGGTAGAAGGCTCAGCTGAAGGTGGGTGATGGTGTGACATGGTTGCGGTTTGAGGCGTTGAGCTCCATTTTTTTTTTCCTGGCTCTTCTCTCATGCAGATCGGCTGCAAATGTTCTTGGGTTTCAATTTTTTTTATTGATCTAGATTAGTAGAGAGAGATCGGTGCTGAGGCTAAGTTGTGAAGGAGTTGAATCATAATACAGATCGGTGGTTTAGGAGGAAAAGAAAGAAGAAAAAAATGCGTGTAGAGAGAAGGAAAAGAAGATAAGAGGCATATAGTGAGTCAGTGTTGTTTATCTTCAAACGCACTGTTTTAGCTTCACAAAAAGACAAAGCAGTAGAGTGTAGATAGAGGCAAATCAAACGGTGATTTTGGGTAGTGATTGACGAAACCAGAAATTCCTGAGCCGATATGGTCCTCTTGTCCTGAAATGATAAAGAGAAAAGATAGAGAAGAGATACAGAGAGTTCTTCCAGAGAGAAAGAAGATATCTGGAGAGTTCTAGAGAGAAAAGAGAGTTCCAGATCCCCATTGGCCACTCTCCCTTTCATTGTTATATGTCTCCCTCCCTTTTATTGTTTTATATATTCGGCCAAACGCATCATTCAACCCTCCACAAACGGACAAAAAAAGAAAACTCACAAAACCAAAATGGTACTGTGGAGGCATTGCCTCTTTTTATATAGTTAATAGATTAAGACTTGCTTATGAAATCTGTGTCTTGAAAAACTTTTCTTCAAACTTTGAGAACTTGATGTTTGAATTAAAAATTGGCACCGAGAAAGTGGGTTCCTTTTTATTTGGAGATGAAAATTTTAAGAATTTGGAGTTCCAAGAGATATAAAAAAACTTTGAGTTTTTTTTTTTTTTTTTTGGGTTGACTAAGTCAACACAGTTTGACTGAGTTGACTCAACTTTGGTTCAGTTCAAAGTGTAGGGCTGAATTTTTGGCCCCCCACTTTCCTTTGTCTTTCTCTTTTCTCTTTTCTCTTTTCTTGTTTTCATCCTTCTCTACCTCTCTTCTTCCATTGTCACTAATCACTCTCTTCTTCCCCTTGGATTTTCTTCTTCATCTCACCATTTCTTCTCTCAAAAAACATCTTTCTAAGCTTCTCAAGCTTCCCTCACCCATCTCCATCAATATTTCTTTAGATCCTTGTATTTTGAACATTTTCTTCACACACCCATTTTGGTGTAACCCATTTTGCAAATCCATCTTTCTTTGTGCCAAGATGTCTTCTTCTTCCAAAGAACCTTCTTTTCTTACTTTTCATGGTAAGAAATATGATCCAGCATTTGATTAGCATGAGGAGGATGGACTTCTTCAAGACCTTAGGACCCATGCTCCATATTGTCATGTAGACATCAATGTGAGTTTTTCTTTGGTTCTTATGCTTGGAAAAATGTTGTTGCATGTTTCGTGGTGAAACATTGTCATTTGGTTGTTTGGAATTTGAGACATTGAGTGATGGGTTATTTTTGGAAAAATGTTGGCTTTGGAGTATTCTTGAAGTGTTGTTATTTATTTATTTATTTTTATCATGGTGCAATTTGGATAATGTTAGTGGCTTATGGAATCTTGACAATGTAGGTAGATATTGATGTTGTTGGATGAATTTTGGTTTGGCTTTTGGGAATATTGGCAATGTGAAAAGTTTGTGGTAGGCTTATGTGAACATGTCCCTGACATATATGGAAAAAGTTTATTGGCATGTGTAAACTTTGTATTATGTACATGGAAAAATTTTGTGGGTATGGAACATCTTTGGGCATGGAACAATTTTATGGGTATGGGATTTGGAAGAATTTTGTTGGTTATGTGATGTAAGTTCTTAGAAAATTTTTGGGGTTATGATTTTGGCCATGTGGGGATTTATTTGTGCATGGGCATGAGTTTGTGGAATGTTTGCTATTTTGGAAATGTAGGAACTTCTTTTTATGGTTATGGAAAAAAAATTGATAGTTATGTATGGGTATGTGAAGAATTTTGATTGTGGTGAAATTTTGGTGGGGCATTTTTTTTGTTTTGGTTTTTTGTGATGTGGTTTTGGTCATGGAAAATGATGAGTTGAATTTTTATGCTACAGAGCCTTAAAAGTCGAGGTAGTCTCCAAATGTTAAAAAATGCTGATGGAAAAATACATGTTTTACTTCATTCGCAATTGATAACATGTACTATGTAAATTTCAGAATATAAGAACAAGAGAGTGTACCTTGGTGTGCTGAATTTCAAAACAAAGATTAGAAGTACTTGGGAACACTTGTAATCTTCACTCCAATTCCACTAACGTTTAAGAAGTGTGGTCTCTCAATCAGTTATATGTATATGTTCAAGAGAGAATATGAGAGTATCCAATACTCACACACAAAACCATTTCATGTTCTCCCAAAAATTCTGTCTATCTCTCTCCTTAAAACTGATTATCTAATTGGGCCAACCTTTTGGGCCTTTCCAATTGGGTTTTAGTATGTGGCTTGGAGTAGGACCAAAAGGGAACAAATAAAACTCTATCTCTAATGGACCTTGGGCTTTTCTGTTAACTCTTGACAACTCTAAAGTTACCATTAATTATATTTAATACCACTATATAAATGTAATTTCACTCTAGGCCTTATTAATAAAATTATATCCCAAGAATTTATTGTACATGCAACCCCTTCATAAAATATTTGTAGTAATACCCAGTTTAATCCTTTAAGTTATTAATCATATATCCAATTTCATAAATATATACTTTAGTAACTATTTACCAAAGTAGTTAGGACTAACATTCTAAATAACAAACCCATTAAACTTATCTCAAGGGAATATTTTGTATCTCCGATTAGAGACTATGAATTCCATCTTGAGAATATATGTCCCATCAACACTAAATGTGGCTGCCCAACATATTGGAGGTTTTAACCGTTACTATAGATCTCACTCCTGATATATCAAAGCAACCTATACTTCATGATCAGGTCCATTATTCTCTCAGGATTAAGAGTTCATGCAAATATAAGTCGTGAGATTTATTATTCATTTAACAATCGTTAGGAGAATAATAAATCTCATAGCGGTCTAGTTCAATATGTTTTAACTCTTAAAACATATCAACACATCAACTAAGAAGTCTCCACGTCCATGATCAAGACAAATCATCTTAGTTAAAACTGATTGTGCACTCAACTAAGAAGTCTCCACTTCCATGATCAAGATAAATCATCTTAGTTAATATGTTATTCAATCTCAAGATAGAATTCATTGTCTGGATTTGATAATTTCATGACATTTTATATCCCAAGACTTTATTATGTATGCAACGCTTTCATTAAATATTCGTAGTAAAATAAAGTCATGAATATAGACTGCCACTTTAAAATTACTACATCTTAATCCTTGAGTACCCGGTTTAATCCTTTAAGTTATTCATCATATATTTATGAAATCCAATTTCATAAATATATACTTTAGTATATCCTTACTAAAGTGGTTAGGTCTAACACTCTGAATAACCAAACCCATTAAATTTATCTCAAGGGAATATTTTATATCTCCGTTAAGAGATTATGAATTCTATCTTGAGAATATATGTTCCATCAACACTAAATGTGGCTGCCCAACATACTGAGGTTTTCATCGTGATTTTAGATCTCACTCCTGATATATCAAAGCAACCTACACCTCACGATCAGGTCCATTATTCTCTCAGGATTAAAAGTTCATGCAAATAGAAGTCGTAAGATTTATTATTCATTTGACAGTCGTTATGAGAATAATATATCTCACAGCGGTCCAGTTCAATATGTTTTAACTCTTAAAACATATCAACATAACAGCTAGAAGTCTCCATTTCCATGATCAAGACAAATCATCTTAGTTAATATGTTATTGTCTTCGCAGATGAAATGCTCAATTTTATCACCGACTACGAATTATAATTCTAAGTTCACAAAGGACTTGTGATTTATATCTTCCGTGACTAAATCACATACTATGCATTTCATGGACTATATGATAATGTCCAAATATTCATATTACCATTATTTTAGATAAAATAAAACAACTTTATTAATCATAACATTAAGTCATACATAATGTCATACATAGCATCATACAATAGGATTTAAGGGCACATATCCTAACAATCTCCCACTTGCCCCGAAGACTATTGTGCACTAATCTAACTCCCATTCCCTCCAAATGTGACTCAAAAGTCCTTTGTGGCAAGGTTTTGGTAAAGGGATCCGCTAGATTACTTGCACTATCAATCTTTGCTACTACTACATCTCCTCGAGAAACAAAGTCTCGAATAATGTGATACTTTCTCTCAATGTGCTTTCCTTTCTTGTGATTCCTTAGATCCTTGGATTATGCAACCGCTCCACTATTGTCGTAAAACAATGTGATGGGAACTTGCTTCACTCTCACAACACCAAGATTAGAAAGGAATTTCTTGAGCCAAACAGCTTCCTTTGTCGCCTCACAAGCAGCAACATATTCAGTTTCTATGGTGGGGTCCGCAATACAAGGTTGCTTAATACTCCTCCAACTAATGGCTCCACCTCCCAAGGTGAACACACAACCTGAAGTGGACTTTCTGAAATCAAGATTTGACTGAAAATCTGAATCTGTATAACCAATGGGAATCAAATCCTCACTATGGTAAACAAGCATATAATCTCTTGTTCTCCGTAGATACTTGAGAATATGCTTTACAGCTTGCCAATGTTTAAGTCCTGGATGTGATTGATATCGGCTAACCATGCCAACTGAACAACAGATATCTGGTCTAGTATATAGCATAGCATACATGAGACTTTCCACTACAGAAGTATAAGGAACTTGTCTCATCATATTTTCTTCCTCAAGAGTCTTAGGCCTTTGGTCATCAAACAGAGGAACTCCATGTCTAAAAGGAAGTAATCATTTCTTGGAGTTTTGCATGCTAAACCGTTCTAGAACCTTATCTATATACCTAGTGTGTGATAAACCTAACATCTTATTCTTGCGATCTCGCCAAAGCTTGATCCCTAGAATAAAGTTAGCTTTACCCAAGTCCTTCATTTCAAATTAGCTTGACAACCAAAACTTTATCGATGACATTACCCCTACATCATTTCCAATGAGTAGAATATCATCAACATAAAGCACTAAGAACATTACTATTTTATCTTGATGTCTTTTGTACACACATGGTTCATCAAAATTTTGTTCAAAACCAAATGATTTGATTGCTTGATCAAATTTGATGTTCTATGACTTAGATGCTTGCTTAAGTCCATAAATGGACCTTTTTAACTTGCATACCATATGCTCTTGGTTCTTTGCTATGAAACCTTCTGGTTGCATCATATAGATTTCTTCTTCAAGATTGCCATTAAGAAATGCAGTCTTAACATCCATTTGCCAAATCTCATAATCATAATGAGCAGTAATGGATAAGAGAATTCTAATAGATTTAAGCATGGCTATTGGTGAAAAGTTTCATCATAATCAATACCTTCTTTTTGTGTATACCCTTTCACCACTAGTCTTGCTTTAAAAGTTTCAACCTTTTCATCTATTCCTCTCTTCCTCTTGTAAACCCATTTGCAACCAATAGGTTTAATGTCGTTAAGCGCCTTTACAAGATCCCATACTTGATTGGAATACATAGAATCCAATTCAGATTTCATAGCTTGGTCCCAATGATGTGCATCTATATCATTCATTGCCTCCTCATAAGTGTAAGGATCCTATTCAGCCTCTTCTGGGATATCTTCATAAGTTTCTCCCAAACCTATAAATCTTATAGGAGGCCAAACAATTCTCCCATTATGATGAGACACCTGTGTAATAGTCATTGTTAGGTTCTAAAAGTTTAGAACAATTGGCAAATCGTGAGCACACAAGAACGTGTAAGATGCAGAAAGAAGATTTCAAAATCTGCCTAGTTCGATCGATCGAAAGACAGGCTCGATCGATCGAGAATCGTATCTGCAGAATTTTAAGTTGGCCCAAACAGCAGTTCTAGCCCATTAAGGATTAGGGTTTCAGATTAACTTCTCCCACTATATAAAGGAAACCCTAAGCACATTTTTTATAAGGCTTTTTAGAGAGAAAATAGTGTGCCTCTTTTGTATTTAGGGTTTTGTTCCTAAAACCTCTCTTATTACTTCTACCGGTGTTGTTCCTTGAAGAATCTCAAGATCCGGTATTGCTGAAGTTGCTGCCTTCTCTAGTCATCAAAGGTGCTGATGATTTAAACCTTCAAGGGTGGTCTTGGAGTCACAAACAGGTGAGTTTGTGTTGCTAAACCTTTGAGTGGGATCTCAAAGTCACAAACGGTGGTGTTTGTGTTTTGCAAAGATTAAAGAAAGAAGGAGTCCGTGGATCTCGGAGCTATCATGAGGTCATGGTAGTAAGTTTCCTACACTTGGGTAGCAATAGGATGTTAGTGGTCTAAGTCGCTATTGTGTAAACTTCAATTCTTTCTAGTGGATTTGCTATTTTACCTTGAGGATAGCTAGGTTAAATCCTCCCCAGGTTTTTTACCGGTTTGGTTTTCCTGGGTCATCATATCGTTGTGTTTTTTATTTTTCCGCTGCTTTACTTGATATGATTGTTATTGTTTTAACCTAGATCTGAATAATAAACCTAAGTATTCATTTGGTTAATTAATTAGGTTAAACAATCTAGTTTACAGGGGTCTAAACGAACTGACAAGTGGTATTAGAGCGGGTAGCTCTTCTGTGGTAGATCTTTTGATCTAAGAGTTGATCCTTGATCCCTGTTATCATGGATAATTTTAAGTGTCTTACTGTTTTTGATTGTGATGATTTGAATAAAAAGGACACTGTTGTTTCTGTTGATTTTATTGATGCCTTTGAAACTCTTCGTAAAGAATTATCTAAGTCTTTGAAAATTGCTAAGAAATTTAAGGAAGAGTTAAAATTGGCTAATCTTGAAAAAGAGGAATTGATTGTTAGATTAGATGAATCTAATAAAAAGAATGAATTTTTGAGAAATCAAATTTCCTCTCAAGATGAGAAGGTGAAAAGCTTGGAACAAGAGTTAGTTGAATCTAAAGGTAAAATTGAAAATTTGACTAGAACCAAGCCTGCTGTTGTTAACAGAAGTGTTTCTGTTTCTCTTAAGCCTAAAGCTGAAAAAGTTTATATCCCTCCTTTCAAGAGGAATAATAAAGAAAAGGCTTATTTTGCTAGGATAGACAAAGGTAAAAGTTCTGATGTTGACGCTGAAGTTTCTAAACCTATGTCTAAACCTACTGTTAGAGAGCATAAGAAATCTGTTTTTGTGCCTACTTGTCACCTGTGTGGTGTTGTTGGTCATATTAGACCAAATTGTTCTTTGTTGAGGCAAAAACCAAAATCTGAGACTAGATTTGCTGTTAGGAATACTGATGTTCCTAAATTTGTTCCTGTTTGTCACTTTTGTGGTGTTTCCGGTCACATTCGTCCTAATTGTCATAAATTGAAATTTAAGCATTCTGTGTTTCAGTCTAGGACATGTGATGATATTTCTCCTGTCATAAGTCCAAATAAATTGTTTCATATTCTTTTGAAAAATTTGAGCTTGTTGGCTTGTGAAAGGAATTTGCAGGATTTTAGTCTTTCTCAGAAGATTGGTGTAATCCCTCAAATACACTCTACTTCACATGGATTTTCACCTACAAAGCCAAAGACTCGTGCTATATGGGTGAGAAAAGATTCTCTAAGGTGAGTGTTGTTGACTTGTCCCTGATTTAATTCTTTCAATTATTTGTGGACATGTTTTGTTTCTGTTTTTGGTTGTTTTGTTTTTTAGGTTGTTTTTATAAAAAAAATCCAAAAACATTGAAAAATTTCAAAAAAAGACAAAAATATTTTATTTTGTGTCTAGTTTTATTTTTCTTGAGGATTACATGAATTATGATATCTCTCTTGATTTAGAACATGCTTGACATTGTGGAGAAATTTGAATAGTATGTGTTCTATAAGTCCTAAGCTATTTTTTGATTTTGTTTGAGTATGTACTAGTTTGTACATGTACTCATGGGTTAATTAAGAAATTGATATTTCTTGTTTGTGTACCCTCTATAGCTTAGTTAAGTACTGTCATGCATTGCATTTGCATTTTTATTCATTTAGAATAAAGTGTGCTTTTTGTTTTTGGTCATAAAATTTTTTTTAAACCAAAAATATTTTTATGTGTTTTGTATTATATATCTTGGATTTATAATTAAGGTTGGCCATATTATTTTTACATAACATGTTTATGTACTTTGTTTAGCTTGGATGAGCTTATTTATTGCACTTTACTAGCTGAAGTCTTTGTAGTGCATGTTGTGTGGGAAAGATGTTTATAGTTTTTGATCACTTTGTCTTGATCTTGAAGTCTCATGCCTTTGATTGTCGGACTTGAACTTAATGAGAAAGGCATAAATAACCATCTCACCACTGTTTACTAGCCAATCATGAACACCTTAGTGCATATCGTAAGATTTTGTACTCGAGAAAGTGTAGCACATGCACAAAAAGAAAATAAGGTGTAGCCTCGGTTTAAATGCTAAAATTGGTGTGTACATTATTGGGCTATAATGAATTCAAATTAATTAAAATTGGTGTGTACATTATGAGGCAAATCAAGAAACTTACATGATTGCAAGCTTGTTTTCTAGGAGATGTGAGAGTTATATGATGTAACTCTTTAGGTGATAGTCTCTTTCAAATTTATGTGATGAATTTTGTAGACTTTGTGATTGCTTACTATTCACATATCACCTCACATGTTTCTCAAGCTTTTGCTAGTTGCACACACTACACAAGTTATTCTTTGCTAAAACTTTGTACATGTTATTGTGTGTGATTTTGTTGTGGCCATCCAAGATTAAATGTTCCTTGATTTTGATACAAAATTTGTGTTTTTAAGGACAAATTGATTGAAAATCTTAATTTTGGAAGATCTGGGTTGTATTCATGTGTTTTTTGAAAAACTTTCTCATACTTATGCATTTCATTCATGAATCACTATGCTTTGAGGAGTTACTGCATTAAATTGTTCTGTTTTTCAAAAATTTGAGTTTTCCAGAATTTCGACCGATCGAATCTGTTGCTCGACCGATCGAAATTGCGATTAAAATTTTTGGTTTGTTTCTGTCTGACTCGATTGGTATTCGATCGATGCTCGATCGATCGAAATTGAAAAATTTTCAGTTTTTAGAGTTTTTGACCAAATTTTTTTTCATGCATCATTTATGGTTAGGATTCACATGAGTTGCATTGTTTTTGTATCCATCTTGCAGTTTTGCAGTCATATCTCTCATTGTTTTCACACATAACATGCATACACTTTGCTAAATTGGGTACTCAACTTGAATTAGAAATTGATTGATTAATTTTTGAGTTCTTTGTACATTTTAGTATATGCTATTTTTCTTTATGTGTGAATTGCTGAAAATATTTTTCTTAAGAGATATGATGGATAATCAATGTGCAAATATTTTCTCTACTCATGCAACTGTTTATGGGTCACATAGTGTCAAGTTTGCATTTATTGAAAGGGAGAATATTTTTCTTCGTGTGTATCCTCAACTCATTTTTTTTGGGTTTGTGTGTTGTTTTTTATTATCCCCACCTCCTAAATTTTCCCCAAAACTGTTTTTCCCAAAACTTGTTTTGTTTTTCCTATTTTTATAGGGGGAGAAAAAGTTTTTTTTACCTTTGTTGTTCATAGGGGGAGTTGTTGCTCTTTATAGGGGAGTTATCTCTTTTTTCTATAGAGCTAATCTGTTTTATATTCCCTTGGTTATCTTTTTTTTCTCATGTTTACTCTTTGTTTGAGTTGTATTTGTCAATACGTGACAAAAAGGGGGAGAAATAGATGAAATATGGGAATCTTGTTTGTCTTGTTTAGGGGGAGAAAATTGTTTTTGAAAAGGGGAGAATATAAAAACTTTTTGATGTATCTAACTTAGGGGGAGAGTTAGTTTACTTTTGTTTTTATATTGTGCTTCATTTTGTTTATATGTCTTTCTTTCCACACATGCGTTGATGTGTTTGTTGAGTGTTTCAGGAAAGACAGGTGCATTCTGATCAAGACCTTCTACCTCTTCTTGGCAACTTCTAGGTTAAGAGTCTTAGATTGGGATTTGTGATGTATTTGGGTATTTTATTGTATTGGGTTGTTTTTGTATTTTAACATTTCATTTTGTATGAAAGTTTTGTCACGAATTGCCAAAGGGGGAGATTGTTAGGTTCTAAAAGTTTAGAACAATTGGCAAATCGTGAGCACACAAGAACGTGTAAGATGCAGAAAGAAGATTTCAAAATCTACCTGGTTCGATCGATCGAAAGACAGGCTCGATCGATCGAGAATCGTATCTGCAGAATTTTAAGTTGGCCCAAACAGCAGTTCTAGCCCATTAAGGATTAGGGTTTCAGATCTACTTCTCCCACTATATAAAGGAAACCCTAAGCACGTTTTTTATAAGGCTTTTTAGAGAGAAAAGAGTGTGCCTCTTTTGTATTTAGGGTTTTGTTCCTAAAACCTCTCTTATTACTTCTACCGGTGTTGTTCCTTGAAGAATCTCAAGATCCGGTATTGCTGAAGTTGCTGCCTTCTCTAGTCATCAAAGGTGCTGATGATCTAAACCTTCAAGGGTGGTCTTGGAGTCACAAACAGGTGAGTTTGTGTTGCTAAACCTTTGAGTGGGATCTCAAAGTCACAAACGGTGGTGTTTGTGTTTTGCAAAGATTAAAGAAAGAAGGAGTCCGTGGATGTCGGAGCTATCATGGGGTCATGGTAGTAAGTTTCCTACACTTGGGTAGCAATAGGATGTTAGTGGTCTAAGTCGCTATTGTGTAAACTTCAATTCTTTCTAGTGGATTTGCTATTTTACCTTGAGGATAGCTAGGTTAAATCCTCTCCAGGTTTTTTACCGGTTTGGTTTTCCTGGGTCATCATATCGTTGTGTTTTTTATTTTTCCGCTGCTTTACTTGATATGATTGTTATTGTTTTAACCTAGATTTGAATAATAAACCTAAGTATTCACTTGGTTAATTAATTAGGTTAAACAATCTAGTTTACAGGGGTCTAAACGAACTGACAGTCATCTTATGAGTAATGTCTTGTGGTGTATCCAATACAGCCACATCATTCCTAGTTTCATCCATTGGCTGTTCAATTACAGGTTCATCTAATTCAGCCAATACAACTTTACTTCTAGGATTAAAATTATTCACATAATCATCTTCCAAAAATTTGGCAAGGGTGCTAACAAACACTTTGTTATCCTTATGATTATAGAATAAATAACCCTTGATTTCCTTTGAATACCCTAAAAACATGCATACTTCCGTTTTAGCTTCCAACTTATCAGATTTCCTTTTCAACACATGTGCTGGATATCCCCAAATGTGGAGATATTTCATACTAGGCTTGCGCCCACTCCACAATCCCTTGGTGTGTTGGGAACAGATTTAGATGGAACTAAATTCAAAATATGCATAGCAGTTTTTAGTGCATATCCCTAAAAGGAAATTGGTAAAGTTGAATAACTCATCATGGACCTAACCATTTCTAAAAGAGTCCTATTCCTTCTTTCCGTTACACCATTTTGTTGGAGAGTTCCAAGTGCAGTCAATTGGGAGACAATCCCATTTTGAATTAGGTAATCCTTAAAATCCCCAAGAAGGTATTCGCCACCTCGATCAAATCGAATGGCCTTTATGCGTTTGCTCAATTGATTTTCAACTTTAGCCTTAAACTCTTTGAACTTTTCAAAGGCTTCGAACTTCCGTCTCATTAGGTACACATAACCATATCTTGAGTAATCATCCGTAAAAGTGATGAAGTACTCATAATTTCCTTTTGCTTGGGTTGACATAGGACCACATACATCTGTATGAACTAATTCAAGCAACTCTTGGGCTCTTTTACCTTTTGCATTAAAAGGTCGTTTGGTCATTTTACCTTCCAAACAAGATTCGCAAACTGGAAATCCATCAAAGTCCATGGGCTGTAAAAGTCCATCTTTGATTAGTCTTTGAATCCTATTTGAATTAATATGACACAAACGCAAGTGCCATAGATATGCATCACTAGTAGAAGAAATTTTTCTCTTTAATGATTTTACATGAGAGCTACTATCTAATTCAGAATTGTATAATTCATGCTTGTCAGGAGTTAAAATGTAAAGACCATCCACAATATTGCCAGAACAGATAAATACTTTATCCTTCTTTATTACAACATTGTCTTTTAGGATAACACAATATCCATGTTTATCTAAATAAGTTGCAGAAATTAAATTCTTACAAACATTAGGTACATACAAACAGTCTTCCAATATTAAAACCCTAGACTCAAAGCATAAAGTAAACACTCCAACAACTACAACTGGTATTCTACTCCCATCAACCAAAGTAAGAAACAATTCCCCTTCATTCAGCTTTCTGGTCTCCTGGAACCCCTACAAAGTGTTGTAGATATGATTAGTACAACCTGAATCCACACACCAGGAATCCGTGGGATTCTGTACCAAACATATTTCAAGAAGAAATGTACTTTTCATACCTTTATTCTTGGTAGCTTTGAATATTGGACAATTCCTCTTCCAATGTCCTTTCTCGCCACAGTGAAAACACTTTCCTTTTGTCTTCTTTCCTTTGTTGGCAACTCCTAAGGCAACTTGTTTACCATCTCTCTTGGTGAAGTCTTTCTTCTTCTTCTTCTTCTTCTTTTTACCCTTGCCTTTCGACTTTGGTTAAGAAGTAAAAGCTTCAGCCATATTAGCATCAACACTAGAAGTACCAAGGATGCCTTCCGCCGCTACCAACTCATTCATCAATTAAGACAATGTATAAACCTTTTTGTTCATATTATAGTTAAGCCTGAATTCGTTGAATGATTTTGATAGTGACTGAAGTATCATATCCACTTGGGATTTTCCATCAATATCGGCACCTAAAACTTCCAATGTATTCAGATTAGAGATAATCTTTAGACAATGCTCCCTCACTGAAGTACCCTCAGCCATTTTGGTATTATAAATCTGCCTCATAGTTTCTTGCCTTGCAGAATGGCCTTGCTCACCAAACATCTCCTTTAGACTTAGCATAATGTCCAAAGCTAGTTCTACATCTTGCATTTGATGCTGTAGAATATTTGAAATAGATGCTTAGATATAACACTTGGCCATGTCATTAGATTTTTGCCAACGATCATATCGCTGTTTTTCCTTAAGAGGAGCATCTACTGATGGAAAGTTAGGACATGGTTGAGTAAGCACATATTTGTGTTCTTCAGCAATAAGAACAATGTCCAAATTTCTTTTCCAGTCAACATAGTTGGATCCAGTCAGTTTGTTTTGATTAAGAAAAGCAACAAGTGGGCTAAATGATGCCATGATTTAAATTTGAAAATAACAAACATGAATATAATAAGTAAACTGGGCATTATCAATTCAGCATATAAGCATATAATATGGAACCTTAATAAAACCATAAAATAATATATGCAACGACAACTTAATCCATGTCTATAATTCCTTGGTAGCAAGTTTATTATAAACACATTAATTGGTTGAGAACTATTCTCATTATCAATGCTATCATGATAACTCTTATCAAACATTAATAATATGCCGTTTTTGTCTTTAGCCTCTAAGTAATAATGACATAGCTCCTTTGGGAGATTAACATTACACTTAGTCTAGTGTACACCATTAACTAGAATCATGTGTAGCCACATTTCATCTCCCTTTATAGTGTTTAAACTTGTAGTACCGTGAAACAAAACACCCTCCTTTGGGATCACGAGGCATATACACCAAGACGAGGTGCTTGTTCACACTACTTTAAACGGGTAAGTTCAATCTTGTGGTACTATGAAGTAAATACCCTCCTTTGGAATCACGAGGCACATACACCAAGATGAGGTGTTTACCCACACTACTATGAACCGATAATAGAGGCCGTGAGATGCAACCCTTGTATCTCTCTCCCACTAAATGTTTTAAATTAAAGGTTTCTATGATCAAGAACCATGATAATGCTAGAAACCTTGAAAACATAATCCCAATCTCATTAGGAATAAATTTCATTAAACAAATATTTTAATCCTAGCATCAATATATAATAAATATATAAACCAAGGCAAGCAACAATATGACAAATCCTTTTTTAAAAAAATTTGCATATAATCCCATATTATATTATATTATATTATATTATATTATATTATACGGTTTCATTATTTCTTTTTAAAGCTATCATCATATGCTTATAAGAATGAAAACATGCAAGCCTTATATAGCATGTAATATTATGCTAAGTCATGCAAGTCTTATACAAATATCATGCAAGCCTTATATAAGCCTTTATATAGCCAAGCATTGCAATGATTTGGTTCACACACATGACAGTTACATCCAAGGCAGTTAATATATATCCAAAACAAAACATATAAATATATATAATATACGGATTGGATGAATCCACATATATATATATATATATATATATATATATATAAAATACAAACCCATATATACGGATTCTATGTAAAGTGTATATAAAGCATTCAACACATCCAAGCCTTGCAATGAAGAATCCAAGTGGTGCAATGAATTGATACATGCAAATAAGTAGTTATTTGAATAACTATATCCGAAACATAAACTTCAAAATGTTTTGGATATATCGGTCAAAACATTAAAATAACTACCCTCCATTCCGATAACTACCACACGCACATGACGGTTATTACAATTAGATTCATATATCCATATCCAGACAATGAATAAGACACGGTTTAATAGAAAAGCCGTGTATGATGAGATACAATTGGCCAATATTTTGTATACAATTCATTTCTGACAGCCGATTTGTAAAAAGAAAACCTTTTTTCTTTTATTCTAAAATCCAATCACATGTAATACAATCAGGAGATGAAAACCTAACTATGATACCAATTGTTGGAAAATCTAGTTTTGTATCTTATACAAAACACACAGCGGAAGCAACAAACATGGATCTATTTCACTCATGATTGATAACATGCATTATGTAAATTTCAGAATTTAAGAACGAAATAGCATACCTTGGTGCGGTGAAATTCAAAACAAAAGATTAGAAGTACTTGGGAACACTTTTAATCTTCACTCCAATTCCACTTTCCACCCAAAAAGTGTGGTCTCTCAATCAATTTCTAAGGGAGAATACTTGAGTGGCTTCACTCGCACATACACACCACTTCACAATGTTGTGTCTTTTTCTCTTATAAAAAATTTTGTATGTTTCTCCCTTTATAACTAACGGATTATCTAATTGGGCCGGCCTACTGGGCCTTTTCAATTAGGTTTTAGTGTGTGGCTTGGAGTGGGACCAAAAGGGACCAATAAGACAATAGCTTCAATAGGCCTTGGGCTTTTCTATCAACTCTTGACAAGCCCAAAGTTACCATTAATTATATTTAATACCACTAAATATATTTAATTGTACTCTAGGTCTTATTAATAAATTATATTCCAAGACTTTATTATGTATGCAACCCCTTCATTAAATATTCGTAGTAAAACAAAATCATGAATATAGACTGCCACTTTGAAATTACTACATCTTAATCTTTGAGTACCCAATTTAATCTTTTAAGTTATTCATCATATATTTATGAAATCCAATTTCATAAATATATATTTTAGTATATCCTTACTAAAGTGGTTAGGCCTAACACTCTGAATAACCAAACCCATTAAATTTATCTCAATGGAATATTTTATATCTCCGTTAAGAGATTATGAATTCCATCTTGAGAATATATGTTCCATCAACACTAAATGTGGCTGCCCAACATACTGAGGTTTTCATCGTGATTTTAGATCTCACTCCTGATATATCAAAGTAACATACACCTTACGATCATGTCCATTATTCTCTCAGGATTAAGAGTTCATGCAAATATAAGTCGTGAGATTTATTATTCATTTGACAGTCGTTATGAGGATAATAAATCTCACAGCGGTCTAGTTCAATATGTTTTAACTCTTAAAACATATCAACTAGAAGTCTCCATTTCCATAATCAAGACAAATCATTTTAGTTAATATGTTATAGTTTTCGCAGATGAAATGTCCAATTTCATCACTGATTACGAACTATAATTCTGAGTTTACAAAGAACTTGTGATTTATATCTTCCATGACTAAATCACATAAATCACATACTATGCATCTTATGGACTATATGATAATGTCCAAATATTCATGTTACCATTATTTTAGATAAAATAAAACAACTTTATTAATCATAATATTAAGTCATACATAATGTCATACATAATGTCATACATAGCATCATACAATAGGATTTAAGGGCACATATCCTAACATTACAAACACAGCAGCTTCTTCAAGAGAAAGATGGACTAGGGCAATTTTAGTCTCTAGTCGCAATTTGCATGAACTTGGGCAACTGTGTAACCTATGACGGCCCTTAAAAAAAATCCTTAGATATGTTTAAGGTTGTGAGAAAAGAAAGCCTAAACATGTACTCACGGATTGGATGCAAAACAGAACTGAAAATTTGATTTTCATAAACCTCGACAGATAGGATATCTATCGAGCTAGCTGTCAAGCTTCGGGCTTCAGCAAAATTTTAAACCTCGATAGATGCCAACTGTCGAGCTTTAAAGAACAACACTTCATCACTTGTTTCTTAGATAGATTTGCATGGCTTTAACACTTGAACTTGAAATCTGTTAGGTTCTAAAAGCTTAGAATAATTGGCAAACCGTGAGCACACAAGAACATACAAGTTGCAGAAAGAAGATTTCAGAATCTGCCTGGTTCGATCGATCGAAAAACAGGCTCGACCGATCGAAAATCGTATTTGCAGAATTTTAAGTTGGCCCAAACAGCAGTTCTAGCCCATTAAGGATTAGGGTTTCAGATCTACTTCTCCCACTATATAAAGGAAACCCTAAGCACGTTTTTTATAAGGCTTTTTAGAGAGAGAAGAGTGTGCCTCTTTGTTATTTAGGGTTTTGTTCCTAAAACCTCTCTTATAACTTCTACCGGTGTTGTTCCTTGAAGAATCTCAAGATCCGGTATTGCTGAAGTTGCTGCCTTCTCTAGTCATCAAAGGTGCTGATGATCTAAATCTGCCTGGTTCGATCGATCGAAAAACAGGCTCGACCGATCGAAAATCGTATCTGCAGAATTTTAAGTTGGCCCAAACAGCAGTTCTAGCCCATTAAGGATTAGGGTTTCAGATCTACTTCTCCCACTATATAAAGGAAACCCTAAGCATGTTTTTTATAAGGCTTTTTAGAGAGAGAAGAGTATGCCTCTTTGTTATTTAGGGTTTTGTTCCTAAAACCTCTTTTATAACTTCTACCGGTGTTGTTCCTTGAAGAATCTCAAGATCCGGTATTGCTGAAGTTGCTGCCTTCTCTAGTCATCAAAGGTGCTGATGATCTAAATCTTCAAGGGTGGTCTTGGAGTCACAAATAGGAGAGTTTGTGTTGCTAAACCTTTGAGTGGGATCTCAAAGTCACAAACATGGGTGTTTGTGTTTTGCAAAGATTAAAGAAAGAAGGAGTCCATGGGGTCGTGGTAGTAGGTTTCCTACACTGGGTAGCAATAGGATGTTAGTGGTCTAAGTCGCTATTGTGTAAACTTCGATTCTTTCTAGTGGATTTGCTATTTTACCTTGAGGATAGCTAGGTTAAATCCTCCCCAGGTTTTTTATCGGTTTGGTTTTCCTGGGTCATTAGATCTTTGTGTTCTTTATTTTCCGCTGCTTTATTGCTTATGACTATTTGTGTTTAACCTAGATCTGAATAATAAACCTAAGTATTCACTTGGTTAATTAATTAGGTTAAACAATCTAGTTTACAGGGGTCTAAACGAACTGACAAAATCTTTTTTCTGAAGTATTAAACACATCCTAGATCTACCCAGTTACAAGTAAAGTGCCTTTTGTCAAAGAATTAACCAATTACATTAAATACTGACATAAGTTCCTAACATGATTCACTTATGTCCTAATAAATTGTTTAACCAATCCGAATTAATTTACATTAATCGTGTGTGGTCGACTCTTCCTAGACATAATGCATGTGGACCGTGCAAACTTGATCATGCTATATCTTTCGATCCGATGGTTCGATTTAAAAACCAGACACACCGTTGCGACCGTTAAAATCTTAAGATCATTGTTATGATATGCAATGAATGAATTGATGCATGCAATGCAAGAACAAATTGATGCATGTGATGCAAAGACAAATTGATGCAGGCAATGCAAAAATGATTTTTGGGTACACAGATGGTCATTCCAGTCATCTTCCTTGATTAAATCATGAGTGCGAAATTGAGTGTCTACATAGACATATAGAAATCCTTTAATTTTGAGAGTTTTCTGAAATGCCTTTCATCTATGATACCTGTTAAAGAATTTTTTTCGACAAAAAAGTTCTTTAACTTAGAGAGAAGCCCAAGACTCTTTGGCATGGTGCCATTCAACTGCTTTTGGTCGAGGTATAATGCTCTTATATGAGATAAATTCCCAACGGAAGAAGGTATAGGATGATTTAAAGAATTGATTTCAAGATCAAGAAACGTTAGATGCTTAAGTTGGCCTAACAACTCTGGAATTTGTTTAGTTAGCTTATTGGAATACAAGTATAGAATTTCTATTTTCTCTAAATTGAAAATGCTAGGCAGTATACATCAATCTTCGTGGTCAAACTAGGATGAGAGGACGTTTCCATAGTTAATGAGACCACGTTTGAGAGTTGGAAATGCTTGCTTGTCTTTTCCATTGCAAGAGACATTTGAGTTTGGCTCTACTTTGAAGAAGAAGAAGCTTAAACTGAAGGTAGTGGGAAAGAACCAGAGCAAGAAAAACACATGATAAGTTACAAAAGAAGCACCCATAGTGATGAAGGAAGAGAATTTTGAAGGAAGAAAAGCTGAAGTGTGAGTATATGGTAATTAGCTCTGTAAGGTTGAAATTAATCAACCATTTTGTTGGCTTTATCCTATGCCAATTTTCTTATAATTCAGCACTTAGAAACCCTGTATTTAGGTGGGAATCATGTAAGGGTAGTGTGTGAGAGAGTGTGAAGAAAAGCTAAAGATTGTGCACTCAGCGAGGAACTCGCGAATGGATCTCGCGGCTTGCAAGTTACCAAAAGTTGCACATGAGTGAAGCATGCAGATTAGCTTCACGCCAGCTGGAGCACTACAGGACAAAAAGTCCAGACTAGCCATTCAGTTAGCTCGCGGCTTGTACTCGCGACTAAGTCAAGTCGCAAGGCAAAGTCGCCAGTCCATTCTATTTTGGAAAAACTGACTCTTCACATTCCAAACACACACTAGTATAATACCCCTTATAACCATGAAATGTAAAGAGCTTCCAGAGAGAATTTTGAGAGAGAAACCCTAGATAAAAACAAGATTGACTCATCCACAATATTTACATAGTGACTCTTCAAATTCCTCAACTGTCATCCTCTCCATTGTTACATCCTTGAGAGGTTCTTTATCCAAATCCTTTTCTCACCATACCTATATATGTGAGAAGGCTTTTTGGTACTTTGGGAAGTTGTTCGGAGGGGACCAATTGATATTGGTTGATGCTATGGGCTATAGCAGAATCCAATAAGCTAGAGAAGACAAAAGTTTAGCGTAACCTCGATGGAGTAAGAAGCTTGAAGGGCTTAGGTACACTGGGTAGATTAGGCTTGGAGGGTCTTCTGTTGTTCATGTATTCCAACTTCATTCTCTAGTGGATTATTGACCGCTTGGAGGGCGCGGAGAGGTTTTACACCGAGGGCTTCGGTTTCCTCTTCGATAACACATCGTTGTGTTGTCCTTGTGTTTGCATCTCTCTTCTTTTAATCTTTGCCATTTAATTTCTACCATGGATGTGATTTTAGTTGGTTTAGATTGGCTATCAGTTATGTTATAAGCTTATGTTCATTTTACGCACATACATTGTTTGATATTAAGCTTGAATTGGTAATTTATAATTTGGGGGTCTAAACGTTCAAGGTGTTTTTCACACTATTTGAACATTCAATTGGTATCAAAGCAGGTACACTTGTTGTGATTTAAATACCTAAGTGTGATCCTTGACTCCTTGTGTTTATTTGCCATGAATAGTGATTTGTATGCCTCTATGCATGTTTTGGATGTTGATGAATGTAACATGCCATGTGTTTGTGAAAATGCCTTTATGAGTGATAATCCTCATGATTGTGATGCTATGTTACATGAATCTTTGGATGTTGTTGATATTCCTAACATTAAAATCTTCAAGAAAAAGGCTAAGAAGTTTCATAAGGATTTGAGCAAGTTATTTTGTAAAAAGGATGATTTGATTGCTAAATTCAATGAATCCAACAAATTGGTTGAAAACTATAAGAAACTTGCTGAAAATCTTGAAAAGCTGAAAGATTTTGAATGTTTGAATATGGACTTGGATGCTAAACTTGTTTTGTCTAACAAACTTGTTGATGAGCTAAAATGTGAAAATGAATCTCTTAAGATGCATGCCAAGTGTTTGATTGTTGAACCAATCGCTAAAAAGGATGAAAATATTTTGTTAGGTTCTAAGGAATTAGGAACTAATGTATTAGAACTTCATTTTGCAAGGTTAGTAAACCATGATCAAAACGGTTTTAGTCTTGTTTAGACTTGCTCAAAGTATGAGGTTTTTATGTAAATTTGGAATCGAGTTACTGTAGAAGTTACTGTGCAAATCTGTCTGGCTCGATCGATCGAGAATTAGACTCGATAGATCGAAAGTCGTGCATATTGTTTTTTTGCAAAATTTCCAACTCAGCCTAAGCCCATTTAACGTGTAGGTTTTTATGTTTTTCCCTAAGCATAAAAGGGAAAACCCTAGCCACGTTTTAAATGAGTTCTTTATGCTGTGTGTGAGAATCTTTTGTGACATCTAGAGATGTTTACCTTCTCATACACTTAGGGTTTCCAATCTCAAGATTGATATCTAAAGCTTGGTGATCATTTAGTTGCTGATTCAAGAACTTAAAGATATATAAGTAGAAGTGCTTGTACTTGCTGTGAATTCAAGAAAGAAGTAGTTCGTGGACTCGGAGCTGTCACGTGGTCGTGGTAGTAAGTTTCCTACTCCAGGTAGCAATTGGATGTTAGTTGTCTAAGTCGCTATAGTGTAAACTTCAATTCTTTCATAGTGAATTCTATTTTACCTTGAGGATAACTAGGTTAAATCCTCCCCAGGTTTTTTACAAGTTTGGTTTTCCTGAGTTATCATATTGTGTGTTCTTTACTTTCCGCACTGTGCATGATATGATATATTTGTGTTAACCTAGAACTAAATAATTTACCTAAGTTTATCACTTGGCTAAATAACTAGGTTAATCTGATTGGGTTTTAAGGGGTCCAAATTTCTAACAAGTGGTATCAGAGCGGGTAGCTTTTTGTTGTAGATCCTTTGATCTAAAAGTTGATCCTTGACCCATGCTGTCATGGATTCTTTGAAAATCTTTTTACCAGTATGCCAAATTGTCTACTTGTTGTGTCTGTCTCTTGTTACTTATGTTAAATCTTTCCTTGAGTTTCTTGGTATAATTACATGTGATGATAATTATTTGTGTTATACTGCTTTAACCGCCTTAAAAGCACGTGATTCTTGTCTTTGGTATTTGGATAGTGGTTGTTCTAGGCATATGACAGGAAATAGAGCTTTGTTCAAGACACTCTTTGAATGAAAGATTGGAACAGTCACGTTTGGAGATGGAAGCAAATTTGTGATCTCAGGCATTGGCACTGTGGACATTCCAAGGTTGCCGGTCTTTGATGATGTTTGGTATGTTGATAGGTTGAAGGCTAACTTACTCAGCATAAGTCAGATTTATGACAATGGACTGAATGTTCTCTTCACTAAGTATGAATGTGAGATACTTGATGGAGGAGGTGACTGTATGTGTATTGGTGTGAGGACAGCTGACAACTGTTATGGTATTACTCCAAGTATAAGCAAATAATGTTTTAGTGCAAAGATCAATCAAGTTGACTTATGGCATCAAAGGTTAGGACATGCTAGTCACAAGCAATTAGAGAAGATTTCCAAATGTGATGCAGTTATTGGTTTGCCCAAGTTTGAGAAGATAGAAAAATGCATCTATGGACCAGGTCAGATGGGTAAACAAGTGAGGTCCAAACATCCGTCTGTAACTGATGTTTAAACTACAAGACCTCTGGAGCTGTTACACATTGATCTCATGGGTCCCGTCAGAGTTCAGAGTTTAGGTGGAAAGAAGTATATTCTAGTAGTTGTGGATGATTTTACCAGATTTACATGGGTTGTACTTTTGAAAGATAAAGTTGAGGCTCCTAAAAAGATGATGCATTTGTGCAAAAAATTGCAAGTAGAAAAAGGAACTGTGATAGCCAGAATCAGAAGTGACCATAGAAGAGAGTTTGAGAACACAAAACTGGCTACTTTTTCCAATAATCAAGGCACACATCAGGAATTCTCTTCACCCAAAACACCACAACAGAATGGAATAGTGGAACGAAAAAATAGGGTTGTACAAGAGATGGCTCGTGTCATGCAACATAACAAGAAGATGCCTAAATCCTTCTGGGAGAAGCAATTAATACTGCATGTCATACACTTAATCGAGTGTATTTCAGAATTGACTCCAAGCAAACTCCCTATGAACTCTAGAAAGGATAGAAGCCTGTTGTCAAATATTTCAGGATATTTGGTAGTGACTGTTTACATTCTACGTGATAGAGAGAACCTGGAGAAGTTTGATGCAAAGAGTGACAAGGGGCACTCTTCCACTAGCAGAGCATACAGAGTGTACAATCTGAAAACTAAGATAGTTATGGAGTCTTCCAATGTTGTGATCAATGAAGAATTAAATTCAGATAGTCATTCAGAAAACGCGTCTCCGGTTCACGAAAAGATCATGGAAGTTGATGATTCACTACCTGATAATTATGTGGGAAAGCATACAGAGGAAGAGTTGCTGTTGTTGAATGATGCAGTTTCTGTACCATCAAGCTCAGAACCATCTACACCGGTTCATGAAACTCAACAAAAGCAGAGAGAGTTTGGTATTCCATCATAACAGAAAGGTACCTCCACATCATTGGTCAAAGGTCCATCTTCTAGAGTTAAGTTAAATCATCTTACCACAAATATATTGGGGAGTCTGAATGATAACATGAGATTGAAATCCAAAAGCTTTGAATGTAATTACTCACTCATGCTATCTATCCCAATTTGAATCGAAAAAGGTGGATGAAGCTCTTCAAGATGCTAATTGGGTTAAATCTATGCATGAGAAACTTCATTAGTTTATTCAGAATGATGTGTGGGAATTAGTTCCTAGAACAAAGGGAGTCAATGTGATCGAAACTAAGTGGATATTCAAGAACAAGTCAGATGAACATGAAACTGTTATAAAAAATAAATCAAGACTTATTGCTCAAGGTTACACATAAGTAGAAGGGATTGATTTTGATGAGACCTTTGCACCAGTAGCAAGATTGGAATCCATTAGGATACTCTTGGCCATAGCAAGTCATTTGAATTTCAAGTTGTATCAAATGGATGTTAAGAGTGCCTTCTTGAATGGCATGTTGCAAGAAGAGGTATATGTTGAACAACCAAAGGGATTTGTTGATCCTCACAGACCGAATGATGTCTACAAGTTGAAGAGAGCCCTCTATGGTTTGAAACAAGCTCCAAAGGCTTGGTATGATAGGTTAATTGCATATCTCACAGAGCATGGTTTCAAAAGAGGTTTTGCAGACACTATTCTCTTTATAAGAAAGGATAAGAATGATTTTGTAGTTGCTCAAATTTATATTGATGACATTATTTTTGGTGCTACTAATGATTCTCTTGCTCAATATTTTGCAGATGAAATGAAAGCCATGTTCGAAGTGAGTATAGTTGGTGAACTAACTTATTTCTTGGGATTGCAGGTGAAACAAACGGAGTCTGGAATTTACATCAACCATGCAAAGTATGCACGAAACCTAGTCAAGAGATTTGGACTTGACAAGGGTGCACATGCTAGAACACCAATCGCTGTAAATGTAAAACTAACTAATGATCCATCAGGTGAGTCTATTGATGTTACATTATACAGAAGCATGATTGGTTGTCTTTTGTATTTAACAGCAAGTCGGCCTGATATGGCTTTTAGTGTGGGTGTTTGTTCTAGATTTCAATCTAATCCTAACGTTTCACATTTAAATGCTGTTAAAAGAATTATAAAATATGTTGGTGGAACGTGTGATTATGGATTGTTTTATAGCAAAGAGTCAAATCTATCTCTTGTTGGATTTTCTAATTCTGATTGGGCTGGTAATGCCGATGATAGAAAAAGCACCACTAGTGGGTGTTTTTATGTATGAGCCAATCTTGTTGCTTAGATGAGTAAGAAACAAAATTCTGTTTCTTTGTTTACTGCAGAAGCAGAAAATATTGCTGCTGGAAGTGGTGCTCACAGCTTCTGTAGATGAAAAAACTTTTGAGCGATTATGGAATATCACAAGACACTATGGTTGTTTATTGTGATAATTTTAGTGCTATCGATATCTCAAAAAATCTTGTTCAACATTCTAAGACTAAGTACATTGAGATTAGATATCACTTTATTAGGGATTTGGTTGAAAGAAAGATTGTTGCTCTTGAGTATATCCCTATTGAACGTCAAAATGCTGACATCTTCACCAAACCACTTGATAAAAGTAAGTTTGAGACTCTTCGTCAAGTTATTGGTGTGATTCTTTGTCCCTAGTGATCCTTGACTTTCATGGTCCTTGTGCTTCATTGCTTTATTTCTTGTGACCATTTTTTTCTAGGATTTGCATTGCAAAACATTCATGCATTTCATTCTAGGTTGTTTTATTTTAAATATAAAAAAATGATAAGTAGACAAAATATGTTTTGCAATATTTTTCTTGAATTTGAAATCAAGGTTGGTCAATCTATTTTTATATAATATGTTTATATACCTTGTTTAGCTTGGATGAGCTTCTTTATTGCACTTTACTAGTTTGAGCTTTGTAGTGCATGTTGTATGGGAAAGATGTTTATAGCTGTTGATCACTTTGTCTTGATCTTGAAGTCACATACCTTTGATTGTCGAACTTAGACTTATTGAGATTGGCATAAATAACCATCTCACTACTGTTTACTAGTGAATCATGAACACCTTAATGCATATCATAAGATTTTATGCTCACATAAGTGAAGCACATGCACAACAAGATCATAAGGTGTAGCCTCGGTTAAAATGCTAAAATTGGTGTGTACATTATTGGACTATAATAAATGTCACAATTCAAATAAAATTGGTGTGTACATTATCCCAGCTATAAGTTTCTAATCAATTAAAATTGGTGTGTACATCATGAGGCATATTAAGAAACTTACATGATTGCAAGCTTGTTTTCTAGGAGATGTGAGAGTTATATGATGTAACTCTTTAGGTGATAGTCTTTTTCAAATTCTATGTGATGAATTTTGTAGATATTGTGCTTGATTTCTATTTATATATCACCTCACATGTATCTCAAGCTTTTACTAGTTGCACACAATACACAAGTTATTCTTTGCTAAACTTTATACATGTTATTGTGTGTGATTTTGGTTTGACCAACCAAGTTTGAAAATTCCTTAAGTTTGAAAATTCCTTGAATTTTATGCAAAACATGTTTGATGTTTGAGAATTTGAGGAGAATATAGTGAAAATCTTAATTTTGGAAAATTGGGATCAAAACAAGTGTTTGTGAAAAGTATTTCATCTCATACTCATGCATTTGATTCATAAAATTTAATGCTTTAAGAAGTTTCTGCACAAAAATTGTTTTAATTTTCAAAAATTGTTTTTTCCAAAATTTCGATCAATCGAACCTATTTTTCGACCGATTGAAAATGCATTTAAAACCTTTGGTCAGCTTCTGTCTGTTTCTATCGGTGCTCAATTGGTACTGGATCAATTGAAGCATTTTCAACCGATCGAACCTAATTTTCGATCGATCACAAATCGTGTTGAGAGTTTTTTTAAAAAGCCTTTTCCCTTACGTGTTCTTCACTTTTCAAAAGCTTTTCAAAAGTTCTTTCTCTCTCACAGATCAGACAAAGCTCTAAAGTAATTTTTTTGTCGTTTTCCTCTAAAATTTTTGCAAGGATTCTCTCTCCCAAGGCTGGTATGTCTTTTTACCCCTCCTTTTCTTTTTATTTTCTTTTTTCATGCATTAAATCATGCATTTTTGGGTAATTTTCAAACCTTTCTCTTTTTGGGATTTTTGATAATTTAGGCCGTTTCTTTCACAATTAATCAATGGGTTTTTGTTGGGACACTATATATAACTAATCCTTATGGTTTAATTTGGTTAATTTGGTGGTTTGTGACAAATTTGAAATTCTAGGGCTTGAAATATACCCAATTTGGGGTTTTTGTTCAATCTATTTTAAATTGATAAAATTGGCTTGTTAGATTGACTCATTTGATCATTATATGTGATTTCTATCTTGTGTGATGTTCAATTGATGAATTTGTTGAGATTTGTGAAAATAGGTTTCTCAAAATTGGGGATTTTTTATGTAACATTCATTCTCAAGCCAATTTTATGAATTTGGAATATATTTGAACTGTTTTCATTGCATTAGAGCATGCATCGTTTGGACATATTGTTCATGCATCATATAGAATTGTTATTTCTATATTGTTTTTGTGCTAACTTGTAGTCTGCCCTTGTAGTCTGCCCTTGGTTTTTCTTTTGTCTCTTTTCTTTAGGTGTCTCTATCTGATCTCTTTTCTTTCTTCTTCACCATATTTTGATAGTGATAGATTTCTAAGTGAGAAATATCAAGAGACCTATGAGACACTTAATCTTGGGAGAACTACCTAGGCTGAGCGTAGGGTTCTTTTAGATGAGTTGGATGTTGAGGTTAGGCGTAACTTTGAGCGTCGGGGTTGGTTACCTCTGTTAGACATAGATCATCCGCCTCCGGCTACCCTGATTAGAGAGTTCTACTCGAACCTGTCTATCCACGTCTATGATTCCAACACTTTAGTAAAGAGTTGGATATGAGGTGTAGAGTATCGCATTACTCCTACAATGGTGTCTGATGCTCTTGGGGTACCCATGGTTTCTCATCCTGTCTATCCTTATGATGAGTCTCCTCCCCTGGACGACATCAAGTCCTACATCACTGGTACTTCTATCCAGTGGGGTTCTGATCCTCGGATCACATTTGCTGAGCTTTCTGAGATCCAGTATCTTTTCTTTAGGATTGCTTGTCATTCCTTGTGTCATATCTCTCATCTACACACTATCCTTATTAAGCGATGTGTATTCCTATATGCTCTTGTCACTGATGCTCCTATTAGTTTTCCTCCCTTTTTTTTCGTTCTTTGAACAAGGTGCATAGGAGTAGTTCTACTGTTCATGCTTTGTTCTTCCTTGTTTTCATTCATCGGATTCTTCTCCATTTAGGGTTAGGTGATTTTCCTGCTTTTGAGCCTGTTCACATAGTTGCTCCCATTGGTGCCACCTTTCTTAGGCAAAGGGCTGCTTAGCTTCGAGCTAGCTCTAAGCATCCTAGGGTTGAGCCTTCTAATGTCACTCCTCCTCCTCCTTCCTTTTCTACAAGTGCTACTACGGCCGAGATGTCTGTTGATCTGACTGCTGCTACTGCTACTGTTCCTCCACCTTCACCTTCGGATGATTCAGACATTCGTTGGATGTTGGATACTGTCATGACCGTCCAGGCGGCTCATGATCAGCTTTTGGTGGACATGCTTGATGAGCTTCGTGCTTTGCGAGCAGACTTGGAGAGTCTTCGACGTTCTCCTCCGCCACCTCTTTTTGGTGATGAGTGAGTGCCCGTTGGCAATTTGTCACAAAAAAAAGGGGGAGTACATTGTAGTAGAGGAGATTTTGTTTTTAGGGGAAGATTTTGTTGTGATACTTGAGCTTTGTGATTTTGTGGAGCTTTAGATTGTATCTAGATGCTTCATTTTGTATTTATCTTTTTGGCTCATGATATTTTTTGTTTGGGTTGTCCATGATAGGGGCAAATACACTAATTGTGTATGTTACTTGTTTCACATTGTGTTACATTGCTTATTGATTTATATTTATGAGGATATTCATGATATATGTCTTTATTTTGTGTTATGTGAAATCAAGAAGTTTCTTTTTACTTGTATTTTTTCCACACATACGGTTATGCATTTGTTAAGTGTTACAGGAATGTACAGGTTGATTCATTCAGGTTGCTGTCTACACTTGCAACTGATGGATAGTAGTTAGGTTGAATTTGTTGTTGTTGGGCTATTGTTTTGTAATGGGCTATTTCTTGTAAACTTTGAGCATTGTGTTAAGTTTGTGTTTTGTCACGGATTGTCGAAGAGGGAATTTGTTAAGTTCTAAGGAATTAGGAACTAATGTATTAGAACTTCATTTTGTAAGGTTGGCAAACCATGATCAAAACGGTTTTAGTCTTGTTTAGACTTGCTCAAAGTATGTGGTTTTTATGTAAAGTTGGAATCAAGTTACTGCAGAAGTTACTGTACAAATCTGCTTGGCTCGATCAATCGAGAATTAGATTCGACCGATCGAAAGTCGTGCAGATTGTTTTTTCTACAGAATTTCCAACTTAGCCTAAGCCTGTTTGACGTGTAGGGTTTTATGTTTTGCCCTAAGTATAAAAGAGAAAAACCCTAGTCACTTTTTAAATGAGTTCTTTGTGCTGTGTGTGTAAATTTTTTGTGAGATCTAGAGGTGTTTACCTTCACATACACTTAGGGTTTCCAATCTCAAGATTGATGACTAGAGCTTGGTGATCATTCAGTTGCAGATTCAAGAACTTAAATATATATAAGCAGAAGTGCTTGTGCTTGCTGTGAATTCAAGAAAGAAGTAGTCCATAGACTCGAAGCTGTCACATGGCCATGGTAGTAAGTTTCCTACTCGAGGTAGCAATAGGATGTTAGTGGTCTAAGTCACAATTGTGTAAACTTCAATTCTTTCATAGTGAATTTTGTTTTACCTTGAGGATAGCTAGGTTAAATCCTCCCCAGGTTTTTTACCGGTTTGGTTTTCCTGGGTTATCATATCGTTTGTTCTTTACTTTCCGCACTGTGCATGATATGATATATTTGTGTTAACCTAGAATTGCATAATTTACCTAAGTTTATCACTTGGCTAAATAACTTAGTTAATCTGAATGGGTTTTAAGGGGTCTAAATTTCTAACATATTTGTTGCAATCATGTTGTGGTACCCGATTTCGTGCCTAGTGTGTGTTCAACCTCAAAGGACAAATTGGTGTACATTTCTCCACATAAAAGAAATCAAAAGGTGGAGAGAAAGGCTCTTAAGCCTAAGCCTCTGTTTAGGTCCTATCCTAGGAAATTGAATGGATCTAAGTTTGTTCCAACTTGCCACCATTACGGTGTGAACGGTCACATAAGACCTCAATGCTCCAAGTTGAAGAGAGAACATAACCATGTTGCTAGATCCCTTCCCAAAAAGCCTAGTGGACCTAAACACATTGTTTGTCACCATTGTGGTACTTTTGGTCATCTAAGACCTCATTGCTCTAAGTTTCATGCTTTTAAAAGAATCAAAAGAAAAGAGAAACTTGAGCTTCTTGGAAGTTGTGCTAAAAATGGTAAACCAGATTTGAGTGAAAATAGCATATTATTAAAGAAAGTGTTTAATGCTCTTAACTCTTTCTCTATGCACATCTCCGGTTCTCATTCTTCCAACCCTCGTCTCACTTCTTATGAGACACTTATTCCAAACAATCGCTCCGTTTGGATGAGGAAGGGTTCCTATGGTTGAGCTTTTGCTCTTTTGGTCCTTGATCAAATTCTTTCAATCTTTGTTGGACCCTTCGTGCATTGAATGTCATATCTTCATGCATTTTGTGCATCTTACATTTATTCATATGCATTGTTTTTGTTTTGATCTTACTTTTGTGTGAGTAAAAATTCAAAACCACATAAAAAGTGAAAAATTCAAAAAGTTTGATCATATATGTTTAAGCACATATCTCATGTGAGTTTTGCCTTATACCTTCATACAAATGGCTTTGTACATTTACAAGCTTAGCTTGTTCTTTATGAACTCATAACATTGTGGGAAAAATCTTGACATCTATGTGTGATTGTTGTAAATTGATCTTTAAGCTTGTCACGAATGATAAGTCAATAGTCATGTTGGTTTTGATACATGCGTAGACTTGTGCCTATATCTCTTCCCATGTTTTTTTGTTTTTGCTTAAAGAGCTCAACAAATGTAAATCTCAAAATAAAAAGAGATAATGAGCTGCAAAAGCCGTTGCACATACTAGTATTCGACTAAGAAAGGCAATCTGTTGCTGAGAACCTTTGTTGCTAGAGAGATGAATAAAAAGGGTTGCTGTTGATTAGACCCTTTCTTATTGTACTGCTAGATAATAATAGATCTGCCCAGCTATATAAGGGTTTGCTAATAAAGCCCTCTGATGTTGAACTGCTGGATAATAGTGCACCCAAAGAAGGGTAATCTATTGCTAAGGCCCTTTGCTGCTGGAGCGACGAATGTGTCCAGCGGTAAAAAGGGTTGTTGTTGATTAGACCCTTTCTTGTTGGAGTGCTAGATAATAATGAATCTGCCCAGCTGTATGAGGGTTTACTGATAAAGCCCTCTGATGTTGAACTGCTAGGTAGTAGTGCAGCTAGAGAGGGGTAATCTGATGCTAAGGCCCTTTGCTGCTGGAGAGATGAATATGTCCAGCGGTGAAAAGGGTTGCTGTTGATTAGGCCCTCCCTTGCTTGAAATAATGGTACACATTTCCAGTGATTGGAGAGTTCTTTTTAGTTGATGAGGCTTTCTCTTGCTAAAGAAATGAATATGCCCAGCGGAAAGAGGAGTTTCTACTGCTGAGTCCATCTGTTGCTGAAATGGTAGATAATAATGGAGACCCCTAGCGGTAAGAGAGGTTTCCACTGTTGGGGCCTTTCTATGGCTGGAATGACTGATAATAGCGAATATCTCCAGTGGAAAAAGGGGTTTCTTCTGTTGAGGCCCTCTGTTGCTGGAATGATGGATAATAGTGAATGTCCCCAGCAACAAGAGGGTATTTTTGCTGCTGAGGCCCTTTGTGGCTGGTATGATGAATAAGAGTGGATATCCCCAGCGGTAAGAGGGTTTTCCGCTATTGAGGCCCTCTGTGGCTGGTATGATAGATAAGAGTGAATGTCCCTAGCGGTAAGAGGGTTTTTTGCTGCTGAGGCCCTCTATGGCTGGGATGATGGAAAATAGTGAATGTCTCCAGCAGTAAGAGGGTTTTCTGCTGCTAAGGCCCTCTGTAGCTGGAATGATGGATAAGAGTGAATATTTCCAGCGGTAAGAGGGCTTTCTATTGCTGAGGCCCTCTGTGGCTGGTATGATGAATAAGACTGGATATCCCTAGCGGTAAGAGGGTTTTCTGCTGCTGAGGCCCTCTGTGGGTGGGACGATGGAGGAGCTTCTTTTATGGGGTCAATAAGCTCATAATAAGCATGTTGAAGCCATGGAGTTTCCCGAATGATATAGAGACAAGTGGAATAGCATTTCTGTGAATAAATATGAGATAATATTGTTATAAATCAACGCCGTGAGCTGCTGGGTCAAGAGATTTTGAGTATTTGGAGTTGAGTACTCCTTTATGACATGTGATTCTAGACTTTGGGGCATGATATAGCGATGCAAGCAACTCCCCAGTGGATTCGCCAAATGTTCGGGGGCCTTTTTCGGTTGCCCAACCACGTGTGGTCCTTTAGAGGGGTGACCTTATTAGGCTCGGGTTCTGGAGAGTTGCGTCCGGAACTCAACATTGGGCCACGTGGTCCAACGGCTACCGGCGTACTTTTAAGCCTACCAAGCCATTAAAACCAAAGTCTAAGAATCACGATAATGGTCGAATAAATATATAATACGCATTTGACTGGTAGCTTTATTTAGTGTTTGTAATGACAGTTGAAATAAAGTAGTATTTATTTAGAGGTAAAGTAATCATGTGCTTAATGAGATAAATTTAAAGATATGGGAGAAAAGTCACTTATCTTTGTATGGTTTATAGCTCCAACTGTGTAGCATTAGTAGAATACCAGCGGTAGAGACTAGTTAAGCTTGCCCTCTTATCATTCATTTAAATGAGTTTAAGCCTTGGTTAATGGTTGTAATAGTAGTTGGAATAAAGTAATATGTATTTAAATGTGAAGTGATCATGTATTCAATGAAGTAAATTTAAAGATATAGAAGCAGAGAAACTTATCTTCGACGGTTTGCAGTCCCAGCAGTACATCTTCTGTGAGTTGATAATATCCCAGCAGAGTGACCCTAGTGGTAAAGGGGCAGATTGCCGTGATAACTTCAAGATTAAGGGGGAAAAATGGGTGCAACTGGAGGGAGAGAGAGTATGCCCAGCTATGTGTATGGGCTGGTTAAGCTTGTCCCTCTTATCATGCACTTAAATGACTTTTCCCTTTGACGATGCTCTTTTAGTTTTATGAAGTTATGAATAGTGTTGCCTTCCTTGAGAAGGGCTTTTGTATGGAGTATTTGTGCCTTCTAAGGGAAGGGCTTTGTGCAAGAACTAGTTGTGCCTTCTAAACGAAGGACTTTTGTAAGAAGTAGTTGTGCTTTCTAAGAGAAGGGCTTTGATATGAGATCTTGGTGCCTTTCAGGAGAAAGGCTTTAATATTAGAAGTTTATGCCTTCCATGAGAAGGGCTTTTAGTATGAATGTTTGACATCTCTTGAGAAATGTGGAGATAGTGAAAGATATTGATGTTTTGTAGGATGTAGTGTTTGTAGTATGTATGATATATGATAGTATGTGAGATATGGAGGTTAAAGATAGCAAACATATGAGATTATAACTGCTGGAGAAGTTGTATAGATTGCTTACTAAGAGGAAAGATTTTGTAAGATAAGAGCATGGAGATGTATTTAGGTATTTGGAGATAGGAGCAGTAAGATAGGTGTATTTTCTGAATATAGAGAGTGAGAGAATGAGTATAAGAGAGGTAATAGTGCTGTAGTGTGTTTAGCAATGTTGCTGAACTTTATTGCTGGGATTTTCTACTGGAGGAGTAATAGAGACTACTTTCCAAGAGGAAATATTTTGTAACAAAAGAGTATAGAGATGTGTTTTAGGGCAGCAATACAGTAGAATTTCAGAGTGAAAAAGTATGAAAGTGGAGCTTAGAAGAGTTGTAGTGTGTGATATGTAATGGCGTAGTAAGTGTGTATGAGATTGTGTAAGAGAAGTGAAGAAAGAGATGTTTAGTTTTTCTTTTTGAAGCTAAAAATCCAGAAGCTCAGAGCTTTCTTTAGAGCTTAGAGGAAGAGAGAATAGATAGGTTGATGAGAGAGTTGTTCCTCCCTTGGTTTTCTGTTGTTGTCCCTTAATGTGTTCATGAAGGGTCCCTTTAAAGCTGAGTTTTAGGGGGTATTTTAGCAAAGAATCTCAGCCAAAATCTGTCCCAAATAGCAATAAATTTTTAGAGAATCCATCTTAAGATTTGCCCCAAAAATGGTATGTTTAGCTTGAAGGTATTCTGGCTATTTTGGCTAAGAGCTGCTGGGGAAAAAGTAGTAGAAAAGGAAAGTATTTAGCAAGGGAAAGGTAGTTTCTTTAGTTGGTTTTGGTTTCAGTCAAATGAGGTAAAAAACGTAATACTTAGGCTCCTGGGTCGGCTGTCCCAGCTGTGACAGAAAAGTTGTGACAAAAAGCTGTCCCAGCTGTCAGGAAAAGCTGTGACAAAAAGCTGTCCCAGCTGTCAGGAAAAGCTGTGATAGAAAGTTGTCCCAGTTGTCAGGAGGGGCTGTGACAGCTATCACAAGAAAGCTGTTTGCTTTGGGCAGAAGCAAATGAGGTCAGCTAGGTGATTTCTGACTGTTGGGGAGGTCATTCAGCATTTATTTCCTGGATTTGACTGAAAAATGGTAAAATCTCTTTGAAGGGTATCTTGCTATTTTTGTTATAGCAGCTGGCTGCTAGGATTTCAGCATTAAATGACTGATGATATCACTTCCAGCCAAGTGTCAAGTGCTGAATGCACTGCTGGGATTTAGTTGGAAATGTTTCCTTTCTTGGGTGTTTGTGTTTTGGTTCAAGGTTCCATTACAACACATTTCTAGCAAGTAATAGAAGGATTGGTTGAAGGTTAGGTTAATGAAGCTTTTGAGTTTTAGTCAAGGTCTCATTGTGTTGTGACATAATCTTGGTGGGAAAAAAGAGTATTTTATGCTCTGTTCTGGCAGCTGGCAGAGAAATATATGTTCAGATTGTGGCAGACAGCAGTTGGGTATCAAAGATATTACGAATATTTTGTATATAGAGAGAGATAAAAGATAGCCAGTCAGATTTGGCCATGTATTTGAGTTGGAATTTAGCTGAAAGTAGTAATGAGATTTAGGTAGAATAATATAATGAAGTTTCTAAATTTGTATAGCAATAGCTAGGGATTGAATGAATAGTTATTTTTCCAGCAGTTAGATAGCTGGGAATATTGAGCATTTATCACATGATGAATATTAAGCTTTAGAAAAAGAGTAATGGGGAATCATATCATTTTAAGTGCTATGTGATAAGAGATGCTTACTATATGTTACCCACTACACATGGACTCGTCAAAGTTCAGGGAGTTGGAGAAGACACACTAAGCAACATATTTCTTTTATCAACTTTGAACCGCTGGAGCTTTACTGAACACACCTCTTGGCCCTCCAAACCACGACTCCCAAATTTTCCCCAAAGAGACTTATGAGCTTGGATCATAAGACGGAGATGAGATGACGTACCTCAGGTTTTGTTGTCATTTTGTGTAAATATGGGCTCTTGCTGAAGAAATCACTTGCCATGAGTGTAAGAAAGGTAATATGGGCCATGATTTTTGATTCATTGCTTAAGCCCAATCCATATGTTGACGTTGATGATGTCGTAGGGTTATGATCCCAATTGATGAAGAGGAAATGTGGACCATGAATCCGCTTCTTGAAGTAAGGATCTCACGGGCCATGTGAGCCCAATCCATGTAGTTGAATGAAATATGAGCTTATTTTGGGTTGTAAATAGATTTACCCAAAAAGTCAATAATATGTTGATGTGGCATGGGTTGCCAATGAAATAGTGCCATGTGGGCCGAAAAAAGAGTCCTCAACATTTAGCCTCCCGAGTGCATAGGCTTGTACTGCAAGGGCATGCACGAGTAATGAAATTGCTTGAAGACCTTTTTAGATGAGGTAGTCCGAGATTGTTGACTGCTGGGTTTGGTGCTGCTGGAGTGAAGGCAGCAAGGTAATGTTGCAGCTAGATGTGGTGCTGTTGGGTTGAGTTTGTTGAAGTTGATGCGTTTAGAGTTGACTTCATTCTTGTAGTTGTGACTGTGGTTGGCCTGTTTAGAAATAATATGAGAGCAACTTTTAATGTTACGATTGGTGAGGATACCACTCTTGATTCAGGGGTTTGAAGTTGTTACTGCTGAAAGTCTGGATGCTAAGCTTACGGCTGGGGCAGTCCAGAATGTATTTTGACATCATAGCAGATGGCCAAGATAATATAAGCTTTCCATTGAGATTCCATCCTTGTTGGAAGAGTTGCTTTAGGGGGCATAGAGATTGAATAGCCACTTATAGGATTGGCTGCATGATCATGATTCTATTGATAGAGCCATAAGTGGTGATCATATTGTTGAATCTGATAGTACTGCTGGGTAACAAAATAGGTGCTGCTGGGCATGTGCAAGTTCAATGCAGCAGAAAATTCCATAGCTGGAGTAGTAGCTTTGATTTAATTGGTAGAGTGATCGGTCTTCATGTAGATCTATGTGTAGTCCTCTCAAATAGATAGTGAGAAACCAAGCCCCCAAGTGTAAGATGACGTTTGCAAAGATCCCAGCGGTATGATGTATAAGACAGCTATGATTCCAATAGTGTAGTGCGTGGGACTACCACGGCTTTGAAGAGGGTGCGTGGGACTGCCACGGCTTGATATAATAGTACTCCGATGAATAGAGCTTCATTTTTTGCTTGTAATTTTGTGAGAGTGCAGAGTTGATAAGTAATGTGTTCTTGAAAAAAAAAGTTGGCCGTTGCTGGGCTAATAGACATGTATGGTGGAAATGCCTCCATTGATATTGTTGTGATAAATATCCAATTGCAGCCCCTAGAGATGGAACCTTTGGATGGACAAGACCAAGCTCCTAAGTGTAGAGAGGCCTTGGATAAGCATATATTAGCAAGTGAGGAGTACCTTGAAAATTCAGTAGTGGAATTGGCACTTTGCTATTTGAGATAATGTAGGTACTTGTGGTGATGATCTTGTATGATGATTGCTTGATTGAGCATGCTTAGATCAATAAGTCTGTCTGCTGGGGGGCAGCTATATAGACTGATGAATTTGCTGGAGTTCTGAACATGAGTAGCTGGGGTCTGTTCTGTCTGCCCAGGCAAGCTGCTGGGTGTGTGTCAGTTTTCTGCTGGTGTAATCTTTTCTTGATTTGATTACGTGATTCATCATTCTGGATGACTTTGTGATTTGCTGAATGTAATGAGTATTGAGTAGATGATAATGATTGAAAATATCTAATCTTTGTGTCACTATGCAGGAAATAGTATTGGTAGCTTCTAGGAAAGTATGGCTGGCATGAGTTCCAGCGGTAAGATGAGAAATACCAGATTTATGGCAATGGTCTGAATCTAGCAGTAGAATAGTATGGTGGTAGCTTCCCCCTTGTGTTTAGGAAGTAAGTTTAGCTGAACCTCTTGTTGCCTTTAGTAAGAATCAAGGGTGCCACTTGACAATGTTGGTAGATGATTCTTTGTTGGACTTAGAGAGTTTGAAAACTATTTCATCTTTCCCAGCAGTAGGTGGATTCTTGTCAAGTTGTTGGTGTTAGGACATGTGCCCTTAAATCCTATTGTATGATGCTATGTATGATATTATGTATGACATTATGTGAGAAATGATGTATGACTTAATATTGTGTTTAATAAAGTTGTTTTATTCTTATCTAAAATAATGGTAACATGAATATTCAGACATTATCAAATAGTGTATGAGATGCATAGTATGTGATTTATGTGATTTAGTACCAGAAGATATAGATCACAAGTTCTTTATAAACTCAGAATTTTGGTTCGTAGTCGGTGATGAAATTGGGCATTTCATCTGCGAAGACTATAACATATTAACTACAATGATTTGTCTTGATCATGGAAGTGGTGACTTCTAGTTAATATGTTGATATGTTTTAAGAGTTAAGACATATTGAACTGGACCGCTGTGAGATTTATTATTCTCCTAACAACTGTCAATTGAATAATAAATCTCACGACTTGTATTCACATGAACTCTTAATCCTGAGAGAATAATGGACCTGATCATGAAATGTAGGTTGCTTTGATATATCAAAAGTGAGATCTAAAGTAACGGTCAAAACCTCAGTATGTTGGGCAGCCACATTTAGTGTTGATGGAACATATATTCTCAAGATGGAATTCATAGTCTCTTAACGGAGATATAAAATATTCCCTTGAGATAAGTTTAATGGGTACAGTTATTCAGAGAGTTAGGCCTAACCACTTTAGTAAGACTAAAGTATATATTTATGAAATTGGATTTTATAAATATATGGTGAATAACTCAAAAGGATTAAACCGGGTACTCAAGGATTAAGATGTAGTAATTTACAAAGTGGCAGTCTATATTCATGACTTTGTATTACTACGAATATTTTATGAAGGGGTTGCATGTATAATAAAGTCTTGGGATATAATTTATTAATGAGGCCTAGAGTGCAATTATATTTATATAGTGATATTAAATATAATTAATGGTAACTTTGGACTTGTCAAGAGTTGACAGAAAAGCCCAAGGTCCATTGGAGCTAGTGTCTTATTTGTTTCCTTTTGGTCCAACTCCAAGCCACACACTAAAGCCCAATTGGGAAGGCCCAAAAGGCTAGCCCAATTAGATAATCAGTTATATGGAGAGAAACATACAGAATTTTATATAGAATAAAATGGTTTGTATGTTTAATGAGTAAGATAATATAAGGAAGAGAGACACTCTTTCATATTCTCTCTAGAAAACATAGAACTGATTGAGAGACCACACATCTTGGGCATCAAGTGGAATTGGAGTGAAGATTGAAAGTCTTCCCGAGTACTTCTTCATTCGGTTTTGAATTTCACCGCATCAAGGTACACTCTTTTGTTCCTATATTCTGAAACTTACATAGTGCATGTTATCAATTGCGAACGAAGTAGATCCGTTTATTTTTCGCTGCGTATGTTTTGTATGCGATGCATACATGTGTATTTCCTTACAGTTGGTCATTGGCTTCTTGCATTTTTCAATATTTGCTTGGTTATGATCAGAAGTAACAAGTATTGTGGAGTACTCATATTGCTGCCCAGCGGTGCAAGGCTTTTGCTGATGCAATAACTTCTCAGACCTCTACAGCAGCTGGGTAGATTCTGTAATGTGAAGATACAGCAATAGGTAGTTTGGAATAGTGTCATGGAATTGCTAGGTGTATTCAAGTAAGCCTTGGATCTGATTTTTCCTGTGGAAGGCAGCAAGAGTGATCCTTAATTCTTCATGAGAACATTTTTTAGCAAAGATTCCCCAGCAATGGGAGTAGGTTGAATAGTAGTGCAACAAAATGTTGGCATGATCCGAGATGTATTAAGAAAGTTCTCTTGCAAAGTTCTCCACTTCTTGAATGTAGGCCTCGAATGATAACCTGTATGTTAGTGAAATAGAGATAATTGCCATGAGATTTTAGTGAGATAAAGATAATTACCATGAGATTTACCATGGGCTTTGACAAGTAATTTCCATGGGATTGAACCATGGGCTTTTAACATGGGATTGATTTCCATTGATAAAATGGTTTTGCCATGGACTTGAATCATGGGCTTTTGAAATATATTGTTGCCAAAGTATTAACTTTGGGCTTTGAGCATAATATAATATTGGTTGCCAAATAATATTTGGGCTTTTATGAAATAATTATTTGTCAAAAGTAGTAGTTTTGGATTATTGATAAGATATTGCCAAAATAGTATTGGGCTTTTGTAAAATTTTGCCAATGATAGCATTTGGGCTTTGTAAAATTTTTCCAAAATAGTATTCGAGCTGTTGATAGAAAATTGCCAAGAATGGTACTTGGGCTTTTAGTATTTGTAAAATTTTGCCAAATTAGTATTTGGGCTTTTGATAAAATATTGCCAAGGATAGTATTTGGGCTTTTGAATATTTGTAAAATTTTGCCAAATTAGCATTTGGGCTTTTGATAAAATATTGCCAAGGGTAGTACTTGGGCTTTTAGTAGTTTTTTTTTGCAAATAGTTGCCAAAATAATATTGGGCTTTTAGGAATAGTTGCCAAAATAGTATTTGGGCTTTTGAAATAGTTGCCAAAATAGTTTTTGGGCTTTAGAAATAGTTGCAAAAATGGGTATAGTGCCAAAATGATACTTGGGCTTTATTAAAATATTGCCAAATTATTATTTGGGATTTGTAAAATAGGTGCAAAATTAGTTTTTGGGCTTTGTAAAATAGGTGCCAAAATAGTTTTTGGACTTTATAAAATAGTGCCAAATTAGTATTTGGGCTCTGAAAAATTGGTGTGCCAAAATAGTTTTTAGGCTTAGTAAAATAGTGCCAAATTGATTTTTGGACTTTGTAAAATAGGTGCCAAAATAGTTTTTGGGCTTTGTAAGATATGTGCGAAAATAATTTTTGGGGCTTTGTAAAATATGTGCCAAAATAGTTTTTGGGCTTTGTAAGATATATGCGAAAATAATTTTTGGGCTTTGTAAAATAGGTGCCAAAATATTATTTGGGCTCTGTAAGATAGGTATCAAAATAGTTTTTGGGCTTAGTAAAATAGGTACCAAATTATTATTTGGGCTTTGAAAAATAGTGCCAAATTAGTATTTGGGCTTTGTAAGATAGGTGCCAAAAGAGTTTTTGGGCTTTGTAAAATAGTGCCAAAAGAGTTTTTGGGCTTAGTGAAATAGGTGCCAAAATAGTTTTTGGGTTTTGTAAGATAGGTGCCAAAATAGTTTTTGGGCTTTGTAAGATATGTGCCAAAATAATTTTTGGGCTTTGTAAGATAGGTGCCAAAATAGTTTTTGGGCTTTGTAAAATAGAGCCAAAATAGTTTTTGGGCTTAGTAAAATAGGTGTCAAATTATTATTTGGGCTTTGAAAAATAGGTGTCAAATTAGTATTTGGGCTTTGTGAAATATGTGACAAAATAATTTTTGGGATTTGTAAAATAGTGTCAAATTAGTATTTGGGCTTTGTAAGATAAGTGCCAAAGTAGTTTTTGGGCTTAGTAAAATAAGTGCCAAATTATTATTTGGCCTTTGTAAAATAGGTGCCAAAATAGTTTTTGGGCTTTGTAAGATATGTGCCAAGATAATTTTTGGGCTTTGTAAGATAGGTGCCAAAATAGTTTTTGGGCTTTGTAAAATAGTGCCAAAAGAGCTTTTCGGCTTAGCAAAATAGGTGCCAAATTATTATTTGGGCTTTGTGAAATATGTGCCAAAATAATTTTTGGGCTTCGTAAAATAGTGCCAAATTAGTATTTGGGCTTTGTAAGATAAGTGCCAAAATAGTTTTTGGGCTTAGTAAAATAGGTGCTAAATTATTATTTGGGCTTCGTAAAATAGTGCCAAATTAGTATTTAGGCTTTGTAAGATAGGTGCCAAAATAGTTTTTGGGCTTTGTAAGATACGTGCCAAGATAATTTTTGGGCTTTGTAAGATAGTTGCCAAAATAGTTTTTGGGCTTTGTAAAATAGTGCCAAAAGAGTTTTTGGGCTTAGTAAAATAGGTGCCAAATTATTATTTGGGCTTTATGAAATATGTGCCAAAATAATTTTTGGGCTTTGTAAAATAGTGCCAAATTAGTATTTGGGTTTTGTAAGATAATTGTCAAAATAGTTTTTGGACTTAGTAAAATAGGTGCCAAATTATTATTTGGGTTTTGTGAAATAGGTGCCAAATTAGTATTTGGGCTTTGTGAAATAGGTGCCAAAATAATTTTTGGGCTTTGTAAAATAGTGCCAAATTAGTATTTGGGCTTTGTAGGATTTTGTAAAAATATTGCCGTGTAGCAACGGGCTTTAAGGTGCTGTGTAGCAACGGGTTTAGAGGAGCCGTGTAGCAACGGGCTGTAGGGTGCCGTGTAGCAATGGGCTTAGAGGCGCCGTGTAGCAACGGACTTAGAGGTGCCGTGTAGCAACGAGCTTTAGAGGTGCCGTGTAGCAACGGGCTTAGAGGTGCCGTGTAGCAACGGGCTTAGAGGTGCCGTGTAGCAACGGACTTTAAGGTGCCGTGTAGCAACGGACTTAGAGCTACCGTATAGCAACGGGCTTTAGAGGCGCCGTGTAGCAACGGGCTTTGTAGAGAGTTTTGTTGGGCTTTTTAGGTTTTGCCCACAAGGTAAATGAGTTTGAGCTTTTTATAGGAAGGGTATAATTTTGTGACTCGATATAGTAATGGTATGGTAAGTATTTGTGTGGGCCCAAAATAATTTATAGGGCCAGTATATGGGAGCTCAAGTTGGGTAATAATGTGGAGAATATTTGGGTAATATGTGGGAAGTATTTGTGGGGGTTATTTGAGTATTTTTGTATTTGGTGAGTGGGCAAATAGGGATTTGAGATGTAATAATTCATCCAGCTGAAGAAGTGTTTTCTGCTGGGGCTGTTTGATTGAACCGCTGGGGAAGAAAATGGACTGTTCAGCAAAATGAGGGCTTTCTGCATGATGAGGCCTGCTGCTACGGAAGTGATGGATGACAATGAGTATGTCCAGCAGCATGAGGGTTTGTTGCTGATTAGGCCCTTTGTTGTTGGACTGCTGGATAATAATAAATCTGCCCAGCTGTATGAAGATTTGCTGATAAGGCCCTCTGATGTTGAACTGCTGGGTAATATTGTAGCTAGAGAACGGTAATCTGTTGCTAAGGCCCTTTGTTACTGGAAAGATGAACATGTCTAGCGATAAAAAGGGTTGCTGTCGATTAGACCCTTTCTTGTTGGAGTGCTGGATAATAATAAAATAGCCCAGCTGTATGAGGGTTTGCTGATAAAGCCCCCTGAAGTTGAATTGCTGGGTAATAGTGCAGCCAAAGAAGGGTAATCTGTCGCTGATGCCCTTTGCTGTTGGAGAGACGAATATGTCCAGCGGAAAAAAGGGTTGCTGTCGATTAGACCCTTTCTTGTTGGAGTGTTGGACAATAATAAATCTGCCCAGCTGTTTGAGGGTTTGCTAATAAAGCCCCCTGAAGTCGAACTGCTGGGTAATAGTGCAGCCAAAGAAGGGCAATCTGTTGCTAAGACCTTTTGTTGCTGGAGAGATGAATAAAAAGGGTTGCTGTTGATTAGACCTTTTCTTATTGTACTGCTAGATAATAATAGATCTGCCCAGCTATATAAGGGTTTGCTGATAAAGCCCTCTGATGTTGAACTGCTGGATAATAGTGCACCCAAAGAAGGGTAATCTGTCGCTAAGGCCCTTTGTTGCTGGAGAGACAAATGTGTCCAGCGGTAAAAAGGGTTGCTGTCGATTAGACCCTTTCTTGTTGGAGTGCTGGATAATAATGAATCTGCCCAGCTATATGAGGGTTTGCTGATAAAGCCCTCTGAAGTTGAACTGCTGGGTAGTAGTGCAGCTAGAGAGGGGTAATCTGTTGCTAAGGCCCTTTGCTGCTAGAGAGATGAATATGTCTAGCGGTGAAAAGGGTTGTTGTTGATTAGGCCCTCCCTTGCTTGAAATAATGGTACACATTTCCAGTGATTGGAGAGTTCTTTTTCGTTGATGAGGCTTTCTCTTGCTGAAGAAATGAATATGCCCAGCGATAAGAGGAGTTTCTACTGCTGAGTCCATCTGTTGCTGAAATGGTAGATAATAACGGAGACCCCTAGCAGTCAGAGAGGTTTCCACTGCTAGGGCCTTTCTTTGGCTGGAATGACTAATAATAGCAAATATCTTCAGTGGAAAGAGGGGTTTTTTCTGTTGAGGCCCTCTGTTGCTAGAATGATGGATAATAGTGAATGTCCCCAGCGGTAAGAGGGTATTTTTGCTGCTGAGGCCCTCTGTGGCTGGTATGATGAATAAGAGTGGATATCCCCAACGGTAAGAGGGTTTTCTGCTTTTGAGGCCCTCTATGGCTAGTATGATAGATAAGAGTGAATGTCCTCAGCGGTAAGAGGGTTTTCTGCTACTGAGGCCCTCTGTGGCTGGTATGATAGATAAGGGTGAATGTCCCCAGGGGTAAGAGGCTTTTCTGCTGCTGAGGCCCTCTACGGTTGGGATGATGGAAAATAGTGAATGTCTCCAGCGGTAAGAGAGTTTTCTCCTACTGAGGCCCTCTGTAGCTGGAATGATGGATAAGAGTGAATATTTCCAACGGTAAGAGGGCTTTCTACTGCTGAGGCCTTCTGTGGCTGGTATGATGAATAAGACTGGATATCCCCAGCAGTAAGAGGGTTTTCTGCTGCTGAGGCCCTTTGTGGGTGGGATGATGGAGGAGCTTCTTTTATGGGGTCAATAAGCTCATAATAAGCATGTTGAAGCCATGGAGCAGCCTGAATGATAGAGAGACAAGTGGAATAGCATTTCCGTGAATAAATATGAGATAATATTGTTGTGACTCAGCGCCGTAAGCTGCTGGGTCAAGAGATTTTGAGTATTTGGAGTTGAGTACTCCTTTATGACATGTGATTCTAAACTTTAGGGCATAATATAGCGATACAAGAAACTCCCCAGTGGAGTCGCCAAATGTTCGAGGGCCATTTTCAGTTGCCCAACCACGTGTGGTCCTTTAGAGGGGTGACCTTATTAGGCCCAGGTTCTTTTTGGGGAGTTACGTCTGGAACTCAACATTGGATCACGTGGTCCAACAGCTACCGGCGTACTTTTAAGCCTACCAAGCCATTCAAACCAAAGTCTAAGAATCACGATAACGGTCGAATAAATATATAATACGCATTTGATTGGTAGCTTTGATTAGTATTTGTAATGACAGTTGAAATAAAGTAGTATTTATTTAGAGGTAAAGTAATCATGTTCTTAATGAGGTAAATTTAAAGATATGGGAGTAAAGTCACTTATCTTTGTATGGTTTATAGCTCCAACTGTGTAGCATTAGTGAGCTGATGGGATTTCAGCAGAATACCAGCGGTAGAGACTAGTTAAGCTTGCCCTCTTATCATGCATTTAAATGAGTTTAAGCCTTGGTTAATAGTTGTAATAGTAGTTGGAATAAAGTAATATGTATTTAAATGTGAAGTGATCATATATTCAATGAAGTAAATTTAGAGATATAGAAGCAAAGAAACTTATCTTTGACGGTTTATAGTCCCAGCGGTACAGCTTCTGTGAGTTGATAATATCCCAGCAAAGTGACCCCAGTGGTAAAGGGGCAGATTGCCATGATAACTTCAAGATTAAGGGGGGAAAATAGGTGCAACTTGAGGGAGAGAGAGTATGCCAAGCTATGTGTAGGGGCTAGTTAAGCTTGCCCCTCTTATCATACACTTAAATGACTTTTCCCCTTGATAATGCTCTTTTAGTTGTTATGAAGTTATGAATAGTGTTGCCTTCCATGAGAAGGGCTTTTGTATGGAGTATTTGTGCCTTCTAAGGGAAGGGCTTTGTGCAAGAACTAGTTGTGCCTTCTAAAGGAAGTGCTTTTATAAGAAGTAGTTGTGCCTTCTAAGAGAAGGGCTTTGATATGAGATCTTGGTGCCTTTTAGGAGAAAGGCTTTAACATTAAAAGTTTATGCCTTCCATGAGAAGGGCTTTTAGTATGAATGTTTGACATCTCTTGAGAAATGTGGAGATAGTGAAAGATATAGATGTTTTGTAGGATGTAGTGTTTGTAGTATGTATGATATATGATAGTATGTGAGATATGGAGGTTAAAGACAGTAAACATATGAGATTATAACTGCTGGAGAAGTTGTATAGATTGCTTTCTAAGAGGGAAGATTTTGTAAGATAAGAGCATGGAGATGTATTTAGGTATTTGGAGATAGGAGCAATAAGATAGGTGTATGTTCTGAATATAGAGAGTGAGAGAATGAGTATAAGAGAGGTAATAATGCTGTAGTGTGTTTAGCAATGTTGCTGGAATTTACTGCTGGAATTTTCTGCTGGAGGAGTAATAAAGACTACTTTCCAAGAAGAAAGATTTTGTAAGAAAAGAGTATAGAGATGTGTTTTAGGGCAGCAATACAGTGGAATTTCACAGTGAAAGAGTATGAGAGTGGAGCTTAGAAGAGTTGTGGTGTGCTATATGTAATGGCGTAGTAAATATGTATGAGATTGTGCAAGAGAAGTGAAGAAAGAGATGTTTAGTTTCTCTTTTTGAAGCTGAAAATCCAGAAGCTTAGAGCTTCCTTTAGAGCTTAGAGGAAGAGAGAATAGATAAGTTGATGAGAGAGTTGTTCCTCCCTTGGTTTTCTATTGTTGTCCCTTAATGTGTTCATGAAGAGTCCCTTTAAAGCTGAGTTTTAGGGGGTATTTTAGCAAAGAATCTCAGCCAAAATCTGTCCCAAATAGCAATAAATCTTCAAAGAATCCATATTAAGATTTGCCCCAAAAATGGTATGTTTAGCTTTAAGGTATTCTTGCTATTTTGGCTAAGTGCTGCTAGGGAAAAAGTAGCAGAAAAGGAAAGTATTTTAGCAAGGGAAAGGTAGTTTCTTTAGTTGTTTTTGGATTTAGCCAAATGAGGAAAAAAATGTAATGCTTAGGCTCCTAGGTCAGCTGTCTCAGCTGTGACTGGAAAGCTGTGACAGAAAAAAGTTGTGAGAAAAAAAGCTATGACAGAAAGCTGTCCCAGCTGTCAGAAAAAGCTGTGATAAAAAGCTATCCCAGCTGTCAGGAAAAACTGTGACAGAAAGCTATCCCAGTTGTCAGGAGGGGCTGTGACAGCTGTCACAAGAAAGCTGTTTGCTTTGGGCAGAAGCAAATGAGGTTAGCTGGGTGATTTCTGACTGCTGGAGAGGTCATTCAACATTTATTTCCTGGATTTGGCTGAAAAATGGTAAGATCTCTTTGAAGGGTATCTTGCTATTTTTGGTATAGCAACTGGCTGCTGGGATTTCAGCATTAAATGACTGATGATATCACTTCCAGCCAGGTGTCAAGTGCTGAATGCACTGCTGGGATTTAGCTGAAAATGTTTCCTTTCTTGGGTGTTTGTGTTTTGGTTCAAGGTTCCATTACAACACATTTCTAGCAAGTAATAGAAGGATTGGTTGAAGGTTAATGAAGTTTTAGAGATTTAGTCAAGGTCTCATTGTGTTGTGACGTAATCTTGGTGGGCAAAAAGGGTATTTGATGCTCTTTTCTGGCAGCTGGCAGAGAAATATATGTTCAGATTGTGGCAGACAGCAGTTGAGTATCAAAGATATCACGAATATTTTGTATATAGAGAGAGATAAAAGATAGCCAATCAGATTAGGCCATGTGTTTGAGTTGGAATTTAGCTGAAAGTAGTAATGAGATTTAGGTAGAATAATATAATGAAGTTTCTAAATTTGTATAGCAACAGCTAGGGATTGAATGAACAGTTATTTTCCCAGAGTTAGATAGCTGGGGATATTGAGCATTTATCACATGATGAATATTAAGCTTTAGAAAAAGAGTAATGGAGAATCATATCATTTTAAGTGCTATGTGATAAGAGATGCTTACTATATGTTACCCACTACACACGGACTCGTCAAAGTTCAGGGAATTGGAGAAGACACACTAAGCAACATGTTTCTTTTATCAACTTTAAACCGCTGGAGCTTTACTGAACATACATCTTGGCCCTCCAAACCACGTCTCCCAAATTTTCCCCAAAGAGACTTATGACCTTGGATCATAAGCCGGAGATGAGATGCCGTACCTCGGGTTTTGTTGTCATTTTGAGTAAATATGGGCTCTTGTTGAAGAAACCACTTGCCATGAGTGTAAGAAAGGTAATATGGGCCATGATCTTTGATTCATTACTTAAGCTCAATCCATATGTTGACGTTGATGATGTCGTGGGGTTACGATCCCAATTGATGAAGAGGAAATGTGGACTATGAAATATGAGTTTATGTTGAATGAAATATGAGTTTATTTTGGGCTGTAAATAGATTTACCCAAAAAGTCAATAATATGTTGATATGGCATGCGTTGCCAATGAAATAGTGCCATGTGAGCCAAAAAAGAGTCCTTAACAACGTTCAATGAATGCCTTATTCATTTGTTCAACTGCACTTGTTTAAATGTGATGTATGTGTGCTCAACTTTCTATGGATCAGCCCAAAAACATTTTTGATCATTTTATATGTATTTTGAAGTGATTTTTATCACTCTTTGTGTTCATGTTTGGTGCTTACTTTGTTTTTCATTGTTTAAACATGTTTTGTGTTGAAAAACAGATGTCAGAGTTTTTCGCGACTCACTCATAAGTCGTGAAACTGGAAAAATGCATTTTCCTCGCATTTTTTGGTTCTCTAGTAGAGAGGTTCGTGACTCACTCGCGACTTACTCACGGGTGAGCACTCAAGTCGCAAAAAAGACTTAGAAAATTTAATAAAAAACATTTTTGCGACTCATCTCGCGACTAACCCAGTTGCGAAACGCCCAGAAACAGCTTTTTAAAGTGTTTTTCGTGGGAAACCTATTTTAAACCTCTTCCATCCTCTCTTAAACCCCTCTTTCAATATTTTTACATCAGAACCCAACCAATTTGAATGGTTTTTCATTACATTAACATCTCTAAAGTAATTTTAAACTCTTTTAATTGATTTGGATCCTTAGATTATGTTTTGGAAAGTTTTGTGCTCTTGGTTGGGATTTTCATCATAGGGGTTGGGAAAACTTAATTTTTGTCAAATTTTTGTATGGGATTGGTTTATTTTGATGATTTGCTTTGGATGTTGGCTCCTTGTGGCAGAAAGAACATGTATTAAGGGTGGATTTCATGATGTTCATGCATTGTTTCACATTGTTGTTCATGGTGTGCTCGATAGGTGTTTGATAAAATGCCTCTTAGGCATTTTCTCACATGTTTGGACTCCGATGAGTACTAAACTTTGGGGTTTCTCATGTTTCCTCACTAGGATTATGTTTAGTTCATTGGTTGTGTATTTAACACACTTCATCCCACATATGCATTTTCAAAGCTTTGGCCATGCATTGCATATAGTCACTTCTTGCACACACCTTTACTACCCTTGTCATACATTAGTCTATACCTTGTTGCCTCATCCTAGCATGTCATGTTTACCTTATGCTTTGTAGAATTTTGTTTTGTCTTTTGTTTGAGCTTCATTTCTCATTCATCTTGCACCCCTCATGCATCATTCTCCTTGTTCATACATTTATCTCTTGCCCTCATTTCTCCTTGACTCTTTGTCTATTCGTGTCAAAAAGGAGGAGAGTATACTCTAGAGTAGTATACCAGAGAGTTTTGCATTTCTATATGACACATATGCATATTCTTAGGGGGAGAAATTCTATTTCTTGTGCATATTTGTAGAGGAAAAGATATTCCATGAGGGAGAGATATTCCATAGGGGAGATGCATATACCAAGGGGGAGAAGCCATTGCGCTAATAAGAAAACTCAGTTCTGTTTGTTTTTCTTTATGTTTGTTTTCTTGTTTGCTTTGTGGTGCTTTAAGTTATGTTTAGTATCTATGCTTTGTTGTTCTCATTGCATTATGTTTATATGTTGAACATGCATACATCTTAATGCTATTGTGCGTAATTGAATGCATGTTTTAGATGATCATTTGCTTTGCTATGTGATCATTGTAGTCATTTCTATATGACTATTTTGGTGTATGATCAAGTTGCTCACATGTTTCACATCATATTTACTTGATCGCTACTTGTCCTTTTATCACTTAATTTACCTTAAGGGTCTAATGTGTTTTGTGCAAGTGTTTCAGGTTACAAGTATATATGTTCCAAGTTCATCACAACTCCTATGATTCATGATAGGGGGATTGATATGATAAGGGGAGAAAGAGAGAAAAAGCTGTGTTATATTAACTATATTTTCTCTTTGTACCCATGCTTTGTAGCTTAAGTACTTGTTGCTAAATGTTATGCATTTTCTTTAAGTACATCACTCTTGTGCCTTTGTTGGATTTTATATCCTTGATGCAATTACCTTGTGTTGTTGTATCGATTGCGTGTTGGACATGCAAATGACACTTTGCATTGAGCTTATTAGCTTGCATGTCCGGATGTTCATTCCTTGTGTCAATGTGCATTTTGGTCACTATTTATAGTGATTGTTTGTTTTTGGTCAAGCCATGCTTTATTACTTTAATCTATATTGCTTGATTGCATTGTGCTTGCTTCATATGCATTACAACTTTTTTTTGCATACAAAGATCATATTGTGTGGTTGCTTTTCAGGAAAAACTTATGCCTATTGATGGTGTATAGAATCAGTAGGCTGAATGTTCCGGCTTCGATGACTAACGGTTGTTGTGAAGACCTGTAAGGAAGAACGCACAATCAAAAGGCGACCGGGGTAGACCGGCCAAGTCCCCTCCGATGATTAAGTCAGTTTCTCTCTTGAAGACTACGTTCTAACTTTTGGGAGTAATATTAGGAAAAACTTGCCTTGATTTGATGCAGGTCGGTCTTTATATAGAGAACCTTGGAGCGGTTATTCATTTGGCAACTTCCCCAAAATTTGTGGAAATTAGTGAGTTCTGACATAACTTCCTCAATGGCTATCGAAGTTACAACTGCTGAAGGAAGTTAAGTATTGGGGAGGAATTTGCGGCAATGTGTACGGGTTTGTTTCTCCCTCTAGAATTCTGGGGTTTGAATTCTCAAGACACGTGGATCCACACTTCTAAATTTCCCAAGTGTCATGTGGTCATCCGTGTGCTTTGCCTATGGACGATCCCTTTGTTCGTAGACAACATACTTGAATCTTCCCTTTTGGCTCATGGACGACCCCTATGGACGACCTAGAGATAGTAATTGCTGGATATCCCATCAATTGCCCCTTTGTCCATGGGTCGTCCAAGGATATTGTAGGGATTTGTTTCACACCTTTATGGTCCTAACCTAACCCCTTCTCTCTTTTTTTTTTTTTAAATGGGGCCACATGTCATGATTTTCTTGGTTGTCCTGTTTCGTCGATTGCTTTTTTCAAAGGAATTGCCACGTGTTGCTTTCTTAATGGTGGACGCAGCTTCGCTGACCCCGCTTCTGGGCCCTATAAATAGGTACATTCTCTTTCTTGCCCCTCACCTTTCTCATAATCTCCTCTACTATCTCGTCCAAGAGCCTCGTCTAGCCCTCATCCTAGTTCTCAGGTATTCCCTCCTCCTTTTTAGGTTTTCATCTTAATCCTTTATTTTAGTTATGCCTTCGTCTAGTAGTAGTTTAGAGAGAGAGATAGACGAGTACCTTGATGTCTCTTCTGGGAGTTATGAGAGTGGTGAGGGTAGCACAAGCTACAGTACCAGTTCTTCAGACGAGCACTATTCGTCTGGGGTTCCTGGTATTCCCTTAGAGGAATTCCAGGAGATGCAGCGTAGGATGGCCTCTGGGGCTGGGACTAGCTCGTCTAGAGAACCACCTAACCCTTCTCAAGATGAGGAGGAGGAAGAAAATGTGATATACAGTTGTGCTCCTAAGGTAACGTCCACCCTAGACGCCCTCAAATTGAAAACCAAATAGATACCAGATGCCTAAGGAGTTCAAACCTCATCTACCCAAGGAAGGTGAATGGTGTTGTTCTCCTTCTTCTGGTTTAGGAGTATACACATCTTACCTTTTAGCTGGCCTTAGGTTTCCCTTAAATTCTTTTTGTAGAGCTCTTTTCCATAGGTTGGGTATTGGACCTAACCAGCTCAACCCCAATGGATGGAGGACGGTAGTTGCCATGCAAGTGTTATGGCATGAGGCATTGGAGGGGGACTGTCCTATCATAGTGGACGAGTTCCTCTACTGTTATAAGCCCTCGGAGATAAAGAAATCTGCTGGTTTTTACCAGTTCTCGTCCAGAGGCCCACACTATAGTTTAATAAAGGGTCGTAGCTCGTCTGACAGGCTTTGGAAAATCGAATTTTTTATTATTTCTAGAAATTAGGCTGGGGTCCCAGTTGACGTGAGTAATGCCCCCTTCCCACCTTTTACCAATCCTTTAGGTCGCCTTCATTCTGAGGGTATGTCTCCTTTCCATTTTATTTTACCCCTTTTTTTTATGTTGTCTAACTTTCAGTCGTCTAATCTCTTTGCTTTATTGGTGTAGTTGTTGTTCATCCACGCTTGGAAAAATTCTATTTGGATCGGATTGATCAAGTCTGTGCCTTCCCTAGGAGAACCTTCCACGATCTAGTTACTCTTAGTAGTCTAGCTGCGTGGGGTCTTGGACTAGTACCTACTATTGAAAACCTTGGACACGAAGAGACTACTTGTCGAAGTAAGTTTTGTCCATTCCTCTTTTCTCCGCCCCTCCTTTTTTTTTAACTTTATTTCATTCGTCGCAGGATGGCCACGATGAGGGAAAATAGGGAAAAGAACGTAACTAGTGGGGACGAGGATGTCACTACTCCTCCAGTTGTCCAGAGGACTCCTCCAGTCGTCCAGAGGACTACCGTCTTGGCAGGGAAGAGGAAGTCCAAATCTATCTCGAGCTCAATGGATCTTGACGACCTTCCAAGTCATCGATGTCCTAAGAAGCAAAAGCCTAGTAAGACTCCTCTTCCCAAGGTTCCCAAGTTTACACCTCTGTCGATCAACTTAGACGATCTTGTGGATGACATGGAGCCCGTCCAGATAATTCCACCCGTCCAAACTAATCCTACTCCCCCTCCAACTAAGACTCCTCGCAAGCCTCATCCTTCTAAGTCGTCTGAGCGTCCTCCTAACCTGGTGTTGGACGAGAGTTATGCCTGGAGGACGTTCAAAGGAATTATTTCTGAAAACGAAGTGAACTCTTGTTACAACATGTTAGTAAAAGACTTTGAACGTTCCGCCATTCATGACCTCTTCAAGGTACACTAGTTTTACTCGTCTTTATGTATTTGCAAATTCTAAGTAAGAAAAACTTTTAACTTCTCTTCGTCCATACATAGGCCATGTCCAAGTTTTACACAGCAAGCCAGGCCAAGGAACTCTGTGAGGAAGCTAAGACGGCTAAGGAGAAGGCTAAGGAGCTGAATACTGAGGTTTTACTAAAGAAAGGGGAGGTGATTAGGTTGACCAAGGACCTTAATCGTTTGCAAGGGAGTGAGACGAAGTTAAAGGACGAGGTGGAAGAGCTTAAAGCAGACGTCATTGAGAAAGACACTCGCATTGCTCACTTGGAGGGAAAAGTTTCTGAGTTTAATTCATCCCTGGAGAAAGCACGCGAGGAAGCCGTGGCAGCTTTCAAGAAGTCTGACGAGTACAAAAATCGTCTAGACAGCCATTATGCAGCTGGTTATAAGGACTTCTGTGCTGATGCCAAGGACGTTTTTCCTAGCTTAGACTTTGACTCCTTCAAACTTCCTCTTGCCACAGAAAGCTCCCTGCTACAAACAAGTTCTGAAGACGTCAACGTGATGGACGATGCTAACAATAAAGTGACCCAGAACAATCCCAAGTCTAGAGGCAGTGCCCCCAATGGTTTATCCAAATGAATGTGATTTTAGAAAATTTTTCATTTTATTTTACTAGTAGTGCCCGTTGTTTTGGGCTTTGCTTGCTCTCACTCTTTTTTTTTTCTTTTTTTTTTACCCAAGTACACTTATCTCGACCAAGCTTGTGAACAAGCTTTATATACAATTATTTACATTGTCCAACTTTTTAAGGGTTTTTGGACGTTGGTTGTCCACCCTTCTTTGAATGACTGAATGTCTTCTATTCACTTCTCATTATATTTGAATTTGTTAAAACAAAAACGATGTCCATAAAGTTTCTATGGCTTTGTGGTTCGTCCATTTATGAAAACATTTTATCTCGTCTTGACCCTATGAATGAATTTCTTATTACATCGCCAAGTATAATTCGTCCATAAACAAATTTGCCTTTTTGCTGGCTCTATTCATTACTCAAATTTGAGACGATCATTTATTCGTCCTTAGCAAAAATCGTTCCCAGCATTTGCTCGTCCATGTGTTGGATTGTTAGGCTGGTTAACTTTGTCTATGGCCTTGTGCTTTTGCTCGCACATTATTCGCCTATGGTTTAGACGATTATACCTTGGCTTTATCTCGTCTCGAGCTTAGACTGATATACCTTTGGTTTTATCTCGTCTTAAGCTTAGACGGGTATACCTTAGGTTTTATCTCATCTTAAGCTTAGACGGATATACTTTTGGTTTTATCTTTCTCGTTTTATCCTTATTTTGAGGAAAACTTATAGACGGTACATCCCTGCGTCCAGGGATTTTTATTCGTCTATAGCTGCTTGCCTTTTGTGGATTAGTTTGAATGAAGTCAGACATTAAAGATTCCCATATAATCACACATTTTGAAATACATCATATATATACTTAGGAAATCCATACGGTGTAAACATTCGTCCATAGGCATGGCACATGCTTTAGAGCTAGTGCCTTAGGGAATTAAAAAGACCTAGGCGCAAATTCGTCCGTAAGTAACACTAAGTGCTTATACATACAAAACACAGTAGTAGTAATAAGCAAATGCAAGAAAATAACCAGTACTTCAAACGTCCATGGCTTTCGTCTTGTGGCAATGTTCATCCATGTTCACTATTGATAATATCTTCTTAGGGGTTCAGCATTCCAAGGATGTTCTAGCTTCCGTCCATCTAAGGCATCCAAGTAGTAAGATCCTTGCCTCTTGCAATTAATAACCCCATAAGGTCCTTCCCAATTTGGTCCCAGCTTCCCATGGGCCAGGTTTTTGGTAGCCAAAGAAACCTTTTTTAGGATGAGATCCCCAATGTTGAAGCGCTTGGGTTTAACCATGGCATCATGCTACTTTGCCATAAGATTTTTGTACCTTGCTGTTCTCTGCTCCGTGTCCATCCTTATCTCGTCTATAAGATCAAGGTCAAGATGAAGCTATTCCTGGTTTTCATCTTGATATTTCATTACCCTATGGCTGGCCATATGTACTTCTGCAGGCATGACTGCTTCACTCCCATAAGCGAGTTTGAAAGGAGTTTCTCCTGTAGGGGTACTTACTGTTGTTCTGTAAGCCCATAAAACACCTGGTAATTCATCCGGCCATACCCCCTTTACCCCCTCAAGCCGAGTCTTGATGATTTTCAACAAGGATCAGTTTGCTACTTCTGCGTTCATTGGCCTGTGGGTGGAAAGGTGATGAATAATGATTCTTGATTCCAAGTTGTTCACAAAATTCCCTAAAGGGTGTGTTGTCAAACTGTCGTCATACTAGCACTCTTGGTACTCCAAATTTGCATACGATGCTCTTCCAGAAGAAGTTTTTGACATTTTGCTGTGTAATTTTCGCTAAGGGTTCAGCTTCCACCCACTTAGTGAAATAATCTATCCCCACTACCAAAAACTTCATCTGTCTAATTCCTATTGGAAAGGGGCCTAATATTTCCAGACCCAATTGTGCAAAAGGCTAAGGGGCCATCATTGGGGTAAGATATTCCGACGGCTGTCTAGGAATGTTGTTGTAGCGTTGACATTGATCACAAACCTTAACATATGCCTTAGCATCAGCTTGGATAGTTGGCCAATAGTATCCTACACGGACGACTTTGTGGATGAGTGATCTGGCTCCTGAGTGGTTACCACATGCTCCTTCATGAACCTCCCTCAATACGTAATTCACTTCATTTGGAGCTAAACATCTTAGATAAGGCTGGGAGAAACCCCTTTTGTAGAGCATCTCGTCCATAAGGATGTATCGGCTGATTTAACCCTGAGCTTTTTGGCTTCGTCCTTCCCTTTTGGAAGCCTTCCATCCTTCAGGTATGATACTATCAAGGTCATCCAATTTTCTTCTCCTTCTATCTGCAATATCTCTGGAAGATCTATTCGTGGCATATATTGTACTTCATCAGCCTCGTCCATTGCTTCGTTCGCTAAGGCTTCCTTCGCCAGAGTATCTGATTCCACATTCTCTTCCCTTGGGATTTAAACGAAATCAGCTTCCTTGAACTTCTTCACAAGGCGTATCACCTTGTTTAGGTATTTCTTCATTCGATCTTCCTTGGCTTCATACATCCCATTCACTTGGCCTATGACCAATTGAGAGTCTCCCATGATGAGTATCGACTTTGCTTCCACAAACTTAGCCAGCTCTAGCCCTTTAAGAAGGGCCTCATACTCAACTTCATTATTAGTTGTTTAGTACTGTAAACGAACTTTGTGCTTCAACTTATCTCCTTCTGGTGAATGTAAGATGACTCTTATTCCTCCTGCATGCAGCGTAGACAATCCATCTACATGAACGATCCACTTCCTACTTTCTTCCATTCCGCCTTCATCCTCATAACTTGGTGTGAATTCTGCAATGAAATCTGCTAAGACTTAAGCCTTTATCGCACTTCTTGGTTTGTACCTGATGTCAAATTCACTGAGCTTAACAGCCCACTGGATCAGTCATCCTGCGGCTTCTAGCCTATTTATTGCCTTCTTGAGCGGATGGTCTGTCATGACATTGATGACATGAGCTTGAAAGTAAAGTCTAATTTTTCTGGAAGCTATTATTAGAGAAAAATCCAATTTCTCCATTAGCGAGTAACGTCTTTCTGCTCCTCTGAGTGCTCGACTCGTGTAATACACAGGTTTTTGCACCTTCCCTTCTTCCTTAATTAAAGCTAAACTCACGGCATGTGGGGACACCGCCAAATACAAATACAGTTCTTCTCCTAACACGGACGAACTTAGTAATGGAGCCGTCGTAAGATAGTTTTTAAGATCTTGGAAGGCTCTTTAGCATTCGTCCGTCCATTCGAACGCTTTCTTGAGGACTTTGAAGAAGGGTAAACACTTGCCAGTGGCTTTTGATACAAACCTGTTCAAGGCTGCAACTCGTCCTATGAGGGACTAGACTTCCTTGATATTTTGTGGTGGTTCCATGTTTAATATAGCTTGGATTTTATCTAGAGTTGCTTCAATTCCCCTCTGTGAAACCATGAACCCTAAAAACTTTCCTGATGACACTCCGAATGCACATTTGCTTGGATTTAGTTTCATTTTATATCGTCTGAGTGTTTCAAAGGTTTCTTGAAGATCATCCAAGTGTCTTCTCTCGTCCAAGCTCTTTACAAGCATGTCGTCGACGTACACTTTCACATTCCACCCTATTTGTGGACGGAACATATGATTGACCAACCTTTGATAAGTTTCCCCTGCATTCTTCAAACCAAAGGGCATCACCTTATAATAGAACAAACCTTGACTGGTAACAAAGGAGGTCTTCTCTTGATCTGCCTCATCCATTTTTATCTGATTATATCCTGAGAAGGTGTCCATGAAGCTTAGCAACCGATATCCAGTGTGGAATCTACCAATTGATCAATGCGTGGCAAAGGATAACTATCTTTAGGGCAGGCCTTGTTCAAGTCAGTGAAATATACGCACATTCTCCACTTGCCATTCGCCTTCTTTACCATAACCACATTGGCCAACCAATCCGGGTAATATACTTCCCAGATAAACTGTGCTGTGGTTAACTTCTGGACCTCTTCCTTGATAGCATTATCTCGCTCGGGGGCGAACACCCTTTTCTTTTGACGAATAGGCTTGGAAGAGGGGTTTACATTCAAACGATGAGTAATTACACTCAGATCAATCCCCGGCATATCGTGATGACTCCATGCAAAAACGTCGATACTCTTCATGAGGAATTGAACAAGGTCTTGTTTTGTCTTCTCTTTCAGGATTACCTTCGTCTAAAGGAATGTCCTGAAGCTCTTCGGTGGGCTCTGTGACAACCTTTCTCTCTTCAATGCTCATTGCCTGCATGTGCTCGTCCATAGCCAACAAAGCTAAGTAACATTCCTTTGCTGCTAATTAATCTCCCTGTACTTGTCCTATTTCGTGCTCTGTAGGGAATTTGACTGACAAGTGATAGGTAGATGTTACTGCCTTCCAACTGTTTAAAGTTGGTCTTCCAATGATGGCATTGTAAGAGGAGGAACAATCCACCACGAGAAAAGTCACTTCCTTGGCTATCTGTTGTGGGTATGATCCCACTACTACAGGTAAAGTAATGGTGCCCACAAGCTGTACCTTCATTCCTCCAAATCCTATCAATGGTGAACATACTGGACGAAGTCACTCCCGTCCCAGCCTCATTTGTTGGAAGACGAGGTAATACAACATATCTACTGAACTTCTATTATCCACCAACACCCTTCAGGTCATGTACTCCGCGATGAGTAAGGTAATGACAATTGCATCGTCATGTGGGTGATGGATTCTTCCGGCTTCCTCGTTCGTGAATAAGATAATTGGCTCGTCTATCCCTCTCATCTTTAGGGATCATCCAGAAAGCTGGACATTTTGCACCACTTTAAGATACGCCTTTTTTGACTTGGAAGACTGTCCCGTTGAAGTTTCCCCTATGATGACTTTTATTTCTCCAAGTGGGGGTCGTGATGACTTTTCCATCTTTCCCTTCAACTTTTCGTATTTGTGGTCCCTTGCAACGAAATGCCTCAACTTTCCTTGTTTAATGAGATTCTCTATCTGCTGCTTCAAGTCATAACACTCGTCCGTGTCATGCCCATGATCCCCATGGAAGCGACAATATTTGCTCTTGTTGCATTTGTTAAGATCCCCCTTCATCTTCTCCAGCCACTTCAAGGAAGCATCATCCTTGATTTGCATGAGTACCTGATCAAGTGGAGTATTTAGGGGTGTGTAGTGCTGATTCCTTCCTGAAGATGAAACCATCTTCCTACTATCTCGATCCTTCCTCTCTTTTGTTCGTCCCTTCTTTGGACGGGGACCCTGTTCGGAATGACGCATAGGGTTCTCGTCCGTTTTCTCAGCTCTCTTCCTCTTCTTAGCTATGATCGCGTCTTCTACATTCATAAATTTTTGAGTTGAATCGACAAGTTCAGCCATGGTCTGTGGCTCTTGCTCATAAAGCTTGTGGATGAATAAGTCAGAATTAACCCCATTATGGAAGGCTGCCAATAATAGCCTGTCATCCATCTCGTCCACGGTCAGGGCTTCCTTGTTAAAGCGAGTGATGAAGAACCGCAAGCTTTCATTCTCTCCTTGTTCTATGGTTAATAGGCTGGACGAGGAACGTTTGTGGCTTTGCCCTTCGATGAAATTATTGACAAACAAATTACTCAACTCTTCAAAAGAACTTACCGTATTCGGGGGTATTTTACTGAACCACACTCGTGCTGGTCCTTTGAGAGTTGTAGGGAAGGCCCTGCACATAATCTCATCCGGAACTCCCTGAAGATGCATCGTAGTCTTGAATGTCGCAATGTGATCGCACGGATCGTGTGTCCCATCATATGAATCCAAGGAAGGCATTTTGAACTTAGCAGACAAAGGGTGACTGTTGATGGAAGTTACAAAAGGAAAGTCCATACGATGAACTAAATCTTCTACGGGATTCACCCTTCTCATGCTCTCCTTCATTTCATCCATAGCCTTCTTCATTTGATCCATCTCTCTTTCCAAGTGCGGCACCCTCCACGAAGCGGTACCTCGCGACTAGTTCTCAAGTTCACCATTTACTCTAACTTCTTGACTCTGGGCTTGTCCTTCCACGTGTCCTTTAAAGTGCTGCCTCCCTCGACCAATTTCCCTAGTCAGCTCTTGATTCTAACAGGTTAACTCCGCCATGGCGGCTGCCATAGACTGTATGTGTTGGATGGAAGGCAGTTGAGCGACAGGCACTGACTGGCGATCACGATGGGGAATGCTAGATGCATTCTTACTTTCCTGGTGGCCTGGGCTAGTGGCCCTTGATCTTGTCCAAACCATGCAGCCTTTTGTCAGAGGAAGACAAAACTACAAGTTACAAATAGAATGTTCCCCACAGATGGCGCCAACTGATGGTGTATAGAATCAATAGGCTAAATGTTCCGGCTTCATTGACTAACGGTTGTTGTGAAGACCTGTATGGAAGAACACACAATCAAAAGGCGACCGGGGTAAACCGGCCAAGTCCCCTTCGATGATTAAGTCAATTTCTCTCTTGAAGACTATGTTCTAACTTTTGGGAGTAATATTAGGAAAAACTTGCCTTGATTTGATGGAGGTCAGTCTTTATATAGAGAACCTTGGAGTGGTTATTCATTTGGTAAATTTCCCAAAATTTGTGGAAATTAGTGAGTTCTGACATAACTTCCTCAACGGCTATCGAAGTTACAACTGCTGAAGGAAGTTAAGTATTGGCGAGGAATTTACGGCGATGTGGACGGGTTTGTTTCTCCCTCTAGAATTTTAGGGTTCGAATTCTCAAGACACGTGGATCCACACTTCTAAATTTCTCAAGTGTCATGTGGTCGTCCGTGTGCTTTGCCTATGGACGACCCCTTTGTTCGTAGACAACATACTTGAATCTGCCCTTTTAGCTCATGGACGACCCCTATGGACGACCTAGAGATAGTAATTGCTGGATATCCCATCACCTATGATTCAAGAGCTTCACAGATTCTAGAGTTAGGTGTGAGTGAGTTTTGTTCAACTGTTCCTAACACACGCATTAAGTCTAGAGTTTGTTGTAGGGTTTTGTCACGGAATAGCCAAAGGGTGAGATTGTAAGGTTGAATTTAATCAACCATTTTTTTGGCTTTATTCCATGCCAATTTACTTGTAATTCAGCACTTAGAAACCCTGTATTTAGGTGGGAATCATGTAAGGGTAGTGTGTGAGAGAGTGTGAAGAAAAAGCTCAAGATTGTGCACTCAGCAAGGAACTTGCGACTGGATCTCGCGGCTTCCAAGTCGCCAAAAGTTACACACGAGTGAAGCATGCAGAGGAGCTGAATAGTCATGCTAGCTGGAGCATTACAAGACAAAAAGTCCAGACTGGCCATTCAGTTAGCTCGCGGCTTGTACTCACGACTAAGTCAAGTCGCGAGGCCAAGTCGCCAGTCCACTCTATTTTGGAAAAACTAACTCTTCGCATTCCAAATACACACCAGTATAAATACCCCTTTTAATCACGAAATGTAGAGAGCTTCCAGAAAGAATTTTGAGAGAGAAACCCTAGAGAAAAACAAAATTGACTCATCCACAATTTTTACATAGTGACTCTTCAAATTCCTCAACTCTCATCTTCTCCATTGTTACATCCTTGAGAGGTTCTTTAGCCAAATCCTTTTCTCACCATACCCATATCTGTGAGAAGGCTTTTTGGTGCTTTGGGAAGCAGTTCGGAAGGGACCAATTGATATTGGTTGATGCAATGAGCTATAGCGGAATCCAGTAAGCTAGAGAAGACAAAGGTTTGGCGTTACCTTGTTGGAGCAAGAAGCTTGGAGGGCTTAGGTGCACTGGGTAGATTAGGCTTCGAGGGTCTTCTGCTGTTCATGTATCCCAACTTCATTCTCTAGTAGATTATTGACCGCTTGAAGGGCGGCGGAGAGGTTTTACGTCGAAAGCTTCCGTTTTCTCTTCGATAACACATCGTTGTGTTGTCCTTCTATTTGCATCTCTCTTCCCTAAATCTTTGCCATTTAATTTTTGCTGTGGATATGATTTTATTTGGTTTAGATTGTCTATCAATTTTGTTATAAGCTTATGTTCATTTTCTGCACATATATTGTTTGATATTAAGCTTAAATTGGTAATTTGTCATTTGGAAGTCTAAACGTTCAAAGTGTTTTTGACACTATTTGAACATTCAAGCTCGTCATAATATATAGTGATTCTTCAAACCCTTTCTCATTTTCCTTATTATTATATTTTTTAATCAAGAGCTTGACTTGTTGACTTGTGCTTTTAAATTTTTCTTATGTGCCTATGAAATATTGTTTAGTGGCCTATGATATGATGGTGGAATTAAGATATGATTCAAAATTTTCACGCTAAAGGTTGGTTTTAGGTGAAGAATTTTCCATTAGTTGATACAATGATTAAGCAATCTTAAATTACCGATTGTTCTAAAAGTTTAAGTTATTGGGATATGAAAATTTTAATCTTTTAATAACATAATTCTAACAAGCAATGAGCCTTATCTGAAGGTTAGAAAATGAGAGTATATTGAAAGTACACATCCAAAATATAGAAAATAATATAATTTTAGAAACCTGTATTAAAGCAAGGGGCATGGTAATATACAACATTTTTAATATTTAAAAGTCTGTTTGGATACTGTTTATTGCTGAAAACTGAAAACTGAAAACACTATAACAAAATAATTTTTAAATATGTGAATAGTGCTGTGGAACCCATTTTTAAAGTTGTTTTTACTAAAAAAGGTACTTACGGATTCCGTCAACAATGCACATGACCCACTAAAAAAAACGCACTGCTGGGAAACGCGCAAAATGTACTTCCCAAACGTGCACTTAATTTAATAAAGTAGGGGCAATCGTATGTCACAAGAGAAAAGTGTTTTTTCCTTTCAAGTTTGAAGTAGAGTATGTCATTTTTTCAAAGAAGTGAGTGCAGTTGCCCTTTTAATTTTAATGAAGACTTTTGACTTGATGACTTGAGCCAAATGCCAAAGACCAATACTCCTGTTTCACGTTTTCAGCACACACACACACACACACACACAAAATCCTCGACTTCAATAATGATTAAGCCTGTAAGGTGTTTGATAAAATTGTTTGAAGAAAGGCTTTTTTCCATGAGCATAGTGTATATGGCTTTGTTCTAACCTGCCACACGTTTAGCAAAAAAGTAATGCCCATGGTTGCTTAGAATCTCATGTATGTGCTTTTCAATTCTTCCTTTATGCATATGAGTTACTGTTTAGTGGCCTTACAAACAAGATTGCACCCTTCAAAAAAAAGAAAAACACGATTGCAGTATAATTACCATTGGGTACCCATTAGAGAGTGAGAATAATGTAGTAAATTTTGGCGCTCATGGTTTATGACTTCCCAGCAATTTAGATCTACTCATCAACCAAATTTGGGAACATCAAACTCCGGCAGTGTCCATGGTAGAATAAGTGGAACCCCATATGTCCACTTACTGCTATTATTGCCACACCTGTATTTGCATTTCAAAGACACTAACACCATTGCTTCAGGGTTTCCATCCCCCATATGGAATTCCCTTTTTCTTCCAATCCCTCCGTTGTCCTTCTTGCTTACAGCGTGTAATTTGGATCCTCAAGATCTTGCGAAACTAGAGACAAGTAGAGATTATGTAAATTTTTAGAATGGAGTTCTTTTTGCAATGTTAACAAAATTGATAATGCTGTTGATTCGATTTTGAATGTGCTTCCTGCAGGCAACGTGCTCCTTCTATAGGCAGCCGGCAAATATTTGTTTCAAATTTCATGCTAAAGGATGGTTTTTTGGTTAACTATTTTCCATTATAGTGTTGTTGATACTTAATACAATAATTAAGCAATGTGCTTGTTAGGTCAGGAATACACATCTAGAAATTCACGTGGAGGACATTTGTTCGGAACATAAGTTTCATGATGGTGAAAAATTTCATGTGTATGCAGGCGTGCTCTTAATGGCATAATTCCCTTAGTGATAGTAATCCAAACCCCGCTAGATCAATACTTGCCAAAGACAAGTGATGAGATGTGATAGGTACATTGGACGAAATAAAAATTTCATGTTCCACTTTATCCTTTGCTTATTGCAATTTACTGCACGCCACGTCTTCTAATAAAGTTATTAAAGTGGAAAGAAATAAGACCCATAGTATATTACAATTGGTGGAACATAAAATTGAATACTCATAGTGGAACAAAGGACTATCATTCCACTTGACGATTATTTCTCACATAAACTGCATAGTTTTTCTTCATCAGCATCAATGTTATCAACTTTCTGGCTTCTTTTGCTTTAACCCTCACCCCATCCTAGGGTGACTTGTTAACCATTTTGAATTTTCTACTGTGTGGCATAATTTTTAAGTAAAACCATATGTCAAATGTCAAATGTCCAATTTCTAGATGCCGTGTTCTTTTTATTATATTTTTCCAACAATAATCATTGATGAGTCAAATAACGTTGAATCCCACTAGTAATATTGAAAACTTTGTCTGCTCAAAAGTTGAGTTTTTTTTTCACCTTCTTTTGCCTTGAACTTTTATTGTGATAGGCCAAGAATGTATTGACCCCTTATGATGAATTAAACAATTAATTAGCCAAGTTGATTAATTAATCAGATTAACATACAATATGCGTGGCAGCACAAACAAATCACCAACTAAGTTAATATGCAGCGGAAAATAAATTGACACGGTGATTTGTTTATGAATGGGGAAAACCTACACGGCAAAAACCCCACCAGGTGATTTTATGGTCACCTCTCCCGAGAATCCACTATTATCACAACAAGCTGTTACAAGTAAAGAAACCTCAGTACCTTATACGAACCTACAGTTGAACCCTTACCCCAATACCCAATTGGACTCATAATGTAGTGACAATCTCTCCTTTTAATGCATGGCTCCTAGTACGTGACTC